>CM053402.1:81653967-81901467 GCA_028644305.1 Xerus rutilus | reverse complement strand
TCTGTTACTTCCAGGAATAAATATCTCTCTGTTATCAAAGAAATAAATATCATATTCCTAATTCCTTGCCATATTACAGCAATGCTCCAGGGCACCAGAGTAGTTCATTTTCTAAATGCCAATTAGCAATTAGTTCGATCTTATTGATGTAGACACAAGATTGAAAAATGGGGAATCTTCTGACATTAATCCTCCCACCACAAGTCTGCTTAATCGCAAGCTAATGTAATTACAGATGCCCAAATTTAGTCCACTTTCATAGTCATCACATATCTACCAGGATAGAAAACTATTCTGTGTCAGAGAAATGGACCTAAGAAACTGAAGACTCACCACCTAGGGCAAGTTCTATTTTTTTTTTTTTTTGGTACCAGGGATTGAACTCAGGGGCACTCGACCCCTGAGCCACATCCCCAGCCCTATTTTGTGTTTTATGTAGAGACAGGGACTCACTGAGTTGCTTAGCAGCCTCGCCATTGCTGAGGCTGGCTTTGAACTTGCGATTCTCCTGTCTCAGCCTCCCAAAGTGCTGGGATTACAAGCGTGAGCCACCACGCCCGGCTGGGCAAGTTCTTTTCATCATGGCAAGTGTGTTTTGTCCATTTAAGCATTTTGCTTAATGAAGGTGGAATTTGGCTAATGACGTCATGTCCAGAAATTCAGTAGTCTTGTTCCCTCCCTCCCTTTTTCTCCCTTCTCTTTTCCAGGTGCAAAATCAACTTTGGGATCCTTGGCTATTTGCTGGCAATTCCCTGGGCAATATTAAGTATCCAGTAGAAGGATGTGCCATGTCAGAAACATATCACAAACATCCTTTAAATTCTTTTTATTGTTCTTTGATTGCTTATGGCTCTTTTTAGACTGAGAAATGAACACAGAATCATGAGCCTAGACCAGTAGTCCTTATCCATGTTGAATACTCATTAGGACTTCATATGTTAATTTTTTACAAATTTATTGGTAAAAGCAAGCCATGCATGCTATATCTATTCTTAAACTGTTAACTTGCAAAGCTATGCCATGTTTACCGCCCTGAAAGCACCAAATTTCCTTTCACAAAGACCTCTATGACTTTCTGGGTACAAGCTGCAAACATTTAAATTGGCTCCACATAATACTGTAATATAATGGATATTTTAATAAAGTCCTGTAAGATACATGAAGAGAAGAGAGACAGATAAGTAAATATTTTATAGTTCCTATTTGTTCCTTGAGGCCATATAACCACAAAAATATATTATTTCATAGACTGGTAAAGTAAATGATGAAAATAAAATAATTAATGAATTAGCAGCCCCTAGGTGATTCTAACGTATCTTTGATATGAACCAGTTATGACCCATTTTTTAAGATACTAGCTTTACTTTCAAAAGGCAAACATTGTTCTTATGTATATTAGAATATGAAGTTCACATTAAAATTTTCTAACTATTGAAGATGTTGAAACTCAGGCAAATGATTAAAGATCTTGGTTGTCCCAGTGAGAATATACATAGGTGGCGCAAAATGCTATATAACTCCTTCAAAGATCTGCTTTTTTTTTTTAAACAAACATGTTGAAAATCAAATTAATTTTAACCATGAAGAGACAGATGCATTTAAAATAGTTTTCACTAAGTGGGGTATTCTGACAACAAATAAATCTGTATTATTTGTAGTAAAATGTATTTTTACACACCTGTTTTCATTTTTATGGCATAAACAAAAATTTAAAACAATAGTAATAAAAACTAATGAAACTAATGATGGTATTATTACTATTATGAAAAGGAGATAATCTGTAATATTTTCTTATTTTAGGTGTTTCCTTCAAAAGGCCTATTATGTTTTAATATAACTATACTATCGTGAAGTTTGAGAAATAGTGGACTCATATACAATTCTTCTGCATATCTTAATATTTTGTTATATATATATATATACATGTATATATATATATATATATACACACACACACATCTATCCAAGAAGCAAGACAGTAAGATAGCATAAATACAATACATCAAAAAAATTAAAACTAAGGACCATAATGCATTTTCTCAACTATTAATAATAATATGCTTAGCTCAGGCTGAACTTTGTGTTACTTCATTTCAGATGTACTCACTGTCATATAATTGAACTCTGGAATTTGTCATGGGGCATAGGAAAAGCAACAATCCCTTCAAATAAGGTAATCATATCCTCATACCAATATAAATGATGTTTATGCATAAAGAGATTTATATAAAAGTCTAGTTTTGTAGGTGAATAGAGAAGGAGAAAGAGGAGGAGGAGGAGGAAGAAGAAGAGTAGGAGGAAGAGCAGGAAGAAGAGGTGGAGGAGGAAGAAAAGGGGGTACAGTGGGAGGAAGAGGAGGAGAAGGAGGAGGAAGAGAAGAGATGAGAAGGAGAAAAAGAGTGAAAGGTATCAACTGGCCTAAGCAGAGATATCTTCATGTTCAAAGACACCTTCCCCAAATTTAAGCATAAATAAAATAGATACTTTGGAAATTAAAAGCTAAATGACTACATCATTTTCCCTCTTTAAGAATGAAGGAAAAGTAACATATGCCATGGGCATGCATTCATCCTAAGGAACTGGACAGAATAGTAGGTACAGAAGAGAAGACAGTAAATGAAGACTTCTTTTGGATATAGTGGTGGGCTTTCAAGCCTCTCAAACAGACTTTGACGGATTGATCTTTTTTCAACAACAGTTGATGCTTTCAGCAGTTCCTTTTATCCTCTCACTCACATCAATCTAAATTTCTGAGGAGTTCAGAATGAATATTTTTATTGGCTGGATTTCTTGAGTATTGATTGGATGAACAAATTAGAAGGCAATCCTCAAGTTCCTTAAGAGCAACTTTACAGCAATGTCAAGCAACATTAAAAGCACAATGCCAGGGTGAGTGAAGCCCTGCCTGGCTTTAGATTTCCCCCTATAAAAGACATGTTGGAAGGTCTAAATAACTTGACAGGTCCTCAAAGCCCTTCCACATTTTCTTCTTATGTGTATTGTTCAGGACATATTTAGTAATTAGCTTATTCCTTCCAATACCCAAATTTCTCTAGCAGACAAAGATCTTTATAGTTTTACTAACTAATGACTCAGTTTAAGAAAGGTTACATTTAACTTTTATAACTACAGAAGTCCCATATTTTAAAAATTTTCTCCATGTTAACGTCATGAACAGTAAATACTTCATATAGAACATAATTTCCTCTGGCTTAATTTACTTTACCATTTCCTTATTTTGAAGATGTTGGCAAATTTCCGTATAAAAAGAATCTGGATTTTCCCCACATGTTCCAAAAGATGAGAATTGAAATGACAAGTAGTGGAGGCATAGAAAAAACTACTGTCATTGAAATTCTATTAAGATAATTTAAGATCACAGATAATTCAGATTATCCTTAAGTATAGGATGATATTAAAGAAGTTATACATGTAAACATACGCCTCTACTACACTGATCACACCTGTAGTCTCTGAAACAAACAAACATGGACATCTGTATCACTTTTAGCAATATGAATGACTGCATAAGCATTAACTGGGATGAGAAAGATACTTTAAAAGTCACTTCAACCTGTCCTTATGGTTGTATGAAGCACTGCTTTAACATTTTTTTCTTTCATTAAAAATCTGAAATAACAATTTTTCTGATGTTGAAAATAGTCAAGTGAATTTTTTTCAGTACTTACATTCATGAAAGAGTTAAAATATCATAAAAAATGACAAAGGCACTTTTGAAAAAATAATGTGGCTTTCACAGTAGAACAATATTTCAGAGAAATAGTGCACATTTGATGACTGTCAGAATTTACATAACTTACTCTGCATGAATTAACTATGAGGCATAAAATTCAACTTTGGCTTAAATACATACACATACACACACACACACAGAATACACACACACACAGAGTAATTATCAGGTGACATTTTTAAGCATTGCAACCATGACATCAAGGTAATGTCAACATCTCTAACACAAATTTCAAAAATGGCTGTGACATCTGATCTTAGTGCCCTAATAAAATAAATGGTGCAAAAAAAAAAAAAGGGTCAAGTCAGAAAAATAGCTGGAACAAAAATGGGTCCATAACTGACATTTGTTTAGGACTGCTTGGGATGGACATCAACTTGACAAGTGTCCATGATCACTTCTTTCATACATTAGAGTAATGCACTGGATGCACACAAGAAAACCCAGAGATGTCAGAATCTTCTGAAATTATTAATTATTAGGAAAATCGAATGCTAATATTTAACATCTGTCCTACAGATTTTTACCATTTATCTTCCGATCAAAATTTCAAATGGTGCCAAAAAAAAGAAAAAAAAATCACGAAGTCAAAAGGACTTGGTGGGGGTATCTTTGTTTCTCTCCCAAAGCCTAAAAGTTATACTCAACTGCAGCACAAAGAGTAAAGAGGTTGTTATTCATATTAACTACATTTACATTCCTAACGCAACATCCAGAGAGCTAATAGTGGGGTTATTAACATAACAAACGTAAATGTTCTATATAAATAATACTGTTTCAGGCCAGCAACCGCTCATCTGACAGCATTTAGGCACAGGCTCAACATCTGTTTATGAACACTTTGCCTAATGATATCATCAGATATCATTAAGTGCGGCAGAATACAGCATAGAGGCAGGTGCAGCTGCCTTCACAACCCATCACAGGGAAAGAAAAGAGCTGCATTCCCCATCCGAAAACCCATCATTAGGACAATTTTCTTCGACAAACCAGCCCTGTGATTTCAATCTGTATATCACCTGTAATTGTAGTTTTTAGCAAGAAGCTGATTCTATACATTTAGCGACGAATCACGTTGATGGCCTGAATACTGGAAACACATTTGTGGTACCAGCTGCGGCAGCTTTTTTTAGAGCCTGTGTTAACAAAATACTGCTAACAAGGCAATGCTTGGAGTGCAGCTTTGTTTCTCTTTCTTGTTCATAGTGTTTAGATGTGCATAATTATGGAAATTAGCAATTGATTGCTTCTCAATAATAATTGATTACTGGTCACTGAACTCTCCTGTAGCACTTTACTGAAGGTGAGGACATGAGATAAGTGAATTCTTTCCAGTTCCAACCATATAGAAAGAAAGAGACCAAAAAAGAACTCTCGATTTGTACATCAGTTTCCATGATAAACAGACCAAAGGGATAATAGAATATCCCAGAATCTAGTTTGCCCTGAAGCAAATTGTAGAGATCATAGCAAGCCTGCAGAATTCTCCCTGTGGACCATGTAAGAAACATACATCATTTTTATATATGTCAGTTGGTCTTTGATTTGAAAATATTTCTACCCATTTAATTTATCTCTTTCAGTCAGTTTTCTTAAATTGTACAATTTAAGGGTTATATCAAAAAATGAATAACAATTTTCAACACCTCTCAAATTGAAACAAACTGACAAAATAATGTGAAGTCTCTTTTTGCAAAGAGGTACAAATTCAGAAACCTATCTTCTCAGACAGATAGCGAGCACTTCAAATGACTCTCCTCTTTTTGATCTGCTGTATATCCATCAACATTTTGGTCTGTGCCGACTGACTTGTTTCAATGTAGCATAACGTAGGGAATGTTACTAGAAGCTGCAGCTAACATTTAAAGGAAAATGCACTTATTTTTTGGCTTAATCACTACTGTCAATTTGGACATAACATATCCAATTCAAATTTGGTGCAGTACATGAGAGCCTTGCAGACAATAAAGAATCCATGGTGTTTGTTAAATGAGAAACACCGTGACTCATGTTGTTTCAAAGATAGGAAGATCAGTAGGAGAAAAAATTAACTCTTCATTTTAGAAGAGTAAAGAGCTTCCATGTGTCAAACCATGCTCTCCCTGGTGTGTTTGTGAGTGTGTGTGCATAGGCTAATTTGTACAGGCACATGGCTGCATTGTGGCAGTCAACTTTACAGCCTGATTCATAAAAAAATGCAGCCTGGTTAAAGTTAGTATGCTCAATTTCAATAGTGTTTTTATCCCCAAATGGGTAGCAGATTGTACAATCATGACTCAAAAAAATATGCACAAGTTATAAGAATTAGGCAACAGTTTGGAAATAAAACTGAATTCCTCCTTTCTGCCCACAGAAGAATTCCTCACATAATGAACAGGTGCAATTTCCAGAGATCTCCGTTCACTGAGATGGCAAAAGCCACTGTTTGTTGCTTTCACCAGCAGCAACACAAGATAATATGGTAATAAAACTGCGATTAGAAACTAAAAAGCCACATCACATATCTCTAAATTTCTACTCTCAGTACATCTCTCAAACACACACTCACATTCCTACCCTCCTAGCTCTTTATTAAATTAACATTTATACATTGAATAATATAATTATGATATTTTGCACTACTTTGTACTGCAAAAAAAAAAAGAAAGAAAGAAAGAATGTGTGTGTGGGTCCATGTGCTTACGCCATTATGTTAGTGCCAAATGCATTTTAAAAAAAAACCAAAACCAGACAGCTTCCCTGTAATATATCTCTGGGTTTATTATCAGCATGACATTTTAATGTGTCTTATTAAAATTATATTTTAGGGATTGGGGTGGGGTTCAGGTGGAAGGGTACTTTGGAATATTGCAAGAAGTTGCACATAAAAAATGATTTTGGTAACCTAGTGATGTCCTTGATACACTTTGGCACTACAGAGTGTATCTGCTTAAAGAGACATATGGCTGGAAAGGCAGAAGTCAGAATTTGAAGGGTATTAGTAAAACCATGTGGGGGAAGCTTGAACTGATACTAGCTTAAGCTAATTGTGGCTCTTTTCTGATTTCACATACTTGAAATCCACAAAATAATGTCAACTATTGGAACCATAATTTCCATTTTTTGAGGTAGTTTTTAGATCACATTAATAGGAAATGAGATAGAAAACAAATTTACTTACTAATAATGCCAGCTAACATTAAAATGTTAATAGTACAAGGTAAAAATAAATCAATAAATGATCAATCCAAATCACTGAACAGCTGGTGTGATTTGTTGTTCCTGCTGCTGAATTACACTTTGTTGCAAAAAGAATTTTCTGAGAAAATCAGAGGCCAACTTAAAGTCTCATCTTCCCTGCAAGGTTTTCCCAACCACTTATAGTCCTGCAGAGTGGCCCTAAGCCTTTCTCATTGCTATATTTTCAGCAAAGCCTTTATGCCTACTTGATATTCCTTATCATTCATTTGTTCATTACTTTATTGTCTTTCTCCCCTTTTTACTGAAGTGTAAGCGCCATTCACAGGAACCGTCTTGTTAATCTTCTTTATTCCTTTCTGCCTGACACATATAAGATGCTCAGTTAAAAAAAAAGTGTAAGATGGATGAACATGGCATACAGAATGTCCTCTGTAAGCCATGGTTGGCAAGGTCCTTAACCTTGCTTTGGGATGGTCAGAATGTATGGACCGAGTATAAATTTGTAAAAACATTATGTCTGAGTATCCATAAATGTCATTTTATTAAAGACAAATGAAAACTTTCACATAGTGCTAATGCTGTTTTACATAATCTGGCCAGAGATAGATTTTATTTAATTAAAGAAAATTAGTATAGCACTTCCTAAATTTATTCTACTACACTCCTACCTAAACTTTTCCTTGATTAAATAATTTCATAACTGAAGGCTTAGCTCAAAAATGATTTTTTTAAAAAAATTAAGCCAATTCATACAATCCAGAAAACTTGTTGGCATGTGTATTACATGCAAATAGCAATTGAGAGACTACCTATATTTACTTTCTGCTCTTTGTAAATATATTAACCATATTCAGCTTTGAAAGACTTCCAAATCACCTATACTATTTTTCTAGTCAGGGCTAAAGAAGCTAATCACTTTCAAACAGCCATCAGAGAAAATGATTTTTCAGTTAAGACTTAATTCCCATAGTACTGAGGAGGTAGGTGAGAGAATAACAGAGGTGTGTTACTGGAAAGGAATTCAGAATGAGTAATTCAGTAATGGAATTCAGTAATGAGTGTGTATATCAAAGACTCCTCAAAGCCTGCCTGGCAATCTGTTTTTTATGTAAGTTTGTTTTTATCTGTTGTGGGGAGCACTGATATTTAAATTTGTATGAACTACTTTCCATAATGAATAAGAAGTACATAGTTAAACTCGATTTGTAGCAAATCAATTTTGGCAGACAGCAAAAAGTCAAAAAACTGTTTTTGTTTTTAAAGTTGAAAGCTTCTGTTTAAGAGAGTCAAAGATATTCATAGAAAAGAGGTTACTAATAGGAGTAAACAAGATGGGTATAATGATAGGATAGTTGCTAAAACATCAAGTGGTGATAAAAAAGTTCCCCAATTTTAATCCCTGAAATATTGGGTGCATTCTTATCTTCCTCAGTAGTACTGCTCCATCACTCAGAGTTATTTATTTTCTCAATCTGTCAATATTTGTAGTAAAGCTTGAAGAATCACCAAATTGTAAGGTCTAGAGTAATGTTAAGAAATCATTCATTAACTCAACAAATATCGAGTTTCTATCCATCCTCCACACTGCCAACAGTGATCTTTCAAGGGCAAATCTGATCTTTCTGCTGGCCTGCAGAGAATCCATCAAAGATTACTCACTGCCACAAGGCTGAAATTTACATTTCTGACAATGGACAAAAGATTCTTAATAACTCAGTCTCTCTTTATTTTCTGATACTCTTCATCCTTCAGCCTCTTCTGACCCTTCCTGACCATACCGCTCCCTGCCAAATAATTCTCAACACAAGTTTTTACTCTACAGCCCAGAATTGACTTCTCATTTTCAACACACATTTGCATGCTCTTGTGGATACCATTCTGGCTTACTGAATTGTCCTGTCTCCAAGCTTCCTTGTCTTCATGAAGAACTCCTACTCATCCATTAAAACTCAGATCAAATACAATTTTCCATATAAAAATTTGGGTCAATGCTGGCTTCCCATTTCTGTTTCCATACTAACAGGAGTCTACCATGCTACCAGTCACCCACTCAGCAAGCACTTTCCAAGCTCACGTTGTGTGCTAGGTATTGGGGGGTTACAACATTAAACAAAAATAAATAACATTTTATGATCCATAGAATTTACTCTCTGTTTGCAAAAACAGAAAATGAAGCAAGCAATTTATACATGTGTATTTTGTATCTACACTATATAAATATATAGTGTGTACGTATATATGTATATAAATGTATATGTGTACGTATATATACAGAGTTACTTATATATTTTGACCAGATAGTGTTAGGTTCTAAGGAAAAAAATTAAGGATGTGTGGGATGTGTGGCATTGGAAGATGTAATTAATAGTGCTGATATTGTGGTCAGGGAAGCAGAGATTTTGAGAATAGGTATTGCCCATCTATATTCACAGTGGTTCTTATACAGTTGTCTTCAAGTTTATTCTTCCAAGGCTTTTTTATCTTTTCCCCTTATCTAGAACCCAGCATAGTTTCAGGCACAATGTACTAAGCAAATAGATGGTGTCTGGGACTCACGAAAAAATAATTCTTCACAAACTTAAAGGTTGTCAGAGTGATGCATGGACTATTAGGATTTATGTCTTCCTCTTAGAACTTTTGTGTTAGACATAGACCCTGTGAGGCTTATAGATTTTAAAGTGCAATTACTTATACAATAACACTGAATAATCCTCATGTGTCTGGAAGAATACACTCTAAGAAGTCAAATTACTCTATTGGCATACAGGGGAGAATAATCATGGAGTGTTCACATTAAAAATTCCTTTGTTAAGGTTTTATTAATAGTAAGAAAAATCATCTTTATTATTTTAGGCATTTTTTTCTAATGAAATATTATTCTGTTAAATTAATATTGTTTCCTTCTGAAGACTGCTCTATCCTGCATTTCTAGACATATCAACTTCCTTCATGACTGCGTTTTTTTTCCTCTACAAAACACTAGCAATAGCAATAGCAATAACAGTAGCGCCATTGCTAGTAGTGCTTTTTAGAAAAATATGATGAGTCTACAGCTCTACCACCCTGAACATGCCTGATATGATTTTGGAAGCTAAGGAGTATTGGGCCTGGCTAGTGCTTGGTTGGGACAAAAACATGATGATTTCCATGAAAACACCCAGAAAGTGTCTGGTAATACCTGAGACATGGCTATTCATTTTCACAAATCTCCAAATCATCACAATTGTCTATGACATCATTATGTGCAGTGAAGTAAAATTGTGCTCTTAAATGAACATATATAGCTGATGATCAGTCTTACAGCATTTGGAAGCATAAATACAGAGTTGACTCCAATTCTGTAACAAAACACATAGGCCAATTATGAAATGGGATTTATATTTTTTTAATTATTAAAATTATTTTTAAAGTTCAAAGCAATGTAGCTTTTCACATCAAACTGAAAACAACTTGTGTTGTAAAACATTTAAAAAACAGAACTGGTGATAATCAAGAATGATCAATATTTTCCAGAGTCTGTACTTTGCATAGTTTGAATAACAGTTCTTGTAACTTTGTTTAGGTCAATTGGGATGCACTAATTTTATTGAAAAAGTGGAAGGAGGAACCACTATGTAATTTTTGTTTGGAAATTAGGAAGAGGCATTCCTATGTTGCTGTTTTGCATTCATGCAGAGTAAGCAAGACATTTTAGAAACTTACATGCATGAGATAAACAGAATGATTGGGTGAGATGGAATTTGATGTAGAGGGATTCCTGTACTATTGCTTTCAAATATATACATTACTTTAGTCTAAGAATAGCCAAAACCAAGAAGAAAGGAGAGCATGAAGAATCTGAAGGTGGAAAGAAACAGATTATATTTTATTTTGAAGTAATTTCCATAAAATGTATAGCAGTATACTTAGAGGAGGTATTTCTCTTAGGTAGAACCTCATGTTTTGGCTGTCTTTGCCAAAAATTTATGAAAATTCTCTTAGTTTCATCTATAATATTGTCATATATATAAAATTCTTTCTTATATTTTCAGTGGATAAAGTGAACAATCTCAATCCAAGTATGAAATTGTTAAGAGTATTTAATGAATGGCAATCATTCAGGTGCTTTTCTAAGTTAATAAAGAAGAAAGAAAAGCATATAGCTCCATGAATTCCCCAAAGAAGGGAAGCTAGAAAGGTAAATAAAAAGATTATTTATTGGGCAATGAACCACAAAGGCAGAATTCACAAGTTCCTGTGTGTTCACAGAGAAGAAAAGAGTTCCTTCCACATTTATAGAAATCAAACCATCAACAGACAGAATCCAGTTAAATGAAAGAATAAATTTCAAAAGTATAAAAACAAGAAGCTACCTATCTTGCATTTGTAAGTAGACATAGGAAAAATTCCAGAAGTCCAATTGCTTAATAGATGAGTTTATTTTTTATAATTATAGTCTATACTTCTCATTTGGATTATTTTTTAGCATTGCCCCATCAAATGTATGAAAAACAGAAAAAAGAAAAATATTTTTCCAACACATGTGCTGCTTCATTATGCCCTGTCCCCTTTCCACTATTGTTGGCGTTTCATCATATAAACAGAGGAGCAAATCCTTGCCACCAAATTGGCCTTAAAAAGCTCTTGCTTTGCTTGTTCTCTCTCAACCTGAGAGGTTTCCAGTCTGTTTTGGTTTAATTTGATGCTAAAGCTTAAGCCATTATTCCAATAAGTAACACAAAATATAGAAACCCAGCTGGCAGGTACCAGCCCCAACAGCAAAATGCCCTTTCCTGTTCAGATCCAAGAGTTGAATTACTCATATTTTGTATCATTGTCAGATGAGTGCTGTTTCTGTATGTAGGAATTTAAACATACTAATGGTTGTTTTCAAAGAGAAAGATAGACTGAGTTATGTGAGTCTAAGACATTTGAAAATCAAGGAGGGAAAAATGCCTGATTTGCTGAAAGAAGTTCCCTGTTGATTTATAGGCCATCTAAGAAATTGCATGTGTGAACTCCCAAAACCTTCTCCAGAGAGTTTCACATGGTGAGACACAGGATTAACTTAAATAATGCAAATTCCATGATGCTGCTGAATACAATAGCTAGCTACATCTGAAAGTATACTGTGATATTTTATGTGAACACACACCAAGTGTAACCTGAGAATATTAGTCATAGATCCTCAGTAGACAAAGTCATAGACACCAAAATAAGTGAGATGGAATCTAAGGTAATTAAAATAGAATGGACAAAGATCTGGTTTTCACATTTGGTGACATGAGAGAAATATTTGAGAACTAGCTTCTCTTGGTGGCCCTGTTGCCTAATAGAGCAATTCCAGACGTCCTTCTGGGCACTCAAGATTGTCTGGAACACGATGTAATCTGTTTTCACAGCTACAGTGACTCAGTCTGTAGGTTTTCCTGATAATAATGTCACCAGTGCTGTCTCTAACCCATCTTTGCGATCCCATTACATCTCTTTGCTATATCCTGTATTTTGCTATCAACATTTGTGAATACTACCATAATTATTGGTATGTCACTTAATTCTTCCTTTTAAAAATAAAGAAGTCAAGTACCCAAGAGAAAAGAGACTTGTTCAAGGCCACCAACCTAGAAGGGCTGGGGCTGCATCTGAGGTCACCCATCCAGCTCAAGTCATCTTTCACTACCCCACGTTATATTACCACTCAACAACAGCCACAAAAACAAAGGGTCCCTTTCCTGCTCTTTAACTAAGTTGGCATGACATTTAAGGAGCATGTCCTTTAGAATAAATTCTGACATATAATGGGCATTCAATCAATATTGATATCCATGAAAAATGGATATCAATCTCCAACAAAGCACACATTGCCTCATATTCCCTCCTTGCCATAGTTTTACTTCTTGTTTGCTATTATCTAGAATGACGAGTGGAGTGAGCATGAACTTTGGAACCCAGGGTTTTCATCAACACAGTGGAGGAGGTACTATTAGTTCTAATTTATAAACAAATTGAGACTTAGAAAGGTTCAATAGCTTGTAAAGGGTCACTCAGCTATCAAGTAACTGAAGAAGAATTGGAATCAGGCAGTCTGACTCCATGGAATTAGTGTGTACGTTTTATGCACTTTATTTTTCTTGATAGACACCTGGGTCAAAAGTCAGGCCTTAAAGTGAAACCCTGGTTTGGTTTATTTTACCTTCAAGGGGCCAACTGATTTGGCAAGACGAAAGTGCTTTCTTGAAATATATGAAGCCATTACAACAAAGTTCTCTCTACTGATATTATTTAAAAATTTGACACTAAATTAGCTAAACGAAGCCTTCTTTTCATTTTCCAATTCCCATTAAGCAACCAATATAGGGTCCAGATTCTATTTGCTGAAAAAATTGTGAATACCCTTCACTCAGCATTTCAATGTCAAATAGATGTCCATTAACAAATTCTAATCTAATCTATTGTTTTTCTCCTTGATTATAATTTTCCTAAAATATAAATGACCACTGAATTCAGTCCACATTAACTCACAAACTGAAAGTACTAGTTCTTTTTGCTACATATTAGAAATTTATTAGAGGTCATGAAATGTATGATTATATGCTTATTATTATTTACTTTGAAGAAAGGGTACTATAGCACTTAATGGGCTCTTAGTTGGACTTCGTGGGTTCAGATCTCCATTCAGCCACTTATTATATGGTATACCCTTAGGTAAGCAAATTATCTCTTCTAATACCTCTGTGTTCTGTAAAGAAGAATAGCCCTACTCTATGAAAGTAATTGTGACGATAAAATGAGATAGAACACATAAACTTAAATTAGTGCTACCATTTATTGAGACCCAATAAATGTTTATTATTACTAGACACAAAAAGGTGAATTTGATAAGTAGAAGTGAACAGAAGGAGTAATGCTTTTGAATATACACATTTCAAGATGTCTAACAATACTATATCAAGAAGAAAACCCTTGAGATTTAAGTCAGAGAATTACTAAATAATTTCCAGCTGAGCAATTAATTTAATGCTGTGTTTTTCTCTTCAAGTTAATTATCATAGGTCAGTGGCATTCCCCTTCCAGTGCTTTGGTAGGATTTTGCAAACATATAAGCAGTACACCTTCCATCCATTTTTTTTTTATAAATTTGATATTTTGCCAGTCATGGTTGAGTTTAGATGATCTAGAGTTACTTTGAAAATAAATCCTGTGATCCTGAAAGTATAAAAATCTAAGAGAGAACGCAGAAGCGGCAACCTAAATTAAATTCTGAAAAATCCCTGAATCTTATAAGGTAGAATTCAAGGCAGGCAAAACCCATGAATCCTCAATGCAATCCAAAATTTGATATATTTGTGACATGTAGTCTATAGAAATAAAACCACATAAAATGTAGAAAACACAGCATTTCCCTGAATCATTCAATGGTTTCCCATTACACTACAGATAAATATCCAATCTTAAACTCAGTCTACAAAACTCCTCCATATCTGGCCCCTTCTTCCCCACTAGACAGCCACCTATCCTATCTCTATTACCCATCCCTCAACTAGACAGGTTTTTAGTCATCTTTTTTGCTGCTGCAACTGAAAGACCCAACCACAACTACTGTAGGATAGGAAAAGTTTATTTGAGGGCTCATGGTTTCAGAAGTCTTAGTCCATAGAAGGACTGCTCTATTCCTTGGGGCTTGAGGTGAGGCAGAATACCATAGCAGAAGAATGTGGCAGAAGGAAACAGCTTACACGTTGATCAGGAAGCAGAAAAAGTTTCTACACACCAGATACAAATATATGCCTCATAGCCACAGTCCCAATGAACTACTTCCTCCAGCCACAGGCCACCTGCCTTCAGTTACCACTCAGTTAATCCCATCAGGGATTAATTCACTGATTAGGTTAAGGCTATAACCCAATCATTTCTCCTCTGAATCTTCTTGCATTGTCTCACACATGAGCTTTTGGGGGATACCACATCTAAACCATAAAAACAGGCCTACTGACAACTCCTCAAATGGGCTGTGTTCACTGTCTACACAGCACACTTGTACACTCTCTTCATTTGGCCTGGAGTGCATTTCTACCCGCTCCTTCCCCACCTGGCTCCATCTGCTGCCATCTCACAGGAATGGAAGCTTCTCTCCTCTCTTACTGACCAGATATCCATTTGCATAGTGGTGCATGTTGTCCTGAAGATTCCTCCCACTCACATCCTCAGTAACACTTTGCACAGGGGCAGCTTCATACCTATTTATGGTATTATTTGCGCAACTTCCCTACTAATGTCTAAACTCTTTGGCAATAGGGATATTATTTATGTTTATTGTTATCCCAATGTCCATTCCAGGGCCTGGTAACAACTATTCTCAATAAATAATGTGAACTAAAGAAAACAAAAGTTTTCAAAGAATTTAAAAAGAAGGCAAAAACCTTATTGAAACAGAAAATAGGCCATTTAACATGTTTGACCAAATGTGTGATTTTGCTCAATATTTAGAAGAATGATTTTTGAAACTCTGCCATATTATGTTTTGGAGTTTTTTCTCAAATCCCCTGGGACCCACCTGAGTCTGAGAAAGAAAGAAATAGAGAACCACATGGCAGCTCCCCGAGGCCTTTCATATATACATCCATACAAATCCAAGAGCTATGCCCACTCAGTGTTTTTCACTGCATTTTCTTTACTGTAGATTCCAGCAGCAAATTGCTCAGAGGTTAGAAATAGTTTAAAAATCAGTGGTGAGGAATACAACCACTGAATAGTCAATTATTTTGTCCTTCATTGTCATAGCCAGGGTAAGCTTCCCTTGGTAAACTTTGTTAGCTGAGATTATTTTTCTGTGTCCCAAACTCTATTCCTAATCTATAGTCATGCTCTTATACATTCATGCACATCAGAAAACAAAGATTTCATAGTTTTTCTCTGCCTTATATCTCTCTCCTCATGGATCTAGGCCCTTCAGTGGTTCCTCCATTGCCAGAGAAAAATATCAAGTCTGTGGCATAGCATTTGAGAATAGCATTTTTTTTTTGATACTAGAGATTGAACCCAGGGGCACTCGACCACTGAGCCACGTCCCCAGCCCTATTTTGTGTTTTATGTAGAGACAGGGTCTCACTGAGTTGTTTAGTGCCTCGCTGTTGCTGAGGCTGGCTTTGAACTTGTGATTCTTCTGTCTCAGCCTCCCTAAGTGCTGGGATTACAGGATTGCGCCACTGCGCCTGGCTGAGAATAGCATTTTTTTATTTACCATTTCAGCTTCCTTCCTCTCTCCTTGGGCTTTGTATTTGAATCAAGAAATACATCATGATTTTCCCCATGCCTGTGTCTGTATGCTTGCCATCTTGTCTTTTGGAATGTACATTCTCTGCCTGAATAATTCCTTCCATTCCTTCATGGAACCACCTCAAATGTTACCGTCTGCTTTCCCCAGTCTGGGTAATTTAACCAGACTCCAATCACAGGTACCCATAGAACTCTATGGTTTCACATCATACCATTGGCCTTAATAAGCTGAGCGATTTTCTTGTTTTTCTTGCCTAGGTGGTTACCTCCTTAAACACAGATTGAACTCTGTATCCTCACTTCCTGGCTTACTGCTTGGCATAGAAACCATATTCTGAATGAAGAGAAGAATACAAATTATTTTGAACAGTTCTTTGGCTTATAAACATTTAA
This sequence comes from Xerus rutilus, assembly GCA_028644305.1. Classification (NCBI taxonomy): domain Eukaryota; kingdom Metazoa; phylum Chordata; class Mammalia; order Rodentia; family Sciuridae; genus Xerus; species Xerus rutilus. Next base: position 81,884,885 of record CM053402.1, on the reverse strand, counting down.
TATTTGAGATTTCAATTCATTGTGAGTCTTCTCAAAGTATATGGCATATTTCATGTGTGGATTTCAGAAATTTTCTGAAATCCAGAGTCACATATGCAGGGATACTACTTCCCACAAACACCCTTAACGTATTGATCATCAACTTAAAGTTTTGTCATTATTATTTAAAATAATATTTTATCAATACAATAATTTTTAAGAGGATTTTCAACTCTTGTGAAATATAACCGGGAATTCTAAGAACTTTTTTTTTTATTTAGAAAATTGAGGAACAAGGAAAATGATTTTCTCACTGCAAAGCTAATAAGGGTTGTTGCTGGTATAGGTCAACATCAATATTTCTCCAAGTATGTTCCAAGATTCAACTAGTCCCTTGGGATTATGAACAAAATGTTCATGATCAGATATGTTTGGGAACACTTCATTCCAGGCCCTGCATGGAGATTTGTAGGGTGCTTTAGCAATAAGTGCCCTAAGAAATTCTTCAGTTAAAAAATCTACTCATTTTTATTTAGTTCGACATTTCCCAAACTCCTTTGATTGTGAGCTCTATGAACATTACAAGAACTCACTGTGGAAAATGCTGGTCTTGATCACCCAATTGTCATTTCAATGTTTGCCTTTTAATTACAATGGTGCGTGTACATGCAAAGTTGAGATCTGAAGCAATTATTTGGGACAACTCTGGCTAACATCATTTTTACCTTGAAGGGTCTATATAATGAGAACAAATTATTTTAGATGCTTCTTTGCTTGTTCTTTAGTATGAAATATATAACTGCTTAATTTTCTTCTTCTCTATGGTGATTAGGAATAAAATAAATAAGCTGTTTGTAATACATTTCACAACAGAAAAATTACACTGATTATTATCAAAAGCAGCTTCTTTTCTACATGATTATTGAAGCTAACCTTGCTTTATAGCTTATCACTGTTACTACATCAAAGCAGCAGGTTATTATAGTGGTCGTTTTAATGGCATGAATCTTACTCAATTTAGAACATGCTATCTAATGCTTTTCAGTTTTAAAGTTGATTTTTGACACATGCACAGATACAGACAATTAAGAAGGCTAAACTAAACATTTATAAATAGCTTACATGACAAATGAAAATTTTGGTAGAATGGATATATTTCTGTCTATCTGTCTATCTATCTATCTATCTATCTATCTATCTATCTATCTATCTATCTATATCTACCTACTTACCTACCTATCTACCTACCTACATGCATGCAATAGTTGGCATGGTTGACATCTAATGGATAGCATTGTGAGTCATGTGCAGTTAATCCCAGAAAAAGACTAAAGTAAATAGGGACTACCTTTGAAAACTCTATGTTGAGAAAAGTTATTTTTCATAAGGATTAGTGTTTCTTATTTGTAATGTAATACAAATTAGAATCAAATGAGGAAAGTAAAGTCTTAGTTTTACCAGCTTAAGAAAAATTATATAGGTCTGTAGTTGTTGATTTTCTAATAAACATAACTACATTTTCTAGATGAATTCAGCTCACACCATTTAAGCATGGTCTATACTGCAAATGTACAAGTGGAAGCTACAATCGGGACACTGCTTGATAAGTAGCATAAGATGGAAGTATCTGAACACTTAGGTTGTCACCTTAAAACAAACTGTCACACATTTTTCTTCACACATTTGAAACCCAACTTATCAACCTTAACAAGTGTTGTTATCAAAAGAATTTTGGTGCCTTTGTTCTTTCCCTTTTGCAAGTAAATTACACTTTTAGGATTTATTAAGACAAGAAACAATTTTTGAATAGCAGGTCAAAACTCTCTACGGAAAAATTCTCATTACTTTCTAGCCTGAAGCAGTATTTACCACCCAATGTATCCATCTTTTTCCTGTTTCTTCTATATCTATATTTCCCGAATCTTGTTTCTGTGCCTAATGCTATAACAGTGCAGCAGTTTGTTCAAAGCAACACTCTTATTTTTGCTCTTAGCCGGTGCTATACAAACCCTGATCAATTATTGAAGTAGAAGCCCTGAAGTAACATGGCCATTACTGCAGCAGGCGGATAAAAATGGAACACTTTCAGCTACAGTATATTTACTTTTGAGTTTCAGCAAACAAACCAACAAGTTAAACTACCTTGTCTTTCACTGTGTTTGATGTACTACTATTACCTGCTTCCTTCAAAGACTTTTTGTTCATAAAGTAAGTCTCTGAAAATTCCCATTTCTTTTTGGAATTGCAGTAACCTCAGCATTGAAACAAAAGAGCCCTGCAATTTGGAGGAGAAGGGCTTAAGTGAGTTGCATAGACATGCCATGCCAAGAGCCACATGATGTTTTATACAGTTCATGGATGTGTTGTCTTCGTAAGGTAATAACACCACAAAGAGCTTGCTATGATATTGAAAACAACAAACAGTGTCACTGAGGAAAGTACTCATTAAAGCTTTTCAGAAAAGTCAAATTAGAAGTGGAGAGAATTTCTCACAAGGAGCAACCGCTAATCACATTTGGGTTTTTTTTCATTCTCTTTTGCTTACTCCATTAGTCACAAAGAATTGCTAAAGATGTTGTAATTTTATTTTTTAAACTGTTCCCTTATTTAATTATACAGAATATATCTGAGCCGGTTGCCAGTGAAAGCTACAAGTACTCATCTTCTGATGATACTAACTTGCATCTGCAGCCTTAGTATAATAGTGTATTTTTTCCTTTTTTTTTCCTTTTTTTCTTTTAAATATCTGTTCTGCGTTTTAAGGACTAAATGATAGTGAAGATAACTGGAAATGTTCCAGAGTTTTCATATGTACTATGCAGTCAAAACCAAAATTAGTACTTATACTCCAGAACTGATAATATTTGACAGTTATTCTTATCATTGCCTGAAGTTTGGGTACAGAGTTCCAACAAGTTCCTGAAAAGTAGCTAAGGACAATATAAGAAACTATTTTGGAGTGTTATGATTCTGCAACCCACTCTTAGTTCTTCTTTTCCAGCCAAGCAAATAAAAGCAATCTGCATAACCTCTAAGTACCAAAGGTGAGCACATTATGAAAAACACTTTCATGAATTCATAAGTATGTCATCAAAGCCACTTGAAGCACTTTGATATTTGAATAAAAAAGCCATAAATAAAAAGGCCATATGCATGTGGAAGCTTTCATAATTTAGGATAGTTTATCTCAATGTCTTGTTATGAAGTGATGTTCATCTTTTTCTTTCATACATTTTTCATTTGTGAATAGGCCTATTAAATACAATATAAAGAATAAAATACCTCAACTGAAATGTACAACAGATGAGGATCTTATCAAACATTTTTTAAAATACGAGGACATTTGCACCTCTAGCATTATGAAAGCCAGTTATATCTTACCATCAGGACAACCAAAGGGAGACTCGTTTTTAAATTCCAGACTGCTGACAACGGATAGGCAACAATATCACATTATTATTAGTTCCTTTTCCCTTTCCTCATTTCAAAGAGAAGAAATAGTGTATTTGTATGCCCCATTCCTAGAACATCCATTTCTTTGTTTGAATTGATATTGTGATCTAAGCAAGGCACAAACGGGTGAAAGGGGTATGATTTTATTATAAAATAATTATAAGATTTATAGATTGACAAAAGAGAGATGGACCTTTCACTGCCTCAAACATCTGCATTATTATTTTTAGGGTTTCCTGGTAGATAGCTTATGAATGGTAGCTCATATAACAAGAAATGTAATTTGAAAAAATGCAGAAGGGACTCTCTAGAAATGTATGACTGGTGAAAATGTTCTTCATCTAACATGGCTCTGAATAGTGGACACAGGCTGAGTTTATACTGTGTGAAGCCAATGTTTTACAATCATCAATACTAGCATTGCGATGTAAACTGAGGTCAGGCTTAAGAACTAACATTAACTTTTACTGCTAAAACATTCCCCCTTTTTACTTCTGAAGAAAGTCATAGCCTTTCTAAAGCTACATGTTCCAATGCTTTTCTCATGTTGAGTGCTCATAGGACCATTGTATTACTGTTTTAATGTCAACAATTCCTTTTAGAAAGCTTAGCTTTGTGACTGAAAAGAGATATGTCTCTATAATCCTTGCTTTAATCTGACTTAGAATCTTCATTCTTCACTCAGTCTTTCATATATTTCAGTATCAATGGGTAAAGTCAAAACTATTTTATTGAGTTTTATTGAGTACTATGTGTTTTTCTGGATTTTGACAAAGCAATGTATAAGATCCTGTTCCTGCTCTGAGTTGATATTCTAATAGAGGGGACATAATCAAACAATATTTATAGCTAAGCAGCAACATGTAGTCTATTATACAATACCAGCCTAAGAAAGGTTTGATTTTTACAAATGGTTGGGTCTGGAAGAGGGAGTGGGAGCAAGTATTTCACCAATGGATCTTAAAGGCATAGTGCACAGCAGCCACAGAATAGAACATAATAAAAAATACCTTGTTAAAATGTAGTTCTCAGGGGGAAAACATGTTTAGTTGTTATGTATACAGTGTTGCACAAGAGGACTCCAGTTTGTATATGGGTTCATAGTTGGCAAACCTTTTCAAGTGCATCTTATTCTGCTAGCAAACTTTTGCTGCAGGTATGATTTTTCTCCTTGTGAAGCTAAAATAAATGATATGTAATAAGCTCAAAGGTTCATGTTTAGAGAGTGGCAGCATGTGGATATCAACTTACAACTCAAATCAAGAAAATGATATTCTTTACGAAGAAAGTGACATCAGTTTAGCAATAGTTACAGGAACATGCTCATAAAGAAAACTAAAAAGAATATGCATAGTGTAGGCTACTTATGTTAATGTGCAAATAAATGCTTTCCCTATGGACATCCAAATTGATCTGGGGACATTGACAGTTACCAAACATATTACTTTAGAAATGGAAAATTACAACTCATCCTGTGTATATTTATTGCCTAGAGGAGTTTTCCAATATATCACTGATGGAGAAATGAAACCTTGAGGACAAACTGAATTAGAAAAAAATCATAATTCTATTTGGATAATATGTTGAAATTGCATAAACAGTTTAGCAATATTATACATGTGGTACTTCAAAATTCTGAAGACATGATTCACTAGCTTTCTTTGCCCTTACACAATGTCCCCAAGAGCTTGAAAAAGACAGACTTTATTTAACTGTAAACTGACAGGGACTTAGGCATCATAAATGGCTACTTACAAAACACTTGTAAATTTAACACACAAATTACTATGGATATTTCATATATTCATCTTATACAGTGCCACTTGAGAGTTTTGTTTCTATTATGCAACTTTATTTTATGCATTAAAATTTGATGGAAAAATAGTAGTGCAGTTCAAAGCTATATCTGTAAAAGTCTTTTAGGCAGGGATATTGAAATAGTAACATTACATTATTTATACTTTATAGATTCTATAGACCAATTTTTACTTAAACTTTTTTTTTTTACCTTTGACAAATGGATACTAAACTTTGAAGTTTAACATCAACTCTTCCCCCTACCCCTAGCATTATTCTTAATCACCAGGGAAATTCCTTTAAGATATGTTCACTCATAACTTTGGTAGAGTGGTTCCACAATTTCAGTGAAAATTTTGAAATTAAAAGTCTTAAGATAACAACTGTCAAATTAGGCATGTGTTATGTATGCATGTATGCAAATAATATGTATAAAGTGTGTGTATGTATATATGTATATAAATTCAATATAGATCAACACATTTTATAGTGTATTAAAGGTAATGGTATGACTAGTTTTCTATGACTGTGCTATGGTTTGAATCTGGAATGTTCCTCAAAGTCTCATGTTCAAGGCTTGGTCCCCAATGCAGCAAGGCTCAGAGATGGGGCTTTTGGGAAATGATTTGGTCATGAGGACTCTGACCTCATCAGACATTAAACTTTGAAGTTTAATGTCAACTTTCTTCTTTTTCCCTGACATTCTTAATCACAGGCCAATTCCTTTAAGATGTGTTCACTCACTTCTATAGGGTGGTTCCGTAACCCCTGGGGAAGTAGAACATTGGGGCATGCCCTGGAAGAGTTTATCTTTTCCCAGATGCCTTCCTCTCTTTCTCTGCTTTCCAGCTGCCATGAGCTGAGCAGCTTTCCTCCACTATTGCCTTCTGTTATGATGCTCTTCCTCAATTCAAGGCCCAGAGCAATGAAGCCAGACAACAATGGACTGAATCCTCTAGAATCATGAGCCAAATTATGTCTCTCTCTAAGTTGTTCTTGTCAGGTTTTTTGATCCCAGGGATGAAGAGCTGACTGCCACTGTGTAACTAATTGCCACCAGCTTAGCAGCTCAAAGCAACACATACTTCTTATTTTACATTTCCATGTTCAGAAGGCTAGGCACAAATTAGACAAGTCCTCTATTCAGGATGCCATGGGTTATAATCAAGGTGTTCAGGGCCTGGATCCTCTTTCAAGCCCATGTGCCTTTGGGAGCATTTATTTTTGCAGTTGTACTGCAAAGGCCCTCAACTCTTAGAGGCTGCCCCACTCCATATTCCATCTACAACATGACCATTTAGTGGTTCATGGCCAGAAAGAGATTATCATATCTGGACTTTTGTAAAGGGCTCACTTGATTAAATGAGGCCTACCCAGGATAATCTCCTTGTTAAATAAAGTCAACTGCAATGAGACCTTAATTTCTTTTCCAAAATTCATTCACTGTTATTGTAAAAATTAACTAATTTCATCATCTTTGACATATAATATAATCTAATGACAGGGATAAGACCTGGACACAGACATGATAAGGGCATTATTAGAATTTGGCTACCATAACTTACCTGAACATAATAAAGCTACTGCTTAAACTTTGTAAAGGGTAAGCTCATATCATTCAGAAATCAAGTGTATAATGATAGGTTTCTTTTAGCTATCACAGGGTAGAAAAGTCAGGAATGCATGTGCTCAGAAATACTACTGCAAAATAATATCTGATTAAATGTCAAAATGAGTGACATGTACCAGTCACTCAGAATACTGAACAATTGAAATGAGCTTTAATTTTTGGACATAGCCCAATAAAAAAAGAGATTTAGGTTGGATCTCAAAAGATACAAAGGTTTGACTGAATGGACAGGGACTGAAGTTTTAGCTTAAAAGGAAGTTTAATTTTTTTTTCCCCAATAGTGGAGTGTGGAGTGAGACAGTCATGAGTTTGAATTCCAGTTTCATCAGTTAGTTGCTGTGTGATTTGAGTAAGTTATTTCAGCTGTTTAAATTTCAATTTCCTTATTTATAAAAAGGAGGTAAAACATCTACTTAATAAGTGTTGATCAGAGAAATCAAATTTCTAAATTGTTTATCCATAGGATCACTAGAAAGAATACAATAACAAAAATATCAAATGATCTGGGTGCAGTGGCGCAAGCCTGTAATCCCAGCACTTAGGGAGGCTGAGACAGGAAAATTGCAAGTTCTAAGCCAGCCTCAGCAATGGCGAGGCACTAAGCAACTCAGTGAGACTCTGTCTCTACATAAAACACAAACTAGGGCTGGGGATGTGGCTTAGTGGTTGAGTGCCCCTGAGTTCAGTCTCTAGTACCAAAAAAAGCCCAAACCAAACAAACAAACAAAAAATATCAAATGAGAAAATGATTTTGAAAAATATAAAGCTCCAAAAAAATACAGGCAACTCATAGCAAAAGGCCCCCAGTGACAATTTCTTCTTGGTTAATTAGTTTTAATTTGTTGCCTTACTGTATTTGATATTTGATATAATAAATGTGTGAGCAATCTGAAGATGATTCTGAAACAAGAAAGTTTAGAAATAGACAAATAAATAATAAAATTAGTCTTTTGCCTGAGAAGGTTTATACTTTAAGATGACAAGAGTGGGGAAGAAAGGGAAAATTTCAGGGAACATGAAGACCAGTCTGGGTGATAGTTTAAGGATTTGCATTTGTTTTCTTTTTTAGCATTCATCATTCTTGGTAGTGATTGTTTCTGGCATTTAGTGATAGTATATGTGACAGATTTTCATGAAATAAGTGGATTATAGATGGAAAGCAATTATTTAAATCATAAAACTGTATCTGCACTGTTGATTAGAGATATACCTTACATGGAAGTATAAGCCCAAAGAGATTTTTTTTTTCTTATATGAGTATATGTCAGTTCAGGGTCCCCAAATAAATGACTTAGTATCTCTAAGTGAATAACTTTCTTTATAAGCACCCAAAAGTTTAAATTCATATTTCATATTTTTGGAGAAGAACAACCAAATAAACATTGTTTCCTTCCTGGATTTCAAACATCTTCCATTTGATAATCATTACAAGGTGACAAGGGAGAACTCTGGGAATATTTATTGAATTGTGAAAGAAGAAATCTGACAAACAGTATACTTAATCATTTTCCATTTATCATCATCATCTGGTGACAGGACATAAAAACAATTGTACTAAAATGAGGTGTTCTGTTCAGGATGAGGCTCTAGAGTATTAAAAAAAAGGATTTATATTTGAGTAAATAAAATTCTGCTGGAACCAGAAATTGAAGAGTATTTGAAGAAATGCTCTGAACTAGGGTAACTGATTATTCTTCATTTATAATGTCTGTTTCAAGCTGTCTTGAACATAAGGTCCAAGAAATCTTGAGTCAAGACAACACACAGCTAGGGAGAGACACTAACTTTTAAATTAACTGGATATGAAATGTGTTTTCAAAGTTGTGCAGGTAATCTGAAAGTGATATATATTTAGCTGTTTTTTTTTTTCTGCCTAATAGCTGTATCTCTGAGGCATGTGGAAATGTGTGATTCCTAAGAAATGATGAAACCTTGAGATTGACTTGTAAGTGTTCTTCTAAAGCCACGGCTTCTGACCTATTGTGCACATGTTGGAGAATGAATCTAATTTTGAATATTCATTATAATCATGTTTTTTTAAAATACATTTTAATGTCACATAGAAACAAAAGCTGTTCACGGGCCACAGCCTAGTCACTTAGGTTTACCACAGAGTGATGAAAATTCATTGAAATGTCAAGAGATCTGTATTTACCAAGTTTGATGAAGAAAATCTGACAAATACTATTTAAGATAAGTGGCATTTTTTCCTAATTGTTTTCATATGGATGAATAAAAATCAAGTGCCCTGTTACTTTGATGAAATGCTAAATTGCTTAAAAATTCGTATTTACACAATGGACCAGCATACAAACTGAATGGGAGATTATGTCTTCAAAAACCAATGTACAGATTTTTCCCAGCTAAGCTTGTACATTTAAAGATAGAAAAGAAAATATCAGTGGATGCTTAAACCTGAAAAATCAAATTGAGTTTTTCTTTCCCTGCATTTCTTTGCTAAAATGTAGCACAAATAAATATTAGGTGACAAAGTAATAAGTATTTTTCCCATGGAGAATAGGTCAGACTTTCTGTGTTGATGGCAGACAAACATAATTATAAAAGACAAATATAAATCATTTTAACAGGCAATTCACCTTAAGAATTAAGTATACAAATAGCAAAAGAAAACCATACATTATTTTTTCAGCCTTCATAGAAAATGTTTCAATTCCAGAGAAGAACAAAATACACTAAGAAAACACAATACAAAAAACAAAAAACAAAGAAAATCAGATATTAACCTTAATAGATGTTTTAACTAAGAAAAGATCAGATGCTAATCTGGGTTCTTCTATTGTTTTATATATATGTATGTTTCTATGTATGCATGATGCATTGATAATGCAAGTTTTAATTTAAGTGAACTTAAATTACTTAGTGGTGGAGTTAAGGTTTGAACCCCAGGTCTGTGAGAAGGCATTGTACATGGCCTTGACCTCTCCTTCAGGCTTATATTTTTTTCATATAGTCTTCCCAGAGGTAATTATGAAACATTTTGAGGAAATTCTAAGATTTAAAAATTACTGATATGTGGCCCATTGCCTGTCCACATAGTTTTTTTTTTAAATTAGAAAATATAAAACTTATCAAACCACTGAAACATTTCTGAGGGAGGACTGATTCCCAATCTTGAAACATACTTTCTCACACTCATGGATATTCCATCCTTTTCAAAAAATGCTTGCAGTTTGAATGCTGAGCAAGGCTGATCATCAAGTTCAAGTCAATGTCTCCTCCTCAAGCCATCTCAGGGCCACACACACATTCAGTTCATCAAATCTTACAAGATTCCTGAAGAAAGCTATTTTCTGACTCTATTCATCATCTGTTTTCACTGTTTTGGGTAAGCAGTCCACTGTTTCAAAAGAAAAATAATTTCCACCTGTAATAAAAACTTCACTTATCTACATTTTATAACCTAAACAAGTTTAAAGTGCAAGGAGGCATGAGTCAGAAATTAAACTGGAAAACCTATAACAGGCAAACTGAAGGGTGTGGTCAGGGAGGGAGGGTGAGAAAACCCCTTTAAGCATTTAGCACCAAATATTATTTCCAAGGCCAACTAATTTCTACTAGTCTAAGACAATCAGTTGCCTGATAATTAGAGATATAAACATGAAGAGGTAAGGAATGAAGTTCGCATCATTGTAAGAAGAATGGTATGACTTACTTAAAACAACATTGAATTTCACCTTAGCCATTTTTCCAGTCATCAGGACAAACATTTGGCACATAAACTCCTCCTCCTATACCTTCTCATACCATGAAGAAACTCGGACAGAAAGCAAATAAACAATTCAGTGACTGACAGCAGTAATTTGTACAGGTCCTCAGGTCACTGAGGTTTCCCCACCTTACAGTTTAAAATGGGAAAATTACAAAACTTATTTGAGCCTCAAAATTCTAAATAAATGCAAATGCTAAATTTTGTGATTTCTTACTATTATTAGTAGAATATTCTTATTTTGAATTATTGTTATTATATTACCTTCCTACATTTAATAGGAAGTCCATCATTGCATTATTAGATTAAATAATTCTGTTGTGTTACTTCTATCCATATAAATGGATACGTGACTTCAAGTGGGCTACAGAGTTATAGAACAGGTAACCTAGTTCTTCATTGGTTAAACATTTAAAGTCACAAATAAAAATAATGATTTATGTAGCAAATATAATAGTTTTTTTTCTGCTAACAAACAGCCTCTTATCACTTAAACGCTGGATTTTCTTGGTGAAGTAACATGACCTTTCCATGAATAACTGTGTGCCCCTCGGTTATTCAAACTGAAGCAAACTGAGCAGAAGCAGAAGACTGGTCACTGGGAGCACCCAACCCAGCACATGTCAGAAAGCCAAAAGCAGGGTGGGTAAAGATGATAGAAATTATACCAAAAAAATAATGCAAATATAGAGCAGTAGGCATGGGCAAAAGAGGAAGACCTCAGAAGTCATGGAATTTGGTGGAAAATTAAACTTAGCAAGAAAGAAAGTAGCACCCCAGAGAGAGTGATCATAATTAAAGCTTTTATCTACTTTTAGAGGATATTAGTAAGTTCCCTGCAACTCCACTGAGACCACTATAGTGGATATCTTCCAATGTCCAACCTGTACCTCATCTTTTAAGGAAAGGTCCATAGTGTGCAAGCCCATCTCCGTACACTGGCACATGACCCCAGGTCAGGAGAAAATTATATGTCTCTGTTCATCGTTACTGGTTCAGGGATTGACATGTGACCAGAGCCAGGCTGATGAGAAATCTCATAAGGATGTTTTGCCAGAAGTTGCTGGATGTGGGCAATCCCCCTATGCAGATTGCCTGAGTGCTGAGATGCATGTCAGTCTGAACTGTTGATGAGTGAAAACTGGTTTAAAAATTGAGCCAATGGATGAGAAAGAGGAAAGATAACTTAAATTTTTTATTTAATTCTTTAACTTAAATTTTAAAATTCCCTTTATTGCTTCCATAAATTTAAACTGAGTTTTTGTCAATTGCAACTGAAAACATTCTATATATTCTGTGAATGAATGATGGACCCAGGCCCTTTAACTGAACATATGTTAATATGTTTTATATCAACCTGAGCCTCATTATTTGGTTATCTGCAGCCTTTTTCCTCTTCTCTGTTCACAAGATCTTATTTTTGAGACAGCTTTACCTAAATACTAGTTTCACCAGGTAAATCTGTTCTTATCGTCCATGAGCCTTGCTTCATGTGCAGCATCTCCAAATTTTTATTTGTTTAAAATCTCAACCAGTTCACCTTAGTGCTTTTGAAGTCCAATTCCACCAATCCCAATTTTCATCATCAACTGTAATCCATCCCACCCAAAGAACATGAAGCTACCCTTTCTCTATTCACAATTTTCTCAGGCTCAGGCTGCTCTGCCTTCTCTCACATTTAACTCTTTGCTCTGATCTTTTCTACCAGACTATAATCTTGTTGATTCACCTCAGAATGCCTCCTTCTGCTTAGCTCAGTTAGATTCTAGGGTTGGCCTTATTTCTTATCACTTCTTAGTCTGTAGCCAAGTGACTTCCAGCATATTTTTGCCCAGACTTCCAGGGCCTGGCCCAGTGCTAAGCTAGCACAACGTTCACCACAGACTCTCCAGGAAAAAAGACCTGTTTTGCAGCATTTGCTGATTTTCATACTGCAAATAATTCCACTGCAGCCAATTCCAAGCTGACAACATGATGTCACCGAATACAGAGTCGGGAAGAGATGTGCACCATCTGCTCTGTTGCCAGCTCCAGCCCAGCCACTGTCCTGGGCCCTGCATTTTTTGGGAGGAGGCTGAATATAGGAAGAGGGGATTGTTACAACTAAAGAACCTTAACCAGGTTATGTATTTTATATTAGAAACTTCTAACTTTTTTTTTTTTTTTTGGTTATCACCCACACAGTTTTAATCCTTCATTGGGTCCATCTGTCTCTCTACCAACCAAGAAGAGAGAAGAGATGAGGACAGAGGAGAGGTTTAATGTTATTTAAAAAACAGTTATAATAACATCTATTATGATACATTCATGAAAAAATTGGTAGATAAGTAGAAATGTTTATTTTTTATTTACTAATAAATAGCAGTTCTCTGACTATTTAAGGGAACAGCTGAAGACCATTTGCATTTCTACTGGACTCAGTATAATCTGTGCAGAATGTTTCTGACATAGCCTTTTCCTCCTCTTTGAAATGCTTGATTCTTAGTGAGTTATATATTTAGCTATCCACCTGTTATTTATTATTTTTGTTTACATAAAACCATAAGTGCACAGAACACATAAAAGGCCCTATAAAGATGAGTTTTCTAATCCAATTAGGAATACAATACCTTGGGCAACAGACAAAATGTGCAAAGAGATGGAAATATTTTTATAACACAGATCAGAAAAGAGTTTCATAAAAGAAGTAGAAAAGAAGCATAAATAGAAGAGAATACATGGTTTGGGAATACAGGATGTGGGAATATATAATTACATCATTTAAAACATAAATTAACAGCATTAAATAAAATAAAAGTACTACTCAATAAAAATGCTTTAAAGATATACAAGAAGAAAGTGAAATGGACAAAAAAAAAAAAAGGCACTGGAATCATCAATCTAAGAGCTTCCTAAAAATGTATCATAATAAATAGCAAACCAGTGCAGGCTAAGAGACAAGAGACGAACTGCTAGGATGAAAACTATGGGGAAAAGAAAATAACTATACAAATCTATTGGAAAAGAAATATGTGGATAAGAAGAGATTAAGCAAAATTTCTCAATCTTAAATTTATAGTTGAGGTTCAACACTAGAAGAATATGTGGAAGCTTTCTGAACCTAATCACTTGAAAATGTATTGGTCAATGATTTAAAAATTGACGTTTAGTTAGTGAAAATCAACAACCTTCACTCCTTTGACAAATAATTTTTATGTATTAATATTGTAAAGATACAATCATAGGTGCTGGGAGAAAGTGAGGGCAACAAATATTTCTTGACTTCCCACTCAAACATGGAGATTAAGACTCTGAGCATTTAACCCTCATTGTGATCTGAACAGGTCAATTTTAATATTCTAATTTTTCCGTTAAGAAAACTGTTGCGCAACCAGGTGTGGTGGCACATGCCTTGTAATCCCAACAGCTCAGGAAGCTGAGGCAGGAGGACTGAAAGTTCAAAGTAAGCCTCAGAAATTTAGCAAGACTGTCTTAAAATAAAAAAGGGCAGGGATGTAGGTCAGTGATTAACTGCCCCTGTGTTCGATCCCTGGTAACAACCAACCAACCAACAAACAAGAAATTCATTGCTCAGAAAGAGGAAACAATGAAGATTCAGATATTTGTGACTATGAGGAGCACTTTGCAATACAGGAATGGACTCTTGTGTTGACTCTTTGAAAAAAAAAAAGACTCTTTGATTGGAAATGAACTCTTGGCTCTTGATGAGAAGATGAGAACAAATTTTTATTTTTATTTTCCTAATTGCCCGGACTGCTTTGCTAACATGTAACCTAATGTCTTGAGCTTTAAATCAATAGGAAATTATCATATTCATATCTCAGCAAGGATGATTTTCTATTCAGCTTACATTACTACCCTCATAGTTCTGGTTGTGGGAAAGCTTTGTGAGTTTTATGTGTTATAATAGTGAGGAAGAAGATGGTGATAGTGATTACTCATAAAGGATTTTTTCCTTGCTGTGTGATCTTCTGACATTTAATATATTATTAACTCATATAATACTTTATATTCCAACCCCACACCTTAATCTAGGCTGCTTTCTAAGTATGATTTGAATCAAAAGCCAGTTGTCTCTCTGAGCTGCCTCTTCTTATTCAAGTTCATCCTGTACATTGTCTTTACATGAATTATTCTAAACCACCATTGTGAACACCTATTTTCTTCCCCCAAATCTACAGAATAACACAAAAATTCATTAGTTTAGGAAGTAAAGTCACCAGAAACTAGTCAGTATTTATCTTTTTAACTTTTGTAAGCACAATGAATCATATTATTAAATAGTTTACTCTCTAACTTCACATGAAAAATTAAAATCCAGAAGGCAGAGATGTTGCCTTTCTCATTTTCGTGTGTCTAACAGAGCATCAGATAAAAGACAAGCACTGAGTAAATAATCTTGAGTAAATGTTTGACAAAATTAGTGGCCTAGTGTATTTGGTGTATGCTCATTGTTCCATGAATAATTCTCCATCTATTTCAACTCTGAAGAATGTCATTTATCCTTGTGAAAATGTTATCTATTATCTACTTGCCAAAATGGCCTTTTTTCTCTTCTTTTTTTGGTACTAGAGATTGAACTCAGGGGCACTCGATCACTGAGCCACATCCCCTGCCCTATTTTGTGTTTTATGTAGAGACAGGGTCTCACTGAGTTGCTTAGCGCCTCGCCATTGCTGAGGCTGGCTTAGAACTTGTGATTCTCCTGTGTCAGCCTCCCAAAGTGCTGGGATTACAGGCTTGCGCAGCTGCACCCGGCTCAAAATGGTCTTTTTTCTTCTACTTGTCACTGACCTCATCCTTTAACTGCTGAAGAATATATTTTGTGGACTGTTTGCCTCCATATTTTATTAATTTGTTTCTCAATTGAACTGTAAGTCTTTCAATGTGTAGGCATGCTACACATTTTATGTGCCATTCTGTAGAGCTGATCACAGTGACATATATTAGGTGCTCAGGAGTACTTTTGATGATACAGCCTCACACACACTAAACACTACACCATTAATTTTTTGAATATTCACTCAAATTATTTACTCATCCTTGCTTTTATCTGGTGCTCTTCTAGGCACTACAAACAAGAACAAAATTTTTGCCTTTTCCTTTGTATCTTATTTTAACCTTGTGAAGACAGCAAACTATATAATATATAAAACTCTATAAAATGATATAAAATAGCTCTGACATAATAATGTGATATATTGTGCTTACCCAAAGTGATGAGGCCCATAGGTCCATAAAAATTGCACAATAGAGTTGGGTGGGGAGGGGGAGAGAGAGCGAGACATATATGCATGAAGAGTTGGTTTAAATCTGTGCTCAGAAGTTGACTAGAGACATTACTACTAAGCAGACTCCTGAAGTAAGTACACTGTAATTATGTAAGAGCAACAGTAGAAGGAAACAATAAACTTATCATTTTTAAAAGTCACTACATTTAACTATTTATTGGAAAATATACTACAACAGGGGCAAATATAGAAGCAAGGAACAGTTAGGAAGCTATTCAGTATAATATAGGCTGAAAAAAATGGTGCCATCATGGTTAGGAGTTGGTGAATTGGCTTATATGATAGAGTGAGATTTCATATTTGGAAATATAATTGATCAAAGAATCTCATGTTATGGATCAGATATAATAAATGGCATTTTGGACTTTTACTCAAATACAAATTCAAATGAAATTCATTGGCAAACATTGAAGTTTCCTTTGCAGTTTTTCTTTTTCCCAATTACGGTTAGCTAGATAGTACAAGGCAAAGATAAATCCCAGTAAAATTTTTGTTTTTTATTTTGGTCCTTCGGATTGAATTTAAGGACACTTTACCACTGAGTTATATCATTGTATTTTCTTTTGAGACAGGATATTGCTAAATTTCTGAGAACCTAGCTAAGTTGCAAGGCTGGCCTTGAATTTGCTATCCTCCTATCTCAGCCTCCCCATATCTCAAGCATGCCCCATCATGCCAGGCTAAAGCCCAATAAATTTGTTTTGCTTCAGTGTGCAAAACCTAGTTTGCAGTTAGTTTGGAGTTGAGCACATCACTAATGCTGAAGAAGTTCTTTACATTTATTGTGCAAATCACTTGAAAAACTTGTTAGAATACTGACTGATTCCTCCTGGAATTCTTTCAAATTCTATGAGTTGTCAACACTGCTTGTCTGACAATCACCTTTATGTAGCAAGGTTCTATAATGTTTGGATTGATTAGTTCCTTGGTTAACCAATTAATTAAAGTAAGGAAAGTCCGATGGTTAGAATTTTCCTCAGTTAATATCCATTTGGATCCACTTAGTTAAAATATCAATGCTTGCAGATAGATACTTAACATACTTATTTCTTAGATGGGCAAGTTGATTCAAGAGTATATAACATGAGCATGATAATTTTCTAGGTTAGAAGCAATGGATAGAATAAATTTAAGTAGTGTTCTTACTGATGCTATTCTATATAGTTGTTGGTAGTATTCTGCAACTGTTGTTTCTGACTAATAGAAAGTACGGGATGACAGCATTTTTTCTGTGCCTATAGTAGCACCTGGGGGTTCATATAATATATAGACAGCGGTGTTCCAACCTTTGGTAATGCAGTAAATGTTGTGGTATCTCTGTTTTTCAAACATTACCCAACCAATTCTTGTGTTTAGTTGTGTTTGGGAGTCATATGTATAGGTAAGTAAGCTATCGTTATTATAATATCATGAATCTAAGATCAATGACATACTAATAGAACTGGCTTAGTATGAATTAAGAGAATTAGATTTTTAAAATGAAGACAACTTAAATATTTCTAAAATTTATTCTGTAAATAAAATCCTAAATATAGCCTCTGAGGTCATATATATATATATATATATATATACATATATGTACATATATGTAGCTATTTTAAAGTGTATAAGAATATAAATGGTGATTACCTATTAATGGCATCTGCTTATTACATATAATAAACATTTCTTCTTTATATAAGTCTGATACATTAAAGTTTACTTAGAAAAGAATTACAACAACTATAATTGTTGAAACAGTAACTCTTTAATCTGTTATAACTTACATGCTCTTTAAAGAATTAAATAGGCTCCCTAAAATGTCTGTGTGCTTGTGTATTTACACATATTTACACACATATAACTAACGATGCATTCATGGTATTACTTCATAGAAAAGTGCATATTTTGTCATGCATTACACATAAGGAGTACATTAAAGTAGGATAGATTGGAGATAGTAGGTTTTCTCATAAGTTAATTGATCTCTCCAAGTGTTTTAACAGAGGACAGATGAGTGAAACTTCATTGTAATGTCAATCACCATCTTGAATAATTTTCTTAAGAATTTCATGTTGCATATAAATGCCAAACATATTTTTCAAGGTATTATCCTATCAATTTAAATCCTGAGCATTTTGCAATATACTCTAGATATGATTCATTCAAGTTCTTTTAGGAGTAGTATATGTTTATCTAAAACTGCGTTCAGAGAAACTTAAGAGATTTATTAGCTTCCTAACAATCTTTTTCTGCTGTCTTAAAGACCAGAAAGTTAAACAGAACTGTTTATTCCTAAGTACCTTATTAACTGAAAATAAAAGTTGATTATATTCCAATTCTGAACCAGTTCTTGTACTTCAGACTTTGAGCCCTAGATGAGCCTGTGGGATAAAGTGCTTCGGAACATCTCCAAGCGCTCCAGTGGCTACGATCTTGGAGGCCTCTTTCTTCCAGCTATGTCATAGCTATGTGCATTAGCCCTGGTGCAGCGAAATGACTGTCTAGTCCTGATAAGAGTTAATTGTAAAGGTGAGTTATTTGGAAACTCTTTTCTAGCTTTAAATGTCATCTAGCATTTTTGGATGAGAAATGTAATTTTTTAATTAAAAATAAAATAAAATTCACGTATGTTGAAGTATTATAAAAGATCGGTTTCCTCCTTAGCAGAATGTAGGCTCTGGCAGAAATATAGTTTCAGGTGTGGGTGTAGGAGGGAACCAAACTTGGATTAAACAGAATTTTATCTTCCTGGGGTGGGCTGCCAGTTAAATTTCTGCAAATAGCAATGTCATAAAGCATGGTTTGAGAGGAAGACCATGTGCTTTCTAGAGCAGCCACTGGAAGAAAAACAACAAAATTACAAGGAGGCTACATGTAAAAGAAAAAAACAAAACAAGCTTTTTCTTCATCCACCTTAAGTCTTGCAAAATAAAAATGCTTTTAAAAATATGTTTTGTGCAATAACTTAAAAATCAGAGCTTAACAGCAGGGATCTTAAAATTTTTGAGTGCCTGCTTGGTGAACTCTGATATCTGGGTACTAAGATATAAAGGTTAATTAAAGAAAAGACAAGTTCTCTGCTTCCTCAACGTGGCTAAGGAAGACATATTAGCAAAGCCACATACAAAGCTGAACAGCAATTAGAGAGAATCAAAAAACAGACACACAAAATGGAAGCTTTGGCAGACCTACAGATAGACTCCACCTCAGCATCCGTTTTTATGTTATCAACGTTTGAAAACCTTACCTTTCTGATTGTTGCTTCTTGAGCTATCAATCTACCCTTCCCCCATCTCCCATCCCCCACATACTGCCTCTGCACACCCCTATAATATGGGTTTTATGGGGAACTTGAAGAGGGGGTACTTTAAAGGAAGTTGTCCCAAGTGACACAGGGGAAACGGACATGTCCAAATACCTGTGAACAATATCAGGAGTTAAATAAAGTCAGGGAAATAAAAATAGTTTTTGTGTTAAGAAGTTGAGATAAAAGGAGAGAAGGCATTTGGTTTTTATCGATGAAATTCCTGGCATTGTTTATTCACTTATCTTTTAGCAAACTAGTCAATAGTCCTTTTGGGGCTTCATCTAAGTCCATCATACTTTAAGTTGTGTAATTCAGTAAACTTCCTATTTATTTGTTGTTCTGTCTTTCATATTATGCTACCCAAGCTAAATTTTTCTTTTCTTTTTTTCTCTCTCATCTTGTCAGTATTTTTTAAAAACTCCCCTGAGTCATTTTTAACATACAGTTAGGAATTTTTCCAGCTTCTTGAAAATTCTATACTCTTTTCCTGCCATTTAAAATACAGTATTACCGTAAATTATTGCTACTGGGAAGAACATTCTGACTTGATCAGTGCAACTATAGTGTAAAGTGTGATAGACAGAATTCAAACACTAAGAGGACAGTCTTTAGTTTTCATATACCATTCTTGAGAGATAAGGAGTAGATTAACTGTATTTAAATTAAGACATCAGAAATCTATTTGTATGTATTTGATATTACTAATTTGCTAACTATGACAATTTCACACAGAAACCCTTTTGTTGAAAACTGAATTTCCATGTAATAATTAGCTGGGGAATATTACCCCAAACAGGTGTCTGTAGCCTGTCAAAGTCAGAACAGGTGATTTAGAATTAGCGTATTAAAAGAACTGTGAATTAGCGAAGCAAAAACGTGTTAATTTCTTGTTCCATCTGTTAATATGAATTCACTGCCAAATATTTTACTTTGTAGAACTGTGCTGGGATTGGCAAGAACATACACTATAAAAAAAGTTTAAAGGCCTGAATGTTTAAAAATCATGACATACGTTACTGCAAAAATAACTTCTACATTTTTGAGCATGCTTTTTTATCTTTTTTATCTTTGAAAAAAATAACTGCAGAGATTGCCATATAATATAGAAAGTTAACTAAAGAAAACATACGATCAAATGTTAGACCTTTAAAACAAAAAATTGGAAGAAAATGTTTTTCAAGAATGTTTGATTATAAATGGAGACTAATTCTTCAGTGCTACTTCTCAGATGTATTTGAGAACTATCCTGAATTGCTGAAAGAGAAAAATATCTGCTGCTACCATGCAGTTCATATCCAATAATACCCTCTTATATAGAGATGCCATTATAGAAAGAGAGATCACTGTTTTGTTTTTTTTTCCCCCTCTATCCAAATACTGTAATCCTTTAAAGGATTATGGTGCAATTTAGGTCACTAAACCACAATCTCTGCATAATTCCTAAATCTATTGTTCATTAGCTTAGTTTTGTTTCTTCCTCCAAATCTTACTTGCATGGATAAAATCAAAACACATTAGACCCTTTACTCCATATGCATGTGTGTAATTGTGTATGTCAGTGGTGGTAGTGCAGGGTAAAAAGTCAGGAAAGAGGAAATTTTCATAGTAAAATGTAAACAATTCTTGATTTATATCACTATTGGAACACATAAAGGAAATTGGCCTACAACTGGACACACTGTTATTTTGGAAATCTTAAGAAAATCTGGGGCAAATGAACTGTTGAACCGCTTTGCCATCTTTGTATCTTTGCAGGCAAATCTGTGGAAAAGAAAGGAATTTGAAGTGAATTGAAATTTGTGAGCTTAGACATATGCTAAGAGTACAGTTAACTTGAGTTACTTTTTCCATGCTGCTGAATTGGGTCCTGAATGAGGCAGTTTTGTGACTTAAACAGATTTCACTAATTTTCCTTCCTTGCACATTTAAAAAACAAACCACACTCTCCCATATTGCTGTTTGGGTTTTAACGGAGCTAAGGCATGCACACCCAATTACTATAAGCACTTTAAGTAAAGCTTAAAGATATGCAGCATGTTCTTAACTGCAAATGATATGATAGGTAGTGTCTTTCCTCTCTAGTTTTATGTCACATCCAAGAGATTAATCCTCTCATGAATCATCCATAATGACTAGAATAATTTGGGGAACTGAATGAAATTTTTCAAATTATTTATATCATGAACTCACAAGAATATGAATGGTGGGTTATGCAAATTCAAAACATGCTTACAAAAGCAAAATACCAAAAAAAAAGTGGGGGAAATCAGAGTTAAGCTGTATTCCTAAAAATGGTCATCTTTGAATTGACACATTGTATATCTTTATAACTTGACTTGCCAGTGATCCTTTTTACAGGTTAGAAACAGTTAAGGAAAAATGCTATTGTTTCTAACATTTGCAAGGAAAAATCATGATCTTTTGTATAGGTTAGAGCAAACATACAAAATTCTCCAAGGATATGAGATTCTCATGTTATGTTCATAATTATATGTTAAGAAAGAACATCTTTAAAAATAGAAATTTGTTTTCTTATTTGAAACAAATAGACCGAGCATAAGTTTCATAATTCTTCCTAAATATGATCTCAGACAAAATACAATACTCTTTGTAAGAAATATGGTGTTATTTTACAGTAATCATTGATGAAATAGTCCCAAAGTTCTGTATTGTCAGCCTAAAAGTTCATATAAAGCCCTACAATACATAAAACATTTTATGGAGTTTTAAATTATACAGTACATCAAAGTTTTAGTTGACTTATCTGAAAAGACATTTTTGGTATGTAAATAAAAATGCAAAGAGAAGAACCTGTCAGAAAGTAAATAAAGTATGTAAATTAAATAAAAGGTAAGGCAGCTACACTTTTTATATAAATAACTGTGTTAACAGAGCTTTATGCATATTACAATATATTCAGATGCATAGCTTTTGCAAAAATAAATTCATTGCTCCTCTCCAAAGAAAGGATTAAAACAATTTATTTTATAAAATTTGGATAGATAGGATAAGAAATGTAATAGCCATCCATGGAAAATAAATATAAAAATTATTCAAGCTCCATCTACTTTATGTTAGTAATGAGATGCACTTCATTCAAATTCCTTTCAATTGAAACAGTGCTGAGAAAGCAAAAACATGATTCTGTAGGAAATGATTTCTAATCTTCATGATAACATACCAATATAATACAATTATTTACAATTGACTAAGAGTTAATTTCAATAGTATAACATCTTTCTTGCAAAAATGTCAGCTTTTATTGATGAAACAAACTAAGAATAAAACATTTTTACTTGTAGTATTACAGTGCTGTTTTTCATTCTGTTAACCAAAACAACACAGTAATACTGTAAACAAAAAAATAACATCAGATTGCTTATGTTTGCATGATTTTATCAAGAACCATAAGCAATGCAATGAAGTACATTAGCTATAATTTTGGAAAGCACTTGATTCTTTTAGAATGGAGTCACGCTTTATTCAAAATAAGATGTGACCATTGAGCTAACTCTGTTAATTATCAATTATGCCACAAGAGAACATAGAATTGATCATTTACAATTACTGATCTCGTATATTCATTCAAGGTACAGAGTAAACACTCTGCAACAGACAATTCTGTTACTGTCCCTACCTAATCTACTTATTATCTATCCACATACATATACAAACACCTTGGTTCATTTATACCAGTGTTTCTCAAATGGAATCTAAATCTTTGACAAAAGTTTTAGTTGTCACAGCTTCAGAGGCAGTGCCATTAGCATCTAGTGGGTAGAAGTAAAGGATGCTGTTAAATATCCTAAAATACACAGGACAGGCCACCCCACCACACAAAGAAAGAATTATCTGATCCAAAGAGTTTTTGCACCTACACTCATAACTTAATATGTGACTAGAACTTTTATTGCTACTACTTGCCCTCTTTTAATTGAAAAATATGTTTCTATTTACTAGCAGTCCCTAACTACCAAACTGCTCAAATCAGAAGATTATCACCATAAAGGAGTGGGACTCATCCCACACCCACATTTATGGAGTATATCCTTTAGACCAGGGCTTACTATAGGCATGCTTCTAGAACAAGTTGGCACTAGCCTAGTTCACTCTCCTCACTTAACACGTTGGTAAATAACTTCCTACGTAATTGAAGTGATTTCCCCGTGCTCACTTTGCTGTGGTTGGGTGTGAACTAGGGTTTTCTGACTCTGACATTTCAGGCAAATCTTTGGTATATCAGAACTTCTGCTCCCAGTAAGCCAAGAACTGGGAATAGCCTCTGTATGATGTTCTCTTTGTGTGTGTGTGTGTGAATTCCTACTTATTGGCTAAAACTCCAACTTGCTTTGACTGCTTTGAATAGGATCTTTCTGGTTGTTTTAAGAAATAAAGACAGACCATGAAGGATGAAGATTGATTCCATTATTGTTATGCTTCATTTTTCCATTAGGCACTCTTAATAGCAACTAAAACAATGAAAATTCCTTTAGCAGTGCTCTAACATATAAAGAAAAGTATGAGATAATATTATCAAAATAAAGTTCATAAAAACTTTTCACTTCCAAAAAGGTATGCTTTTCTTCCTTTTTTTCTTGGCTGCCAGGAAGGTCAGAGACAAATACGAATTTAACCAGCAGCAAAAACACCAGTCCTGATGTTTGACACACCTTTCTCTTCATCATTTTCCCTCAATTTCCTATAATTTTTAAAGAAATAGGTACATGAAAAGAAATAAAGAAGAATTGGCTTCTGTTTTCCTAGAAAGTTCACTGAATAGCGTCATGGAATAATATCATAAATGGTTTTAAAACTGATGAACATGTATCTTTTATCATGAGTTACTCAATGATTTTGTACAAATTTCCTATTTTTGTCAATTAGCTTTTCATTGCTGTGACCAAAACGCCTGATGAGAACAACGTAAAAGGAGAAAAAGTTCAGTTTGGGGCTCACAGTTTCAAAGGTTTCAGTTCATGGTCAGCCAACTCTCATTCTGGGCCTGAAGTGAGCATGCCCAGAAGAATGGAAGGGTGTAGAGAAGGAAAGATGCCAGCCCAAGGCCACTGGGAAACAGAGAGGACATGCAAGGAACCAGGGGAAAATATAACCCCCAAAGGCATGCTCCCAGTGACTTAATTCCCCCAACCACACTCTACCTGCCTACAGTTATTACTCAGTGCAATAGTTCTTTCAAATTATTAATCCATCAAATGAGTTAATCCACTGATTATCGTACAGCTCTCATAATCTAATAATTTTACATTCAACCACTGTTACATTGTCTCCTGAGATTTGGGGGGATAACTTTCATTCATGACACACTAATAGGAATGCTTGTTTTGATCTTATTCTTACTTAAAACTAGCAAGCCAATGATAGTATAAAAATTTATAGTTATTATAGTTATGGTAGCTCTTGTATGTGCTGGACACTCTGTAATGTGTTCTGTAAGTATGTGCGTTTTCTTCTCTACTCAATTATGCAAACTGGATACAATCTCCCTTCCCTTATATATAAATTAAAAAAAAATTGTCCACTACCTTGCCTACTATTATCCAGAGAGTTAACAGCACATCTACAAACCCCATGTAGATCTGTCTGACTGCAAAGTCTTTGCTTCTTTTCACTTGACTTAGTCTCCTTAATACATGAAAAAGTTGAAAAATTTTAATAGAG
The DNA here is from genome assembly GCA_028644305.1 of Xerus rutilus. Classification (NCBI taxonomy): domain Eukaryota; kingdom Metazoa; phylum Chordata; class Mammalia; order Rodentia; family Sciuridae; genus Xerus; species Xerus rutilus. The sequence continues at coordinate 81,860,040 of CM053402.1, read as the reverse complement.
TACAAGATAAAACTCTAAGATAGACTCTTGAGCACTGATTGATTCCATTCCCTTTCTGTTTCTTTCTCCACTATACCCATCACACATCTATATCATAAACATAACAGTATAGTACATCATCTGGAACATTCAAAATAGTTTTAGCACTTTGGGAGGTTGAGACAGGAGAACACGAGTTCAAATCCAGCCTCAGCAACGGTGAGGCACTGAGCAAGTCAGTGAGACCCTGTCTCTAAATAAAAAAAAACACAAAATAGGGCTGAGGATGTGGCTCAGTGGTCAAGTAAGCCTGAGTTCAATCCCCAGTACCAAAAAACACAACAAAGCAAAACAAAATAGTTTTAAAATTGCTCACAGTTAAAATTTATTTATCATCTATTCTCAAATAGTACTTAAGTATACCTGTTTGGAGAAGAGCATTGTGAATTATGTTATTGTTAATCAAGAAAGCTTTAAAACTGTGTATGTGATTTCATGTTCATGAAAAACTAAAATTAAGTTTTTGCAACAAATATAATTATTCATAAATAATTCAGTTATGCCTTATTGAATTGTAGCTGATTATAGCAGAAGTATATCACAGAAAAAGTTATTCATCATTTTTTGATATAGAGCTGTCTGTTTTACCAGCCTATTAAGATCCCACAATGTTCTGGTCTCTAAACTCCAAGTCACTTGAAGGTAAATCGGGTATATTAGAAACAAACTTGCAACTTGAAAAAAATATGCAATAGGTATCTGAATTTTTTCTTGGATGAATGACAGGCAAAAGTTTTCTTTCACACTGACAAAATCTACCAGCTCCCTCCAGACCAACCTCTTTTCTTCTTCATTTAGTTTGTAATACAGAACAAGAGATTCTGATAAGAATGTACTGGCCCATGACAGTTCAATTGCATTGCTTGGGGAAGTTACTGAGGATTGAACCCAAGGCCCTGTCAATATCTTGGAATATCACTCTTGTGGTTAGTGAAGGGATTTTGAAGATGTAATTAATAAGATTCCAAATGCATTACATTTGAGTTAAGCAGAAGGTTGATTATCTTGCATGGGCCACAGCTCACCAAGTGTACCCTTAAAAAGATGATCAGGCCTACCCTAAAAGGGAAGACTGGAAGCAAGAGGCATACTCTCCCAGTGGCCTTGAAGTAGGCAAATGACCATGCTATGAACTGCCTAGGACCTAGAAGGCCTCAGTATACAACCACAGGGAACTTCATTTCCCTGATATCGAGTGACCTTAGAATAAGATCCTGAGCCTCAGAGACTACAGCCCCAATGCCACCTTGATAGTAGCCTTGAGAGACTCACACTGAGAACCCAACTGGGCTGCTCAGAGCCCTGGCCCATGAATACTGTGAAATCACATGTGTTCTTTTAAGTTTGTGCTGATTTGTTACACAGCAAAAGAAAACTAAAATAAGAGATCAGCAAGTTGGTGGAATATTGGCACAAGGGTAAGAAAAGTGTGATGAAAAAGACTATGTGAGGGCTGCTCCTACTCAGGAAAACAAATTTCTGTTTCTACTAAGGAGTTGGTGGAATTGAATTGAGGCCTGGATTCAATATCTAGGTCCAACTTGCCAAAGCACAGTGCTAGCTCTATCCAGACTCCTCACACTTGTCCTCAGTCCTGTTCTTAAATACTACCAATGACAACAAGTCTTTGAGTGTTTGCTAGTCACTAGGTAAGGTGCAAGGCAATGTACACACATTATCTGTTTTGTTTTCTGTAACCACCTGACATGATTATTATATATTATTACCCTAGCTATTAGTTGTATAACTGGTGATATCATGGATTAAATGTTTCCATCATCAAATAGTTACTAAAAAGTACAACCAAGATCCAAACAGACAAAACCAATTCTAAATCTCATGATCTGAGCACTTGGCTGTATTTCCTTGCCTTTAAACAGGCAGCAGTCCCTCCCCGTCCCACCTTTTCTGATTGAGCACTGTGATATCACTATTCTCTTTAACTCCTCCTGTAAATCTCAGAAAGATTTTTCTATGTCTTCCTCACATTTTTAGTAAAGATATTAAGGCATTTTCTTACAGTTAACATAGCTTTTTCATTTGAATAAAAGTGGCATATCCTTACATAAGAAATTCAGTGTGCCCAGTAATGTTCCTGAGATTGTTCCAACAGTTTTTAATGAAATGATGGCAAAACAGGTGTTTGAAAAACATTATTTTTCTTAAAATTAAAAAAAAAACTTGGTTAGAAATTGAGTCTAGGTATCTCTCACAAACTGTGTTTTTATAATAAAACAAATTATTTGTAAGATGTACAGTACACTTATTTAGAGAATATCTTAAAGAATATAGTATCAACTAGTTTTTTTGATTGGCATACTCTTGGCACTCAATGATATTTATATATTTTAAATTACCCTTAATTTGTTTATAACAGTTGCTCAAATTCCATTTGTGTAGAAGGACCGCTTTTCCCTAAAGCACTGACATTCTACTATTTGTTTCATATTAGAAATTTATTTTTTCCTAAGAGTCCACTGACAATTGAAATATTGTAAAAGGAAGACTGATTGTGTCCAAGTTTGCTATATCTAAACTATTGGAGTTTTATAATTTTCCCACTATTATATTTAGTTTTGATTTGGGAACTGCCATGTTTGGTAAAGATTTAGGAGGGACAGTATTTGATCATTCTCAATCTACAAAATTAGCAATTTCATATGGTTCAAACAAGACTCAAATTATGACTCAGAGGTATCCATAAAACTCAATCAGCCTTGCTTTCAGATTGACTATACTTTTAACCCAATCTGCTTAAAAGAGTTAAGTATACACTCTGGAAATAGGAAAGTAATTCTGTTATCCTATGAATGTACATATTTACCTTATAATGTTACACTTATTTATAAAGAAATACTTTTATTATATTTATAATTAGGGATATAAGCCAATACATTTATCCTCACCAATTACAAAATAAGAGTTAAATTATAAAACCACAAGAGTTTGTGTTCAAGCTCATGATTTATTCCATTGAGTATTTTTTCTTTGAAAATAGTGACTTTTTTTTGAAGAAAACTAGACTATCCCTTTTGAATTGAAATGAAAGAGATAGATAAGTATGAGAGATAGTTAATACATGAGCTCAGCTATCTCTTGGGAAAGGACTGGTAAGTTACCACCTGAGAGAATTTAGATTTATTCTCTGGAGAACCCATGATTTCCTCCTTCTTCCAGGCAACATTTTTGTCACAAAAATCATGGAATAGAATCACTTCCCAAATTCCATATTATCTGTGCCACAAAGTTAAATAAGCCTTTTCACCAGAAATGCAGATTTTCAGCCCAGAACTTCACACCACATTGGACTGAAATTTTCAAAAAGAATATAAAGTGTCAGAATTATTTTTAGTCAGAGCAAGAAGTATTATTTATACCTTGCTATAGTTTTTATGTGAAAGTTTAACAAAAATTAACTTGGAGGCAAAAGTAAAATCTGAATGTCAGTTGCATTAAAGGTCCTCTTTAACAATATCTTGTAGGGGCAGAGATAGTGGTAGTGATCATGGTAAGGGTGATACTTTAAATGTAGACTCACATAGAAGAAATGAAGAAGAGGCTAATGAATATGGAATTCTGAGAATACTGTCTACAGGCACCTGACCTTCATCATCTTAGGTGGTCATTTCAACATGCCTATGTAGGAGAAGGTATTGTGTCTATTTTCAAATGAAGAAACAGTGTTAGTGAAATTAAAAATATATCTGAGGTCTTACTTTCAGTAACTATCAAAGTCTAAGACTACACACAGACCTCTTCTAGAAATTTACGCTCTTAACTCTTCATATGTAATCACCTTGGTTGATACTTGATTGTATTAACCAACTGGGATCATATTTACCATGTAATCTTTTTAAGGAGTAGTCTACCTATCTATCCATCTACTCACTTATCAATCTAACATCTACCTGTCTTTATATGTGTCCATATATCCATATGTCTATATGAATATATGTGTGTACATATATAACCTACAAATTCATTGGAAATATTGAACTCTGCAACCGAAAAGTGATGCTTAATTCACAATAAGACAATTTTGACTTTAAAATGTCCTGTGTCACACACTGTAAGAATGAAGATATTGTAGACAGTATTGGCAATATCCATCTATCAAGTGATCATAGTTTCCTACAGAGGCAATTTTTATACACATAGCTCAAGTTGACCATTGCTTTCTATATTTGTGCTTTTGTTACCTCTAACAAAGAGATAAATTGACAAAGCTAAAAAATGGGCTGTTTATTGTCTTCAAAACATATTATCGTGCAGACATGTAACAACTTTTTGATGATATAATATCTACTAAGTTGTGAAAAAGAATGCAAATATTTAATCTCTTCTCAAAGATATATATATTTGTAGTGTTTGGTTATTAGATATGTCTCTTCAGGAACACCTCATCAATATTTGCCTCTTATAAATATAGCCTATTTAGAACTTAGTCAAAAGTATACCAGTTTTTCAAAACACAAATCCCAGTTAGAAACCTATGAGAATAGTCTTAGAGTTCATACCGAGGGCTTCACTTGTGGAATTGAGTGTAGTTAAACATTGCACATTTTTAAGGTGTTCATCCACATTGTTATTCCATCGACACCATGCTGCTGTTGCTATGCTTGTAGGATTAATGATTCTGTCTTAAGATATAAGTGCCAGAATGATTTAATATGTGAGGCACCTGAGATGCAACAGTTTCCTTTTCTAAACTGTATACAGCTGGATTCCATCTCCTATGTGTCTGGGTTCCAGTCATTATAGTGGAAGGGGAGAGATGTGTGCTGTTTCTGGAACAAGACTTTTAAGCAGCAGTTGTATGCTCTCTACACTCTGTCCTTGCACCTGCCAGATGTGGGGAACAATAATGAGGCTTCAGGAGCAAGGATAACCACAAAATGCAGCAGGCCAGATCTCTGCCTAGTGGAGAGCTGCCTAGCCAAGAACCCCCAACTATAATGTTCATGGGAATGTTCTAATTCAAGATCTAAATGTCTGATTTGGTTAAGTCATTATGCATTTCTAGCTCATTTTTATACCAGGTAGAGACAACAACATGTACACATTGAAGATCTTATATAGATACCAAAATCAATACTTAGATATAACTTAAACACAGATGTAAAATAAAGTATATGCAGTTACCAAAGGTTAATATATATGAAAATAATATGACATACAGGAGTTTATTAGATATTAATCCTGCCTCACTAAGGCCACATATGATCCTCTTCTGCTTCATTTTAATTCTTCATGTGCTAAATAAGTTGACCAAACTAAATAATGCATAGCCATGTACCATAATAGCACAAACAGCCCTGGCCTCTTTTACTTAGGTATTGGGTTAATTACATTTCTATAAAAAGTCCCAAGACTTTTTGCCCCAAAATGCTCAGTTTGTCTTCTTAAAAATATGCTGGGTAGTTTGCCTACATAGGATTCAATACTTTTCCCTTTATAATTTTAATATAAAATAAAATATACAAAACAAGAAGTGCCTTGCTAATACAAGGGTTTTAGAGATTTTTTTTTGTATAGAAGAAAAACAAGAAGACCTTCTTGATTGACTTTTGCCTGAAAGACAGCAACCCTTCTTCTTATGCCTGCTGTTTCTCAACTACCCATTCCAGTATAATTATTTCCAAAATTTCACATAATTATTTCCTAAGTAAAGAAACTACTTTACCTATCTTAATTCATCATAAATTGGTCTTTAAAATTTTCACCACCTAGGAGTCACATGTTCATGGAAAACACTTATGTTTTACCACTGAAGAACTCTTCAGATCCTAATTCTAGGTCTACAAATGTTTATTTTACACACAGTTTTAAGACATTTTTCTCAACTTACAGGAAAATACAAAGAAAGAAAATACCACAGAATGAAGTACAAGAAAGAGAAGTGGCATATATAGAGAAGACTAAGGAGAGAAGCTCCATAAAATTTTTGGGAAAATTCATTGTAGAATTCAGTTTTCTCTCATACTACAATACTCATTTAGGGTTGTTCAACAATAATATGTATTTCTAATGAGAGATCATCAGCAGGCATTATGATAAATTATATACATATAAACATGGGAAAGAATGATAAATATTAAAAGGGTTTCCATCCAAAGTGTTGGGTATTCTCTCTTGATGCTGAAAGAAGAAAATCTCAGTCCCTAGGAAGGTGTAACACATACTAATTTTTCTAAACCTACTAAGCCACCTGTGGAGTAGTACTCTTGACCATAGCATCAATTTCACAAAGTCAAAAGTGTGGTTATTATGTCTACTTCAGTGATAATGGCAGATGTTTCCATCCTGTGGGACAGATTTGGAGAGATCATGTCAGAGAAGCCTTTGGGGGATTTCTGATTACTCTCAGGATTTCAGGGATGTGGCATTCCTATATTCTAGATGCAAACCAGGCAAAATATTTGTCTTCAGATCACCAAGTCACATAAGGTAGTTAGCAAATCAGTCTAAAACTAATTACTGTAAATTCACAGAAAGCATTTTCATGCTGATTTTCATTAGTATACACTTATTCAAATATTTCTTACAATGGGTATGTTGAGTAAAGTTTAATATTTTTTATTTATTACTTTTAGATTTTGAACTAGAACCTAAGACAACTAAGTTCTTATTTCTTCTTACAAGAGACTAATTTTTATATTCTTGTTTTTTAATACTAGGGATTTAATCTAGGGGCACTTAACCACTGAGTCATTACCAGCCTTTATTATATTTTAATATAATAAAATATAAAATATAATTTACCAGCCCTTATTATATTTTATTTTGAGATAGTGTCTCACTTAGTTGATTAGGGCCTCACTAAATTGCTGAGGCTGACTTTGAACTTGAATCCTCCTGCCTCAGCCTCCTGAGGACTGGGAATACAGGTGTGCACAACCATACCCAGCTGATGTTTATATTCTTTGTTACTTGTTCTTAAGATAAACACACAGGAAGGAAGGACCCAGTAGCAATGTGACTGTTATACCAGTGTGGCAAAGTAAAAAGGGTAAAGATTTTAGAATCTGTGAGAAGTGTGTATCAAAAAGGTTTTTGCTAAACACAAACTTAACTTCCTACCATTCAATTACCATATCTGGAACAAAATTCTCATAGGGAGAATTTTCCATGTGCATGTTAAAATAAGGTGGTGAATATAAAAGAAATAAGTGTATCTGCTGTACTATTTATTATTTAAATTTTTAAAATTTCTTCCCAAGTATTGAGGTCCATATAAACTACTGCCACATGAGATAAAAGTCATGCATGTGGATTTTATGAACACTTTCTCCGATTAAAATTTTACCTAAAAGTCATATGAGACTGACATTAATAAGAACACTTAGTTTGTGTGGATTTGCTGAAGTGAGATTCAAATCGATTTAATGAGTTTAAGTTTGAAAAGTACCAACATGTCTTAGAAAATAATTATTAGGAATTTTCTTTATGGCACTAATTTTCCATTCACATGAGTGAGGCTTAGTGAAGCTGTCATAATCATCTTGTAATGATACAAGTGGAAATTCTCAGAGATGATGTTATAATGATAAGGTAAAACAAAGTGCTATGAATACTATGGTGTACTAAGAGGATAATAAAGAGTTTCAGTATTATAAGATGCTAACTAAGGATTACATCCCTTTGAGGTATAATCCTAACATTACCTTTTACTAATTTGGCCATGAGGAAATCCATAGCGGAAATGTAGTACCAGTTTCTGTATAACATTACATACGTTTATGTGGTGTTAAAGGACTGGATGGGATCTAAATACCTTTTTTTCTTTTATTAGTTGATAGAGAATACATGTTAGCAAATAAGACAATGAGTAAGAGACTCCCACTGGAGACACGATTCCCATATACTGAGCACAATATAATTTAAGAATTAAAATGGCAAAGCAATGTAAGAATGTAGATAAATGGCCTGAGCAAAAGATAGAAAACAGATTATGATTGTGCATAGTAAGTTTGCCACAAGATTTTAATGAGATACTGTATACAAACCACTTGACCTAGGAACTGGAAGCTTGGTTCTCAAACATACTGTTTTCTTGTGGATATTTTTTCTTTTTTGGAGGGGGGAGTACTGGGGATTGAACTCAGAGGCACTCGACCACTGAGACACATTCCCATCCTATTTTTTATTTCATTTTGAGACAGGGTCTCCCTAAGTTGCTTAGCACCTCACTTTTGCTGAGGCTGGCTTTGAACTCGTAATCCTCTTGTCTCAGCCTCCTAAACCACTGGGATTACAGCTATGCACTACCACGCCCGGCTGGATTTTTTTGTACTTATTATTTTTTGATTGCATATACATGAAATATTCAAACTCTATACTCAGCCCAGCATGGATATAAAACATCAGTAATTGTAGTCATTAGTTGATGTGGTTTAGGAGACTTGAGAGGAGTTATAAGGAGACTTGGCCCATTCTCTTTTTTTTTCTCTCAGCACAAAGAGACTGAAATAGGAGGATGTAACAGGAAGAGAGATACCAGTGTCATCTGAAAATGCACTGAGTTGATGCTTTTATTAAAAAACAAAACACACGAAACAAAGCTAGTTCTTCACCCATAGAAAGTAAGGGAGAAGAAGGCAGAAATCATGGTAAAGCAAGTACAGAAATATCTGCATAACTCCTGCAAAATCCACTCACCACAGTTATTAAGAAGGCACTTGCACTATGGGCTTTTCAGGAAAGGGAAGAGTTTCAGAGTCACCTACTGAATACTGTAGACTCTGTACCACAGCTGGAGGTCGATGCCCTACAGACAGCATGAGAACTTCTGATCTCTCAACACAAACGATCAATCTTGTAATCTGTCCACTTATTGCTGAAACTACCCCAGTTATCAGTATAACTGCCTTAACTTGTATTTAAGTTGCCTTGTTGCCTGCTAGAGGTGTTGTGATGTTATCATCATAATAATAATCATAAATAATATCAATTTAGGCAGATTCATTCAAATTTAGGAAAGAAAGCTTGAGATGAGGATTTCTTTCTATCTTTTTCACTTTGGATACTATCTTTTCAATCAATAATATAATTATCCAAATAGAAGAAAGAGAAACACATAAAACAAGAGCAAAAGATATTCTCTGAAAATCAGAATTTGTGAGATCCCCATGTCATAGACCAAAAACTTCTGAGGTGTGGATTTGGTTTTCACTGAAGCTTAACTCTTTATTCAAAAACTTCTAGGAAATTATCTAACTAGACTGTTTCTACCTAGGAAGATACACTTATGGTGGACACACATAGCAATAGTTTAGATTCTATTAGGCTATTGTGTTGAAAAGCAATTTCCAAATCATCATTCACCTTCTAAACCACCCAACAATACGCTTATGAAAGCTATTTTCTTTCTTGTAAATTCAGGTGTCAAATGCATCAGAAAAGCAGAAGTGCCCTTTCAGCTCTTCTCTGTGCCATTCCTTGTCAATTTCATGCTGCCTACAGCAACAATATAATACTGAAACAGCAATGATGTCACTGGAAGTGCTCTGTGATTGACAAAGAAGAGCAGCAATAGTCAGAGGTGACTCCTCAGAGAATTCAGAACCCACTCGAAGTCCTCCACGGGCTCATCCTTTGATTTGAAGAAGGAATGAAATATTCTTTGCATGAGAGAGCAGAGATGGGAAGTGATACCTAAGGATGGTCAGATCCCTTAAAGATAGATGCAGGAGAAGGTGAACACTGAGATATTAATTAGGTTATCTGTAACAAGCTCTGGGGGCTCAAAGATGTAGTGATGGCTGTGAAGCACATTCCTTAGCTGTCACACTTGTTGCAATGAGTGGAAGGTGGCATTTGTTTGGAAATCCCTCCCCAGCCTTTGTTCCCAGAACCCAGTATTCATTTCCTTGTGCCTACATACGTAGTTCCTTAGATAAACACTACTACTGCAACAAATCATGGAGTGCCAGGCCTTACCAGATGGTCACATAGAATTAAAAATATATGCAAGAAAATAAGTTCTAAAGTAAAAATGGATCAAGATATAACTCTCACTAATTCCTAAAATTGCCTGCTATTACAGCCATGCTGCTACAAACACTGTCTTTATCCACTGAATTCTTGTTTCTATCATCCTTCTTTGAAATCCTCTGTACTTCTCCAGTCATGAAATCCTGCCATTTATTAAGGACAAGCTGAAGCCTCACCACCTTCATCATCTCCTTCCTGACAATCTATGCCCAGTGAGAGCACCCTTTTCTGAAAGTCCACTGTCTTTTTTCTTCTAATCATGATTGTCCTTTCCAGCCATTTTTAATTCTTTTCCTTAACAGAATCTAACTTCCTTGAGATTGGAGTCCACTTTAAAATTCTTCCTTGTGCTAAACCCACATCATTGACAAGGTAGGAAACACTCTGTAAGGAAAGAACAGGAACTTTGGAGTCCTCAGGCTAGGAGTGGATTATATATAATTACAAACTGTAACCTAAGCCAAGTCTAATTAGAGGAAGTTTCTTTCAGGAAGAAACTCTTCCCCCATCTTCCCCCTTTTCTTTTCAATGACACTTTTTTCTATCTTTCATAGGAAATAAAATACTCTGATGAAAGCAGGCTTCCTAGATATGAACCAGGATTTCAGTGGCTATGATTCTGGGAAATTTACTAACTTCCTTTGCCTCAGTATCCCCAACTATGAAACAGCTTTAAAATTTGCCTTTAGCATTAGTTAGCACCACTGTCCTTAGTTAATACTCTGAATATTTAAAAAAAAAAGTCATATCCAGGCTAAAGTGCTTAAAACAATGTCCTATATATAATGAGTGTTTGATCAACATTAGCTATTATTTTATAATAAATTTCATTTCATTAGCTTAGTATTCAATTAAATTTTCCTGTTTTTTCACCAAGTAGACTTCACTTATTAAATTTAGAACCAGCTTGCAGGCTAAAAACCAACAATCTAGCAATAAAATGTGTTTGGTCTATCTTGTACAGGACATGGTTACTGCTGGGAAATAGCTTAGCACCCACAGACCAATACTTTTCAGTTCTCTCCTCTTGCTTTCTAATAGTGAGTTCTTTCAGAAGAGAAATAAGCAGTTATGAATGTCACTTCTAGTCCAACTATGCCTCTCTGTCTTCTTCATTCTTCATTTACTAGCTTGAGGCAGATAAGCAAGTGATCTTAGAAGACACATGTTGAAGATACTAGGTCCATTAGATGGTTAGAGACTCTGGGTGTCTGCTTTAGTGTCTTCAAGAAAGCAGCCTGCCAATCAACTGTACCCATGCTAGACTTTATGTAAGTGTCAAATAAAACTCTGTTCTGTTGGACCCATCATCTATCTATTTTTGTTTCAGCAGCTAGTATCATTCTAACAAACATGATGACCATTGGTAAGTTAGAAAAAAGATGACCCATCTTAACAAAAGTTAATCATTAATTTATATAAAAAAAAGCAACAAGAATATATATGTGGTGATATTTTCCTATTTATGTGTTGTTTTTATTGCAAGAAAATTGTGTTATGCTTGCATAATAGCTTGCCAGTTCTAATCATCCATAAATTTAAATGTTCTGGGTTCAGGAGTGCATGATAGTTACAGTAGAGACTCTGCTAGGCACTTTAAGGTCCTTATTAAATAAGATCCAGTAATAGAGGAAGAAAAGCTTGGAGGAAATGGTAATTTATTACCATGACAAACACCAGAGGAATTTTAAGTGAAGAAATTACGTAAGACCTGATGATCATTGAGTTGTCTTCAGAGCTCTAATGAATTTTTGTTAAAGTGTAATTAAAGTCTTATGGATTGATTCAAATATGCACTTGTGATTTTTCTGTTATCTCTGCTTTTCAGTATATACTTTGAAGAGTGAATAGGCAAAAAAAAACCAGAATGATTTTAAGTTCTTTGTGTTAACTGCCCTTCACCAAATAATACCTAAACTTAGATTTGAATTTGAAGGGCCCACCATTAGGCTACCCTTTCAACACTTAATATTTGCAATACATCTATTACCATTAGTTACTTTCCAGAATGCCCACCTGTAAGACCCATATCTGAGAAACTTTGAGTCCTTGCCTTTCATCAGGTGCTTATTGAATTGTGCTTCATTAAGGAAGCCTGACATCTTGGATACAATGCCAGGTTTAAATTTCCGTTATCAGTGTTAATCTACCCTGTGCCAAAATGAATACAAATAACACTACTAGTGGTGCAAAACAGATAAGCTTAGAGGTAGCCTATGTCAGGTGGGCCCTTAACATCTACAGGTAACAAGAAAATATATAAATGAGGATGCACATATATGCATGCAAATGTCTAAATAATTAACAATTTTAAATCCAAATAAGAAACTTAAATGGCTTTAAGAAAAGTCATTTTCAAAATAATTTTATTTGTTGTGAAAATTAAATATGTTAATACTTGATAAGCTTTTGGAACCATACCTGACACATCATGAGAACACAATAAATGTTAGTTGTAGATGATGACTACTTCCTCTCAAGAACACTATTTGATGAATAAATGGCTCAGTGAATAACTATTGAATCACGAGGTTTTTCTGAACCTTAGGGTACCACCTTGATTAAAGAAACACTGTCCAAGAGGATGGCATCAATATCACCAAACCTGCACCTGGGTTGGTAGTGCACACCTGTCATCCCCATGAGTCTAGGCCAAGGTAGGAGATCCACAAGTCTGAGGACAGCCTCAGCAACTTAGTTAGATCCTGTCTCAAATAAAAAATAAAAAGGGCTGGGGATATAGTTCAGTGGTAGAGTGCCACTGGCTTCAATCTTCAGTATCAAAAACAAAAACAAAACAAACCTCCAGACCAAAATGTATTCCAAAGCGACTATAACAAACAAGATTTTAGGAACTGGTACTTCCAAGTGTGTTAATTTTGAAATAGTTTAAAAATGAGAATGCTAGGATAATTTATTTAAATTTTACATTTTCACTGATATAAGCTAAGTGAAATCTAAATGCTAAGAAAAAGGGTTTGAAGAAAAAGGTGATTAAAATCAGTAATTCTGGTACTATTGGCTTAATACTTTGGCTTAAAATGTTATCACTTAAAATTAATGGTGTCAGTATATATTTCTAGAAACAATCAAAAATAGCTTCAAAAGTATATTTATGCTTCCTAGCACTGCTAAAATTAATAGTCTTATAAAATTTCTATTATAATATGTTTTCAAGAATTGAAAAATATGCCATAAATTATTTTGCATAAGTAATTGTCTGTAAAAATCAATGACTATTTTAAAGTTTTGGAACTAAGTAAAAGATTTTTTTAAAGGTGGTTTGGAAGTGATTTATGAAAAAAGTCACCCATCTTTCTATTATAATAATTTTTTAAAGGACCATCTTTTCTATTAAAATTTTTTAATTTAATTTTACAGGCTGTTACTCTATAAATAGAACGATTCATTTTAAATGGACAAGGTGAAGTATACAAATGACATTATTAGTGTTGCTACTAACAAGTTTTGAACTATGCATATTTATACATAAATAAAACAAAACCAAAGTGGATACAAATCTAAGAGTAAATTAATATTAGGGTGGCATACCTATTATTTCCCTAGCTCAAGGTACAAATGGATCAAAATAATTGACTAATATTGGCATCTTCCTGCACTATATATGAAAAATACATTGGTAAATAATTAAACTTTAAAACATCAGCAGCAATACTTACATAAAAACTCTTAGATTTATTGTAACTTTTTTATAGCATTCTAAATTATGGGTTGGAATGTAACGCTTACCCCAAGGTATGATGAAATTAATAAATTAGTATAAAACCAAACAGCTATATTTTGAAGTAAGAATGTCCTACTTACAGGACAGATAAGCCAAATATTATTCCCACACATTATTAATTTGGTGGTACTTGGTTGCATCTGTCCATCAACACCACTGAGAAACAGACATTTCTTCCTTCAATACCACTGAGAAACAGGCATTTCTTTGAGAGGTGGTTATAACTTTTCAAAAGTGTTTTAAAACTTTTCAGCTTCCAAAATATTTTTATTTAAAAATTTTTCAATATGTTGTGTCTACCTAACTAGAATTACTAGTTAAATTAATCCAGTATCTTAAGTACAACTTTAAAAGATATTAGAGACCTTTTCTAGAATATGCTTTTTAATGATAATCTGAGCTCTAGTCTTGGTGGTGAGAAAGTGGAAAATAATAATATAAATAGAAAGCAAAAGTCCAATCCTAATGAATTTTAACACAAACCAATTTATCTTAAATATAATATTTAAGTCACTATACACTTGCTTGGTGCTAACCTGTATCAGGTCTTAATAAAAAAGGCAAGAAAAGAAAAATATGGGGTTCTGTCTGAATTGTCTGACATCTGTCAGAGTACTTCTAGCATGCTATTGGGATTCTCTGAAGAGAATGCAACAAATAATAATGCACTGTAAGTCCTTTAGACTTAGGGAAGATATTACATAGACACCCACCCACACACTCACATTTTTAAAACTATCATTTGATTTCGAACTGTCATACAAAATTCTTTCTATCATAGCTGTTAATATTAAAAGAAAGAAAACTGTAATTTTTTAAATTATCAGTTAAAAATTTTAAATAAATTAAAAAACATAAGTGTGTGTGTGTGTATGTGTGTGTGTGTGTGTGTGTGTGTTGTATATCTTCTACTTTTTCTACAAATTTTAAGGACCTTAAATACAGGTAGAATGTTTTACATATTTTCTTATTCATGGTAATCTACAATCACCTCCCTCCAAAATATTTCATCTACTTATTTAAACACTGGAAGTTTTTTATACATTGTATTGTTGATAGAAATGATGAATCCAGGTCAAAATTACCTAGAATTTCCAGGCTAGATTTGCTGAGGACTTCCTTCTTCTGCTCTAATAATACCCTACTTTTTTAAACCTAGACTTTGGGCATTCTATCATGATCAGCTCAATGCCAATTATAGGACACAAAACAGCACTGCAACTCCCCTGGCTGAAGAGCTCATTGGCAACTTAAAAGTTCCCTATCTTCTTTCTGTCTCTGTCATCCAAGGCTTCTCAGACAAGTCTTTCCTACCTCTTGATTATGTCCACCCACTCTTATCTGATGCTGTTCTTCTCTACTTAGTTACTTGCTACCATCCCAGAGTCTTGGATGACCTCTCTGATAACCTGTGTGCTTCCTTCACTTCTGAATACTCTTTGTCTTTCCAGCCCAACCCACAGGAGCCATCCATCATTAAAACTAAGTGAATCTTAGAATCACCCAGAACAGCTCACGGTGCATGTTCTTTAGCTCAGACTCTTCCAACTTGTGTCTCCATAATTACATGCTAATTGCATATGTCCAAAAGAGGTCACAAAAGTGCATGGGCTAAAACAACTCTTCAAGTGTATTTTATATGGTACACCTAGTTCATAATGTTTAAAAAATTTTCTAATATTTAATATCAAGAAATTTCATATGACAATTCATATTTCTGGGTTTTTTTCTGGAAAAAACAAAGGACTTGGCAACACATTTCCACATTACTACATTCATCAATGAGTTATTATTGTTTTAATTTTTTTTAGTTGTAGATGGACACAATATCTTTATTTATTTTTATGTGATGCTGAGGATCAAACCCTCACATGCACGAGGCAAGTGCTCTACCACTGAGCCACAACCCCAGCCCATCAATTAGTTATTATTGAATAGCAGTTGCTTAATTTTCATTTGGGACCAACAAATCCCAGTTTTCAATTTTTGCCACTTTCCATTTTCCTTATATCATACCACTTTATTCCTTTACATTAACCCTAATACACATTTCAATCTGTGGGGTCTACTTTAATATTTTCTGAATCTGGTTTTGTTGCTCAGCTCTTATTCCTCAATGCCTATATTGTGTTAAACCTCAGTCAGTTCACTTTCATCATCCCCTTTCTCTATTCCTTCTTCTTGAACACAAATGGTGGGAATATCCATTCATTTAGCTATTTATTCAAAGTTTGTTGTGAAAAATGATTTCAAAGAATTGAATATTCAAGTCCTTTGGTGCCATGTAGCATATGAAAACTAGTCAAGTTTAGTGGCTATGAAACAATTCTTATTCCTCTTCTTTTTTACAATTTATCTTTGGCCTCAACTGAAGGTATGTGAAAGCCATCATGTAGGAACTGAAAGTGCAGTTAATGAGAACAATGCATCACACCTATGTAAAGAAGGAACTAGGTTGGAAGTTTCTTTACCTTTCTTTTATATAAACATCTCAGAACAAGTGAGAACCTAGGACATTGCATATTGCAATGCCTGGGCACAACTGGGTGAATAAAAGGAAAAGAGCTTTGACTGTTTGCAGCTTATGCCCTTCTTTCCAACCAGAGTTTTCAGCCCTATAAACTGCTATCGTGTGTACTGACTTCCACAAAAGATTTGAAATTCATCAAACAGACAAAGTGTATATTTAATACTCACATGAGGGAATACAGAATGCCTTTCAATACATCAAACTCCTAAACCTTTTACATCCTTCATTTTTAAGCTACATGGATTTTGATTTGTACAATTTTAAAAATATTCTGAAGCCTAGTCAATCTAACAGTAAAAAGCACTGTTGCACAGTAAGAAATCAAGAAATACAATTCAGCAAACCTGGTATAGTTGGTCCCCAGGGAAGCTTTGTTCCAATTCGGTTTGTCATAGCCCAGATCCATCATGTCATGCTAGCCTAACTTACTACTACTGTCTTTCATTTTTTTCCCCTTTTTTGGCACACTCCAACTATTTTCTGTTAAACTAGTGCTGTCACAAGAAAACATACAAAAATGCTCTTTTGCAAACACACTGTTTGGTTTTCTCCTGAACTCTCCAGAGCTACAGATTTCTCTCACTGTCTTCATCAGGGGTGAATGCTGACAGATCACTGAACCTTACTGTCAGTGGTGACAGGCTTGATGCTGTTTTGTGCAAGGTGGAAAAAAAATAATAATAAAAAAAGTTTCTGTGCCTTGCATCTAGAAGGTCCCTCATTCAACAACAAAGGCTTATGTTCAAAGATGATTAGCTTAAAGGCATTTCAGAGATTTCTGATTGTAGCAGCAGTTGGGTGTCTTGCTGCTGGGTGAAATATGTATTCCCCCGAGAACAAAGGCAGCAGCAATCCTCTTCTGCTAAGATGGCACCTTTAATAATTCCATGTATTTATCAGTATTTGTGTCAAGATCTTAGGGATTTTGCCCTTCAGGTGAAACTAAGAGTAGATGGAGTGGATAGGGTCTTAAACAGTCCTCTAAGGTATCTGCAGAGAAAAAAATGTCCCAAGGTATGTAATGGAATGAGAAGAAAATATTCCTTTGGATGAAAATGTACACAGCACAGAAAAATACCTCTAAGGTTTCTAAAGGGGAGAGTGAATAGCCTCTAGGTTATTCAGAAAGCCCCAAGATAAGCTATTGCTCAAAAAATTGTCCAGCCCTGTTTTTTTCAAGTTTCAATCAAGTAAATCTGAAGAACTGTAGCTTTTAAAAAGTTAAAACTGAAAAATGGTAAACTTAGTTTTCTTTTCAAATAGAATCTACAAGCTCTGCATGTGCTGTTACCATGGATTTTTCCTGCATAACCATTCTGCATATTGTGTACGTGATTTCAAAGGAAAAATGGTCAGACTGCGTTAGGAGGTGTAGGATGTGCATAAGACTTAACTGAGTGTGCATACATATGAGTGACATTCTCCCTGTGGTCTGTGGCCCAGAATGACACCTTCTGTCACCATCTGAGGCCAATTTATGCACTACTGAATCACATGGCACTTTTCCCAAGTGGGTTGCACTAGGCTTGGCTCTTCATGCTTTGCATCAAATGCACAGCCTTCACACTCTGTGTGCAAGAGTGTGTGAGCTGTAGCACCATCAGGAATGCTGGTTTTCAAAGAGACTTTGATACAATCTCTGAAGAAATGATAAAAACCAATTTGATGAAATGGGACACTCAGCTGTGTCAACTGAAACTGAAGGTGCAGTCTTCAAGGGAGGGTGAATCCATTCTGGAAGTTAGCCTCCTCCGGAGAAAGACAGAGCAAAAGTCTCAGACATTTCTTTAACTGAGATCAGAAGCCCATGAAAATCCATCCTCTCCCTCCTCTTTGTTTTGGGAGGTGGACTTTCAATGCCACAAATGGGATATCAGTTATTTTCCTGGTGGCAGGGTAATGCCCTAAGGTCTGACTTCAAGTTTACGGTGAAATCAAAGAGAAGAGAAAAGAAAGGAAAAAAGTACCTTTCATAAATAACTTCAGGAACAGATAATTAGATTAAGTCTCATCTCTCCCAATGTTTTTTATTTTTTTTTTGAGGGAGGGCGTGTAGTCACATTTCATTGAAGTCAAATCAGACTCACTTTGATAATTAACATTGTTATCAGACAAAATTTATATCAACATTTGACAAAAATAAGCTATATAAATACACATGGCCTGGCAACTATAGTAATATGGAATATGTTTATGCTAATTATAGCATAAACAAATTATACATTTGTTCAGTTTATTGTTCCACTCACAAAAACTCAGATCAATGAGGCTGAGGGATATCTGAAGGACAAAGTATGAATTTACCATGCATGAGGATCTGAGTTCAAACCCAAGCTCCAAAAATAAACAAATAATAAAAGTCTCAAGTTAAGCCATTCCTCTAGAACTTTGGACTACTAAAAATTATTCCTTTATAGTTCAGGATATGCTGTATGCATCTGACTATACATTTAAAAAATGTAACAAAACAACAAGCTTATGTCTCTCTACGTATTAATTTGTTTTATTAACACCTTTGATTCCTGCATGGCTACAGATATTCCATTTTTCTCTCAACTATTTTATTCTTAAAACCACATAAATCTTTCCATAGAAGAAAACAAAAGGAAGCAGCATATTTGATTCTGTAGAAATTCATTACACATATACATATGTGTGTACACACGTTGATACACACAAACATGAACATGAATTCATGCTCTATTTATGCTGAGCTCAGATCAAGTTAAAAAATTAAGAAGGTCAAATAAAAAAAGAAATTCCAAAACTTAAAATTATTACATTTATATTGCCCCCTGGTATTGCGTGTCTGTGTGTGTGAATGGATAAAGGAAAAATATCTGATCAGAAGTTGGTAAAGTACATTATTGTTTATTAGAAAGAATATTCTAGGTTGGCATTAAGAAAACCAGAAATTCAGGCTTTAGTTCTGATATTTTTTCCTCATTGTGGGATGCTGAAGATGGCTGTGCATTTCCATGAAACTCTTCTCATTGTTAACAATGTAATATCACCACTTTTCACAAAAGGACATTGTGCCCATTAAATGTTGTATTTCATATGAATGTGCTTTGCAAACTCAAATATACTCAGCAAGCATAAATGAGAAAGATTAAATCATAAAACTGAAATTTTATTCAAAAAAGTTATGGGATATTTGGAGTAGACATTGTTTTCTTTCATAATTTTGTGCATCATGAATTTTCATTTCAGTTTTCAGAGAATTTTTAAGTTTTTGCTAAAGTTAACATTTAAAAATATTATATGGATGTAAAATTATTTTATCTACATTTAAAGAGTATATGATGCTTTGATGTTTCAGTTTTCATGGATAACTTGCCTTGTTCAAATACATCATGGATAGAGTTCTATTAGGATTGGCAAAAATTATACCAACATATATTCATGACCTGATTCCAACTATATGGAATATGCAGATCTCACTCCAGATATAGTTTTCTCAGTGTTCTGAATTGCTTATACCAAAATCTAAAGTACAATAAGCTGGTAGTCAACGTGAACTTAGTTTCTCAATTTAAAGAAGTGTGAAACTGTCCTTAAAGAAATATTAAATGCTTTCTAATTCAAAAAGTAAAAGCATAGGTCCATGGCAACTTTAAGAGATTTTTAAAGCCTTTATGCTGTAGTATTTCACACAACGTATTTTCCACTTTCATTCTTAAGATTTTTTTAAAATATTTTTTTGGTTGTAGATGGACACATTATCTTTATTTATTTATTTTTATGTGGTGCTGAGGATCGAATCCAGTGCCTCATGCATGCAAGGCGAGAACTCCACCACTGAGCTACAACCCCAGCCCCCTTAAGATGTTTTATTTATTTTTTTTATGAATGGATTATAATTACACATAATAGTGAGATTCAACATACCATAATCATAATGCACATAACATAATTTAATCAATCCTTAAGATATTTCTAATCAAACCAATTAGGTACTTCAGTTACATAGAGAAGGTATTGAAAGTAAGTCTATTTCTATAGCACACCTACACAAAACACAAGTTTGGTATTAGTTATTGTCACTCAAATAATTTATAGTTAATGTGGATTTTGCACTGATAGTTCTGAGTGTTTAAATACATAACTATAACCCGGGTTATGTATGCTTATATTTTCATTTCCTTTGTTTAAAAAAATATCCTTTGGAATATATGAGGGGGAAAAGCCTATTGAATCAGTGAAGTTTCCATAGTTCTTCTATTTTCTCAACAAGTATTTGTTTTACAAGTAAAAATCCTAAGTGTAGATGTATTGAAACTGATTTTAATTTTTGTAAGTAATTATTGAATAGGTAGGAACCTAATTTCATTTGCATGTGTCTTTTTGTCTTAGAGATCTTGTCATAATATTGCTGTACATCATCAGTATAACATATATGTTTGTCTCAATCTTCAATAATTTGAGGAGTTTGAATATTTATCTCCAAAGGTCTATGACAACAACTGTGTTATGTTAAACCCAATTATATATCATCCCTAAAAAATTGAAGAAAGAAAGAATTAGAGACCTGAGAACTGTATATTTCACTGAAGGCCACCATTGTTAGGCTGGGAATGTACTTCTCATGCTTTGGAAAATCTTGAAGAAATATATAATCTGACACTTATTTGTAAAGAGTCAGGATAACTTTTTCTAGTTCCTGGCTATTTTTATGCACTGATTTAGAATGTGTGACCCTAATTTTTCAGGTTTATGGCTCAATGTTGGTAATTTCACCCATGAAACTAGTTTTGCTTATTTTTTCTAGGACAATATGCTAAGTAGCCCAAAATTTTGGAATGGCTAGAATAGCTTTACTTTTTTTTATCTATGAAAGCTTTATCATCATTATTATAACCAAGAATACTTATCTATCATTTTTCACTTTTTCTATTTTTCCAACTGCCTTCTAGCCCAGTTACTACATAGTGCTCACAAAATGGCAATCCCTTGAGATACACATGCTCACATACAAAACTTCCTTCTGCTTCCAGAGAGTAAAATTTTGTTTAACAGTTAACAATGTTTATTTTCACTACAAAATTGAGATTTAGGTTTTCCATTGAAAAACTAGATCTAGGAAAACTAGGCCTATTTTTCTGTATGATGACCATTATGTGTCACTCAGTCACAAGAGGACAAAAGGCTCCCAGTCCCTACAGCTCTGCCTGGTCCAAGACATCTGTATGTTCACTCCTGGATCTTGTACATAACATGAGTTCTCAGAGGTTTCAAATATGGGAGATTGGAAACATTTTTCTATTCTTGAAAATAAAATGGAAATCATGAGAAGGATACAGTTTATGGCTGAAGCAAAGTATTCAGAATACTGATTTTGAAGAGGGGTGAATCATCAAAGTAGAAATGGCCAATGGACAGTTGAAAGTAAATAGTTGGTGCTTAGATGAGAGGAAAGGATCAGCAATAGAGATTTGGGAATCACTCAAGTAAAGTCATATATAAAGCCATGAAAATGGATGAGTTCTCTGATGGAGAAATTAGATTATAAGAATGAAAGAATGAATGCAATAGCTAAACACAGAAACTATTCACTATTGATTTAGGGAGAGTAAAAGAACCTAAACAGAAAGACAGAATGTCTGAAGAGAAAAAGTGATAAAATCTACCTTTGTACTAGTTCACATGTACTGGAGTTTTAATGTGGGAAAAATAAATGTACACATATAATTAATGTTGAATAATTAGAGATTGAATATTATTACAAGTGGGAACAAAATGACTTGTTTTGGTGTGATAGCAGTGCAAAATCCATTCTGGCACTTTGCTTAAATTTTGATTTGCAACAGAGGTTGCTAGCATTGGACATAATAGGCAGAAAACCAAAAATATTATGATTGTACAAGAGTAGAGATGTACATTTCAACTTGTCCCTTAAATTTTTACTTTCTCAAGTTCAACTAGTACATTGAGGAAAGCAGTGAGAACAGAACAGTGTGAAATTATTGACCTCTTGCCTTGTGAAGTTTCACCAGTCCTTTCAAAAATTTACAAGTTTGCTTCAGGGCAAAATTTGATCATTTTAGACAGGGATTGAATATTTTGCCTTGAAAAATGTTAGCAAAAAAACTCCTGGGGGGCGAAATCACAAATTGTCAAACCATTTGGGCATAGAAAGTCATCAACTTTATGTGGTGAGTGACAATTTATACTCTATGCTTAGCTTTCATGGAAAACAATGACAAATTTAGAATCAATACTCCTAAATGATCTGCTCCCAACAAGAACTGATTGTTTTCACTGGATTGTGCTGGACAGGCTACAGTGTAATACCAGGGGCGATCAGCAGGGGGAAGCACTTAGTCACATGTGAAGCATAGTGAAAAGCTGAACCAGGAAAGAACCAAATTTCTGAACAGAATGTGAGGCCAGAAAGAGCACAGGCTTAGAAGAGAGACCTAAGCTCAAATTTAGGTTCTTCCATTCATTATCTATGTGAACCTGCAAGTTATTTAATGTCTCTCAATCCCACTTTTCTCATATTTAAAATGAGGGAATTAATATTACTTATCAGCCAATGATAATATAAAATGATAGACAATATTATGCCATCTACAGTATTTCTATTATTATTTTCACATTGTTAAAATAATTCCTATTTAAGCAATAGAGGGTCTTCTGTAGGAGGATATATTAAAATCTACAGGCCTTTCTTTGAGAAATCAGGGTTTATGTATAACATAAATAATATAATTCTAATATACATATTTGTTATATATATTATATATTTATGTATATATTATATTTTAAATATATATTATATATAATTTTATTTACAAGTGTAGGAAGGCTATAAATACAATTTTTAAGAGATAACCAGGATAAGTCACTAAAACTGAACACCACTAGAAGAAAGAACACTTTTAGATAGTAACCTTATTGGATTGCATCTATAACAAGTTCATTTAGTCTGAGTGAAGGAGTTACATAAGCTTATGAATACTGGATTCATAGAAGACTTTAAAAATATTTTTGGCTAGGTAACACTTTTGCATAGTTCAGCAATCAAAAAGTACAAAAAAGGAATAAAGTGAGAAGTTTTTCTCTTCTCTTTATCTCAATAGTAGAAATTTTAAAAAATGGAAGCTAGAATATTTGTTGTTCATCACTAACTGGAAGTAATAATTGTGTTTGCCACATAGGTATATTTTAATAAAGGATGTTAGTCCATGAGTGACTATTGGCCATTTTATTACCATTAACAAAGCACAATAATTCATACTTGGCCAATGTGAAGACAATCAGCAGCCCCCATTACAGGATTTGAGAGGTTGGGTTCTCAGGCCCATTTCTTGTGGGTCCACATGAACTATGGAAAAGTCATATGTTGTAGAATTCTCTCTTCTTTTATGTCTTTCTTTCATTTAGTTGCAGCTACATATATGAACTATCTTAGGGCCTCATGCAACATATCTCTATTTTTAAGCAAATATTCTTGATGCAAAGAAGTCCTAACACTAAGTTACATGTTATCCTACTACTATTTTATATTCTAATGTTCTTGATCTTGGCATGTTGCTTAAGATTTTCCATGTAATTGATTTTATCTAAGCTCTAGGGGTTTTTTTATGTTAATGCAGTCTAATCATGTCTTATGATTATTTTTCTTCCTATGTGGATTGCCTTAGTGCTAAGCCTAACTTTTATACTTATAAGTAGTGTGAACCTGGGCAAGTGACTAGAAATCTGTTACTTTTTTTCACTTTTAAAATGGGTGCAAAATGTATTAGAGATATTTAAAGATTAAATCAGAAAACATAGCTCAAGTATGTTTAGTATATAAAAAGTAGAATAAACTATCTATACTGGATTTTTTAAAAATGGCAAATATATCTAAATTTTTTTTTTCTTTCACCACAAATTGAGAGTATTCTTTTTGTATGTGATATCTTTTTACATGCAAACTAAAGTATGGATGACTTTTTACAAACTGTCTGTTATTCATCATTTCACTTTTATTTGATTGATGGGACATGGAGATGCTCCAGTTGCTAAGGATATGTTTAAACTTCAAGGCCATGATTCTCCCTCCTATAAACCAATCAGAAAATCTTTGCTCACAGCATAAGAAGTTGGATTTTGTGTTAAGGTTGGCATCTCACTGTGAATGCTCCAAAATAAGACACTATAAGCAGATAGTGCTTCTAGGGTGAATGAAGCTGCTGACACTAAGAAAAGCCATGTTAGCAATAGAGAGAAAGAAATGTTTCTGCCTTCCCCCATGCCATGTCCATCTCCTCCTACCCTCATGTCTAGCATCTATCAGGGGTGGAAAAGTTTATGATCAGAAGGGTGAGAGCCCAGTGCATGCCTTGAGGCAGTGGGTGGTATCACCAGGTCTTAACCACACTCTTGCTTCTTTTCATTGTTTCTCCAAGTGATAAGCATCAGAAAAATGACCTGACCCTTAGTTTTCTTTTCCACTCTCTGCTTTTGGCAAGGTTAGAGACTATTCCCCTACTGACACTAAACTCCCCATATCCTTTCTTGCTTTTTCCACTGCTCAGTTCACGATTGCTGGTGGACTAGGCATGATTGGTATTAGTCACCAAGTAAAACCTGATGCCCATGTCACTCCTCTTCCTTTAGAATTGGAAGTATGAGGAAAATAAGAAATGTTAGCTCTTTGAAAGAGTCTATAAATATGAAAACCAGATTCTGATAAATTCTATAGCTATGCTTTAGCTTTTAGAGAAGTCTTTAATTTTTGACTTGTGAAGAATGATACACTGAATTTATTTCTAGGAAGGGTGAATGATGCAAGGTTGTTAAACACTGATCAAAAGTGTTTGGGAAAGCTAAATTTTATATCCCCAAGAGTGGCACTTCCCTAGTTCTCCAGTGGATCCAGTGATTCGCTTGCTTCATACCCTTTCTGGGAAAATAGGCACATCTCCATCTATAATGAACTTAAACAGCACTGGGCAGAACACACATTTATTAGCATAAAGCAGTAGTTACAGTTATTAAAACATATAAGGACTTGCTAACTGAGTTTCTAAGCTAGAAACAAACCATGTAAGAGTTCAAAAAAAAAGTGTTTAAGGTATAGTAAAACAACTTAGAAATCAAGCACAGTTAAACCTATATAAAATGGAACCTGGGTTGAAAAGTATATAATCTCATAACTGTGTAGCTAAAACTGAAAATTCTAGAAGAAAATGAGAGAATCTTGTGATCTAACATGAAAATGCATGGCTTTAAAAGATATTTAAATGTAAATTATTTGACAAGATTTATAGGAGAATGAATAAAGATTTGTTCTCATTTTGTCTTCTATGTCCAAAATGATCTCACTCGGACTATTTCTATAGCAAGTGGGTGGAAGAGGATTCATTCCTCCTGCACAAAGCTAAGTAACCCCTGAACAATGTGATGTATTCAAAACAGGATTCTGTTTGAACTCATACACTCTGTGTTTGAGAATCAATTCTACACTGACTGAGAAAAGCTGTCATTAGCAAATACTTCATGGAAGACATTGGGGTGAGATGTGACCTCAAAAACCAGCTCAGGTCACAGTCTTCAATGCAATCCTGGCTTGTTTTTCACAAATCTTACAACTATATTCCAGCTTATAGACCAGTTTTTCAGAGACATGCTCTGAAATATTCAGAAAAACTTGGGAATTACATGCAGTTCCCATCATTGGAGCAGTACTTGAAAATCTTCTTTCTAAGTGTAACTACTTGAGAACAAGAAGGGTCTTACATGTTGAATTAAAATCCACCAAATTGGCACTTCAGCTGAATGAGTAAGAGGAAAAAAATCTAGAAGTGTGGACTGTCCATAAGAGACATTGCTTCATTCTTCCACAGAAATAATAACATCTTTTACATATGCCACATCTCTCTGAGGGGCTTTAAGTACTTTATCTAATTAATCCTCCCAGCTTCCCAGAGAGGTAGATAGGGGGCAGGTATTATTATCTGAATTTAGCAGTCATAGAAATTAAAGTGTCCTGATTAAGTGACTTAGGTGGGAGGCAGCATTTGCACTTAAATAAGTGGGCTCTAAATTCTCAGCTATTCCAGTAAAAACAGCACTTACAATGTATATTGAATCTGCCTTCTTTTAATCCATCCTACATAGAGTTTGACCAAAAATCTCTTCTGCGTGGCTGGGTACAAAGAACAAAATAGCTGTAACTCTAAATGTTAGCTTCTGGGCTTAAAAAAAAAAAACTAGAGGTTATTTTTACTAAAGTATAAATAAGAAGATTTATTGTATTTTTTAAATGCTATCATAGTCAATTTATTATTATTTAAATAGTTGTTTATGTTATTATACTAGAATGGAAATATCTAAGGGGCTATGAAACTCCAAATGAGGGAATAAAAGCAAAACTATACTGCAACCAGTGACTAGACAATCGGGATAGGAAATGTGAAGGACAGTATCTAATGCCCAAGTCAGGGTTTAAAGGAGACGCCCAATATAGCAGGCCCTCTCAGTTACCTATTCTAAAGCTATGTTTTCTCTTCTGCTTGCAGAACTGCGTTTTGGGGAGTGCCAGTCCTCTTCCCCTGTGAACAACAGTACCTCCATTCCTCATGAGGAGTTCTCATGAAACCATGTGAGGCAGTCCTGGGACTCTCTCTGCCCAAGGAGACATAAAAGGGCCTGTTGCAGACCATTTGAGAGCGACCTTGATATTTCAGAAGTACAAGGGAATTCCCTTAAGCTGCTTAACTTTTTTTCAGGTTCTCATGGACTATTTGAACTAGCAAGAGTTAATAGGCAGCCATGAGTGAGACAGGCTGACCCCATAGGACAGCAGGTCAGGAAGAATTCCATGTTCTTCAAAATGTCATGGAGCTATGGAACTAACCAGACCTATAGCTATTTTTATCTTGGCACAATCTTTCTAAAGAAAATAAAAGAAATGTGATGTGGGCCCTCTATGTAAATGTGTTGTAACTAATAAAACTTATTTTCAGAAATACTTCTATGTTTTTATTATTTTTATTATTGCTGAGGATTAAACCTAGCAGGGCCTTGCATGTACTAATTATACATTTGATCTCTGAACTACATCTCCAGCCTCAACATCAATTTTTCTTTCTGATAGAGTTTCAGACCTGTTACTATTGGCCAGTACACTTTGAGATGATAAATACAAGGTTTTTGAGATGCTGGAGGTGCACAGGTTATATCCTTATTTCATCACAAGATAGAAAAAACATTTTATATACTTAAATAAATAACTAGTGGAGCAAATTGGTCAGCAAAAGCTCTCTACAGAAGCTGGTGAGGACAGGATAGATACAGTAGGATGCAAAAGCAGAGTTTGAATAACAAAGCATTACCCATTCTACTCTGGAGTTATAAAATAATCCCCATTGTACCAGGTATATCTATTTGGCCAATTTCAAAGTGTGTATGGAAATGAACCATTGGTAAATGAAGCAGGGAAATATTGTCTATGGATTTATCTTATTATCTTGCTGCTTAAAAGTTCTCTGAAAATGCTGCCCACAGATGTATTATGCTTAAATTTAAAAAATCCTAGTCTAAATACCTAGGCAGACTGTACATTCCTGTGGCAAGAGCATATAGAATCTAAAAGGTATATTTTGGATCTAGGTATTAGCCCCTGATTGTATCTAGTTCATATTTCTTTTTCAAATAGTAAACAAACTATATCTTCTAGTTACACTAAACAAATAAGCAACAAATGATACATTATGAAGCTACTCACTTAGTTTTCCTGAGGAGTGCACAACACATAAAAATAAACTACTTTGTTTCTTGTTATTTGAAAACCAGATAGCTATGAATAAATTCACTTCTATCTCTAGGTTTTTCGGGTGGCCTTGAGTGGAGAGTGGAAAATTTAGGAGGGTGTAAGGCAGTATTTAAATGAACTCCAGGATCAAAACAGAAACCACAATAACAACAAAAAGAAAACTACAAAGAACCCCAAGAAAGATGAGGCATCTGAGTAGAAGAATGTGAAGATGGTATGGCGATGAGGTCTACACTGTACCTCCTACTGATATTTCTAACCAGTCTCGAAATTCTGTTCATTTCTATTATGTGCCTAATGCTGAGCCGATGTTTAAGTGAGATCTGAAGTTAAACCTAAGAATAAATATAATGCTGAGACTCACCACACAAATCCCTATGCAAGGCACTGAAAGAAGAGGAAGAGAAGGGGGAGGAGAAGGAGCAGCAGCAGCAGCAGCAGCAGCAGCTATAGACCCTGTTTTCCAAAGGTAACGTAATTTTAGAGAAAATGTATAGGCACATGGAAATATGTATTAAAATGTTGAAAATTAGGGGAAAGTGTCTAACACTAAAATAATGCACAAAGACGAGAAAGCTGTCATGCAGAGGCAGTATTAAAGGAGTGTTTACAATGAAGGCAGTAGAGGCAACCTGCCTGGGGTTAGATCCCAGCTTTATTTTAAGAATTGCACGAAATAGGGCAGGATATTGGGGAGTGCCAGTCCTCTTGCCCTGTGAACAACAGCACCTCCATTCCTCAGGAGGAGTTCTCATGGTACCCCGTGAGGCAGTCCTGGGACTCACTCTGCCCAGGGAGACATAAGAAGGGCCTGTTGCAGACCATTTGAGCGAGGCTTCCTTGATATTCCCTTCTGTAAAAACATCATCTGTTTTTAAGCTACAAAATTGTTCAAACTACACTTTTGTTGATTTGGCTATAAGGAGCAGAAACGATGGAATGCTTAGACCTCACTAGAGTGCTTGAGAAAGGATAACAATACGACTATTAAAGGTGAGTTAAACAAATGGTCTTGAATGCTTTGGGGTGAGGCACACTCTGTCCAAATTGCCCCATTTAATTTTCACACAAATCCTTATAAGGTCACACAATCTATAGAAGAGTAGAGATGGGGAAAATTCACATTAGCAATGAGTCAAGCAAGGAAGAGTTTGTGGAATAACTTCTTTTAAAGGTAGGCGGGAGTTGAATTGGAAGAGAAGGGGTTTGAGGGCATGCCAGGAAGAATAAGGGCTCTACCTGGGAAGTCAAACTCATAGTTTTACTAAAGTGCTAATCAGTCATTTTAATGTAATATATTGTCATCAAAAGAGCAAGGGCACAACCAAATTAGTGTATCAGGAGACTAACTGGTCTAAGGAACTGAGTCACTGTAAAAGAGTAGGCCAGGAAGATGCCTTACAGGAACAAGGCTGAGCACTGACCTGGTCATCTCTCTGGAGTTGGTAATCTGAAGAGCAAGCAGTCTGCTTTAGGGAAACTTTGCTCATTGTATCTTTTGAAGTAAGCAGGAGAGTAAATAGATAAATATATATGAATAAATGGAACTAGTTTCACATTTACAAACTTAACCAAGCAGAGAAATGAATTCAGCTTATCAAATAATTATTTTGTTAATACATCACTTTGAACAGTTTCTAAATTATGGCTTTTGATTTAATTGTCTAACTGCATCTCACCATCACCAAGAACAATACATGATGTGGACATCAATATAACATGTTATTGCATTTCCTGCGCCATTAATCCCATTCCGTGTATCAACAGTTCAGTGCTGGTGCAGCAGCCTGTGGGGTCCCTCCAATCTCTCCCCTCAGAGAAGTTTCTCTTTGCCCAAGTTTGGCTGTGGCTGCCTGAAGAATTTAAAATGTGCCCTGAGTCCCCCACCTCCCTCCAACCAGAGAGTCAGTCTTTTTAGTTCAAGGGTGGTTTCTGCTTTTGTTTGTGGGTGGTTGTTTCACTGCACAGAAGGGTTTCTTCGATGATTTCTTTTTGATTCAGGAATTTTACCAAGAGTGGTGACTCGCCTCATTGTGACAATTTTTAGTTATATATTGTGAGGTTCTCAAAGCCTGTTAGGCAAGGTGTCCTGGGGAAATCAAAATTTATTACTGTCATTATGAAATTCTGAAATTAAGACCACCTTGCAAAACAACTGAATTATAAACGTGGTGTGTCATCTGGTTACCCAATCAATTGGCTGGTAACAGGAGACAGTTATTAGTCTGTGCTGTGTGAATATAACTTCCTCCTCCTAATGTGATGGAATTAATTCATACAACCTGATAACAAGGCTATTACAATGCGAACAATGGTTTAAAAGTGGCTTGCATGGAATGGCCAGGCACCATTGAACATTTCAGATCAAAGGTCTATTGAACAGAAAGAACAAATAGAATCAATTTCTTGAACTGTTTCTGCATTTCTAAACTTGCAACACTATACCACAGAATGTGACTTAATGAAGTACAGATGAGAAGACCAGAGAAAAGCTAGTTCTAATGCAACAATGAAAATTAATAGAGTACATTGAATATTTTTTTCTTTATGGAAACAAACTAGTTATTAAAGACAGCTTTGTATTCCTAATATTCTGGACTTTGAAGCCAGCCAGGACTTAGGTAACTCATTTAGTCACAGATAACAAGGAATAGAGACATACATTTGTCACTTTTATCTAGGCTGAAAAGTTGAATATTTAATCCACATAGTATTTAACAAGATAAAGTGCCCATTTAATCCCAATAAAGGTCACAAAGGATGCACAGGATATTTTACTTAAAAATTTGAAATTAAAGTTTAAATAGTGACCACAGTTAAAATGATGGTAACTCAATGGAAAAAAATCCTTACTCCTCTGGAAAGCTGATTTGTAATCAAGGTTATTTGTCAATAACAATGTAATGTTAAGAGTTGTTGGAATTGTAGGCAATGGTACAGAATACGTTTATTTGTTAAAAAAGATTTCAAATCGACTATAGGCCACACATTGGTCTATGTTCTTTGGAATCATCAGGAAATAGATGAATAATAAATACAAAGAACATCACTAACTACATTAAATTTTATAGGAATAAAATATGTAAATTAATATTTGGAAATAACTAGCATTTAAAATAAGTTAAAAAGTACTTTTGCAAATAACTGAGATTAGAAGAAACATAAACTTGGAAATTATGCAAATAAAATGTTAACTTATACTTGAATATTAGTTTTTAAAAATGTCATGCAATGTATGTCTTAGGGATATGCACTTTGATTTTTAAAATTATGATACATTCCATCTAATCATACTTCATTATTAAGTATTATACTTTTCATACTTCATTATTAAGAACTGAATTTATGGCAAACATTTTAAACTATAACATAAAGCAGTTTTTATAGTAATTACTACTAAACATCATCAACTATTTTGAAATAGTTATTATATTCTATTAGAGATTACTGCATTATTTTCATCTACTTTATCATCTATGTTACTTAATGAAAATATATCAATTGAATTACTTGTACGTTTTTGGATGTCAATAACTTAAGAATATCAGTGTAGTAATATTTTGAGCAGCAATGTTTTAAATTAATGCAGGATCTCTAAATAGAAATAGAATGACTATGCCCAAGCATTGTAAATAGTTTTCTAATCCTGACCTTTAATTTTAAAAAATTTCTTGGAAAGTCACAAAAGAACAATGAAATGATACACTGACAAAAGTCTAGACCAAGTATTTGAACACTTGATATAGAAATAATCTACATGGACATCATTATCTTTCTATTCTCAAACATTGAAATTACCATGCAAAAAATAAAAAATAAAAAACAAGGACAAAATTCATTTTATAGATAAATTTAAATTTAAAAACAGCCTATTAAATGCAAGATCTGGGCTGACTTGGTAGTAAATAAATATTTAATTTATATTTTTCTACTGAAATATTCATGAGAACTTAGAGTTCAAGCCCTTGTAGCGCTGGAGATTGAAGATGCTGATCAGGTCATGGATTGATAACAATTATCCCTAAATATTTTACAGATATACTGGATTGAGATTAGTAACTCATATATTCCTAGACATTTTAAATCAAATTTTTCAGCAAGAAAAAATAAATATTAAGAAAGAACCCCACCAACTCCTCCTTCCTAAAATGTTTGGTCTGTACTGCTCACAACCGAGCCCAGGGCTCACCCCCTTGAAGAACGTGCTGTCTGACACCACTGGATCATTAGCACCCCTATCTCACTCCTAATTCCTCTACTACCTTCTATGGAGGCATTGGGTCCTGAAAGAGAGAGAAAGAGAAAGAGAGAGAGAGAGATTTGACGATAAAAATCAACAATGACCAGAGATTAAAAAGAACACAAGTATTCCATTCTTCTAGAGTATGTCTATGTTTCAGTACAAAAGGAACTACAACTGTTTGAAATTCTGCAAAATGAAATTAAAATAAATTTCAATATAATTTTGAAATAAATCCATCTTTCTGTAATGAGTGGAATATATAATAAAAGAGGATGATTGATACATTAATTTTGTCTCAATTTTAAAATGCGAATGAGTTAGTTTTCAGGACTCAAGGGGTTAAAAGCTCTAACAATCTGATCTTACAAAAAAGTTAAAAACTTCATAAAAAGAAGCAATTTTTACAGCATATATGGGGTAGAGGTGGGAAGATGTACTGAAGGAAATATAGCCTTTAGGAATATACCTGTGTTGACTTCTTGATAAGAGATAACTTGGAGTTTATTTGGACAGAAGTGGAAGTTTTGATACATTAAGGGCTGATGTAGAATGAAATGAATGTATGACTGAAAAGGGTAAGAAATAGTACGGGGGAAATCTACAGATTAGAAGAATTAAAATCTTTCTTAGGGGCAGAAAAGAACAGAATTAACACTGCAGAAATTTTACTGACAGCAGAGAGGAAGAACTGCAATTTATAAGAAGAAAGAGAAAAAGAGAAGGAATTTACCTAAAAATAAGCAAGCAGATTAGGGGAAGAAGAAGGGGAAGGAAAAAGACAGTAATAAGGAATAGGATTAATCAAACTATGTTTATTTATGTTATCATTTTGTTGTTGTATAACAAATATGGCACAATAATTCCACTATATAAATGTGGCACAATGAATTCTACTATTATGTATAATTAAAATACACTAATAAAAATGACACATGAAAAATAGTGGCAATTTTATAGAACATAGGAATAACTGAAGATGAAAAAACAAAACTTCAGGTGATCCTTAATTACCTGAACATTTATAAAAATAACTTTTCTGAGCTCAAATAGTTTTAAATATACATTAAAAATATTTTAAATATGACTGATAAAATAATGTAAAAAATAAGGCTGAGGATGTAGTTCAGTTATAGAGTGCTTGCTGGGATGCCTGAGACCCCGAGTTTGATCCAAAGAAATACCAAACAATAGCAACAACAATAAAATGATAACATAAACATGATTATTTTAAATTTTCAAAATAAAAATGGAAACAGATATAAAACAAATTACTTAAGGACACCAAATTCAGTTTGTTTTTGTACTATTCTAACAGTCCAAAAACAATAGATAATTTTGAAAAGGAAAACTAGACAGGAGATTTGACTTTCCAGTAATTATTATAAATTATAAGGTTAGAATAATTAAAGCAACAATTTCCGGTGCTGTCAAAGAAACAAAATATGTATCACTGAAATATATGACTTTAAAAGGGAAAATAACATGGAATGAAAATAAGCATCACAAAACCACTGAGAATCTGTGCATTAGTTGCCCAATGGTATTGAGTGATGAGACTATCTGGATCACTTTACACTGCACACCAAAATGAACTATGAACGAATGAAATATCACTGGTATATAAAATAGCCAAATGCTGAAAAAAATTGAGTTCTTTCAAAAATGGGCAATACAGGTGAGAAGGTATTGATTTCAGTTTTGGTAAAAATTTTATCTTAAATCATAAGGACAAAAGAAATCATATCCAGAGCTAAGCAGGGATGTCTACACAAGATTGAAAAGTTTTGTGGTCCAAAATTTTAAGCCAAATTAAAATCAAAATGTTTTAAAAAAACATTTTGTGGTTGGTTAAGAATAATTGAGAAAGATTCATATCTTACTATAAAAATGTTTCCTTAACAATTATTAACACACTTTTATACCTCTTCATGAAATATTTGGTTTAAAAAGAATAGACAATTGTACATGATGAGACCTAATTAACAGGTAGATTTACAGGATTGTTTGTACAAACTCTGAACACATATCACTCAGTGTGAATGACTTTTCTTTGAATAATTTGTGCCTTGAATTTCTCAATGTAATCAAGGAAGTAGTAAAATAATATATATATATATATATATATATTTTTAAAATAGTTTGACTAAGTATCTTTTGAGCCATTTCATAATAGGAAGTGATTTACAACACTTTTTAGCTGGAAGGTGTATCTATGTAACCAAGTCTGAGTTTTAAAAAATTCAGAATTAATTTTGTTATTTAACTTCATGAAACATGGTTGAAATTTGATTAGGTGAAGAGGAATTCATTCTTCATCTTATTAATAAAGGATGACTCACTGGACATATGTTAATTGAATGACCAGGAGTGTCTGTTATCAGCTCAAAAGGAACATTGTTAAAAAATAGAATGAAGTGATTGAGATGGTGAAACAAGAGTTGGAATGCAAGGTGATTATAGAAATCACTACTTCTATAAGAGTCGTTTCTTTTAATTATAAAAAATTACTACTTTATTGGCAAAAATTCAGTCTCATGTTAGATACAATCTAAATTTCAAAGGTACTTAAATCTATACTCTCTGGCACACCCCTCTGCAGACTTTCATATTTTGTTGTCTCTTCATAGGTTTATTAAGAAAAATGTTTGGATACATTACTTTCATGTTTAATTTCTACATAAATTAAAGCACTTGAACATAATAAATACATATTTGAAGACATTGGCAAAGGAATAGTTGAATTAGAAAATGTGTAAACCATATTATCTTTCCCTGTTTAAATAAACATATAACATATAACCTTCTAAACAAGAAGGCTTATTTAATTTCCTGGAGAATCTAAGATGTTTTAATTTTTGTAACTCTTTATAATATATGCATTTTTTATTTTGTTTTTAGTTATAGATGGACACAATATCTTTATTTTGTTTATTTATTTTTATGTGGTGCTGAGGATTGAACCCAGTGCCTTACATGTGTGAGGCAAGCACTCTGCCACTGAGCTACAACCCCAGCCCTATAATATATTTACTTAGGAAAGGAAGGTAAACTGGGATATTCAATTTTTGTTACACTGCATAATATTTAAATCAATGTTATAAGAATTGACCCTAAATTAATCTTATAAATGCCAGTGTCTTATATCTTCTCCTTCATCCAAATATTTGTTCTTATCTTGATATATTCTATATTTTTGATAGTAAGTCACATTTAAATTAACAACTTGATTTCCTCAAATATAGTCATTCACAGATTTAACAACCATTTCAGTTGTCCAAAATATTAGTTACAAGTATATGAATATATTGTTCTTTTTCAGATCAAATGGTCATATTTTCCACTCTATTAAGTATCTGAGTTCTTACCTGCTTTTCATTACATTTGTTTTAAAGAAAAAGAATGACTTATGCAAGGTTCAAAACTCTTTTACTTTCTCTTTTCCAATTCAAAGCCTCATATACAATAATTTGCCATTCTTTTCTAATTTAGTACTCATTTTGCTTCACATTCTTGGGAATTCCAATCAGTTTAATTGTTTGACAGAATTTTCTTCCCTTTCCTTGGAAGGTGTAAATTTTTCAAGTGCCAGCAACATGTACCAGAATATTTCCCAGGAGTAGTAGCTAATTGCAACTTGGTGTACTGGGACTGTTGTTGAGGGCCTTTTGGTTTGTTTGTTTTAAACCAATATGCTGTACATTAGAAACACAGGATTTAAAACCAATGTCTTCAAAATAAAAAATAAACAAAAACTACACTCTGCAAAATAACTATGCCACTATAGCTACATACATAGAGTTGAATTGCAATCTTTTTCACTGACATTAGTTGGCACTTTTGCTAAAATTAAAGTAGATTTTCCTTGTTGTAACAAATCTACAGCATTGAAAATGAGGTATGTGCCTCATTCTAGAAACACATGACTTTTTTCCCAATAAAAATATGTTCATTTTGTTACTGTGCAATTTATATTAATGAACCTCATTCCTCTCTTCATCCCATTCAATATATTCTCTCCTTGGTGTACACCCCAAATGGGTACATTTTCTAAAATTTGATAGAAAAAAATCATAATTTCCTATGCCAGATATCTCTTTTCCAGAAAATAATTGTAATTTCAACAACAAAAGTACTTTATAGTGTATTTTCTCAGCAGAGCATTTTCTGACAGCCTAACAAATAATATTCATGTACTTTATGTCTTTAAAGAAGGTATATAAATATCTGTAAATAAAACATTGTCTTATTTGATGATGTATGATATATTTTCATATACCCTTGGAAAAAGGAATGAATCTATTCCATTGTTCATTTACTGAATACAAATGATTTCCAACTTCTGCCTTATTTTTGTTGTCTTCCAAAAAAGTACTTATTTCACCCTGAATTTTTTGACCTTTAGCTTCTTTAACTCATGCATCTGCCTTGGACATAAATAACTATTGGTGCAAATTTTCCATATTCCTAACACTTCTGAGCTAATTTTAAAATAGATATGAATTGGTATGCAGGTTGACATATGTTGTTGAATAACTTGAACTCTAGTTTCACACTCATCTGTGTTTATCAAAAGAGCTGAATGGTTCTTTTAAATGAGTCATTATGTTACCATCAATTACAAGTACACAATAAATTATATTAAATGTGCTTTTATCTCCGAAAGGGCACAATGCAATTTTACTCCATTTAAACAACCACTACCACAACAACATCCCTTTAAGTTGAGCAGGTAATTTGAATATTTAGTTTTGTAGGGATTGTGGTATGTTCTATGACCGTTCACCATCCAAACTATATGTGGAGGATCTTGCCTCCATGCTGTGCTGGCTTTGTGATTCCCACAGTCCCAGAAAATGAAGATGGACATGGCATAAGCCCAGTCCAGGTGGGAGCTTTAAAGGCCAGCCTGTTGTTTGTGATCTGATTCAGACGTGTTCTTTCATCAGCCTGAGAACTGGAGTGAAGGCAGTGTGGAGCTGAAGATCAGAAATTTGTTTCTGATCATAGTCAATTTTGGTTGAACAAGGGGCCGTACACTCACTATGACAAATCAAAACTCTAATGATACTTGGTCCTTTGTAGTAATATTTATTTCATTAATCTACTCTATCGCTTCTATTTATTTAGAAACGTGAGTGAATTCAGAGCAGTTTAAGGAGAACAAAAGAAGTAACTTAGAGGATTTTGTTCATATGACAAAAGCTCTATGCAAATTGAGATATGTAAGAAGTCTCCCTCTCAGGCCCAGAGATGTAAATGAGTGTTAGAAAATTTGTCTAGCATGTATAAGGTCCTGGATTCGACCTCAGCCCTGCATAAAATATAAGAGGAGGAAGAGGAGGAGGGGGAGGAGGAGAAGAAGAGGAGGAGAGGGAGGGGGAGGATGGGGAGGGGGAGGAGGAGGGGGGAGGAGGAAGAAAGTCACTCCTCTAACATCTCTGTTTCTGAGTAGCAGTGGATTCATTAAAGTAGAAAATAATTACCTTCTGAGAAATATTTCACTTATATTATGTAATTTTAACAAATTTACATAATAAATAAACAAAATGAAAATACTAATAAATAAACAAAATGAAAACCAAAAACTCATCTGTCAGCAATCACAGACGCATATTCTTTCCAAATCAGCTCCTTAGTGGAAGCAATGTACCTTCTTCCAACAGCAACACTTGGGCACCTTTTATCTGCCCCGTTTTCATTTCCAGAAAAATTCGTAGCTTTCATCAGAAGCAGAATGGCACTCTACAGAATCCTGGTATTATTTACTTTCATAGAGCTTGCATTTGAAATGTATTCTAGTGACTTTTTCCCAATACTGACATTTTCACCATAGTTGGATTAGTGTTATACTAGAAAGAATAATTTTGTTTGTAGAAGATAAAGTAATATGTGTTATTAAAACTGCCTTTTTTTTTTTCTTTTTTTTGGTACCAGGGATTGAACTCAGGGATGCTAGACCACTGAGCCACATCCCCAGCCCTATTTTGTGTTTTATGTAGAGACAGAGTCTCACTGAGTTGCTTAGCGCCCTTGCTGAGTCTGGCTTTGAACTCACTAATTTTCCTGTCTCAGCCTCCCAAAGTGCTAGGATTAAAGGTGTGTGCTACCATGGCCAGCTGTTAAAACAGGCTTTTATATGATATGGGAAAATTCATTTAAAATAAACTATGGAATAACGGACATAATGGGAAACAATGGGGAATAGTTCCTTGTTATTCAATTTCCCAACCATAAATTAGACATTTCTGAAAACTGGGTCTTCTAAAATCCTGGAGCTCTACCCATTACTATGAAAAAGTAGTAATTGAACAACACAGTTTCAAAAATCACTATGCAAAAAGTATCAATTAACACCTAGAGTTTGATATACTGAATAATTTTATTCCTAGTTTTCATCAGTTTTTGTTCCTAGAGTTAACCTAACATAGATTTAGAAATAATAAACTTTATTGTAATTTTAAAATTTAATTTAGTTGAAGGAATTCAAATAAATTTTTAGTCCAAGACAGAACAGACTTAGCATCATGCAGCTTTAGCATGAATATACTATGCTTATCTTTGGGTTTAATTATGTAAGGGAAAAAAACTCTAAGAAATAAATGAATTAAACCTTCTTGTTTGCATACTTTTTGAGAGAAAAAGAAACTGAAAATCATACTGATGGAGGTAGTTCTGGGAATAGCTTGTACACTTTACCCAACTGGCTATCTCTGACCTGGAATATTCTGTGAAAATTCTCAGGAATAATAATGGCACTTGCAATATGTACTTTTTAAAAATTACAGTAATTGTTAGATAATTTAATTTCAAAATGCAAAGCAACATGACATTCGTGTTTTTTCATAACAAATGATTTTTAACTTTCAAGGTTATTTTCAACTTTTAGAAACAAATAGAAAATAAAATTTGCAATGAAAATATGACAAATATAACTTTCTCAGGTCATTTGCAAGCTTTTCCATCAGGAGCACAGAAATCAAATTTCTTTTCTTTCCCCCAGAAACTCTTAGAATGCCAAAACTTTTAGACTATGTTTAGATTTTCCAACTGTGGCTCTATCTGCTCTTATGTCTTGGAGCCCAATTTTTGGGTTAGAACCTCTACAGTTGTTGGCCTAACAATGATATGTGACAATTCTGTATTCTGTTGGTCCATACTATTTTTAAAAATAGCACAGACATACAATTTTCTCTGATGTTCAAGAACCTAAGAAAGATACTATCTTGATGACTGAACACACTGTTCCATGAGCATTTTCTGTCATTTTTTCCCTTGTAACTTTTCAAGCCAAATTATGTTGCCTCCACCTAATGTTGCAAAAACTTTGGGTGAAAGCCCAATGTGATTCCAAGACTCTGGTATGATTCCTTGTAACCTGGCATTCTTCCTAGAAGTTAACTTTGTTAGGCAGCTATTTCTATAAACAAACTGAGTAATAGGAAAGTGACATGACCAAATGAAATGCCACTACCTGCATTTTCTCTACAATTCTATAAGGCGCCAGTGCTTGGAAACTAATTACTAAAAGCTGACACCATCAACTATGGTTCCAGGGCCTTCTCTTTTTTTTTTTGGAGACAGGGTCTGACTATGTTTTCTAGACTAATCCTGAACTACTAGGCTCAAGCAATCCTCCTGCTTCAGTCTCCCAAGTGGTTGAGATGACAAATGTATACCATCACAGTTGTCTTCCTTTAGTTTTTATTATTTTTTATTTTTTATGTTTTGGTACCGGGGATTGTACTCAGGGGTACTGGGCCACTGAGCCACATCCCCAGCCCTATTTTGTGTTTTATTTAGAGACAGGGTCTCACTGAGTTGCTTAGCACCCTTGCTGAGGCTGGCTTTGAACTCAAGATTCTCCTATCTCAGCCTCCCAAAGTGCTGGGATTACAGGTGTGCGCCACCATGCCTGGCTCTTTCTTTACCTTTTAAAAGACTTTCTATACTGGTTAAACTTTACTTTCAAATACATCATCATTTATGCATGGAAATTAAACATTTAATTATATTTCTTGATATATTATATACATCAATTAGCTATTGCTTAATAACAAGCCCCAAATTTAGAGACTTAAAACTACAATCAATGGGCTGATATCTAGAATATCCAAGGAACTTCAAAGACTCAATAGCAAAACTACAGTTCAACTCAAAAACTAGGTGACAGATATAACCAGATATTTCTCAGAAAAGGCATAAGAATGTCTGAAGAGTACACCAAAGAGTATCCAGCATCATTAATCATGGGGAAAATGCAAATCAAAACCATAGGAAGACAACACCTTTCTCAGTAAGAATGGCTATTATTAAAAATACTGAAAAGATAATGTGTTGATGAGGATATGGCAAAAGGGAATCCTTGCACATTTTTGGTGAATGTGAATTAGTATAGCTATTATGGAGAACAAAATGGAGGTTTTTTAAAAATAAAAAATAGAACTACCATGTGACCCAGAAATTCCACTACTAAGTATATACACAGAGGAAATGAAATAAGTATGTAGAAAAGCCATCTATGCTCCCATATTCACTGCAGCACTGTTCACAATAGCCAAGAAGTGACAATTCCCTAAGTGTCCATCAACTGGGGCGTGGATAAAGAGAATGTGGTACATACACACAGTGTAGTGCAGCTATTCAACTATAAAAAGAATGAATCCTGTCATTTGAAAAAAAAACATAGATGTGATTAAAGGACATTATGTCAAGTGAAATGAGACAGGCACAGGAAGACAAGTACTTCATGATTTTACTTATAGGTTGAATCTAAAATTTGATCTAATAGAAGTTGAGAGTAGAATGGTGGTTATCAGAAGCCTGATAGGGAAGTCAGGCTGGGGAGTGATGCAAGAAAGGTGACTGGTGGGTACTAAGTTATAGTTAGGAGCAAGAAGCTCTGAGGAACTATTGCATAGTATGGTGACTATACATAACAATTATGTGCTATACTTTTAAACAAGCTAGCAGAAAGGATTTTCAAATTTTCATCCCAAAGAAATGATAAATGTTTGAGGAGATGCATGTGTTTAACCTGATTTAAACATTATGAAATGTATACATGTGTTGAATGTTACATAGTACCCCATTAATATATACAACTTCCAGCCGGGCGCGGTGGCTCACGCTTGTAATCCCAGCACTTAGGGAGGCTGAGACAGGAGAATCGCGAGTTCAAAGCCAGCCTCAGCAACGGCGAGGCACTAAACAACTCAGTGAGACCCTGTCTCTACATAAAACACAAAATAGGGCTGGGGATGTGGCTCAGTGGTCGAGTGCCCCTGAGTTCAATCCCCGGTACCAAAAAAAAAAAAAAAAAAAAATATATACAACTTCCACATTTTTATTTATCATTTAAATATTTATGAAGAACCATTCATTGGCTCACAGTCAGGAATCTAGGCTGTAGTCATATGGTTATATGGCCTAAAGTCCTGAGCCTCTGTTACCAGTAAGTCAGTATATGGGAAACAGAAGTATTTCAAAATGCCATTCATACACTGGTATTCCCATCCATGACTTAATGCCTGTAGCCACTGCAGGCTATGGTGCAAGCTCCTTGACTCTCAAGTGATAAGATTCTGAAAATATAATGAGGAGTTGAAGTGTTATATTCTTGGGGTATCTGTGGTAGGTCATACTAAGAACTGCAGAACAAAGGCCTAGAGAATTCTAGGGGAAGACTGTCTTCTTCAGTAAAGAAATTCTCACCAATAAAAAGTAGATCCTGGCCTCTCACTGGCTCAGAGTAAAAAATGAGCATCTGATCAAGCAACTATGTGTCTTCAGCTTCCAATGATGACCTGGTATTTTCAGATCCACCAAATTGCAGGTTGGTCAAGAATCTCTGGATAAAAATGTTATATTCAGAATTTGGCCCAAGCAGGTCTGAAGAACCTAAGTAAGTTTCATGAATAGGTGGCTCAAATTTCCATTTTACCTGTCACTGTTATATTAGTCCCTCTTTCTGAGCTTGTCTCTGTGGCCTCATGGACATTCTTGAAGCCAGCAGATGAATAATGAAAAAACTCAAGCCTGATTCATAGATGTATCAGCTCTATGTTGATGAGCATCAAAAATATAAATGGCAGCTGCACCATATACCCACCCTGGAGTGTCCTTGCAGGACTATTCTGACGAAAACCCTCCTATGAGGCAGAGATGCAAGGCTTCTCTCAGAAGAGAATAGCCTGAAGAAAGCAATATGGACTGATTGCCACATAGTGAGAATGGCTTTTCCTGTTAGTCACAGGCCTGGAAGTAGATGATCTAGAAGATTAGAGACAAAGGAGTCTGGGAAATGTCAATGGACTTATGAGAGTTGGCACAGAACATGCAGATTTTTGTGTCTCATCTCATATCAATGTCTTAATATTTACCACGGAGTAAGCTAGTGCACCAGATGACTTAATCTGTTGATCTCCCCTAGCTTCTCTCTTTAGCCAGAAAACATTTGCACAATAGATCCATGAATGGTGTGACCACAGTAGTGGGATAGGAACTTTGCACAGGCTCAGTACTATGACTTCTTCTTAACAAAGCTTATAGAACTCCTTCCACTGCTGATTGCACAATCTTCCAGCACAGGTAGACATTGAGCCCTTCAAGAAACCATCCTGGTGATTGATGGAAAACTGTCTACATCAGATCACTCCCATTCTTGGAGTAACAGTGATTCATTCTCACTGGAATTCACATCATCTCTGGATATGGATATAGGTTTGCCTTCTTTGACTATGGTCCCTTGTGGTGCAACATGGGGTTATTCACAACATTATCTCATAACAAGGAATTGAAGGAATACAACACTGTTTACATGATTCTGGGAGACTTTGATCTTACTAAATACATCACTTGGAAGCAATTAACCTAATAAAAAAAAGGAATGGTATCCTTGTTCCACCTAAGGTGGAAACTTAGAGAAAATAACTTATTAGCTTGTGGTCCTATATTTCAAAATGCAGAATATTCACTGAATCTATGGGGATACATGGCACTGTGTCCACAATAGTTAGAATATATGGGTCTAAAAAGTAGAAGAGGAGTAGCCTCTAAAGTGATCCATCTGCAGCATTTATGCTTCTGAGTTTTTAAATTTTGGCCTTGATGGATTGGAAATTATTGTTCTTGAGTGGGAGAGAAGTTTGATTCTAAGACAGATTAGTAATGATACCATGAAGTTGCTGTGACCAACTGATGGTAACTATGGATACTCAAGATGTGGACCAAAAAGTAAATAAAATAGTTACTCTATTAATGGGGAAAAATGACCCTTATGATGAAAGGATGAGGTTGCTTATGCACAATGGCGGTTAGATGAATGATTCTGAAACTCAAGTGATCCACGAAGATGTCTTTTAGTGCTTCCCTGCCTTGTGATTGCAGTGAACTGTCTCAACTGCAGAAAACACTGCCTGCAGATATCATGAAATCAAGGACAAGATCTCTCACATGTGAAGGTCTTACAGACCACATCAGGCAAACACAATAAATTATATAGCTCTGTCTGAGGATGAGAAAATTATAGAATCTGTGATGGAGAAAATTGATGATCAATATCCAAGATGGCCTCATATGCAGCTGCAGCAAGAGCAGTGAATATTTTTCCATTAAAAGCTTTTGGTTAGCTCTCTTGCAGAGACTGATGCTGGTAGCCATCAGTGGGTTAGATTCAGTGTGG
Organism: Xerus rutilus; assembly: GCA_028644305.1. Classification (NCBI taxonomy): domain Eukaryota; kingdom Metazoa; phylum Chordata; class Mammalia; order Rodentia; family Sciuridae; genus Xerus; species Xerus rutilus. The sequence continues at coordinate 81,816,040 of CM053402.1, read as the reverse complement.
TATGGGGAATTTGAATATTGCAAAGTTGGATCATACCAGCTACTTCTGCTTGTGTCCTAACTCACATATGTGTGTCTGTGACCACAGCTGCTGCTAGTGTAAATAGTTCCACGTGAGCTTCAACTCTCTTTGCACTATCTGCATTTTCCTCAAGCATGTATCACACAAGTCTTTTAATTTCTGGTTTTATGGAGTAGAACACCTGAAAGAAGTTTATGGGCACCTCTATATAGCCTGAAAGTCAAGCAGATATAAAGACAATATCTCACTCCAGAGGCAACCTCAAACCAAAGGAGTTCAAAGTTAATGAGAAAACACTTTATCCTATCATCTTTGAAGGAAAATTCTAACAAGCATCCAAACCACCCCATAACACACTCTATAATTAACTTGTATTGGTTTTTCTTCTTTCTTCAGTACTGACACCTTTAAATACTAGCTTTATGAAATCACGTCACAAATAAACTAGTTGGAATGTACTAGTCTCAAACTTTCTTTTAGGGGAACCCAGCCTAAGCCAGAATCATATAATGACAAAACTATTTGCTTTTAGAGATTGAAAATTCCCTTTCTATGAGAGAAAAAGGTCAATCTTCCACTGAGATGCAGCTGTTACTGCCATAAAATTTACCATAAACAAATACCCATCAAATGCCCTATTCTAAAATGAAACGTAGTAATTACATACTAAAGGACTTGAGATGACATTATTAATGATAGTATATGAATGATCCTCCTGACTAACCGTGAATTTAGTGTTAAGTAGCTGTTAAAGCTGCCCCCAAAAATGAATCCTATTGAGACAACCATCAGCAACTTATGACTATATACTGGAACATCCTGACCATAGGTAGGTTTACTATCTTTTATGGAGCCATTAGAAACAAACATACAGGTTTAAGTTTCTTAGTAGAATAATTTAATCAATATTTTATACTTACAGATAAAAACAGCATGGCATAATTATCATCGATTTTACTTTCTTTGCAAGGTTTTTCTGTGGTGGTGGTGGTGGTGTTTCAAAATATCTTCCTAAATGTTGATAGAAAAAGAATGGAAGAGGGACTGGGAATTGAGCCATCTTCTCAGGAAAGATGGGCCATGCATTTCCATGAGCCAAATTAAGTGTTTTGAGGAAGAAGATATAAGTGGTAAAAGTAGTCAGTAACACAGGTAATATCAAGTACATATTATACAGTGAAAATTCTTCCCACGAATTTCAAAATAACACCCAAATGTCTTACTTTAAAAATAGTCATTTCTAAGTTTTCTTGTAAAGAATAATATTCACTCAATATTATAATTCTCCAAATTTAGTGCAATGTCTTTTTGTTAGCTAATTTTTAAATCATAAGATAGTTTAATGACAGGGAAATATTGACTAGAATCTGAACATTAACTATTAAATATTGTCTCTGAGAATTCAGAACAGAATTCCAACTTTCCTCCTGGGGCAATTTTAACTCATTATCTCCTATAATCTTCAAAGGCTTCTGAGCTATACAAATATCCATTTTAAGGGTCAGGATTTCACTACATACAATGAGCCATTCTATAATTATTAGAAACTTAAAGCATACTCAAATTGCAAAGATAAGCTAATTGGCTCTGATTAAGAATGATTTAATGCACTGATGCTTGAAAATCATCAATACATTTTAACTATTTTATTTTCAATAAAAACACAATGTGAGCTAAATAATATATGTCATTTAATTTGTAAATCCGCAAAGAAATATTACTTCATAAGTTTGAGGCATTAACAATTGCTCAGATTTCTTTAATATAACCATCAAATGAGACGAAACCTTGAGTTTTATGCAGCTCTATAATTTCTTTTCTTTTTTTGACACTGTAAATTATATTATTTCCAAAATCAGACTCAATGAGTGATAACTTAAAAAAATTCATGCTTGGATCCAAATGAGGGATTACAGCATCTTGCATATATTCTTATTTAAGTAAAATAGCATATCTTTAGATTCAATAAATCTTCCTAATATTTGAGTACACATTTATTTGCCAACAGAAATGAATGTCAATAAAATGTATCAGTCAATAACAGCCAAGAGTAACTTCCTTAAATAAGCCATGTAAAATACACTTTCACGTTCAGGACAAAAGATATCCAAGTATCTCATTACCTCCCCTGAATCCTCCATTCTACAACAGCATAGGGAGAAACGACTGCCATCAGATGAATGACATGTAGGGCCAGAGGATGTCCACGTTTTTATTTTACCAGGCAAGGCCCTCCTTTGCATACCTCATATGAGCACCCAGTCAAATCAAATCAGCACAGTCAGTGCTGAAATGCCAAGGAGCCACCAGATGGCAGCAATGCTTTTATGAATAATGCAGCATTCTGTGTAGTCCATCTAAGATTTCCTGTTAATAATAGAACGATCCTTACTTTAGCAAAAGGACAAATTTGTTCATAATGAAGCCAGTCATTCTTTTCACATCACTGGGTATATTTTGTGGGGTCCATTTGTTTTAAAGTATTTGGGCTCCCCAAAACATTTATTTTCATACACATTAAACATTAAATTGCTGCTGAATTTTAGTTTGACACTGTGATATAAAATGCCTGTGGCTTGAAACAAATAGTTTCTTTTCTGGTGGACAAATAACATCTGCAGTTGTAAATGTTGCAGTATAGCTGTCAAAAGAGAAGGGTTTCCTATAATTTTCTGCCATCCTGATCAGTGTCTCCCTACACATTGAGTGTATTCAGCACCTCGCTTTCTACTAATTGATCTTAAATCATCAGTCAAGTATCAGAAGTTTGACTTTTGCTTGATAATGAGTGTAGGAATTTTAAAATGAAGCACTGTTTTAATTCAACTTCAAAACAAAACCAAGCCTCTGAAGTCTTTCTAAGTTGCTTGAGAAGGGAATCTTCAGAGTCAGTGTTTCTTTCCTTTTGGGGATGTCTCGGTTATGTCTTCATTTTGCCACTGTAAATGTCTTAGTTTGCACATATTCACCTAGGGAGTGAGACCATTAAAATTTCTCCCAGGCCTGGAAATGTAATGTTAGGTAAGATGGTGAGGCTGTTTCAGAATCAAATAGCTCACTACTAAAGAAATGCTCTAAATGCCCCCCGCGGCTGTCCCTTCCCTGGTAGAATCATTTCATACCCATCTGTTGATCCCTTACCCAAAAAGAATTTGAACAGCTTCCTCTACCGTTATTCCCCAACATCAGCCATCTCATTTCATTGTTTCACCTGGGCCATCTCTCAACATGCTGTTTTGCTGAGATAAAAGAACAGCCTCTTCCCCTCTCTAACACGAAGGATCCTTAACTTGCCTGCACTATTTTATATCCTTGTTTTTGAATAGTTATTATTTAACACACTTTCAGTACCATGTTTCCCTCTCATGTTAGGAGACTCTGAACACAGATCCTGCAAGTGGCCTCTCCAGTTCTGCGTGAGTGCTGGCATTTTCCTTTCATCATAAACTTAGTGTATTTCCCTTGCATTCATTTCCAGCCTTTGTTTATGGATGTTTGCTTTGTTATTTTCTTACACTGCTTTAAACATTGCTCTGAGGTTTCAGCATTTTGTTCACCACTGCCCAGATTTTTCTCCTGCTCAGTGGCTTGTGGCATAATAAACAGTGAATATTTCTCTTCCCTTCAGATCCAGCCTCATTACCTTACACTTCCCAAAATGGAATGGCACAGGCTACTTATCTGCCAGTGATCCTATGCTCTCTGAAAGCACTCAATTTTGTTTCACCTTGTGTCATCCTATGGACAAGCTGTAAAATGTGATACCATTTTACATGGTATCACATAGATGTGGACCCATCTATTATATACCAGCTTTAGGGATTAAATTGTTCCTTTTTCTGGAATACGTCTGTTTGTAAAAAGAAAGAAAAAAGAAAGAAAGAAAGAAAGAAAGAAAGAAAGAAAGAAAGAAAGAAAGAAAGAAAGAAAGAAAGAAAGAAAGAAAGAAAAGAAAATCATACTCAGCATGAAGTCAACATGACTACTCTCTTTCACAAATATAAAATAAGAATTTTCAAACAGATAAGAAAAAGAAATCCCTTAGTTTGCACACTGTCTTGCCATAATAAATGTAATATTTTCTTTACTTTATACAAGATGAAAATCACAAGTGGAAAAAAAAATAACACTTGATGATTTTACTTTCACTCTGGAAGTGCCCCAGGAGCAGTGGTCTCTTTTGCTCAGGTTGTTGTATGTGGTCTGAAGTTGAGGGTTTGATCCCTTTGTGGCTGATTGGCCTCACTCTATATGGACAGGGGGAAAATGTACTGTTAGCCAAAGGAGTGGAGAGGTGGTACAGAAACCATCACAATTCTCTACCAAAACATCAAGAAAAAGTATTTTCTGAGAGAGAGGATTCATAGCCTGATGCCAGCAAATGAAGAATAGCTTGTTGCAGTTTGCCTGGTGTCAGACTAAAACTCAGAATTCATTCCAAATCATAACTGTTATCTTTCAGCACACACAGGTAGCAGTTCCACAAGGTGAGGTAAAATGACTGAGCAGAACAGTGATCTAAGTTCATTAGATCACATGCATCCATTATTTTACTAAAATGTTAGAAATGGAACAAGCCACACTGATATTTTTCCTTTCATTTTTGAAATCTGATAGATTTTAGAAACTTTAAATTTTGGTTCCCTTGACTGATTTGGGACTATAATGTAGCCATTGTAACCTTTACTGTCACCTAGTCTCATTCTGCCTTGATGTTAGTTCAAAGAGAAATAATACAGTAAGGTAGTATTATGCCTTTTAGTAGTTAGTAGAATGACAAAGCTATGCAAATGAGTTCAGATCCTGAGTTAAGGTTTCAACCTGTGTGCTTCACAGAATCACACAGACAACACAAACTTGGTATTGTTTTTGCTACCAATATACTTATATATCTAGAATCCAGGTTATATATAGTTTTAAAAAGAAGTTCATCGTTTTTCAAAATAAAATCTGCAAAGAGACATTGATTCTCAAGTCATCTGGTCTGAATTGAATGGCACGTGCATCTTCTGAAGAGTGTGCTTTCCACCCTTCTACTCACTTGTGTTTCTCTTTGCATCCAGCAGAGCTAACATGTCTCACTTAAATTGTTACAATCAATTTTATTCCCTGCTTTTTGTCTCTCTTGTCTGCAATCTTACATACCCCTAACTTTCATATTTCTAAATCATATCCCTAATTATAAAATTACATCTTCCTTCAGAAAACATGTGTGCAACAGCACCAACCACAGTGAAACCAAATATCACGAAAATAATTCTCTCTCTCTCCTTCCAATCAGAAGTAATTACCATCCCATCAGTAGGTAGGCAATGTCACCATTGTCTCTATCATTTGGGGGGCATCCTTTTTGCACTTGTCTCTTTTACAAGTTGCTGTTCATAGTTTGATAGAAGCTCCTTCTGAAAAATGCTTTTCTCAAAAGATTAACTTGGATATATCATTGACTAATTAGCATATTGATTAGATAGTACATCATTGATACTATTTATTTAAAAGAACAGATACTAAAAGTGATTTAAGTAAGGTTTGAAGACATAATCTTTGTTACACAATGAATGAAAAGACTTTTCACATGGTGTATTAAATCTTGGTCTATGGTTGAGAAGGCAGTAAAAAGTAGAAATATTCAGAAATACTAAGCTGCTTTTTACAGATATCCCCCTCATCTCAATTATTCTAAAATCCACACTTGGAATTTCTCTCAAAATGTTATGAGACAGCCAAGTGTGGTGGCGCAAGCCTGTAATCCCAGCATTTAGGGAGGCTGAGACAGGAGAATCACGAGTTCAAAGCCAGCCTCAGCAAGGGTGAGGCGCTAAGCAACTCAGTGAGACCCTGTCTCTACATAAAACACAAAATAGGGCTGGGGATGTGGCTCAGTGGTTGAGTGCCCCTGAGTTCAATCTCTAGTACCAAAAAAAAAAAAAATTGTTATGAGATGATATGGTTAGTAGATGAATAATAATATATCCTGTTATATTTATATCAAGATCATTCCTTTGTAGCTGCTTTCAAAATACACCAAAGAGTCACTTTATTTTAACATTAACATAGATGGGAGGCAGATAAGGGAAGGCCTATTATATTTTATTTTCTAGGTGTGACATACTGTATGTTGGAGCAGTGATCCTGCCCTGGTTCTCCAAAATTTACAACTGACAAAGCCAAAACTGGAACTCAGGTCCCCAGACTCAGGGTCTCTCATCACTACACCTTCTGAATAATGAATGGATATCTAATAGGTAGATAAAATGATAGAGGGCAAGCTATAAAGCAAAAAAACAACTGTATTAGACATTAATGCTTCTCTTACTCTAGTTTATTTTTAATGCCATGCCTTTTAAGATCCTGTAATTCTCTGAAGTGAAACTCAAAATCTAATGCATGTACAAATGTGAAGAATCATCCTTTTGCATTTAGTTTAACTACAAGCATTGAAAAATGAAAGAGAAAACTGGTAAAAGCTCAGATTTATTTTAAACCACTACTTTTAACACAAGGAAATGGATAAAAGGAAAATACTAGTTTTCCTTTTTGCTTAAAATGGTATTTCCCAAGATGTTATTAAATTATCTTTGCATTAATAAACTTAAGTAGCACTTAAACATTTTAAGCTAAGACATATTTGGATCAGGAAGAGCAATCAAATTATTTTTAAATGTAATGCATATCCATGAAAAATATTACATGAATATGTTTAATATACATTATAGCCAGAAGACTTCATCCAAAGTCAGAAAAGTAATCCAAGTAATGATAAACCTATTTTGAGGTCTACTTTACTTGTAGAGGAAAAAAATCTGTCTCCTGAGATATATTAATGTATTAAAAAAGAATCTCAAATGCTGGAAATTCGAGCATGATATTTGTTGAGGTTATAAATTGGTTATTGGGGGAGGTGAACAGACTTATTTACTCTAGTCACTTAATTTTTTCTGCCTTTTGAGTAAACAATTGACGTATTCCTAGTCAGCCATACTTAATTGACTTATAGAATTATTTTACTTGAAGCATGAATCTTCAGAGGAGCCCAATGCATGTTCAAAGGTACAATTTGATTAAATATTATTTTAAATGTAAGTAAAAATCTGAGGCCTAGTCATTGTCTGCCTTGAAAAAAGATAAGACTTTAGAGTACAAATTACTGAACTATTTTAAATGAATAAGTAGTTACTCTCTATACCTTATAATGAAAAGAAACAAGAAAACAGATTGTATCCTCATATTCTATATTCCTATTTCAACCTTGGGAATCTTGAATTACAGGGCCTATATTATAGACAAAACATCCTACATATTTCATGAAAGAGATTTTTCTTCCTGAATAAATGCAACTCTAGCCTTAACAGTAACAATTTAATCAGTTAAAATGTATCCAGTCCTCTGGTTTAGTAAGTGTAGGTCCATATTTGATAGTTTCTGTCTTTATATTTTCTTTGGGAGGCAAAACTAATTTACATGACAGAATAAAGAATATTTAAGTGCTAAATTAAACAGCATGGAATTAATTACACTGCATTGGAACTCTCATATATTTAATAAGGGGGTACTTCCTTGGAGATTGGAGAATGTTTAAGGGGCATATCATCTGTCTATTTGATAACCATGTCAGGAAGTCCCTTTCCCTAGAATTTTGAAGGAAGGAAGAAAATATAAGAAACAATATAAGTAAAAATTCTCTTTCAACTTTGAAAGTGAAGGGTATTAAAAACTAAAAGAATTTTGTATTATTTTAAACCATTTTTCAGTCATGTTCTCAGATGAATTTCCTAGGCTTAGGGAGTCTAATGTGCCCAGTGAAGAGAGAAGGTGGAAGAAGCACTATTTGTGTCAAGGATGCTGCCTGAGAGTACTGCCATCCTTCAACATGGTTTTATTTAGTTATTACAACTCTCTCTGTGTAAATGACATTTAGGATTATTTAAGATTATGTTGTAATCCTTTTAATCCTTAGTGCTTTAAATTTCAGGCTAAACACCAAAGAGCAAACTAGCACTTAGGAAGAATGTTTAAAGCATGTGATTTGAACATAAATCTTTTTATTCACTCTTTCTCTGATGAAGACCTAGTATTGCTCTTAAGTTCACTGAGAAAACTCATACCACAGTTCATTACAAATCACTTGGTTGCTAAATGTTTTATCAAGTGACATCAAATTTGTGATGGTCCTTAACAATTATGCTCTCTGCAGAATTAAGCAAAAGTTAGCAGCAATGAACATTTACTAATGTAACTTAGAATTTGTGTGGCCTTTTATAACACAAAGTGTCTTTGTGTGTGTGTGTGTGTGTGTGTGTGTGTGTGTGTGTGTACATACTCACTTTCTTAAACTCAAGCTATTAGATGTGGTTATGCACATACATACATTATACACACAATATATATACACATACATATTTTAACATATGTTATAACATTCCTATATATTCTTTTGTACATAAGTTAAAAGTAATTTTAAAGATACATCACTTTTTATTAGGTATTATAAATTAGATCAAAGATGGTTCTGCTACAAAATAGGTAGGTGTTCTTGAATTTAGCAAAAGAGCAACATTTTGATTTGGTTTACCAAGAGTTATTAAACACTAAAGCCTAGTCATTAATGTTGTCACAGTAATGTCACCCTGTGCCAATCAAATAAGGTTGAATTCATAGAGATAGTTTGATAGCACTTTGACTATGAAGAAAATGTGGCCTTTAATACAAAGAAAAAATAAACAAGTCAAATATCCAAGCAGCATATACAAACAAACGAAGCTAGTGAAATTTTCCAACGTGTGTGTGTGTTTTTTTTCTGTGTATATGTGTGTGTGTGTATTTGAGACAAATGTGTGCCCCTATGGCTTTCAAATATCCCAGGCAATCACAATTTTTTGTTTGTTTTTGTATTCACTTTCAGTTTAACTTCTCTTAGACATTGTAATTATGTGGCATATAATTGCTAATCCATCACCTTTGTAAAGACAGATTTCAAATTTTAAATTATTTCTAATTTTGCTCTTCTTTGATTTTTCGTGAACTAAAAATCTCAATAGTCATTTGCTATCTGTAATCTATAATTCATAGACTGAGATTGAACACCAAGCCTAATTCAAACTTGGAATTTTAAAGCTATTTCTGATGTAGCGCATCAGCTGAAGCTCTGATGGTCTTTTTGTCAGGAAGAAACACTTCATTATTCTGTAGGTAATGAAACCCCTGCACACACACACTCCAACATCCAACAATGCCTTAATACCATGTTTTTGAGATATAATCATGTTTATTCTGATCATTTGAGAGTTAGACCAGCTAATGTATCTAATCAAATATTGATGCAAGTCATCTAGATTTAGCTCTCTGGCAAATCCTTCCCGATGCTTTTTCGTTAGCAGTACTATAAAAGCTGTTTATATTGTTCCTCTCCAAGGCTTACTTTCATAGCGTGTATCTATAGATACATATTAGTAAATTTTACCTAAGCTCATACATTTTGGTGATAAAAGATTTTAGCATTATCAAAAATCTAATGATTCATCCATGAAGAATAAAGCAGAAAGCAAAACTTGAATCATTGTTTAGCTTTGTTAATTCTCTTGTTTCTCCAAAGGATCTAAGACCATATGCATATAGACAGTGAGGTCCCATGAATTGTTCAATTACACTACAAAGCTAGCCACCAAGATTTTCATTCCCCAAAAGTTACCAAAAATAAGATCAATTCAAATTTTTTGGAAGTATCTATATTCAGAAATGTGGAAAATTACAAGAGGAGGTATTTAGTAATATTCATAAAATCTTACGTTGTTGTATTCCACCAATATAAGCAATTTTAATGTATATCTAAGTATATTGTGCCCATAAACATTTTTCAGCTTTCAGCCCTGTATACATAATATGTAGTTGACAACATCATCTGTGATCCTTCATAAGATCAACAGGGGAAATTGAAAAAATAATAGTTTAGCCCATCTCCAACAGTTTCTATTGTCGAAGAATTATGTCCATAAATTTGAATTTAATGTATTTCTTTTACAACTGTGGTGATGAAGATGCTAAAATCACAATACTTATAAAGACTACAACACTTAGCATACCTGATCACCTAGGTTGTCATAGAGATTAGAATTATAATCTTCCAAAATTATTATTTGTAGCAGATTAACAAAAACAGCAAGATTGGAGACCTTTCCTCAACTGATATACAGTTGCTCACTGTAAAACAAAATTTATTTCTCCTATTTAAATCTCTAAAGCCACTTTCTCATCACTCTTGATATTAAACCATTGATTTCTGGGTGTGTTTGACTATCCAGCTGGCCTGTCTGCCTTCCTCCCTTTCCCCTTCCTTCCTGTCTTTTACAATTCATTTTTATTAAATAATAATAATTGTGTATGTTCTCTCAATTTCATCTTTTGGTAATAAAAGATCTCTACACCTAAGTAGAATAAAACTAGAACCTCCCCAAAGTTATTCCAGAATATGTCAAAAGTTGGTTTCTTTTAAAAAATCTAAATGGTCCCAAATTACATGGCCGTACTTGAATTACTATTTGGAAAAAGCAGCCTATACTGGAAACAAGTATTTTTCCCCTCTAGTGAGAATATAGGTAAGAAATGCCACCTATCCATGCTACTATAAGACTCAATATATTAAATCTCACCACAAAATTTAAGGACAGAAGAATTTACTTTTCTTTAAGAATCTGAATGTTCTTAAAGTATCTTTTTTTTTTTGACCAAATATGTGGCTACATTGGCTGCTAAATGATATGAAATCTGAAATATGCCTAAAGTTATGGGTTATTTTACAAATATGTAAGTTAAAAGTGTAAAAAATATCAATCTATATAATCTAAAATTATTAATTGCCAAAGAAAACCATGCCATATGATGTGTTTTTAGAAATATATGTGAAAAATTTCCAATTTCTTCTCTTTCAAGGATTTCATCTGGTTCTTTTCATTCAATGGAATACAATTGTAAATTATTAGCCACAGTAGTTTTTTCCAAAAATTTTAAGTATGCAATATAAAAGGATACAATTTTCATAGCTATTCAGCTCTCTCCAGCCTCACTACTTACACTGGTGAATGTAATAATGACTGGAAGGCAGTAATGACAATAAATGAAAGTAGTTTGTAATTAGTGAATCTTCATTTATGTATGTTTGAAAATTCTACAGTATATATATACCTAAATAAAGCATTCTAGGTTGGAACTCCAAACAGCTACCAAATACATTTCAAAATTCAATGACCTATGTGTAAAGCTAGTCAAAATTAACATGCAACATATATTTTGTGTTTAGATAGCAACCAGCCACCAGGGAAAAACAAAAAAACAAACCAAAGATTCAACAAGGAAGAGAAGTCAATCTTTCATAATGACCTTCAGACAACTAGTTCATGCACATGAAAACATCACAAGAAGGTAGTCTGATTTTGATTACCCAAGAGAGCTCATATTTAGAAGGAATAGGAATAAATTGAATATATGTAACATTCTTACCTGAAAGACATTCTTTCTGCTTGATTTTTCCTTGGCCCATTCAATATGTGCTCCACACAAATCCACACTTTCCGGTTTGTGCCCACTTTTCTGTAAATATAAATGAAATAAGAATAAAAAGCACATATCATTAGAGATGCATGTCAGAGAAAATAAGAGTTTATTGAGTTAGAAGCTATACATATTTATGATGCAAAGCCTATCTATTTTTTTCTTCTAGGGGAAACCTCATTTATAAGATTTGGGGTGGGGAGAGACTTCATAATTTTAACTCTCTAAAATTCAAAGTCCATTTTAAAATTTCATTAATTGTAGACAATGACAAAAGTAAATGCATAAAATGTTTTGTGATGTTATTTAGTAATCCTAAAGAAATGCATGCTTTAAAATAACGTTGCCTTAAGAATGAATGTTGCTATTCAATGGCTGATGTATCGTAAAAGCATTTAAAGTCACATACTTAGAACTAAAAGTAAAAGTAAAGTTAGTAAATCATAATATAATGAAAACCCTGTACAGAGATTTGACTTTGTGACTTTAACAAAGTTACTTAGAATTTGGCTACATCATCTAGAAAACTGAGCAGGTGCATTAATAAATCTCAAAATCCCTTTGCAGTTTTGTTTCATATGCTAAGAAATACAACAAGTATTAAGTATTAAGTGTCAACTATGTGCCTTTTATGAATTCACTTTTTAGACTTGGAAGACTATACACATGACTATATGTATAATTTTATTTAATAAATTTAATTTAGACCAAATAGATTACAGTGTGTGTGCTTCTAGTTACATGATGACAATGTGGATGCTACTTGAAAGTTGTTTTACTTCAACAATTCCATTAATAGGAATATTAACAGAAATCTTAATTCTGTTTGCCAAAATATTTTCATTTGGTTCAAGTGAATAACAATTATTAAACATACAGACATTCCACTATTTTAGACAGTATTTTCAATGGCAAGAACTTCATGTTAAAACATGAAATTATGAAAAAAATTATTAAAAAATTATAAATTTTTATAATAAAAATTTTAAAAAGTTATAAATTTTTATAAATTATAACAAATTTTTATAAAAAATTATAAAAATATTGAAAGAAATTATCTATCCATAATTGTTCCTTTTAGCCACTGTGTCCAATTTTATCTGTTTAAAGAAATAGTTTGTTTATCAGAAGAAGCTGAAAAATCCATTTTTTTATGGTAAATTGTGAGATTTTAGTTTTTTGACAATTCAATCGGTTTTTAAAGAAATATTATAAAGCTCAGTATATCAGTCCTTCAGGATAAATCTAGCTGGCAAGACAGAGTTGATAGCATATAATTTCCAAGTTATTTAATAGGAGCCTCATAAAAATAAACCAACAAAACAAGACATATCCCTTAAAGGTATTTCAAAATATGACAGATTTTTACTTATTCACTCATCTTCTGCCACCCAGGTGACCACTATTATGGATGATCCCAAAATGATAATGATAATTATTGCCAAGAGATGTCTGATGAAATAAATGCTTAAAATACCTCTTACAGAGTTCATTGAATTATAGATACTCAGAACCAACAAAAATAACCATTAAGAGTATAAGACATAGCTTGACCCTCAGCAACTTAGTGAGATCCTGTCTCAAACTATAAAATATAAAAGGGCTGGTGATGTAGCTCAGTGGTTAAGTGCCCCTGGGTTTGATCTCCAGTACCAAAAAAGAAAGAAAAAATAGTATCAGACAAAAGAACTTATCTTTCCTAAATAATATAGTCAGGGAGAAAGATAAAATTATTTCAAATAAGAAGCATTTTTTTGTATGCCAAGCCTTTTCCTTAGGTCTTTCATCTAGGAATTCATTTAATTCTTAAAATTGTTAAGGTCGCTATTATTATTACCTAGTATTAACAACTGAGGTGGCTATTTAATTAGCCAGGTCTTTCATTAGGTCTTTCATCTAGGAATTCATTTAATTCTTAAAATTGTTAAGGTCGCTATTATTATTACCAATTATTAACAACTGAGGTGATAATATTATTATTATCACCATGATATTGATAAGAAAGAATGCCAGAATGGTTCTGGCATGGCAAAACTTTCCCAAGGTAACTGCTACAAAAGAAAAGGCCAGAATTTAAGTGCAAGTAGCATCACTTCGAAGTTTATACTAAACCACTACGTGGTCCTTGAAAATTGAATACACTCTGTGATCATACTCATGCTAAAACACATAAGAATTTTGGAAAGCTATGGCTTTCTCACTAGAATCCAGCACAGACTTATTGATTGATCTTGTTTGTGCCCTCTGCTAAACTTGATCTTGCATTAGGCCCTGTAAACCACCTGTTTATCTGGACTACCTCCCAATTTTAATGTAGCTGGCTCCTCACCCAGTAGCTCCCAGTTAATTTCACCTTGCTAGCGAGTCTTCTTTGATCGTCTTTTATATAAAAGAGCTGTGCCCCAGCACTACTATCCTATGTCTTGCTTTAATTTCTTTCCTAACTAAAATTAGCATATATATTTTTATATACTGACTGTTTGTGTTTCCCCCACTAGAATTAAGCTCCCTGAGTTAAGGCCTTGTTTGCCTTTTCCTCTGCTGTTTTTCCCAATGTATGGAACAGTGCCTGGCACATACTTCTTCAATGAGTATCTGCTGAATTCATGAATGAAGAAAAAATATCAAAATGCAACTAGTTTTTGTGCTTTGGAAAGAATGCTTAAGTGTCTTAAAATTCCCAATTTTATAGCAATTAAGATTTGTAGTTTAAAAAAGTGTTAAGCAGTCTTTTGTTTGTGATATGGAAAAATGATACAGTTTAATTGACTCGTGGATTGATTGTGGGATTTCAGGGAATCACTGAATAAATATTTACTGCATTCCTATTATGTGGCAATGTGTTAGTGACCTTCTATGCTGGACACAGGGACTGCAGAGTTAAGGAAAATATTGACTCTTCCTCTAAGAATGCCATGTTAGACCTAGCTTCTACACAAATACCTATATACTCTATATGATAAATAACTAGAGGAAACCTATTAAAAAGCAATCTATGTTTGCACAGTGTTCTTGACATCTAGCTATGCCAATCTGTAACTGTTCTCTTCACACTACATGCTAAATCCCATGACCTTGACACCTGGCATGGCTTTATCACAATCCAAATTCTATGCATCATTTTCAGTCATCTCCTGGTGCACATTCATGTGAATATAGCCTCCATAACTCTTGCCCCATCTCCTGCATTCTTCATGACCTCACTCCTCTACCTCCTCTCCAATTCAGAGATCTTCACTAAGCTTCTCATCTAACAAATCCCATTTTGAGTTCTCTTTACCCACATCCTGTTCTTGTGGTTGTTTTCGATAATAGTGAAACCCTCCACCTTTGTATATTCTCCCAGTTCCTGGCTCCTCTTCCTTTCATGTCTAAGCTGTGTCCCATGGTCACTTCAACCACCCCCTGCACCCACCACCATCAGGTTACACCTCTCTCAACTATTTGTCCTTCTAATAATCTCCCTCATATCTCCTCATTCTGGCTAAGTGACATTTGTTTTCTCAGGGTAGCACTTTTATAAAGAATGACTAACTTCTTCACTGGGTCTTTGATTCTGCTTAGAAAATGTTTTGGATTCCTAGTCACTTTCTGGGCACATGACAACTCTCTCCCAAAGCTTTAGTTTGCTGTTCCCACAGAGAGATCAAAGGGCCTATTAATAAACAAAAATAAATAATTCATCACAGCATGATAGTTTCTGAAAAAAGAAATACATAAGATTTTAGAGTGCAATATTTCCATTTAATATAACTTTAAGAAGGAATAGGTATTATGGTAAAATAAAATTAATAAAATAATAAAAATTTGGGGTGAATTTAGAAATATGTTAGAACAATTAATTAGGGTAAAAATAAAACAAATAAATACATTAAGTTCAAAAGAAGAAAACAAAAATCAACAGATAAAGAACAGTAAAAATGATGCTAATAAGTACTCCATTTTCACAAAGCAAATGTAGGCATAGACTGAAGAACAACTTTAGGGACAGGAGAGTATTAAAGGGGAAATATTTTTAGCATTTCAGTGTTAAACATTGAAAAGAAGTAGTTCAGAAAAGTTGTAGAACTTATTTGGAAGACAACCAAGATTTTACTCAAGATGCCGGAAGTTAAAGCATCCTTTAATAGAAAACATTTCTCATTCTACAGCTATAAAACATACAAAAACGTCTGCTAATGAACTTCATGATGCCAATGGATCATATTGTACATCATTATAAAAATAAGTCTTTAAATTTTTGACTAAATATGGATTTAAATCTGAGAATGTATATATCATATCTCTTCTGGGATAAACTTAAAATAGAAATGACTGATTTTTTAAATATTTAAACAGAATTATTTAAAAGTTACTACTTTTGGACAATAAAACATAAAAGCCTCTTTGCTGGAGCAATGTGAAGTCATTAAAAGCTGATCCTGGGTCTTATCCACTTCTAATTTTTATTATTTTCTTAATCCATCTTCATCACTTCCCAATAATAGCTGACAGACTATTCTATATATAATATTCTTTCTCTGACTTGAATCAAACTTTTGTGCTCAGGTTTTTATTGTTTGTGAGGTGTTGGGGATTCATAATCCAATATATATTAAGAAAATATCAAAAACCAGTTGCTGTATTGCTGATATTTTCCATAGTGAAAACTGAGCATGTTTGTAAGCAACAAATCATCAGGCCAATCGTTCTCAATCCCCCATTACAAAATGTGTTTTTTAAAAAGATAAAGCTCAGATTTATGCAATAGGTTATTAGCTACCATTTTTTTATTTTGGATTAATTGCTATTCCAGAATATAGACTCAGATTGTCCTTATCATTTTGAAACATGAAACACAAAATCTGTTTAAAGGAATTAAGTTTTATCTCATAACTCGTTTTGATTCTGGAAAATTGTTCATGAAGGAGGACAGAACTCACTTATAAATTCTCATTTGGGAAAAATGATTTAGGAAAGAGGGCTGAAAATACCTGATCTTATTAATGTCTAAAGTATGGCCCCTGTCAACAGAGAGAGGATACTTTGATTATAAGATGTGGGTTTTATGTATATGAATATAAATGATGTTAATAATAACTGAAATTGTTTCTACAGTGAAATTTCTCAGTATATTACATGGCCAAATCAAACCAGATTTTCAGAAAAAGTAAACCTTTGTTAGTGATTTGGGACATTAGAATGTTGTATACTGTTGAATTTTTTGTTTGTTTTTGCTTTTGTTTTAGGAGAAGATATTCTCTAATTTTTAAGAAATTGACACTGCATTTATTTCTAAATTAAAATCTCCCTAGAATAAACACAATAGCTTTTTCTTAGTCTACATTGGTTGTATGCTCATCCTGCTATACGTTTATATTACATAACAAGCTGACTGGATTCTGCAAAGTGAACAGCTTGAGCATACTTTCAACAACCAGGTGCCTCTTCAGAGTCTGTCCTTATACAGTTTTACACCCCATCAGCTGTCACTTCTAGATGACTAGCCCTGCTTGGGACATAAGAATGACCACTTACCATCTTAAAATGCTAGGCCCTCATTTCAGACTGCCAGAGGGTAGAGAAACTTTTGCCTCCATCCACCACTTCCAGATTTGGTTGAAATGCTACTTTTCAGAGTGTTGGACCTGGCTTTCTGGGTAGCCATCCAATGACTAGGCCAGTGTCTTTATGATGGAAGCAAGGGAAGACGCTGACAATGAAATTAAACCAAAGGGAAGTTGGAGATGGGAAGGAACAAGTCTTTCTTCTTTCATTCCTTCACTCCCACAGATTACTTTAAGTTTTCTCTAGTCTATTTGCAGCTTCTTTCTAAGCTTACCAGGGTACATACCCAGTGAGCCTTTCCATTGCTTTGAGGCTCACTGTAGAGTGGCAGGTAGCATGGTGACACGTTTCCTGTACCACTTTCCAACATTTCCTGCTCACTTCTTTTCTTACTTAATTCTCTATGACATCTGAGACAACTGATGTTACTATCTCTGTGGCAGAGATGGACACTTCTCCATGAAAATGTGTGCTGTGCTCCCTTCTTTGAATGTCCTAAGATGTCACGGGTGAACAGCTCACCAGCTGGAGACACTTAATTTTCCCAATGCCTTTTGTATTAAATTTTCTCCTGTTTCTTATTTGTACCACTAAACATGAGCAAAAATGATGTCAGATACTTTTAAGCTAAAGATTTATAGAGCATGCAGATCTTTCCCATTCTCCATCTGCCATTACTCCTACCCTTATATTATTTTCATTTAGTAGTAACAACAATAATGAAAATAACAAATATAATTAAGATTTACTCTGTTTGCTATGTGCCAGGCACATTACTTCAATTTTGCAACATATAATTCTAAGAGGTAGGTACCCTTATTAGCTCCATGTTGCAGTTGAGCTAACCAAGGATTTTAGTAAAAAATAAAATGTGAATCTGATATTTCCAGCCTAGGTGGTCTAACACGAAAACTCCTAAATCTACCTAATTTCATATCCTGCTATACAATGCATTTCAATTCAGTAGCGAATTTTTAAGGAAGACTACATAAATATATTATGTAATTTAAAAAATGCACTATAGGAGAAACGTCCATTTTATCTTAGAGAAATGCAAGCTCTAAAACAGATGTATTACATTGACCAAAATGATAAACTACAGAAAGTCAAGCTTCATAATTAAATTAGTTTCCTGAGAGTGCCTAAGGTGAGGTTTATTGAGGGACACTAAGCTATTATCCATTTATAAGGCATCCTATCAATTTCATAGATTTTTGTAGTTATAAAAATTATGTAAGATATGGAATTTATTATGGTTAATGGCCAAATCGTGAGAAAATTATAACCAGAGAACATAACTTCATTTATAGTAATATTGATCACTGGTTTTCATTTTTTTCCTCACAAAGTTTATGTAAATATACACTAGAATTCAATTTTATTTTTTCGTTTCTTCTTTTATTTCCATTTCTACCTGCCATCCTCCAGAATGTGACTGTAGCATTGTTTCTAATTACAAAATTAATGATGAAAGTTTGTGATGGTGCACCCATGACAATGCTGCTAAAGCTGCACTGATGACAACCATGCTGATGCTGCCACAGTGCTAACATTGTGAGGATCACAACACCAGGCAAAAAAATGCCTCTATTAGTTTAAGGTTGGTAGCTTGGTTGTTACCCCTCCATTTCTCATAATCTTGAGCAGGGGTCTGCATAAGGGCTCAATACTCATCTACAAAGATAAAATCATTTCATATTCATTTTGCTCACAATGCTCAATAATTCATGAATAGCTTTCTGATTGAAACTATTTTCATCTTTTTGCTAAATCACATCATTTCACTCCCATAAATAAGTTCATTTTGTTGCTAAAGTCATACTACAGTGAATGAACATTAGATGTATTGCATTATTTAATTAATGCTTGTGTGCATTATTCACACTGAAAGTAAACAGTATTAAAAAGAGTAAACAAATTATTTTAATGAGGACTTTTATACTATTACTTTTTTGCTTCCAAGGTTATGACTTAATGAAGAGTTTAGTAAAATTAATAGTTTATAAAATGCCTTGGAAAGTTCTCTGCTTTAAAAAGAATTCATAGAAGTAGAAAGTAGAATGGTGGTTGCCAGAAACTGAGGATGTGAAGAAGGGTATGTGGAGATGTTGGTCAAAGGGCACAAAGTTTCAGTTAGCAGTAATAAGTTCCAGAGATCCACTGTCTAACATGAGCGTTATATTTGCTAATAATTTTGTATGGTTGAGTATTGCTAAGAGTATATTTTAATTGTTCTAAGCAAAAAAAATGAAAAATGTGTGAGATGATGGATATGTTAATTGGTTTGACTTATTCATTCCATAATGTATATATAACATCAAATACCATGCCATATTCCCATACATACACAATTTTAAAGTAAGATTTGCCAGTTGTGTGTCCAATTAAAAGTATTGGTACAATTTAAAATGAAAAATATACAAGTAGCAAAAAAGTGTCTGGTAAACAATGAATAGCTCATATAAAATGTTTATAGTGTATGCTCTATTATACTAAGGTAGGTAGATCTGTTGTTGCACCTCCAGTTTTTATAATCCTCTATTTTTCAAAATAGTATAATGAAATGTTTAGGTACTTCTGAATTTATTTCAAAAGTGACAGTTTTCAGACACTAAGTAATAAATAGAATAGAAACAGTGGATCTCACCCACCAAACCAAGGAGCAGTAAGTCCACTTGATCTAATTGTTGGTGGATGTGGAGACAAGAGAATTTTTTTAACATAGAAAGACTTTACACAGTGTGTTTTTTCTAATAGGGTGTTAACACTGAACAAATCTTCTGCAACAGTATGAATGCCCTTCTATTGCAACTGAGACTCACTGATGCACTAATACACCCTAGGTTCTTAGAACAGTTTATTTTTAGTTCTCCTAAGATGAATTGCACTGCTTTTTCACTTTACACTAGAACTTCTGTAGAAATGACCATATTGTTAAAGGTCAAAGACATGTGAGAATATCGAAATATTTTTCAGTGAAAAGATGTTCTATTATTTACTAAACGTATTTGAGACATAATGATGACAAAGTTAGTCATTTTGCAATTATATCTGTCAATAAGAGCACAGTCCTTACTGTTACCATCCATTTGCACAGATTTTTAGAACATGACTCTTGGATAATTTAATATGTCCTATGTTTTTTTAAATTTCCAAAAAAAACCACCAAAACAAAATTCAATTCCCCAAACATGTTAAGAGTCTCTCTTAATATGGTAATGTTTTGTTTATTATTGATTACAAAGGGCTCCACATGACATACAGAACAAAATTATCTTTTCTCATCTCCCTCTTCAAGGTCTTTCATAAGCCAGTTCCAGGTTGACTTTGTAACCAAATTTGACTCTTGGTGTTTCCTGACTTGGTTCCTCACTTGTTATGAAGCAATCCTTCTCTGGCATTGCTCCCAGGCATTTTGTAGAAGAAACATCTGGACTGAGGCACATTCACTCTAGCCCTTAGGGAACCTCCATTAAAATGTTTTCAAGAGCATGACTAGCACACAGTGCATTGTGGAAGGCAAGAGATCAACAATCTCTATAAAATAAACATCAATTAATAAATTAATTTCCCATATTTTACCATTGTTTTATTTCTATGCAAAAAGTTTTATGTTCCCATATCTGCATAAAAATTGCATTCATCAAAAACATGCTCAAATATCACTTCCTCCACAAATGTACTGAGAAATCTTTCTCTTTTTTTTTTTGGTACTGGAGATTGAACTCAGGGGCACTCAACCACTGAGCCACATCCCCAGCCCTATTTTTTTGTGTGTATTTTATGTAGAGACAGGGTCTCACTGAATTGCTTAGCGTCTTGCCATTGCTGAGGCTGGCTTTGAATTCGTGATTCTCCTGTCTTAGCCTCCCAAAGTGCTGGGATTATAGGCATGCGCCACCGCGCCCGGCTCTGAGAAATCTTTCTAGTCAGAAGCAATTGCTGTCTCCTCTGAGTTACCAAAACACTAACACAGGCAAATTTTATGCCATTTTAGGGAAACTATCAATGCTTACTTTTTTTCTGTAATTACTCAATTTATGGGCACACTGTTTGTTTGCCTTTAGACCTTCCATGGAATGTTCTGAATCTGATTCATTTTTTTAATCTTTCAGAACACCTAGTACAGTAGCTAAAATGTTGAAGCTGCCCAATGATATTTGCAATGTGATCAAATGGAGTTAAATAGGCTGAGCATTACTTGAAAAATCAGTTTCTTAGAAAAAGCTATCTATACCTAAATCTATGGTTCTCTATCTAGCATATTTTCTTATAATTTTTATGACTTTGATTATGGTTTATTATAATGAAATATTTATGTTCACATCACCTTTACCATATTGTAAACACCTTGGGAGCAGGAATTATGTATTTATTATTCATCTGGATTTCTCTAGGGTTTACAAAAACTACATGATATTGGCAGTAATTGTTAATTGTTCATAGAATAAACATGTGATTGATTCGCTAAATTAAACAAACAAAAAAGAACCTTTTTATTCATGAGGCCATCCATTAGTGGGTTTGGTCTAACCAGGAACACACATTTATAATGTCCCTTGCATATAGTCAGATTTTTATCCCACACAGCAGACAGAAACACTAAATTCACAAAACATAACAGGTACTTTAGGAGCAAGCTGCAATGAAGTGACAGAATCAACTGAAAAACTTTACTGATGGTATAATGAGTAATTTTATCTGAAAAATGCAAGCTGTGTGGGTCAAGGCCTCAGATGAAACATCAAACTAACAACTGTTTCTCTATGACTTATCTAGTACTAGATGAAAATAAACAGCAATGTCAATGTTTTCAAGGCAAAAAATTTTGATCCAGCACTAAATGAGATTGAGCTATGATTCTAGAAGAATCAGCTATCTCTTTTGCTTGGGATCCCTCATAGGCTTGGCTCTTTTAAGACACATTAGTTGGGTTGTACTGCTATTTGGTATATGTTTGCTAAAAGAAAAGCATGGTAGATTATTATAGGATGAAGATGCCTGGAGAATACCAATGTAACCTTTTGAAGATTTGCCCCTATAGCAAATCTCAGCCCATGCCCTCATTTTAGGACTTTTCTTTTATCCTATCTTACAATTAAACCAAAAATTTGTTTCTCTTTGTAGCACACATACTTTGCCTATTCTCAGTCATTGCTCCTGTTTTTGATTCCCTTGTATTCACTGCCTACAAATCTCCACATATTCAAATTATAACCATCCTTCAAGGCCCAATTCAAATCATTCACAGATGTGAGCTCTCCCTCTTTCAAATCATAAAAAAATTTTTCAAAAAACAGAAACAAAAAAACAAAAACAAAACTCTATTTGTCTTACTTCATCTCATTCTATTTTTTGGCACAGATTTTTATAAGACTATATCTTGATTATATCTCTATGCCTTATATGTAGCCCTAACGAGCAAGCTGTTCATTGTAGAATTTCAATACATATTCTTACGAAGTCTTTTCCCACCAAGGCTTATAAAAATAGCACAAACTTGATTAACCAAAAGCATACTTAAATTAAAGTGAGGTAGATTATAATGAGAAGTGTTATTTGGACCAACTCTTCCACTGAAAATAATAAAAATTTTAGATGAAAGATTTTTTTAGATTACCTTAAAAGAATTGCAAGTCTGAAAAGACAGTGGAGACTGCCAGGGTAAATATTTTTGTGCAGGTCAGAGTCTGAACCTAGAGAGGGAAGCTAAATATCAAAGCAACATTACTATACTTATTCTAAGATTATTTATTTATCCTATACATTTGAGCTTTAGTCAGTCAACCTCAGCATAATGTAACATGGTTTTGCCCAAGGTCTTATGAAATGATACCATAGATCTAATATTAAATGTGTTTCCTTTCTCCAATTCCAAGGGAACTTAGAAAAGGCAGCCACAGTTAGATGAGTGGTAAAAGAGATGAAAAAAGGAAAAGTGAAGAATAATCCTGACCCTGAGAGGTGGTAGCATAGCCATAGTCCCACTATTATGTAGATAGAACTTAAGAATTTTGTATTGTTGAATTGAAGTTAACAGTCATTGGAACCAGTCCCAGACTCCTTGAGAAAAAATGTAAAACTTTATGGAGTAGGACTCATTTATACCAAGCCTCATAGAACCTTTTATGATAAGGTTCCAATCACAATGATTCACATACAAAGATAAGTGAATACACAAGGAAAAAAGGAACATAAGTAAGAACCAGCAAAAACAGACACAGACTTCAGATATAGAATTACAAGAAATAAATTGTAAAACAACTATGCCTCTTACTTTTAACGAATGAAAGAATAGTCTTAAAAATACTTTCAGGAGCCAGGTACAGTGGCACACACCTTTAATCCCAGTGGCTCAGGAGGCTGAGGCAGGAGGGTCATGAGTTTAAAGCCAGCCTTAGCAATGGCGAGGCACTAAACGACTCAGTGAGACCCTATCTCTAAATAAAATACAAAATAGGGGTTGGGATGTGGCTCAGTGGTCCGAGTGCCCTGAGTTCAATCCCCAGTACGGGGTGGGGGGGATAATAAGAACACTATTGAGAGCAACTGGAGAAAGCAGTTTTACTAACACGTGACTTCTTGATTGCATTGATGAGTGACAGAAAACAGTGGAATGGTATCTTTGATGTCTTAAAAGAAAATGACTTCAAAGTTCTATATCTAGACAGAATATGTATTTCCAGAATGAGGGAGAATTAGAGACTTTTTTGAATAAGCTGACACTAAGGCAAGATCTCACCACAGGATCTTTAATACAGGAATTTTTCAGAATATATTCCAAACAGAAGGAAAAGTGATTCTAGAAAGCAAGTCTCAAATTCAGGAAGAAAATAAATACTAAAGAACAGTGCAAATATTGAGAAATATAAACCAACACTGGTTTTGAAAGAATAAATAGTGTCTTCTGCTGTTAAAAAAAGAATTAGACTATCAAACAGCAATAGAATCTACATGGAGATGGGTATAAATGGATTAAAAATATTGTAAGGTAATATTAAGAAGAGGGTAAAGAATTTGACTAGCCCTAGTCTTTAATAAATATGATAAGTAACTTTAATAAGTATGTTGTAATCCTAGGATAATTGCGAACAGAACAGAAATCAATCTAGTAGAGAAAAACAATGGAAGTATGACATATTAAAGAACAGAAAGAATAAAACCTACTTACTGATAAAAACAAGAAAAGAAAAAGAAACATATACTATGATTCCATTTATATAAATTCAAAAACAAACTGTTTTTTAATGGTTTTTGATGTAGGTGAGAAAATTATAATGGAGGGTAATAAAATGATGATCAAATGCAAGCCAATGGCTAACTCTGGGGCAAGAAAAAGGCTGTGATGACAAAGGCACAAATGACAGGTGGGGCTCATGGAGGGCTGGCAAGGTCTGATTCTTGGCTTCAGCTGTGCTTACACAGGTGATTGATTAATAACTATTGCAGTGTACATGGATGTGTTCTATTTTTAACTAAAAATGACTTCTGCATTATTTTGTTGCATCTTTTAAAATATATCTTGAGTTTTAAATCAGAGCATAGTTTTTTAAAAATATGAGGATATGAACACCATTCTTTCTTTCATAATCTAGAAAATCTGTGTCCAGAGATACCAGCAGTTTTCAAATGTTCCTCCTGCCCATCAAGCCTAGACCAAACTTGCTCTGATTTGAGGCAAACTGAATAAAATAGAGATCATGCATGCAGATGCACGAGGAGGACAGTTTCCTTTCTCTCTTTGTAAAAAAAAAAAAAAAAAAAAAAAAAAAAAGTATCTTTTTTCTGAGATTTTATCCTTCCTAGATGTCGGATTGTGATTTTTATAATGTGCTTTCTGTTATAACATGATAATGATAGTAGATGTTTTGTTACTCTTTAGTTTCCATTAAAAACTAGAGCAATCATTCTTTTTCTTTAATAGGTTCCTGAGGACCTATAGTCTGCAAATCACTAACCTCCTCAGATCAGGGAGGTAATTCTGGACTTAATTTTGGGTAAAGGTTCCTTTTGATAAAAATGTGATTTGGTTATATTTATGAACTGAATGCTGTGTTCTCTAAATGCAAATGTTGAGTCCTAACCTTCAGTGTCATGGTACCAGGAGAGAAACCTTTGGGAGGTAATTAGACCATGAAGGGAGAGCTCATGACGGGACTAGTGCCTTTCCATGAAGACATGAAGAGCAATAACAGCGTTGTCTCTCTCCACTCTCTATCATGCGAGGTTACACCAAAATGATAGCCAAATGCACCCACACTGAGTACCCTCACCAGATACCAGATCTGTCCATGTCTTGACTTTGGACTTCATAGTCTCCACAACTGTTAGAAGTAAATCTCTGCTTAAGCCACCCAGTCTGTGGTATTCTGTAATATCAGTGATAAGTGAAGAAGACAGACATGAACTGAAAGAACTTCAGGGAGAAAGAGGGGTATTGTCTTAATGCTGCTTTAATATTAACAGATCATTCTATAAATATAGAACATGAAATGTGAGTTCAGGCACAATATTCTGTGACACACTGTATTATATATGAAAATGGTAAGAGTGAGACTCAGTGAACTAAGAAAGGTTTTCTAAGAAAATACCTATAGACATGCAGAAGTTTACTTCTGTATATACAAATGGATGGTTTTCTTCATTTTCAGTATTAGTAAGTGTTCAGACATAATATTTGATGCTGCCCATCGACACACATTTCTTTTTTGGAAAGCCATGCATGTTGGTGTTCCTTGAATTAATAAATTCCTTCTTCTGAATCAATTCAAGTGCAAAGCTAATACAGCATAATATCATAATAATACTATGTTCTAAATTATGTATAGCATATTTTAAATAGAGTATTAATAATTGTTTTATAACTATTATATATTTTTGTTTTTATTATACTACTTTTATGACTTACTAATTATTTTGGCAGATACTATGATCTCCATTTTTATAGGAGAGGGTTGGAAACTCAACTTTGTCAACTTCAAAGTAGCAAAAATAGAATTATATCCCCTCTTGTCCAACCTCAAAGCTTGCTTTTAGCTACTTTGCTGCTTTGTCTTGATGCTGCTTTAATATTAACAGATATTCTATAAAGATTAAAATATTATTTACTCTTTTAAACCACATTCTACATCACTCAGACAGTTTCTGCTGACCCCTTAGAGGAATGAATGTATTTTTTTTTCTTTTTCTTTTTCTTTTTCTTTTTTTTTTTTTTTACCAGGAGCACAATGAACACTAGGACATGTCAAAGGGGGTGCAAGGGAAATTCAGAAACTTGAGCATAAATCTCTTCTAAAATAAAACCACGGCATCTTTAATCAAGGCCTGGCAATCATTGTATCGTTTCTTTGAGGTTCGGATTGGTAAATGTGGGCTATCCCACTAGGCCTTTAATACTTGGTTAGAAATGAATCCAAGAAGTTGACTAGCAAGACAATTCATGCAGTACAAACACGAATCTATAATTCTCTTCCCCATTACCACAAAACAGTTAGTTCCTGCACTGAATTCACTTTGAAGACAATGAGTGCCTGGGAGAAACCATAAGAGCATTGAAAATGGGGCCAGAAGCAATAAATAGGGACTGCCAAAAAAATGCTAACGAATTTCTTCTACAAGTCAGAGCTATTGTCAGTTTGTAACAATTCTGAAGGTTGAACTGGAGACATACAATTAGTGAGCTAACTTGCAAGGTTTGCCTACAATCTAAAAGCAGTTTTCTTTCACCTGTATATAATTAAATAGCTGAGAATTATATCTCCTGGTATGAGGAGATTAAAATAATAAAATAAAAGTAAACCAAATGCTTTAATATGGAGTCTAATCTCTTTCCATTATCCCAGCACATTCACACAAACTCTGCTCCAATGGAATTCTTCTTACGCAGCAGGATGAAGATCATCTTCTCAGCAGCCAAACCCAGCAAGGCCAGCCACTCTCCTCCCTTCCCAACATCCCCTTAGAACACATTCAAAGGGAAGACAAAGGCCCTGCAAGTAGATGGGGTTGTTTTGTGCTTGGCCCTTAGGGGTATTTTATTTTCTTAAAAAGATTATCTCAACCTTACTGTAGCCAAAAAAAGAAAACAAAACAGAACCTAAAAACAAATTTCTGAGGCAGTTTAAAAATACAAAGGACTGAGATATATTTTTTAATTTATTCATAATTAGTTTACAGATTGGACCACATCAAGACTCCAAAATCAGCAAGCCACTTTGGGGATAAAGGCTACTGCAATTATCAGGAGCAAGCCAAATGTTACCTTTTGTTCTTACTAAAATCTCCTTTAAAAAACATCTCTTAGCAAATGATTTTCTATTTTCTATTTAAAGAGGATTACATAGCAAACATGACTAGTGGCTGTAGAGCAAAGAACTTTCATTGTTCTTTTACCTGCCAAATATAAATTAGTTCATTTTGGTTCACTCCTACCAGGCAACCCCTTTCTCTGTGGCTCATACAGTGATGGGCTATGGCAGGTTGGTTCCTGTCTGGAGTCCTTACTAATCAGGAGGCTGTCAGGTACATTGCCTGCCCACTATCTCCTACATCTTGTGGCAGGCAGTTCTTGTGTTTAGGCAGCAAAGTTTTGAGCTTGAATTGCCCCAGTCACTCTCTACAAATTGCTCCTACTTACAATCACTGTCAAATCTCAATAGGTGTGAAAGAAGCCCTCATCCAGCTACAATGAAGAAACTCTACAAATTTCACTTTGTAATAACTATAGAATACAGAAATTGTATTATCTGTATTAGATATAGTCATAGAAATATTCCAAAAGGTTAGCTGGATATAGTGAATGTTGGAGTTAGACTAAGATAAAAAATCACTTTGTTAACTTAGAGTGTTTTCTCATTGGTAACACCCTATATTAAGGTGTCATTTATAAACAGCTCATTATTATTTATTAATGTGTGAAGCACTTTATAGCATGCTAGATAACAACTTAAATTCATGTATTAAAGATGCACATACATGGTTTAATACGATTTACATCTCATAATATTCTTTAAAACAGCTTCCCATGGTCTCATCCGTTAAGCATTTATTACTAATGCGTTTGGTAACATACTTTATAATACATTATTTGAGCAAGAAGCTGCATTTAGTGATTATTTCATAAATAAGAATAAAGCATTTATAAGTGGCACCTTAATTTAAAGTGTTACCTTCATATTACTAGGGAGCTGCTCACCATTCATCTCATTTTGTGATTATTCTCCAAATGCACCACTTAATAAAACAGACACTAAGTTCTATTTTCCCTTCATCCGATTAAAAGTTTATTGAGTCATTTTCTCTATCTGCTTTCAGATGTTTGTAACTTAGAAGCCTTAGAGTGATTTCTGATGAAAATTTTAATTCAACAGTATTTCTGAAAAGATAGTAGTAGTAGAAACAGAGAACTACTCACTGTATTGGACAGAGCCTGTTGCTTGGATTCTTTGTAAAATTCAAGTTTTCGACTAGAAAGAACAATCCAGGAAGATGACCAGTTTTTCCTTAGGAAAAGAAACAGGAAAAAAGGTATCATCAGTAGAAGAAAATACATACACAATACAATAAGAGCAACATTTGAGACTATGAACTTGTTTTCCTAAAATTCTCATCTCGATTAAAAGCAATAACTGGTATGGAATTCAGATAATAATAAAAACATTTTATAATTTTAAAAACAGTATGACATTTATATAAATGCTTCTCTCCCTGTAAAATCTTTTCAACTACTAAAAACCCAATTTTTTGTGTGTCCAAGCACCTCCTTCCCACAAAGTGTATTAAAGTAGCAAAGTAAAACTAGAAATCAGAAATACTTCCTCCATTGTTTCTTCTTTACAGTGGTTTGGTATATTTCAGTCTGAAAAACTAATCAGCTCATGTTGTTGCTTATTCAAAATAGTTTTATATTGTTAAATCCCACTAGAAATCAAACAAATGCAACTAAAATCGCTGGCATGGTTTTTCCCTCTATGCCTGTCATATTGCAGAGGATTAATGAGGGTATAGGAAATGGATTCTCTGATATTCTATTGGTATGAGTGTCAACTGGTGTATCTTTCTGGAGCTCAATTTGAAAATATGATTTTTTAAAAATAATTAAGATGTTCAGGTACCACAATAGTACATGTGATACATGTTTATGTTTTATTTTTTTCATCCCTTGTTTGTTCTTTTTAAATACACATGACAGTAGAGTGTATTTTGACATACAATACATATATGGAGTATTAATAAATCTTTTAAAACTTCAATGTCTTTTGACTAAAGATGTCCATCCCTAAGAATTTAAATTTATTCTAGAGAAATATTCTTACAAGTTGCTAAGGCATAAGGATGAAGCGCACCATCATTAGTTAATTCTGCACAAAACATAAAAAGTTAAGAAACTGCTTAAGTAAATTGTGCATAACAAATTCATTTCAAGAATAATGAACTCTGTGCTACAGAAGAACTGGTGTGGGAAGATTTTAATACAGATCATAATATAGGTAGTTCATAACACCATGCTGTGCTATTTACCTAGAGCATCTTCACCCATCCAAGCCCCTTCTAATTATCAATTCCATTCATCACAAGTCCAAATGTGCCTTTCATGACTTTCTTGTATATGTCTTATGGGAAATTTTTAAATATTTTACTTTCATATCCCCCACTAAAAAGTGAGACCTCAAATGGCAGAAGTCTTTTTGTTCTTACAGAATCTTCATTGTGGAGCACAGAGTCTTGAACAACATAAGTACAAAACATGTATCTATTGAGTCAATAATTGTACTGGCCTGCAAAACAATTCCTGGGTATAACAATAGTGAACTTGGTAGTAAAATCATAGGTTCTGATTGGGTATGGAACACCTCAGACATGTTGGATCCATCTTTACTATTGAACATGCATTACTGCTATAGTTAGAATATGTAGGTATTAGTGTCATGAAGAGTAGTATTTTTGGTGGAAAAAAACATCAAAGATTTGTATTTGTATATAAATCTTTTACCCAAATATCATATTATTGCAGTTTGCTTTGGTTTAAAATGTATTTCAAAATAATTGAATTTGGTTTATAAAAAAGTGGCAAAAGCCAAAAAGGCTACAGAAAGTCTTTATTCAAGTCGATAGATACCACATAAAAATATGTGCAAAATAACTTCAAGATATTTATTTATTTATCGCCTCTTAGAATTTAGGACCCTGATTGAAAGGGTTGCTTTGATTTGGTAAGTTTAGTATTTACAAAAAGAATTAGGTTACTCTCACATGCCTGAAGCTTTCTCAACGATACACGATTGGGTTAAAAAAGAACAGGATAAACAGGCACACAAGAAACACAATGTGAATTTTCCAATGTACAGATACAAATGTTATGTTCTTGTACTCATGTGTCTTCAAATAAAGAGTCAAGTTTTCAATTGGATGATGTACAGTTAAAATAAGAAAAAGAAAAACTGCTTAGATATTTTCCCTCTGATTTAGTGCCCATTTCTCCATCAAGGTACCTGTGGCAATATGGTGAATTGGACAGCCATTTTCTTCTCTTTATGCAGGTTATGATATTAGACGATCCAGAATAAGGAAGAGAGAAACACCAGCAGGACTGCTGGTCTAGGCCATGCATCTTTCACCACCATCCTTCTCTGTACCATATGTGGTCTTGGGTATGGAACACCTCAGACATGTTGGATCCATATTTAACCTGCCTGCTACATTCCCCACTATATTTTTCATCTTCTGGCAGGGAGAAACTATACCTTACTTGCTTCCTATCTATAGAAGTCCTGGATATATGGTTCTGATTTGAATCTGTTTCAGATGTTGATCGTTTATAGAACTTGCTGGCAAAACTCTCCCATTCTTTAAACTTGGAACTGGAACTAGTTAGAACTAAAGCTGCATGAAATTCAATTATCTCATTGTTCTGTGTTAGGACTTTGAACTTCTGTGAACTGTGTCCCTGTTAGGTAAACCAGATGAATGAATTGAAGAAGGTCTTAGAAGCTTAGTAATGCAAACTTCTCTCACGCCTTACATACAGTGGTTATTCCACCTTGAATTTATAAATGGCAAGCACTAAATCATATTAGAATGAAAGTGAAAGCTATTCCAAGAGTAGAATTCTATTGCTTAGAAAGAATTTTCATTTCAAAATGAAGAATAAAGTGCTACTGACAAATATTTAGATGCTTCTCTTTCATTTCACTTAAAATAATAATATAGCATAAATTATTCTAAATAACTAGTATAAATTTGATTGTCTAGTTAAGGTTAACTTCTCGAACACAAATATGGTGAAGGTAGTAATATTTCCATGTACTAACATGGAAAACAAGGCTCAGAGAGTTTAGGTTACCTGACTAAGGCCACAGAGCCACACACTAACATTTAAAGTCAAATCCAGTTTCTCTGTCAATGAAGCCAGACAACAAAGTCTGTAAAGTATTTGTTAGTTTATACTCTTTTTAAAAGATTAAGCTGTGCTAATTTGGTTAACGATATTATCAGTATCAGGTTTTACCATAGGTTTGGTTGAAATTTGCAAGTCATAAAAGCTTGTGTGTGTGGCCTGTGACAACACACCAGCAATGTTACTCTTATTAGCTATTTTACATGTTCTTTTAGAAATACTGGCAAAGCGTCACCCATCCCAAACTCGTAACCTGAGCATACTCCAGAAGTCTTCCTGATTTCTTAGACATGAGTCAGTTATATGAGCTCTCAGGTTGCATTGGCCACTACTCTGTCCCAGGTATGCCACCAGATATTTTACATGCATCACATAATTTAATCACAAGGCCAGTCAGAAGTATGCATTGAACATTTATCACTATTATCCAACACATTTTTCAACAGATGTATCAAGCATAATTCAAAGGGTTGACTATAAAGGAAAATAAGAAGAGGCCTCAATGATTTTATCTCTAACTATAAGATAGGCAAAATACATAAAAACAAGCTGGGCGCAGTGGCGCAAGACTGTAATCCCAGCATTTAGGGAGGCTGAGACAGGAGAATCGCAAGTTCAAAGCCAGCCTCAGCAAGGGTGAGGCGCTAAGCAACTCAGTGAGACCCTGTCTCTACATAAAACACAAAATAGGGCTGGGGATGTGGCTCAGTGGTTGAGTGCCCCTGAGTTCAATCTCCAGTACCAAAAAAAAAAACCAAACAAACAAAAACAAATCCTCTGATTAACTCAGGGAGGTGGACTGGTGCTTAGTGAGACTGCATCCTAACCACAGGCACCCATGTTATGAAGATGGGAATCAGACCATATCTCCTGGACTGTGGAGCCTATGCTTATTCCAAGGTATCAGCTTTCTCTAGAGCAGTGGCACCTGGCTCTCCCTTTAGTCTTATCTAGCATGTTTTGCAGGGTATCATGACAGAAATTAAGAAAGGGAGACAGAACCTTTTTCTCCTTGGAGCAAAGCTACATACTAGCCTGACCTGGGCTGTTCTGCAAGGCCCGTCATTATATCGCTGTCTTCCATGATCAGCAGGTAAATTCATCCATCAACAGGAACCAGTTAATGCCTCCACATTTCATCCCAACATTCAGAACATTGTTTTCTGTTTTACCATACAGGGCATAAAAATTAAGTTGCTGAAGAGACTTCAACATTAAGCAAGTTATGTAACTCAGATAATATCCAATTTTAGTAAGTCAGAGGTCCCAGCAATAAGTGAGGCTGTCCTAGGTCTCTGTACAGACTAAGAGGTAAAAGTCAGGTGAAATACTCATGCTAGATTCATTGTAGAAAACAGGTCTTGGGACCAAAAAAAAAAAAAAGTAGGCATCTTTAACTTTTTACACACAAAGCAAATCATATCTAAGGGGAAATAAAGGTGCTAATTATAATTAGGAAGGATGGAGAACTGAATTAAGAGAAATCTTGTTTAATATATGCAATTGCTGAGACATTTTATCCAAGTAGAATGGTTTAGAGAACATTCTTCAAACAAATCCTGAGCATGAAGTTGGAAAATGAAAAAAAGCAAAACAAAACTCGACACAGACATCAGCCTGACATTCTACAAAATGGACACCGGATGGCAGCACATAATAACAGCAACTTTGTAACTGCTTTTCTGGAGAATGCTGGATGGAAAATGGCCCTTAAAATATTCATTGTCATTATAAGAGTCTGTGAGCATAAGTTCTAGGTTTAGCACATTCATTTGCTCCAAACATCAAAACTTTATATCCTACACTCATCACCTATGCATCCTTTAGATAATGGCACAATGACAAACCAATAAGGATAATGCGAGATAACTTCATATATTTCAGACTCTCTTCTCTGAGACACCTGATACTGTTACCTAACTTGGTCACGCTGGATTTGGCTTGATCCTGCAAGAGTGATTTACTGTAGTGTCCCTGACCAATTTACCACAAAATCCCTCAGACACTTAAATACCCTGACTCATATCAGACTGGTAGGTCTAGAAACTTATTTCTTTTCTCTCATATTTGCCACTGCTAACAGGTGGGTCAAAGAGACATACATCTCCGTCAGTGTGGCAAGAAAATAGAAAAAGACAGATTTAGTCTAGAAGAATTATTACCATACTGAGCAGAAAGTATTAAGGAAAAATAAATAAATTCACATGGGGAGGGCACCATAGTATCAGATTCTAAAATAAGTCTATTCTAAGTAACAATTGTTTTGAAACACACACACATACACACACATCCCCCAAAATCCAAGGTCTAAGATTCATGGGCCCTAGTATGAAGGCAGGCACTAGTAGACATAACCACAGCACAACCCTTATCTGTATTTCTTTTCAAACCTATCTCTGTCCATGTTTTCATCCCCAATGTTCCCCTGTCCCTCCGACGAGAACAGCAGAGTTAGAATCTGCACATGATATGCACAGAGCCACAAAGAAAATATCCAAGTGCAGAGAGACAAGTGTGAGGTACTGAAAGGGCATAATCATACTGTCAGGTGCCTTTTGTGAATTTAAGCCTTGAAAATAACTTTTTACTAAGGCCTCATAGAATTTCATAGAGGCCGGTGCTACTTACAGTTTTGGGGTTGGAATTCCCCAAATGAAGAAATTCTTAAGCTTCATCAGAAAAGCTGAGGCATAATTTCTATGTTCATAATTAAAAATTAAAGTTGAATGCTGAATGTATTCTGCTTTCAAGCCTGTCAGAGTATCACAAGGGAAATGTGCATAACCTCATTTTGAAATAAGACTAAATTTAGGGCCTTTTATGAATATAAGATGTAGCCAACAAGTTCTCCTTCCTGTCACCTTCCTTCTCCTCTTCATATTGAGATAAATCAAATCAAAATTTTAGAAAAAACACATGAAAGAAAGGAATAAAGAGAAATAGAAAGGAGAATAAAAAGGGGGAAGAAAAAGATAAGTAAATACTCTAAGATGTGGATGACCTAAAATGGATTTATGAGTCAAAAATTTTATAGAAATTTAAATAATATTTATTAAGTGACAATTGAAGATGCTGGTATTGTGCATTGCATTAAACAAAAGGACAGTTTTTTTGCTTCTTTGCTAGAAATAGCTTAAAGCTAAAAAGATAAAGCAAACATGTTTGAAGTAGAGAACAGGACTAAAATATATGGTAGGATCTTTTAGCAAGATTTGGGAGAAAGAGGAGGTTAATTTGAGTATCTAAGTTTCTCCATTTGTGCAATAGGAAATGATAATAAAGTCTATGCACTAATATTATTTCAGTATTACTAGTAAAGCATTCAGCCACATGCTCAACAATGTAAGCACCTAGTAATATTGCTTGTTAAGTCAATAAAATGTATTAAAATGATATAAAGATCCTTGATGATGCTAGGTGCAGTGGTGGATGCCTCTAATCCCAGGGGCTAAGGAAGCTGAGGCAAGAGGATTATGAGTTCAAAGCCAGCCTCAGCAAAAGCAAGGTGCTAAGCAATTCAGTGAGACCTTGTCTCTAAATAAAATACAAAATAGGGCTGGGGATGTAGCCCAGTGGTCAAGTGCTCCTGACTTCAATCCCCAGTACCCAAAACAAACAAACAAACAAACAAAAAAAGAAACAACAGCAAAAAAGATCCTTGATGAATGGGAAACCACTTACCAAAAGAAATTTCCCATAAGAAATACAAATTATAGTAACTGTGGTATATTACTTAATAATTACAAAACTATCAATGGGATAAGAACTATACAATTTTTCAAGATTATGACTAAATTGGCTATTTTGTTGTTAGTGAGAAAGCATACAGACTCTTTGGGCAAGGACTATGGCAATACATAGCATGATTCATTTTAAAATTGTCATAGAATTTGATTAAGTAATATAGGCTTAGCATCTATTTTTACAAAATATAAAAGAAAAAATTGACAAGCTTTAGGAAATTCACTACAATTATAACTATTTTAGTATAAAACTAGACTCAACTTAAAAATCAAATTAAAAAAAGGAGGGTAGGGTTTATTTGTATATTATAGCTTACTAATATTGTAGAAAGTCATGTGCTATCAAATATAGTGATTGTATATACAAAGTTCAGTTTGCAAATTATATAAAATAAAAACAAAAATAAGCCCAACAAATTTGGAAGACATATCTACAATGTCTAAATTTGATAAAATATTACCATTTAGAATATAATTAATTTCCTCAAATGATCAAAAAAACAAAAGCAAGAGACTCAATAGAAAATAGTCAAAGTTTATGAATGAATAATTCTCAGGATGCAGAATCTGAATGATTTCACATAAATAAAATTAGGCTCCACTGAAATAGCAAACAGTGAAAAACAAAAGCAACACTGAAGTTACATTCTATGGCCATGAATTTGCCAAAATTGAGAGTGTGATCATGTTGTTTGCTAATGAGATTGTAGGGAAGTGGGATCCTTTCTGCAGTGCAGAGTGAACTGGTACACTTATTCAGGAGAAAGTCAGGCAATGGCACTTTGTGGCTTTTTAAATGCCCAAGAAAGCCTGAAGTCTTAGTTACAGTCCCCAGAGAATTTCTAACAGGTTCAAAGGAGATATATATGGGGCTGCTTCATTGCAATGTTGCTTGGGTTGCAAGGAATTACAGACAGCTTCAGTGTTCATACCTGCAATATTGGATAAGTGAAATTTGATACAAATACAATGGAAAAATGGCAGCAACTGGAAGAAATAAAGTAATTTTAAATACAGTAACTAACATACATAGATATGTCCAAGCATTTACACTGAATGAGAGTAGTAAGAAACATGAGATTTATAATAGGAAAATGCTTATGAACTATAGAATACACTGACACACACAATTACTTTTTATTAGAATACCATACATATAGCCAAATACATATATAGAGAGTGGATTTATTAACAATTAGATTGTATGTCTACAGGGTATTGACATGGCAGTTGCAGACTGAGAATAAAATAAAAACAGCTCTAGGATTCTTGCCTCAAATGATGGTAGCACGAGGCCACAAACTGAAGGGTGTAATCAACTTAACTCTGTGCACCAGGGATTTTTAGAAAAGGAAAACTAAAATTTATGTGACTTTAAATGAAGAAAGCTAAAAGAATATATAATGGTATGCAAACTGATTGGAATAACAATAAAACAGAGAACGTACTAAAGTTTATATGAATGTAAACTGTAAATGCAAACTTATATGAAAACTGGTTAAGTTTGTTGTGCAAATAAGACAAATACAAAATGGTAAGCACCCTGATTGAAACTACCTAAAAATGTATTCATGAGAGTTGATTGCAAGAAGGGCCCTGTTCAATGCCTTGGTCTCCCCTTGATATCCTCTTATAGCAGAAAATGTTATAAAGGTGTTATAAATGTTATAAATGTTATAAATGGCTTATGGGCAAGGATGTTTTACAAAACCATCACCAAAAGGCATCATCTTGGTTTTTTTAAATCTCCTTCTGTTCTTTGCATGAGACCAAAACGTAACACTAATGTGAGCTGCCAC
The DNA here is from genome assembly GCA_028644305.1 of Xerus rutilus. Lineage (NCBI taxonomy): Eukaryota > Metazoa > Chordata > Mammalia > Rodentia > Sciuridae > Xerus > Xerus rutilus. Next base: position 81,778,991 of record CM053402.1, on the reverse strand, counting down.
GTCCTCTCTCCTACTGAGTCCCAGTGAAGGACTGATTAGGCTGAAGTAGAAGTCCTTGGAGATCAGGTGGCAGGGAGGTAAGAAAGGCTGTTGACATTCTCATCTAGGGAGAGGCATAACTACACCCTCTACACTCCTTTCTGGGTTGATAAGGTTGGGATGAAGTCTAGGGGAAAGAAGAGCACTCAGGTGGGTTAGTCAAAGTGACTCTCTCCTCCCTTTTAGAACTTGATTCAATCAGTTCCCCACAGGAGCAGGGACTAGCCTGCCTCTTGTAGCAAGTCTGCACTTGATCTTATATCCTGTGCTTCTCTTGTGTACCCTGGGGGAGGTGCTACAGGACCATTGCCAAGAAACAGTCAAGGAGAAGAATCACAGCCCTGTTTGCACCCCAAATAAGACTTGATATGGGCAGAAAACACAGTTTGTTGTTTATAATAAGAATTGTTATTTTAAGTAGTGATATTATGGGTGACTCCCCCTCAAGTTAACTTATTTAAAATAAATATGCACATAATTCATTAAACAAAAGCATATTTTATTCTCTAGTGTTGGCCAGAGTGCCATTCTAGTAATGAATTGTATTATACAATTGACAAGTGTCCCCTTGTGTAGCTAATTAGTACATTTATATCATGTAGACTTAACTGTTAATAACATACTCATGAGTATATGCCTTGTCTCCCAATTTCAGCACTTTTTACACAACCTTCTAGCTTGCATATTACCTACTCATGTACTGCAAAGCTGAATACAAAATAAGCCTGACATAAGAAATATGATTATACAATGGATATTGTTATTTCTAAATATCCCATGTATACAATATAGCTAGCAACTTAATTCTTATGTCAACATTTTTTTTCTTCAATGTCTTTTATTATCATTGTGTGGGGAGTTCTTATTCTCTTTTAAAATTTTTCTCATCTACCCTGTATTCATGATTTAATCTTTCCTATATTTTTCTCAAATTATTTTTATTTTGATCTATAAATGTAGTTCTGATCCTTTATTCTTCGATTTTTTCTTCTCATTGTATTGTATTGAGATTTTTTATACACTGTAAATGAGTTTATTCATGGCGTAAACTGTCAATCACATAAATTAAGATCCGCTACCTTGTTTTTCTTATTATTTTAAAAAGATTCTAACTCCCAGGAAGACAAGAGACACTTCATTTATATATTCTGTGCAATAATATAGAATGCAGCACCTTCCTTTGAAAACCATAATTATGTTAAAAACAATTTGACTGCAGTCATCGAAGAGGAGATAATTCTATTCTAGTCTAGTACCATAGGGCCTTCCTTTCCAAACAATAGGAGTGACACAAGTTGAGGATATAGGAAACTAGTATAGTTATATAACAGTGAGTTGAAGAACTTCTATTACCTTAGTTTCTTTCCTCCATCTGCAATTTTAGCTTTTTGAAGATAACCTTCTTTTTCAACCATCTGCAAGAAGAATGCATATATTAAAACTGTGACAAACTCTTATGCATTTTTAGTTTGAATGAACCTATGCTTTCTAAGAGTCATAGCAGTGATGGAAGTTTCCAGTCATAGCACTTTATTAATAATGCATATATAGCTTATGGGAAGTGCTTGCAAGATCACAGTCATTACAAGCTGTTAAGTATCCAAAAGACAGATTATGATGAGGGATGTGAATGATTTGTTAGATAGTGATACACCTTTACTCACTTTTCTTTCTATGCAATGAAATCACTTGCTTAAAAAAATGGACTCCAAGTGGTAAAACAAAGACAAATGTAATGTATTTCTTAATTTTACCAACCACTCTTAGGACAGTTCTTCCCATACAACTGCTGAAGCCAGGGCAAAGGAAAAATTCAATAGAATCTGGTAACTGAGTCAGCTGAATCATGAAAAGTCATTTAAAATAGCAACATGGCATGCATTTAGGTCACTCAGAGACCCTGTAGTAATAATGTCTCTTCATCTCCTTCCATGATACATAATTGCCTTCCTTTTCCTATCTGTATATATGGGCTTCAATTGCTAATACAGCTGCAAGCTTCTCAAACAAGATTCAACTATTCATTATAACTCCACAGATGTGTTTGTGAAGTTCTAGGGTGTGTTTTAATCTCTTAGCATTCTACCTTTCTCTGCTTGCCTCACATGCTCCCCTGCAGATCCTTAGCCTGTATTCCATCTTTTCACTGTTGGTGAATTGCTCACACCCTCTCCCTTGGGCTATATGCTAAAGGCTGTAAAAAATCACCTAATAGCAGAGGACCATACTCTGTCAGTGCCACCACTGTATGTATACACCCTTGACTGTAATACTAGTCTTCATCTCATGCACTCCTTATACACAAAATCAACTTTAAATTGACTTTAAGGGGGCTGGAATTGTAGCTCAGCGGTACAGCGCTTGCCTCACATGCGTGAGGCCCTGGGTTCGATCCTCAGCACCACATACAAAGCAATAAAATAAAGACATTGTGTCCATCTACAACTGAAAAAATATTTAAAAAAAATTGACTTTAAAATTCAATTCATATGGCATTTATTAGAGGGTCTTTCCACGATTCATCTGTAATTTCTTTTAGGTATTCCTGTTCTGACTCTCCATTTTCATTCCACCATTATCACAATGATAGCATTGGTCAGATCATGCTGTAATTGTCTGCTTAATCTCTGTGCCTGCACCTTGAGTTACTAAAGACCAAGGGCTCTACCTTTCACACCTGGATTCCCAGCAACTAGAGTAATTGCTGGCATGATAGTCACAATGATAAGTATTGCTTCAACAAAGCAACAAATGAATGAGTATACATTTAAATGTTTATTCAAATATTTATAGGAGACTATACAAACCAAAACAATTAATATGCAATATGACAGGTTGGAAGAAGAGATATTTGGAAGTAAACGAGCTGTCCCAAACCACTACAATCTCAGAATTACCTGTTTAAAAGACTCACTCTGATTACATGAGAACTTTCCTGATTTGTTCATTGTTAGGTTCCAATTATATAGCACAGTACTTAGCTTTTAAAATATACCTGATGGATATCTTTTAGATTAAATTATGATGATGATGATGATAATAATAATGAATTTGATGGTCATAACAAAGCATTTTTCATGCATCCACAAATTTTCTTTTACTTCAGTATTTTTCCCACAAGTCTAAAAGAGTCTGGAGAAGCTTCCATAGATCATTTTTAGAATCATAGTGCTCAATGGTGTCACTTTTTTATGTTTCTGGATACATGCATTCATTTGCTTTGCCCACCTCCTATTCTATGTATATTTTCCCTTTTTCTTGGTGCCAGGGAATTTTGTCTACCCTCTAAAGACCATATAATAAGTTCAGTGTTTAACTCTGGGCAACACTGGCTTCTATAAATGTTTGGAAGAAAGATGCTTTCAGTAGCAATTAGCATCACAGAGGAGGTCTCTTTCTTTAGAAAAGTATATTGAGAAGTTTTGTTGTGTAACCATATTTATTGTTTTATTGAAAATTTCTTCTGATGAAAATAAAATAGTTATCTAAAAAGTGGATTTATCCAGTAAGTTACAAAATCTAAACCCATTATAAAAATTGATGCATGCTCTCAGTTAACAATGTTGCCATTATTTTTTCAAAAATTTTCACCAGAACACCTATGTGTGGACATTGAGACATTTGGTATCCACAGAAATGTATTATTGATGACCATTCCTCTAAAACAAAAATGGAAATTTAAAAGGAGAAAGCTAATATTCTTACAGGGAGAAATTAACACAAAGACACTTGGGATATCTAGTATCTAAAACTCTCTCTCCTTGAACACATAAGTAATATTCCACCAGACACAGCTGAAGGATACCTGAGATTGAAGTGGCCAGTGGATTTATTTCTTATGTTAGGACTCAATAAATGTGACATCAGTGACATTAGTAGCTGAGTCAGTTTGCATGGTCTTGGGTTAATGCCATAAAATTTTCATGAATAACTACTTAGAGGTCTTGGGAAAATGATGAAGGAAGAGATGAATATCAACTTAGATATCATCACCTACATAATCTTACAAATTCAAACTTCCAAGTCATGAGAAGAACTTAATAACCTGTCTACTATGTACTATTACTTACTGCATTTACTATTTTTGTGTGATTTTTTTACATATCTACATGCATCAGATATACATTTCTACATGATATATATACACATATACATATGTGTGTGTGTGTGTGTGTGTGTGTGTATCTTACTATTATGTATATATTCTGACTCCTGGGATCAAGTGTTTATTTCTTTCTATTGTTTCTTTCATACTGGATGTACACACATTCATTCCTTCAAAGATTTTTCAATTAATCACACTCCCTTGTCCCAAATACCAGCCACTATGTTTATAACTGGTATGCAAAGATTTATAGGACAGTCTTAATATAACTGAGGCTTAAACCCCTGTGAGCTCATATTAAGATACTCTTCTTCTTCTTATTTGTGGACTGATACCATATCCCTCCAGCCATCTCAATGACTCAGGCCATTTTTAGCCTGTATTAGAAAACTCCAGCAGGCACGGTGGCTCAAGCCTGTAATCCCAGCATTAGGGAGGCTGAGACAGGAGAATTGAGAGTTCAAAGCCCGCCTCAGCAACACTGAGGTGCTAAGCAACTCAGTGAGACCCTGTCTCTACATAAAACACAAAATAGGGCTGTGGATGTGGCTCAGTGGTCAAGTGCCCCTGAGTTCTATCTCCAGTGCCAAAATAAAAAAAAAAAAAAAAAAAAAAACTCCAATTCAGTTTCCTTCACTGAAAAAACTATCGTTCTAGGTCCCATGCTGGCAAGCTAAGCTCCTATGAGGTACAATTAAGTACTTCACTATACCTTATCATCGTATTTTGAAATACTTCCCCCATGTTCCAGACACCAGGCACTAGGAAGTAGCTATTCTGAGAAGCTCATAGTGAGCTAAAAGAAATATTAGGGTAAGCAAAAGCTTGTATGTGAGCCTATATATGGAACTTTATTAATTATTCTAATTATGTTCAGCCATTCCCATGATCAGAAGAGAAAGTGATCTATAAATTGCCGTTGAGTGTGTTGGTCATCTAGGAATCAAATGTCTCATGCTTAAGGATTTACAAAATTATGGATAGCTTTAGATCTAAGTCTTGGATTCTATATACCAAATTCTAGGACAATTTGAAGTTCTTTAAAGCAGCAGCACTCCCTAAACTATGTACACTTAAGAAATGTCAACCTATCTTCAAGATGCTAAATCTAGCTTCAGGAGCAATTTGTTCAATGTCCCTTAGAAGCCCTATTTAACATTACATGGCAGGAAAGATCAGCAATTTGTCCAGATTGGATGCCAGCCAGTCTGCCAGCACTGACGAAGTACTCAGCAGATATATCCATGCTGAGATACAGATGAGAAGAATGAATGGCAGTGGGATACCCAGATAGCACCTGTTTATCAACTTACGCTGGAGGTGACAAATGAGGCAGGAGAAGAAAAGACAATCTTTGATAAATGGTAACAATGGTAGCAGAAAGACCAGCCTGTAACCCTACGTATAGACACTGCAATATTTTACATAAAAGCTTCATGCTGTTCTCAGATACAATTGCAAACAATAGGTTTTCATTTATACCAGTCTATCAAAAGGGTTCTGTTAGAATACTTGTTTATAAATGAAAATGAACTGAACCAGAGACTTTCATCAGATTTTGTTGAGAAGAGTCTGGCTTTTAACACCAGAACCATACAGCCCTCTTTGCCTCATAACATTTGTTCTAAGTTATTGTTATCATTCCCTTTGTTCTGACTTTGTGTGGATGGGCAACCATCTGCTTCCATATTCAGCTTCTTAGGTCATTTGATGTAGAGAGTGGGTGACTTAATACTCCTCATATTTTGTGAAATAGTCCCAAAGGACCATCACCTCTGCAAACCTTGATAATATTGACAAGTGGGATTTTCCTGGATTCAAAAAGCTGCAATGGGCCCCAGCCCTAAACTAGGATGGTCCCTCAGAAGGGGTATTTCATCCTGTGAAACCTACTGTATGACTGATATATTGATAAGATAACTTTGCCTCATTTCTCCATGACTACAACCCTGGGCCACTGTAGTTTTCAAATAGATCTGCCACTTAATTGATTTTCTATTTAGCAATGAAGTGGCTGCTAAATTTTAATAGATCACAGTACTTTTCTGGCAATCTTGTTTGTTTTGGTGACTTTTTTTTTTTTTAAATATTTTTTTAGTTGTCAATGTATCTTTATTTTATTTATTCATATGTGGTGCTGAGAATCGAACCCAGTGCCTCACACATGCTAGGCAAGTGCTCTACCACTGAGCCACAACACTAGCCCCTGTTTTGGTGACTTTTATTAAAAATCACAGATTGAAGACACATTTGATCATATCATTTTGCCCCTTTATGGTTTGGATGTGAGGCGTCCCCCAAAAGTTTACATGTAAGACGATGCAAGATGGTTCAGGGGAGAAATGATTGGGTTGTGAGAGGCTTATCCCAATCAGTGAATTAATCCTCTGACAGGGATTAAATGAATGGTAACTGAAGTGGTAGGGTGTGGCTGGAGGAGGTAGGAATTAGGGCATGGCTTTGGGGTATATATTTGTATCTGGCAAGTAGAGTTTTCTCTCTCTGCTTCCTGATCACCATCATGTGAGCTGCTTCCCTCTGCCACACACTCCACCATGATGTTCAGCCTCATCTGGAGCCCAGAGAAATAGAGCCAGGCTTCTATGGACTAAGACTTCTGAAACTGTGAGCCCTCAAATAAACTTTTCCTCCTCTATAATTGTGGTTGTCAGGTCCTTTAGTCACCGCAGTGAAAAAGCTCACTTAAACACCCCCAATATGGGGTTTCTCTTTCCTTCTGAAATTTCTCTCTCTCTCTCTACTTCACTACTATCCACAGACACAGAAACAGGGATTTGTGCCATTCTTTCCATTGCTTTCTTTTTCTTGACAACATCTTCAAGTTGTAGCCTTTTCTTCTTCGGGACTTGTTGCTTAGGATTTCTTCTCAGCATATAATTATTTTTATACTGGTTCTGCCTTTCCTTCTGTATGTGATCTGCTAATCATGTGTGGGTTTGTGGTGGACACAAGCCATTAGGCACAATATAAAAGCAGGAAAAAAACCACCTTAAAAATCTAGCTTACCTGTACATCACATAAAGCACTAGTAGTTTAAAAAACTTCAACGGCTTAATTTTAGAAGTACCTTACATGTAGATCAGAAATGAAATAAGATGCTTTTGGAGACATGTGACGCAATGTTTTGGCTTCATGGAAGTATATAACTTACTGTGTAGGTACATTCTTTTAAAAAGTGGTAAACCGGGGCTGAGGCTGTGGCTCAGTGGCAGAGCGCTTGCCTCGCATGTGTGAGGCACTGGGTTCGATCCTCAGCACCACATACAAATAAATAAACAAAATAAAGACACTGTGTCCATGCGTACCTAAAAAATATTTTTAAAAAAAAAATAAAAAAAAAATAAAAAATAAAAAGTGGTAAACCAAAATTCCCAAGTTAGATCAAATGATTACATTAATATGGGAGTAGGAAAAATGCAGTGAGAAAGTATTTTGTTGTAAGTGAATGGAGCCCAAAGAGGCACAAGTAAGATTTTCAAAGAAGTTCTTGAGAAGCTGGTCTTGATCTCAGGTGTGAGCCAGGCATGGTTTACTCTCACTGTAGCCTATTTATTTTCCTTAGTATATTGGTTGTGCAATACTTTCATGAATATTTGTCCTTTCTTATTTTGTCTCACTCAGGATGGGAGAGCACGTCTGGCTTTGGGGTTCTGCTGAAAATTTTGGACTGTTTTCCAAATGCTGGGTTTGGCAGGGCACACATTATGTTTTGCCAAGAGCTTTCCCAATCATATTAAGCCCCTGTGTATTTCAAGGGAAATTTTATCCTCGCATCTCTGATTTATTTACCCCTAACTCATCAAAATGTCATCTTGAAAATCCTACTATTTGATGTTTAAGAACCCCCAGGATCTTTGTTCCCAACCCTTTTCATCTAGCAACAAGTGTGTTTCATTTGTTTTCCACTAAGAAATCCAGATTCTATTTGGGAGATGGGCTGGCGAGGGTACCTCTTTGTATTTGAAGAACTTTCTTCAGTTTTCTGGAGGCCTTCCTTGTATTTCATTTCTCCTTTCTCACCTTCAGTTTCTTTATTTGTCTTTTGGGGATTCTATTTCTTGGTGACTTTGATTTAACATACTTCTTGTTCCTTGCCTCTCCTTGGAGTTCTGTGAGAATGGCTTTCCTGGTTACTGTCTAGGCAATTTATTGGTGTAATCCAATTGTTGTGTTATAACCTAATTTCAGTCAGGGGAGCAGGGAAGAAAGCATTGCTCAATGTTACTAGTTTTTGTTGTGGTGGTGGTGTGTGTACTTCTCTGCTCTGGAGCTAAATGAGTTGCAAATGTGAGCTTGAATGGAAGAAGAATTTTAACTAGTGTCTGGGTTTTCATGGCTTCAGAATGTTTTACCATCACCTCAAGGCCCTCAGAATCTGGACACTGCCCTCCTCCCTCCACACTCGCTGTCTCATTGCCTTTGTTCATTATATTCTAGCCAGCATGGCATTTCTGCAGTTTTTCAAATGTGGTAACTTTGTTCCTACGGCCAGACCCTTGAGCTTATAAGATTTTTCTTCCAATTCTTTGCTTGATAAATTCCACTCATCCTGTCAATTGAAATGCCCTTTTTAAAGCCTGATTTTATGACTTCTTAATCCAAGGTAGGTTCTTCCTCTCTCATAGAAACTTGTTTTTATCTAATGATAACACGTTTTATAATTTGCAGGAATAAAATGATGCCTTTCTTTACATGCTTAATACCTCTGTGCATCCCTACACTGAAAGATCTTCAGGAAAGGGCATGAGTAGTTAGCCTCTCATTGCATAGCCTAAGCCCAGAACACTGCCTAGCACTGGAGTGGCCTAAACAAATATTTGAATTAATAAACACACTTGTGCTTGTGAAAAGGGAGAGAATATGACACTGAAAGTCTGGAGATGATTTCTAATAGAATTATTCAATTACATAATATATTTTTAACAGCTTGAATATGGGAATAGATATTATTTCAGTAAAACTAATTTTATCTTACCAAAATAGACTTTTGAAAGGTTGAAGTGCTTTTGGAATTTTTTTGCAATTCAGGGAAAGCCCAGCCTGATCAGTAGAATTATTTCCCCCAAAAGGCTGTCCTTTGTTTAAAATAAGAAAACTGTATCCTCATAATGCCTTTCATTCTCAAAGCCCTCACAAGTATTAATTAATCCACAAAATGGCATCTGGCTCCAAAAGGTAGAAAATGTGACTTAAGGTTTATCTACAAAAGCCTGCTTTGCCCCCAAGCCATGGCAACTTTCTGAGTTCTGTCCTCAAAATCCTCCTAGCTCAGGAGGGAGCAGATGATTCTCTGAAACCTGCCAAAGGCTTTTGACTCCTGCAGGGTTATCCATAGACATATCTTATTTCTTTTGATAAAAATAAATAAGATAAAGATTTAAGATGCTATAAACAGGGTTATTTTCCCTGAATAACTCTTTAGGGAGAGGGAAATTACTCTGAAAACAATTGGGTTTCATGAACAGTTATAATATAGTATATATAAGATCAAGAAACAAATCCATATTAGTATATTTAATGTTTCATGTTTAAAGTTGATGCCGCATCAAAACATTTCTTAAGCAATCACACTGCTTCTCAGGAAATTATTTTAATCTTCCACTAAAATCTTGTGGGTTTGCATACCATGTGACATAAACGACATCACCTGTCAGAAAACTGGGTAGTGTCCTTCATGAGATTTTTAGACTCCAATTAGTAAAGTTTCCAAGGTATTACTCAAAAGAAATGCATTGTTCTTTTGGTTAACCCTGTGGACACAATCAACTTTACTAGAGAGAACTTTAAATAAGAGATGAAGCCCACCTCCAAAAGAGATTGGCATGTATTGGAACATCCATATGGAAGATTTCATTTTAAAGTGCATCATTTTCCTCCAAAGGGGGTGGACCTAATGCGATGTTTCCAAGTTACAGCTAAAGTTTCTTATGATTCCTGGGAAATGTTCTGTAGACTTCTCTGGATATGAGAAAAAGGAAGTAAAATTTGTAATATACCACATTTTAGAAATTAAAAAGCTTGGGAATCCAGATGATAAAAAAGTGAATAAAAATAATGAATAATAACACCAATTTAAAAGCATTTATTAAGTTTTATAAGGGATTTGTATGTATATTATATTATATATAAAAACTCCTCTTGGTAGGTATTGCCAAGAGAAACTAAAGTAAGAATCTGGATGATTCTGGAAGCAACACTGAATACCTGATGGAGGCAAAAAGAGTTTGAGAGATGGGAGTAAGAACTATGCTAGAGTTGTGGGGAAAGTAGGTAAGTCTAGGTAAAAGGAATATAAGGTTATATTAGTCATAAGTACAGAATATTTTATGGGTTCTTGGAAACAATTCAAGTCTTGGTAAATGGCAAAGTAGAAATTAATTAGATTTCTTTTTTTTTTGGTGGGACAGGGGGCTTGATGGTTAATTGGCATTGCACCCACAGTGGTAAATATATCAACAGGAGTTTGGAGTAAAGATGGCATTTCTATCTTTAACATTGAAAAATAAATGTGATGCAAGTAGATATAGATGGATAAAGTTGAATATTACCTGTGTTTAAAAGACACAGTAAGATAAATAAGTACTCAGAGAATCTAGGGAAACCCAAGTCAGGACTATGACATAAATTGATTGGTAATTTCAAAAGTTTACAAAACTGGTGCCTATGTGTGTGTGTGCACGTGTGCGTGAGAAAGAGAGAGAGAAGACAGAGAAAAATAAACATAAGCATATAGAAATATTTAGAGAGATTATAGACCAAGGACTTAAAAATTATAGCTTTGCACCTATTTAGGGACATGTCTATGAACATCTGGAGTCAATATTATTTTAATAATATTAATGTTAATTAATATTATTTTAATATTAATTTTTAATATTAATATATATTTTATATACAATATATATTATATTATATATAATAATTTTTCTGGAGTCAATATTATTTAATATTTTAATTAAATATTAAAATAATAATTTTACTATTTTAATAAACCTTTAGTATCTTACCATTACATCAATTGAAAAACATGTGTTTCCTGAATAAATATTAGTGCCAAAGAAATAGAAGTGAAAGAACAATATAATAAAGAAAATACAAGTCATGGCCTCTAACTTCAAGGCATTTGCTGTCCAGCCATGGAATGAGTCTAATGCCCATGATATAAGAATGAACAACACAAATCCATGTGTGAGCATGTGCTGAGATAAAAGAAAGATAATTTCTATAGAAAATTCCAAGTCTTTCAGGGTAAGAGCCATGCCTTAAACATGCTACTATTCCTGGCTTAAGGATGTGAAAGTAGATAATAATATAAATCAGAGACCATGAGAGAGGTCTACACATTTTTTATAAGATTTTTTTAAACCTTTATTTTTATTTATTTATGTATTTTGTATGATCGAACCCAGTGCCTCATGTGTGTGAGGCAAGCACTCTACCACTGAGCCACAACCCCAGCCCCGAGGTCTACACACTTGATACCAAAGAAGAATGAAAGCTGTTGAGAGTTGTGACAAGGAAAATGAAGTAATAATGATAGTGTTGAAAGAAGGTTGGTCTGGAATCACTGCCTGTGATCAGTGGAGGAGCATGGTGGAGTGTGGTAAGATCAGAAGCACTGGAAGGCTTCATGAGGGGGTGTGTATGTGTGCACAGGGTAAACATAGGGACTCCACAAACATAGGGGATTAATTACTACAGAAAATGGTGACATGTGAAAGGTCACAGGGAAAATGAAGGATCCAAAGAAAATGTGTTTTAGGTCAATAAATGTTTGCTACTAATAAAGATGGACTTAATGGAAAGGGGAGTTTGGGAAGGTTCTCTGATGGGTTCATATTGAGAAATCTCACTTCTGTTACTACACTGGAAAAGTCTTGAAACAAATGACCAGGTAGTGCTCAGTGATATATGGTAAAATAAAAGAGAGAAAATATCCAAGTATATATCTGTACATTATAAACTTGCAAGTAAAACTAAAAGTCATTAACTTTTAAGTGATGTACTCATTCAATACATATTTATGGTATTTTTACCATTATACTTGTAGTCATTTATTGCAATCATTAGATTACTAATGATTGCTAATCTTAATATTCTAGCAATCTTTAGATTTAGGAACAGAATAATGAATACAGGAGACAATGCTTCTGTATTTTATATGTCTTCCTCAAAGAAGACATATAAAATTGTACAGTATGCCAAATGATGGTAAAAGTCTCCTGAGAAAATTTTAAAAAGGATAATAAAGAAGGACTGTGGATGAAAATGTCATGTATTTATTTGTGTGTTTGTTTAAAGTGGATTAGGGCCGACTTATTTTAAAAAGGTAATATTAGCAAAGAGATGTGAAGTAAATGAAAGAATAAGACTTACTAAGTACTAGATGAATTGCATTGTAACAGAAAAAAAAAAAGTAAATGGAATGGCCCTCAGAAGTAAGTTATCAGCTTGGTTGGAGGAAAATAAGCCAGGGAGAAAAGGGGAGAGTTGGGGACAGAGAGGTTGTGGGACCTATAAGATATGTGAATTACTGGGTGTTTTTCAACTTTTACCCTGGGGTGATGGAAGTCACAAAGCAGTTTGAGACAAGGAATGACATGGACTAAAAATTGGTGTCTTCCTCAAAGTTCATATATTAAAACCTTAATCTCCAATGTGAATGTATTAGAGGTGGCAACTTTAGGAGTTAGTTTATGAATAGGGAGTCCTCATGAATGGAATTAGTGACTTTACAAAAAGCAAACTGGAGAGCTCTCATTCTCTGCCATGTAAGGATACATTGAGAAATCTGCAGTCTGCAACTAGGAAGAAAATCCTTGTCAGAACTTGACCATGCTGGTACCCTGATCTAGGGCTTCCAGATTCCAGAATCATTCAAAATGTTTCTGTTGTTTATACACCACTGGGTCTGTGGTATTTTGTCATAGCAGCTTGAATGGACTAAGACAAGTGGCATAGCAGCCTCTGGACAACAGGCCTACCCTGCCAACACCATATAAGCAAGCTTGAAAGCAGACGGAAGTTCAGACATGATCCCTGCTCTAGATGCCATCATGATTGCCACCTTTGAGTATCTCTAAGCTAGAGGGTACTGCTAAGACATGCCCAGATTCCTGACCCACAGAACATAGATAATAACACATTCTGTTTTAAGTTACTGAGCTTAGGGATAATTTATTTTGCAGCAGTAGATCAAAGCATACATTAGTGTAGTAAATTCATCACTCACCAGTTGTTCCAGTGGTGGAATTACATCTTTCAAGACATGCTGTGAATGATTCCTTCTGTGCCGGGATATCTGCAAATATATTGGCATTTGATAGTATTACATTATTTTTCTTTAAAAAAAACTATAAATGATTTAAAAGTGCATAATTCAGTAAGTATGCACATGAAAATAAGCATATTCAGATTCATTCAAGAAGATGAATGTAATATTTATAAAGTGAGAAGCATTTTAGATGTCAATTTGAACAAATTTGTATTCAAACATAGCTAGCTGCTACGACATCTCATAACCCATATAGTCTTTTATTTATTTATTTGTTTAATATTGTTTAGTTGTAGATGGACGCAATATCCTTATTGTATTTATTTATTTTTGTGTGGTGCTGAGGATCAATCCAGTGACTCACACATGTGAGGCAAGTGCTCCACCACTGAGCTACAGCCCCAGCCCAACCCATATAGACTTTAACTGTGTAACCTTGTCACCATTTCCATCAAGTAGTGAGATCTACTAGTTCTCATTTTAGAACTGGCCATACCTTAATGCCAAAAAACATCATAGAAATGCCACTACATGACTTTCAAAGGTTAGAACATTATACATTCCCCATTTGGAACTTTCATCTTGGAAAGTAGTTGCCATGTTGTGAGAAAGCTCAAATGACTCCACACAGCGTGACCATAAGGGGAGGCTTCATAGGACTTCATAAGTCACAGTAGCCACCATCCTCCACCAATCCTGTCAGTATGAAGACTTCCTGATGATCTCAGCACCTAGCCATGGAGACACCTTGGCCTTCAAATGTCCCAAGAGAGCCCTTAAACATCATGGAATAGAAATAAGCTGTTTGAATTGTTCTCTATCTGAATGATTTTACTGACATAAATATAATGTAATAAATTAAGAGTTTTACATAATAAAGTGTTTTACACCTCTGTGTTTCAGGTAGTTTAAAAATGCAGCAATAGTAATTGAAATAAAATATTTCAAATTGAAATGATTTGTCTTCATGATGTGACCTTGTCTTTTTCAGAATCAATGTTCCTCTAATTTTCCTATGTCTCTCTACTACCAAGGTGTAATTAAATATACAAAAATCACATAATGAGTGCTCATGGAATAAATAAAAATTAGTCTTTTTGTTCTTTCTCCTGAAGAGGCATCATAGACAAATTCTTTTATAAAAAGGAAGAGAAAGAGAAGGAACTTATGATTACATCTCTTTGATAACTTAAAGACTCTAATTAATAATCCTATTCACAGTCTACATGAAGAAGATAGAATAGGGAAGAAGGAGGAAATGGAGAGGAATAGAAGAAAGGAGGGAGAGCTAGGGAAAAGAGAGAGGTGAGAGAAGAATTGGAATAAAACATGACTAAGTACCTTATGTAGAAAAGGACTTGGCTGTCTTTCGCTCTGGTTACTGGCACATGTAACTGAAGGAATTAGATCAGTATCTATGAATATTTTGAGGGAATCATATTACCAAAGAAACCAGAAGCCTCACCTAAAATATTCCATGACTATAAACAATCCTGGAATCCCATATCTGCTCCACAAAAATTGGATCATGAAGGAAGTATATAACCAAAGAGATTGCTCTCCCCACTGTCCACCCCAGATATGGTCCATAGAGGATAATGCTGAAGGAATAACCTATAAAAAGCAGAGCCAGAAACCCTAGAGGACAAAAAGTTTAGGGAATTCTCCCAGAAAGAAGAGCCAGATCTCTCTCTAAGGCCAGTATAAGAGTTTCAAAGTTCTGCCCAGGAGGATTTAATTATTGTTTTGTTCCAGTGACGGATAGCTATTTACCATTTTGCCTTTTTACTAACAGGGTTTTTGGTATATCCATTTCAGCTATCAAGTTCTTGTTCTATTATTGTGTATTGGAAGTTGTCGGGGTTCTGCACCAGGGATTAGCTCTTCAGACCAGTGGAAGAGGGGAATCCCCCCGCACCCCCAACTGGGAGGATCGGAGAAAGGTAAAGTCGTCAGGCACGAAACCACCATGCACCGGAGGGAGCTGTCCCAAGCAGGAACCCCATTTATTATAAGGAAGTTACATTCTTATATAGGGGCTCAGGGCCAATAACTTTTCCTTTTCTAGCCACTAATGCAGAAGCGGGCTGTCGACGCATAGCAGTATAAAAGCGTTTAGGTTGGGGATCATGCATTGTCCACAAGCACGGAAATAGAGGTCAGCCAATAGGAGCGAGGTGATGTGGCTCTCTCGGGGTGGGATGCTTTGTTCCTGTCGATTGCTCGGCACCATTTTATGGTATGCCCCCACAGGAATTCATGGGTAAAGTGGGACAGAGAACTTGTTTTTGAAGTTCTAAATCTATCAAGAAAGACCTGAACCTTATAGAAAGAGTTATTTCTCACCAGAGATTTTGGAAATAGAGCTTGATACATCAATTGGATGGGATTTTTGGATGCTTCTTTATGGAGGTAGATGTAAACCTAAGTGTTAGAAGATGGGTGCAAAGAGGCAAATGGTGAAGGGGAGGAAAGATTTTGTATTCTGACTCTAAGGCATATATTTGACCACCTTTCTCAGACCACCTTACTGCTGAAGTAGACAAGTGACTAGGTTAGACCAATGGAATATGAGCAGAAACAATAAAGCAATAATACCAGAGCTATTATCCAGTGAGTGCTTTCCCTCCCTTCCCTCTTTCTTCACACACTAACTAGGAGCAAATATTGAACTAGTCCCTATGAAATCATGAAGATATAAGAGGAATGAGTTTGGGTCCTGAATCTTCAAATCGAGAAAGTCAAACTCAGATGCAAAAAACTCATTTTGTTTTCATCAATAAACTTTTTATTTGGAATAATTTTATATTCAGAGAAAAGTTACAGATAGAGTTCCTACAGAAAAAAAAAAACCCTATTTCTTAGAACCTTCATATATTTAAGAGAAGTTTATAGGTGCTAGCAATATCCTAAAAACAGACAAGCATGGTTAGAGCTCAATTGATGTCAAAATGAAAGGTCTTATGCATAAGGAAACCAAGAGCAATACAGTGACTTAATGGGAAGGAACCCAGAAACTCTAAGTTTACTATGGTTATCCACTGATATTTCAGCTTCTCTGCAGTGGGAGAATTACTTATTTGGCATTTAAACCTCTTAAAGAACCAGACATTCACTTTATACTGTTACAAATTTGCAGTTTACAACTCTTAACTATACATTATATTAAGATTTGTTCTCTCCACTGAAAATTTAATATATGTTTTACATTCAACTTACAAGAATGGAAGAGTTCTGGGATGGGGCATTTTTATTTTATTTCCTTAAAACTTAACTAGATGTACAGTCTTGAGGCAAAAGTAATTCTTCTGGCATGTAAAGTACTTCCCATGTAAGAAAAAAACTACTACCATAGCTGGAATCTGACAGGTACATTGCTCCACCATCTTCTAAGTATTCCCTTCAACTTATCTGTAGAAAGCTTTTTTCTAAGGCAGTGTTTCTAATTGTGTTTTATAGATATTGTCAAGAACACAAGAGATTATTTTAGCTGGTGACTTTTAAAGTTTTATTTATTATTTATAAAATTTTAAGATTTAGCAAGAAAATTATCACATTAAAACCATTTTACTAAAAATAAGACTATTCAGGTTTAAAATAATATAATTACATAAGTAGTATGTTGTATGAAATGTGGGCAAAAACTCACTAATATACTAAGTTAATGACTAAGGTTTTGGAATAATTTTAATAAGAAATCAGAATAGAAATGCCCTTTCACTGACCACATACTTATGTCTCTGTAAAAGAATCCCATTGAGTCCATGGTGTAAAGAAGAATTCAAGTTGGAAATTATATAAAGATGATAGTATTTGCTAACATTTGAGTATTTACTGTTTTCTAGAAACTGCTCTATGTGTTTTGCATACACTAGCATATTTAATTCTCATACAAACCTTAAGAGGTCAATGATATTACCTTGTTTTATAAGTATGGAAATACAGCTCCAGAGAGATTCACCAATATTAATTTTGTGAATTCAGAGCTCATAAAAGACTGAAGTGACTTTTTAACCTAGATCTAACACTGAATTACTGTTTTATTTTTAAACACGTGTGCACAAGCACACACACACATGTATGTATATCAGCAGTCACTAAATTCACATGGACCTAGAATGTTCAGACCTCTGTGTATGCAGAAGAAAATGTTTCTAAGGTGGAAATTTAAAAGAGGGTCAAAATTACAAATTTGCACACACTTATATGGGAACCTAAGAATCAGGTTTCAAATCTGTTATGAATCATCTTTATATTCCTTTAGGGGAAGCAATATTGCTGATCATTCCTAAATCAATAAGCTAGCCAATCTATCATGTTCAACCGAGTTATAAAGATGTTGGAGAAAAAGAATTTTCATCACCTGTCTTTTGCTGTGATGCTCTTTTCAGAAAAGCATTAGACAAAGAAATATATCATCCCAAATCAGATTATGCTGACTGAGACTTACATTAAGAAATCTGGATCTGAAACAGCTTAATTGCCTCATATGTATATCAGGAAAAGTTAGGATATGTCAAATTGTCTTTACCTATAATATTTAATGACTGCAAAGAATATATATGAATAATTAAAAGAAAGTTTGGGGCCAAACAAAATCTCATGAGTTAAGTATAAAGGGAAAAAAGGCTCTCCTAAGCCATACTATAAAGAATAGAATATTTTATAGTGCTCATGTAAGTATTTACCAATGACTAATTATTATCAGATAATTGTGCAATTATTATGGCACCTCTTGAGAAATATTGCAGTATAAGATGTCCTTTTGATCCATTCCTGTTCAGCCAGAAGCCATTTTATGTTTAGTATACTCATGTGTCAGTAATTTCTAATACTAGATACTCAAAATATACTTGCTTTTGGTATCAAATATCTCTACTATTATTATGGCAAAAAGCATACTTCAATTTAGATAGTGCTATTCATTTTCAAGAATTTTAAAACTTTTAAATGTATCTAACAGCAAAAATGTATATTTTTGATATTAAGTGTATCCAATAACTAGTTTTATTCTATAAATTGCTTCAAGATAAATTTTAGAATCTGGCCACAGTGCACCAAGTCCTTCTCACTGTGGATGAAATGTTAAGTAATTATTGAATATTGAAAACTTGATAGTAATATTCATATTAGTAGTAGGTTGATCCAATTTTATTTTAATTTATTTCTCAATCACAAATGTATTTCTTCTGTGAAATACAGGGAAGCTTCACAGTGTTGTTTTTATGCATGACTTCTTTCTTTTTTGGTTTCCAAATGTTCTTAAATAGTATAGAGATCCTCCCTGTAAACATAGGTGCATATATATGGATGTCTGTCACATATTTAAGTGTTCACAGCCTCATTCTGTTTTCTAGATTTATACTCCTTGTAAATTATGAAATGTTGGCTTCAATATTATGAAGAGGTTCAATATCATGAACCTCTATATTTAATTACAGTGTTCTAGCACAAAGAGGCCTTGACAATTCAAAGTTTGTTTGGTCTATTTATTGAGAACATCACTTAAGAGTTTCTTTTGAGGTGACATGTTTATGTCCTAAGCTGTTTTCCTGTCACCACCTTCTGCATCGTAAGTAACTAAGCTTTGATAATAAACACATGAGTTTTTGGTGACCCTCACTGAGGGAAGAAAGATAATGTCACATCAGAACTCATCTGTGTTTGCATGTGAACAATCCTTTTTCTCAGTAATGCCATCTTCCTACTGAGTTACTATGTCCTGTATCTAGGAATGATTTGTAGCTACCATTGAAAAAGTATGAAATATAAATGCGTTCTGACATGATTCACTTGAACCCAATATCAGAACAATCTATATGACTCAAATAATTTTATATCAGATCTGTATATGCTTTCCTGATAACCATTCACCACTCTCCTCTGAACCTCCCCAGATTCTTTACATTTCTAATTGTGCAAACTAAATTGGAAAAATAAAGTATTCAGCATGTATAATGTATATTTTACTTTAAATTCCTCTTTGTTCTTATTAGAATAGGCATCATAATTAAGTTTTTCAGATATCTTTTCCTCCAGAAAGAGGAATTAAAAGTCAGTTTTTCAAATTGTCATCATCTTTTCTTACATTCCTTTATCATCTTTATCTATTTAAAGAATATGACACTGATGGGTGGGATTAGTATGTGATATATTACATATTGTAAAAATAACAGAATTTGAGTATATTATTTTCCTTGTGTAGGAAGGTCTACTATGAAAGTTATATATAAACATGAAACATTCCACATAACTCTGATTTTAAATAGATTACCATTTTTGATGAAAGTTTATATCTTGTGGCTTAGAATTGAAATGAAATCACTTGAAGGAAAGCATTGGTTTGTTCCAACATTTTCACAGACGTGTACATTTTCTGAGGCATACCTCCCATTAGCAAACTCCCTGGATACTTGGATGAAAAACAGAAATAAATCTGTGGTTAAGTTTAGTTTTTATCTTCACAGTTTCTCAAAGTTTTTTTGGTGTATCCCAATTCTTATATTCAGATTTTCATTTGTTTTGCCAAATTCTATTTCTTAAAGCTATCCCAATCAGAAATTAAGGAAAGTTAGTGATGCTTTATTTTATTTCATTTTGGAATGTGGAGATGTGGCCAATATTTCTTTTACTCACAATCATTTAGTTGTTCAGAAATAATAAACATCAATCCAAATGATGGCTATATTTTTAAACCATATGTATGTGATAAATAACAGCTTTTTAGAAGGAAAGAAAAGTTAAGATTGGAGTACTTTACCTTATCATGGATTTAATCTTAGTTTAATTTTAACTATATGTAGATGTGTAAAATTCATCCAGCTTCACAATTATTCTAACACTACTTTAAACTTATATTTTCATAGTCCTAAGGAGGCAATGACATAAACCATAGAAAGTCCAAATTCCTCTGTTTTGCACCTTACTAGTATATGACAAGTAAATTGTTTAACATTTATACATTCATTCCTCCCTCCTATTGCCAGTCATATACCTGACACTATTATGTTTTTTATCCCCTGCAGAAAATGAAAAAGAACAATCCAAAAAATTTCTTCAGGACATATTAAAGTTTATTAGCATATTAGAAATTTGTTGAATACATTCTGCTCAGCATCTGTGTCACCTGCAGTACTCTAGAGACCCACAGTCCAGGAGGAGTCCAGTAAGTTAGACTCAGCTTCATCATATTTTTCTATCTTTCAGTGAGCCAAAGGGAAACACTTAGTATTTCTTGTCCTTTCTAACTGCTTGAAATTATTTCCTTGCTTTATTTTGTCTCAAATGCATATGCTCCTCTAAGAGAAAAATCAGACTGCCTCATGATTTTCCTATTTAAATAAAAATTCATTGTATGTGGTATGCACATTTTCTCATTTGTTGATGAATATTATTTCCTTTAGTTCAGTTATATCTTTTTCAGTTACTTTCAGTATAATGTTTATCTCCAAGAATTCTCTCAAACTGAGAGGTGCTATTCATATGAAACCTGGACATACCACAACTTCAGTCTAAATAGGCTCTTCAGATAAGAACCACCAGAATCAAGAAACGCAGAGACATCTGAGTAGTACATTTTCTACATTTCTTTCATATGAAGTATATTTATGTATTGTATTAAATTATAGTGTGTTTTTTTCTCTAGGATCACCTATGTTTATCTAAGAATTCATATTCAGTATATATTTCATATATATATATATGCATATATGTATTATTTTAACCTTATGTGTTCCTAATTTTTTAAAAAAACAATCATTGATACATAAAATAGTACATGTTTATGAGGTACAGTGTGAGAATTCAATACAGGTATACAATGCAAAATAATCAGATGAGGGCAATCAACATTCATCAATTCAAATATTTATCATGTTATTATGTTGGGAGCATTCAAAAGCCTCATATCAGCTATTTAGAAATATACAAGTAATTGTTGTCAATCATAGTTATCTTGCTGTGCTATAAAACATTATAAGAAAATCCTTCTATCCAATTATATCCATGTGCCTATTAACTATCATCACTTCATCATCTCTTCCCACTACTCTTTACCCTTCCTAAGCTTTGTTTGGCAACCATTATTCTACTTTTTACTTATATGAAATCAACTCTTAATTTCCATAAATGTATTAGTAAGATCTTTATCACTATAAGGAAATAATTGAGATAATTAACTTATAAAAAGAAAAGGTTTATTTTGGATAAAAATTTTGGAGGTTCCAGTTCTTGACTAAATGACCCCATTGGTTTAGGTCTTTGGTGAGGCAATACATCACAGAGGAATATTATGACAGGAAACTCTGTTCATCTCATCAGCCAATAAGCAGAGGAGGGAAAGAGGACAGGTCAGTGTCCCACAATTCCCTTCAGAGCCATGTTCCTAATGATCTAAAGATTGCTCATAGGATTTCACTTCCTATAGGTCCACGGTATCCTCTGACATCACCACACTGATGAACAAGCCCTAACACATGGACTTTTGGGGCTCACTACCAACGTTTAAATCCTAGCAACATATAAATGAAAACATGCAGTATTTGATTTGTTTTTCTTTGCCTAACTTATTTCACTTACATTATGACCTCCTGTGCCATCTGTTTCCATCTTCCTTCCTTATGGTTAAATGATATTCCAGTGCATATTGATCACATTTTTTAAAATTTATCCATTGATGGACATCTTGGTTGATTCCATATCCTTTTTTTTTTTTTAATCAAGGATTAAACTCAGGGATGCTTAACCACTCAGCCACATTCCTAGCCTCCAGCCCTTTATTTTATTTTTTTATTTTGAGACTGCATCTCGCTAAGTTACTTAGGGCCTTGCTAAATTGATGAGGCTGGCTTCGAACTTGCTATACTCCTGCCTCAGCCTCCCAAACCACTGGGATTACATGTATGTGCCACTACACCTGGCTTGATTCCATATCTTTATCCATGAAGTACTAAACAAATTTATTGAGAAATGATGTCAAAACTAGACACATAAACATTTAATTCTACTCGTAATACTATGAACAGCATTAGATCTAAGACATTATATAATTTGTTCAAGTCACAGATGTGGTTTCTACCATGAGGAAATAAACTAATTTATTCATCTCTTTTATTCCATACAGTAGAGATTTCTTTGTTGATGAAACAAAAAGAAATAGTTTGGAGAGGAGATTATGAAAGTATGGATGAGTAATCTAGAACATTTGGCTAAATTGACATTTTTTCCACAACTGCAAGTCAGATGTTAACTTTTATATAAAACATTTTAAGACATCAGAAAAAAATACCAAGTAAACTAGCTCATAAATACCTCATCACAATGCAAAATAGAAAAGACAAACAATTATTGATAGTCAAATTATTAAAATATTCTGCTAATTTTAACCAAATAAAATGAAATCACTGTCATGTCACCATTTGGCTGTGTCTGACAGAAATAGCCTATATCTAATTTCACAATGTTTAACTATATGAAATTCTTAACAAATTAGAATCAGGCCTTGTTTTCAGTCTCAAATAAAAAAAAATTTCTCTCATTGCCTAGAGGGTTTAGGTTGAAATACCAAGTTCTCTTCTTACTGCAAGTGTATGTTCAATCACTGAAGAAGAAATTCTTTTTTTGGAAAGCTGTCATCCAATGTATATTAAGTTTAATCCATGCTATGCAAAATTTGACAAAGATATCTGCCCACAGTCTGCTTTCTACAGTCTACTGACACTTTTTTTTCCCCCAGACATCTTTATTTCTTAATTCAAAGGTAGAAAAGTGCTTACTGAAAATGGTCTGCCTGTGCTGAAAGGTCACTTTCAAAGCATTGCAGGAGGCAAAGCATCTAATAACTATGACACATTTTCAAGAATTAACAGACTTTGTCAGATATTTAAAATAAGCACACTGAATGCCCTTGGCACATTTAGTCAATATCTAATAACTGTATCTGTCCAGTTTCCTTCCTTTACTTATTATTTGAGGTTTTCAGAGACCCCAAACTCACCTTCTGCTGCCGAAAAAGCAGATTTAGTTCTGAAGGTTAATCCGACTCAGCAGGATTGAAGGATGGCACTTTTCCTTGGTCGTAAGTATGTTGGCTCAGGCCAGACAGCTGTTAGGACATTCTCCCCTGGGAATCGTGCCCTCGACACCCACCGTTGATGCACATACATGGTCTACTGGCTGCCGACTTCCATGCCCATCTGCTCCAATGGCATGGTGCCCACTCACAAGTTGGCTGGATCCTTGCCCTTAGTGTGTAGGTGCCAGGCAATGATGGGTTTAGATGGGCAGCTTGCATAATACTACAAGTGACAATTTTTTTCTTTCTCTCTCTGTGCAATATCTGTCCTCTCTGCCTTCCCTGAGAGAGAAACTTGTGTTTCTCCACCTTTGATTATACCCTTGGACATATGTAGCCTTGTACAGGTAGATGTATGAGTGTACTCAACCTGCCACCAACAGGAAGATGAAAGGGAACAATTCACAAAGCTCCAAATGACAAGTTCGAACACTGAAACGGGTTGGATTGTGAAAATCCCAACCACCTGGAGTCTGTCAGAAGACATTTACCATGAGTGCAAGTACAGCAGGCTCACAGATAGCTGTGGCACCAGGAAATAGCTTAAGTTACAGCACCTTTGTCTGTTGCAGTTCCAGCACAAATCACTTGCCTTGAATTGAAAAGGCTCACACAACAGCAAACAAAATAAATCAGCCAACAAAACAAGCTTAATGGGAACAAAATTTATATGTTCAATGGGGGCAACGGTGCAAGCTATGATATTCAGACCTCAGCAATAACCCTGACCGGAGGTCCTAATGGAAAGAAACAGAAACAGAAATAGCATCTCTCTTTCTATTCTGCAGCAAATCCGTGGAGAGGAATAGATTGGCATAGGAGGTTGTGACTTTAATGATCCAAAGCATATGAATGCTTGTTAGCAGACAGCAGACAGACATAAGTAAGAACAACAGTAATGGCTGCATCTGCAGCCTGGCCTATGGCACTAAAACCAATCAGGCAGCATTGAAGAGCAATGCCGGAAGGTATGTTAAAGCCTACTTTCCTTGTGTGTTTATTTAAGGGTGATTGAATTCAGGGTGTTGTCAGTCCACTTTGGAGAATGGTTATCCAATGTGTAGGCATGATCTTTCTCTCTGAATATGCTCCGTTGAGTCAGTTAGTTATGTGTGACTACTTGATCTGTCCTAGTCTTTATAGAGTGCCAAAATCCTCCAGTCCAAGTTCCAAAGGAACAGGGCCTAAAAACTTTTGGCTCCAGAATCAAATTAGGCTTCTCTGCTTCCCTAGCCAGAAATGCATAAATATCCAATGGCCAAAACCAAAGAATTTGACATTGTGGAATGAATAGAGCTGTCATATACCACTAAAGTGTGGAAATATCTACTGTTTGAAGTCAAGACTAGTTCAACATCTTCAGTAATCAGAACAGACTTCTTTGGACACCTTTATGGGGTAGTCTAGCATTTGGGAATGTTTCTGGCAAGCAGCTGATTCCAGATATCAGAAATGTATGAACATACGGTTTATAAGAGAAAATCTGCCATTTTATTTTCTGTCCAAAAAGAAATCCTAAAAGGCAGCATATTTTCATAAGGAAAAAAAAATGGGTCCCTCATCCTGTCTGTCTGATTGACCTTCCGGTTAGCAAAATTGCTCAGATGTATTCTTAAAAGAGAGCTAGTCAAAGAAAGAGTTAGTGGTATAGCTTGAAAAAAATGTTATGTGAATAATATTTGAATTACTTTGAATTTGAAATTATCTAAGGAGTTGCTGGTGAAAATAGAAAAGAGAATGGGTAGAGTCGTCCAAAACTCCTTATTCTGCTTTCTATGCTATGAGTTAACTATCAGAGCTCTCTGACTAAATCATTTCTTTCATAATGTGTCACATCTCAATGATAGAACTGTAAGAATCACAAACAACAGTGTTATTGAAAATGAAGAAAAAAGCAAATGTCTAATCAAGCGACTCCGGAGGATACAAACCATATTTGATTCCTCTTTAAATCCACAGTTCTTAACATAGTGTTCCACTCTACTATGGGACTGGTCCTTTAAAACTTTATATTGTATCTCTTTGAATAAATTCAGCTATCATAGCTTTTCCCTAAGGCATCTTGTTAGGAACATAGTCACCATTCTTATAAAAATATAAACCAGGTTAATTGCTAGTCTTTTTGAGATGAACTTCCATGATTTCTCATATAAGATTCAACATTTATTATTATTGAAATAGGATTGAATTTTCAAAATTATCCCCCTATTACCTCATTAGTTTATTTCTTAAAATAACTTATACTAGTTAAATAATATTTCCCTGATTTATGTAGTATATATCATGCTTCAGATTTAGGTTCTTCTCTAGAAGGAAAAACTGAAAAGATATATAGATATGAAAACAGATGTAGGTATAAGTATGCATCTAGATGAAGGTATAAGTATGGTAGATATAGGTAGATATAGATATAGCAATCTTATCTTTGACCCTCAATGAATTACATCCTCCCCACATACAAAAGCATCACCCCCTCCCATTGTTCAAGAGGTTTGTCATATAGGTAGATAGAATTCCTGTTTTTATTTTTTGTGGCAGTTCTGGGGATCAAACCCAGGGCCTCATGCATGCTAGGTAAGCACTCTATCACTGAGCCACATCCCCACCTTAGGTAGATATAATTCTGCTTTTAAATACTTTAAATGGTTGTGTAGATAATTATTTTAGATGACTATGTTCTATTATCATACTTCCGGGTTATTACTTACTCTTTGATTGCCTGTATTCCTCAATTGGAAAATATATCATAATATAGTACTCATACTTTATAAGATTACACTAGAAACAAGGAAACCAGTAAGTATATGAACAACTTAAAGCACATAGTAATCCCTGATTATTTTATATCAACTGCCTCATTCCTTAGTAAATGGGCAAATATATTCTAGTAAAGGGGTAATTAACATTAAGCCAATGTACATATAAAAGTCTTCCATGTTTCTACAACCTCTTTTCAGATAATTGATTTCCTTCCTTGAAGAAATTCCAACCATTTCCTTCTAAGACACTTTAAAAGCATTTTATTAGGAAACTATTTAAACATACAAGGAGATATTATTGTACCTGGCATGTATACCAGGAGGTGGGAATTTTGACCTCATTTTAGAATTACACCTACCTCAAACTCCCCATTGATCCTTAGCCTTCCCACGTGTACATAACATCAGCCCTTTCGTGATTCCCAAGAGTATGGACCTATCAGATTACTTGGCTCAATGTCCAAAGTATCATCATCCAAATCTAGATTTTATTCTTTCATAAGATCAAATACAAAAACCTAGTTATCTAAAGCACCTAATTCCAGTTTTGAAAGAAGTCGAGCTTAACTAAGATCAGATAGAAAGTAACAGAGGCAGGATTCAAACATTGGTAATTTTTTTCTAGAGTCAGTGGTGTTAACAAGTCCTGATATATGATAAATTTAAGGCAAGTGGGGAAAGATCACGAAGTTAGTCAGAAGTTGATGTGTAGTCCATATTCATCTAACACAAAACCCCATGCATTTTGACTTCAAAGCTTTAAAATATATCTTTCATAATAGATATTCAACAAATACTTGTTGACTGAGAAACAAGTTAACTTATTTGAAGATAGAGATAGGGAATAATGTCCTTGACACTTCCACATAATTATTTTATAATTAATATTGTGCCCATTTTCTATTTTAATTATATTCTAGTTTTGATATCATTGTTACCATCTAGAATATTATAAAAGATGAAATAATAATACCAATACTTTAGAAATTAGGAAGATTGATATATTAAATGTATGTATACTTGACCATCATGTCCACTCAAAAATAATACTATGAATTTTTATTTGGTGAATCCTGGTACTGAAAAATTACTGCCAGTTTTCTATCTATTGTAGATACTATACCAGGTGAAGTAACAATTTCTTATTAAAGGTTATGGGTTGACCACACATCTTGATCTTTTATACCTATTAAATCCTACTAAAGTCAGAGTAAAAGAATAAAAATGTTATCTTTACAAAATGACAGGAAGTAAAACTATCAGCAAAAGTTGATATGTCTGAAAAAAAATGGAAGGAAAAAAAGTAGACAAAATCTTTATAATTATTTAATAAAATAAAGGGAGTTACAACCTGTATTTGAAGTTGTGGAGAACGGGCATACTAATGACAAAAAAATAATAATTCTCTCTTTTGCTCAGAACTTCTAAGAAATTCATTACTCAGTAGAACCTAGTACCATGGAGGGCATGATCCATATTGCCTATAACACCTCCCTTTCAGAAAGGCCAGACTCCCTGGCACACTCACCCATCACATAGTCTGGTGACAGGGCCAGACCTTCATGAGCAGTATTAAGTCAGGAAGCTTCTAGAGTCTAGATTCAAGATCATCTGGCACTCAGAGGGAAGAAATGATTGTGGAGCTACACAGATTAAAGTCTTCCTAATAAGCAATGCGACACTTAGCCCCCATTCTCAATCTTTTTCCCATTAATGCCAAAGGCAAAAATATATTCCTTTATCTAGAAGACAGGAGGAGTCTTCTGTAGCAGAATGAATGTCCAAAGTTCTGCAGATACTGAACTTTAGATATTCTCCATGAAAAGATGGCTTCATCACATGATCATTCTATAGAGAAACTCCGTCTGTCAGTGAGGCCAGTGTCTCTGCTCCAAGCACAGAGATTCCAAATGGCATTTCAGTGACTCTTAAAAAACAAAATTAGCACACAGGCCTCAATTATTAGACACTACTTAATTACTCATCAATCCTTAGATATTTACTGAGCACTAGTGATGTTCTAAGTGCTAAATAAAATGACCTCTGCTTTTCTAAAGTTTACAGTCTTTAGGGAAAGTTGTAAAATGGAATAAGATTTTCAAATAAAACATATCAATGGATCCAAAGTAAGCAGAAATAACAACAAAAAATAAAAATATTAGTACTTTCAAAAGACAAAAAGTATATAGGATTCAGAAAAACAGGAACAATAATAAATAAGACTGACGTTAGGAAATTAAAATTATAAATGAATATGTATTTTAAATCAACAGAATTTCTGAAGGAAGACAATAACAAAAAACCCCAGAAATAATAAGAAAAAAATAGAGATAAATCATAGAAAGGAGAGACAACAAATGCTTTAGGAAGTTCAACATCTACCTAATAGGAAAATTCAAAAGGAAAATGAAATTTTTTAAATAAATGGAAAGAAATTTTAACAAAAACTACCAGAAAACACTAGAATTTTATGACTCTTCTGATTGAAAGCCTCTACCAAGTGTCCAGTAAAATGAGTAAGTAGGTCCATATAGCTATAGAACACTGAGAATAAAGAACCTAAAATATTTCAAAAAGAAAAGGGGTAGGAGGAAGGAGAGAGAAGAAGAGAAGATGGGGGGAGTCTCAAAAGATCACATCACAGACGACAAAGGGATGGTAATGAGAATGGTACTGGGATTCATTAGGTGCTAGAAGAATGACTTCAAATTGTAAGACGAAAATATTGTCAACCTAACATTAATTAAACCATCAATTAAATGACAGCATTGAGTAAAGCCATTTCCTGATGTAGAAGTACTTAATGTATTTATTTCCACTACATCCTTATTTGGAAATAACCTAGGGAAATGCTTTAGCAAAATGAAGGATTTGACTAAGGAAAATAAAACATCAGAAATTAGGCACAGGAACATGGCAAAATGGCAATATGGCAAAAGAAGTTTCAGGATTATAGCTATATGCCAAGCCAATTGAGACTTTAATCCAAATCAAAGTGAGATGATGGATAGAAATGGGAGGAAGATTTTTAAAATAAAGGAAATCATATGTTATTTAATGTTTCAAAGTTGGGCATAAAAATAGAGAACAGTTTGAAAACTTTTCTGGCATCTGTGGAAAAAGTAGTAAAGGTGTAACAAAATATAAGTAAATTTAAAACTAAAGCTAATCAACTCTATGAAAGAAAAGGGAATACTAAAGGAATTAAGATTATATATTTTTTGGCTTCGCTAGAAATATTTAGAGTCATAACAATGTCAATGAGTAATCGAAATAAAAAATTTGATATAATGAAACAACAGAGGGAAAGGAAAGAAGTATGGAGTGTAAGAGCTGATATTAAACCTTCTTAGCAGGAAGTCAATACATAATGCTTAAAATAGATAAATTAGGAAAAACAGCATAGTATTTAAAAGATGAAGAATAGTATAAAAAGAAACAGCAACAAGAAACTCCTAAAGCTTTTGAAGGTGTTTGCCTCTAGGGAGTGGTACTGAAAGATGGGAAGGTGGAGAAGCCAGCGGACTGCTGTTTAATCAAAAGCTTTCCAGACTCCTATCTTAACTTTATGGATAACTCTGATAAAAGTAAATACCGATTACAAATGTGAATAGTCTCAGCAACCAATCTGCATTGTTAAAGAGTCTGGCTTCTCTATCACATGCTTCAATACAAGTTGAATACAAAAAGAATGACAAGCTCAGTGATAAGTTTGACATAGCCAAGAAGTGAAATGCTTATGTTTACATTTAGCATTGTATCTGGAAAACAAAATTCATGTTATTTTTCAAACAGATGTTTATCTTTTGGGACATTAAGAGGAAGGGATTGGGAAATACTTTCTCATTCATTATTTGCGGTTTAGGAGCCATTAGTTCTCTAACTGTGAAGTCTACAGAAAGATAATGTTTCTACCTTTACAGAAGTCTAGGAAGAAAAAGAGAAAACCCTTTCACTAGTCAACTACTTAAAAAATCTTTTCATTTCCAATCAAGGGAAGCTGCCAAAATAGCATTAAATTAAAGAAAGAGAAAAAAAAAACACTCACTCTAGTGTTCCCCTTGGATGACTAAAGAGAAAGTCTAATTCTGAGCTTATTTTTTATCCTCCATTGTGTATATACCACAGTGCACAAGTTAGCTCATTAGTGTTGTCAGCAAGGGCTATCATTTTTAAATGATCAAAGTGTTTGGGGAGAAATCAGACACATAGAGTAATGATTCCCAAATTGTGATCCTGGGCATTTAGGGGAAAATCTTCTGTGGTTCATTTAGGAGATATTTTAAGGGAAATGTGAAGGCTGATAAAATATAGGACCATGTGGGAAAATTTTTTAAAATCAAGTAACCTAGAATGGTTATTATATTGATTTGAGGACAGGGATTGAAATAAGTGGCAATTAAAAAAATAAGAAATGAGTAACATATTATAGGATACAAACAGGTGGAAAACAAACCTAGGAACCAATGACTTAGGTCATGTGTTTAAAAAAATGTTATTATATAAGCAAATTTTATAGTACACTCTTAAAATGAAAAATAATCCTTAAAATAACAAACTTAAACAGAATTATCTTTCAATATTAAATTTTTGTCATAGCACAAGGGACAGACATTTTTGTGTTTGTAAATAGATATGATTAAATAGAGGTTCCTATATTTTAATCATAAACAATGAAAATATGATTTTGTTCCTATTTCATATTCTCAAATTTCTCTGGTAATTTGTGGCTTTACCACTGATTTAATTTTCCTCATCTAGCCACAGTGAAAGACACACCCCACTCAGCAGCAATAAAAAAGAGAAAGTTGAGAATTATTTTTGAAATGTTTGCCATAAGCGCAACCAAAGTTTTTATGGCAAAGTTCTTGGAGGAATGTAAGGATTATTTATGAAGTATTCTGTATAAAAGTGTGGTATTTTTTTTTTCCTGAGGACATGTTGCTGGCAGTTATGGAGAAGATAATTTGAAGTCTGAGATTAAAGAAGGAAAGGAATAAAATGAGGGCTGGCAGGACTTGGTGAACATAATGAATTTGGGATTGGAAAATTTGAAAATATATATTTCATAACTTCCTAGTAAACTAAGCATAGAATACTTTATTTTCATGCTATGAAACATCATTTAAAATTTCAGCTTAGGAGAAACTGCTTCTACATGATTTATGAGGTCCTTCTGATGATACTGACAAAGGATAAATAAACTTCCTACAACAGTAATTAATAATGGGAGGGTACAATGCATGGCAGAGAAGGTGAAATTTACTCTACCACAGAATGAGAGATTTCTAGAGGACCGATTTCAACTTTGTTTGGACCCCAAACATACCTGAGAGGAAACAACACCTATAAATGACTGGTGCTCACACTGCAATCATTTTAAAGACTGGGTATGCACCTAGAGGATACTGCAGACTCTTAGTGGTGGCTGCACTTTGATAACAAACTCCCAAATGATTATGGTGGCTCCTACTCTGATCCTAGACTAAAAGCCAATGAGAGAACAAAGCGTTTGAAGCAAGGAAAAATAGAGAAAAAGTTCAAAGTACACGAGTTTCAATTTATGTGTTAGTAGTTAAAAGTGACAGGGCAATGAAAACTTCAGCAGGGATAAGGTAAACTTAAAAGAGAAGATATTTATTTTTCTTTTAAGTTAGAGACCATGTCCATCCTTTTTATCCTAGTAATCAGGAAGACCAGCAAAGCATTTAGTGTGTAAGTTATGGGATAAGTGTTCAAGTTAAATATGAAGGTATCAGTAAGACTATTTTATTTCTTAAAGTGGTTTAATGTTGTATATATTTCATTTTATATAAAGAAGCAATACTTTGTGATATAAAGGAAATTACCACATCTATTTGGACAGTGAGGAAAGTGAGGTACAGTTTAAATGAACATTTGTGAATGAATTCTATGGGGCAAGGCGCTACAATGAATACTGTGTAGGTCAGGCAGAATTACTGTTACAATAAATAGTGTTTCTTTCTTAGATATACCCCCAATATCATTTGATGGGCAAAATACAGGTATCATTGATTTCTAAACTAAGTCTCAAAGATATTAACTAAGGCAATATTAGCCAGTTATCTAGTCCCATTGTGACACACATTGTTTCCTTAAGGGCACTCGGAGTAGAAGCTGCTTCTGTTACAACCCAGAACATCTAGCTACTGTAGCAATGGAAATGCAGATAAAGAAAATAGTCCTGCCTTATTCAAATCAATGTCATCAAAAATAATTTCCAAGTAAGCCAGTTTGATAGCAGCACAACTGAATCAGATCATCCAGTTTGTTATCCCTCTATGGGCCATGCAGTGCTGTCCAATTTTTCTGAGGTCATTCTTATACAGTAAGACTTTCCGTTGATGCTGAAGGCACTTGTCCTTCAGACTTTTGCCTCACCAAGAATCTTGCCTTCTCTTTAGTGTAAGCAACCCTTCACCCTGTCCAATGCTATTCTTTGCAATTCAGCTCACATGATATACTTCAAAATGTAAGCAAGCAGAGCAACAAGCTGCATCAGCGGCTGTGTCATTTCAGGTTACATGTTACTGTCCTTTCTTCCTGAGACTGGGGCTGCTGGGATGCTGACCTCCCCAGCTGAGTCAACTGCCCTGGGCTATAGTCAAAGAGAAAGACGAGCTGTGAAGAGCAAGGGCAATCATACTATGGAAACTTCTAGACTGCCTAATTTTGCATTCCTGTCTTTTACTCTGCCATGCCAACATGATGATTTATAACAACTGTCTTTGTATGTGGGTCCAACTTTAAACTTTAAGTTAAGGACAATGCCTTTTGGTCAATTTTACTTCCAATAAACAAACTTGTAACATGACAGCATTTCACCTATAGAAAAAAGAAGTGGAGAAAAAAGACAATCCAAAACAGAGAAATCTCTGGAAACTCCAAGATTTTTAGAGTTCCTCTTGCTTTCTGATCCTCTTTACACTTTCACATACTTGATTGTTTACAAAGGTATGTTTACATTAAACATACAAGTGCAAAGAAAAATAGCTGTCTTTGATGCTACCCACTGAAGTAGTTTCTATTTTCCTCACTGATCATTATTCTTTTACACAGAAGAAATATGGCTTAAATACCTATAATTCTAATAGCATGGACTCTTCAGGCGATAATAATAGTCTTTAATTTTGAGTAAACAATCTATTTATTATGAATAAATGGCAATGCTTGATATTGCCTAACAGCCCCACTGGATTTCTCCTATATTTGCTACCTTAAACTCTAAAGACCTGTGCTCCTATTGGGCTTCAGTTAGCTCTAGAACCACTGCCCTTTGTTGATTTGAGCTTCCTTCCTTCCTTCCTTCCTTCTCTCCTCTCCTCTCTCTCTCTAGTACTACTACTACTACTACTACCACTGAAAACTACTACTACTACTACTACTACTACTACTGAAATAAATCCCCAGACCTATTGACTTAATATCTTAAAATTGAGCTCCCATCTTGGCAGTTAGTAGAGTCCCCTACAAATTTCATAAAACCTTATGGAAGATGTCAAGTTGATTCTGCAATAACATAATATCCTCCTCTCTCCCTTCCCCTCCATTCCCCTCCACTCCCCTCCTCTCTCTCTCCCTCTCTCTCACTCTTTGTAACACACACACACACACACACACGCTCTTTAAGGAAATGCCTAGTGGAGAAAAACAGTATACATTTTATTAGATATAGATAAGCTATATCTAGATTTTTAATTTTTAGGACAAGGGGTTACAGATGTATAGGTAGATTAGAAGGTGGACATTTTTTGCTTCTTTTTGGGGGGTGGGGTACTAGGGATTGAACTCAGGGGCACTTGGCCACTAAGCCACATTCCCTGTCCTATTTTGTATTTTATTTGGAGACCGGGTCTTACTGAGTTGCTTAGTACCTTACTTCTGCTGAGGGTGGCTTTGAACTCATGATCCTCCTGCTTCAGCCTCCAGAGCCACTATTATTTTTGCTTCTTAATGCAAGCTGACTTCTTATACTGTGGTGCTATTTGTTTCATAGGCTGAATTTCAAAGCACAGGCTGCCCAGTACAGGGACTCTACCTTGTTTTTTGTTCATTTGTTTGTTTGCTTGGAATTCTTCTGGCTCAGCTGATGATGAAGGACACCTTTTTTTTTTTTTCTTCTGTCATAGACCACTCTTAGCATGTGAATCAACTGCTCTCATCTTACCCAATTTATGGAGAAAGACTATCTGAGTAGAAGTAAAAGAAGCCAGAACATAGGGAAGGATGAAGGCAAAGAGTTAGAGGCTAGAGAATTTCTAAATTTCAACTAAGGGACAGATTTTGGTTTTGAAGGTATCCACAATGTCCTTCCCACTAAGAATCCATGTTCTCTTCCCTTAAATCTGGCAGACTTGTAACAAGCATGAAACCATGAGAGACTTCTTAAACTAGTACATAACACAGGACACAGCTTCCATCTGGTCCTCATGGGACACTAGCTATTCAAACCTAGTCTCTGTGCTATGAGGAAGCTGAAGCAGGCCAAGGAACAGACAGGAAGTAGAGCCACCTAGTCCCAAACCACAGCCCCACTGAACTTTCAGGGGACAACAGTATCTACTTTCCAACCTTGTGAGTGAGAAATGTCTTGGAAGAAATTCACTATGCCTAAGTTGAACTGCTCCAGCCAAGGAGATAAACCTTCCCTATTGAATCCTGCCCATACTGCTGATTTGTAACTTACATAAACATTTGGGAATGCTTTACTAATAGATAATGAAATACAAAGATGAAAGCCAATACTGTTATTTTCTAGTTGAAGTAGTTCAAACCAGGAGACTTCATTTTTAACCAAAAGATATCTACAGAGTACAATGATGATGTACAGAGTACAATACAGATGATGTTTATATGTTTCCTATTTTCTAGTTGGTTTTCACTATTTAAAAGTAAGTTACAGAGAAGACAAGAAAAAGGAGGTATCTCCCCTGCTATCATCTCATAATTTTAACTAATTGCCCAAAGACCATGCTTGTTTAGAATATGTAATAATTAATTTATTAATAGCTTATCTGCACATAAATAGCTTCTGCACATAAATATCAATTTCATTCTTTTAATAATAGGAGATATATTACCAAAATTATCAAAGTGATTAGATTTGTTTTGCATTTTATAATTTCCTGAATTGTTTTTGAAAATTGCTACTAAAACTTTGATAAAATACATATTATTCACATAGATGAATAATAGAAAAGATTCTTATATAATTGCCCACTTAATTTTTTTTTCTGGTTGCTAGGATTGAACCCAGGAGTGCTTAACCACCAAGCCACATCCATGTCCCTTTTTATTTTTTTATTTTGAGATAGGGTCTTCCTAAGTTGCTTAGGGCCTCGCTAAGTTGCTGAGGCTGGCTTTGAATTTGCAATCCTCCTGTCTCTGCCTCCAAAGTGGCTGGGATTACACTCGTGTGCTACTGTACTGGCTTAACATTTTGTTACCGATATAAAATAATATTCGTGAATCCTTGCAACTGTGTGACAAAAGCATTCTCACATGATATTTGGTGACATGAAAAACTTTTCAAGATCTGAGAATTCATTTGTGTTCAGGCCTGACAGTGAAAAATTTTAAATTTATCAAACTTTAAAAAAGTCTTTGAACAGAAATACATCTTTTATTTTCAATGTATCAAACTATTAATTTCTTTCAGGTGTTAAATACATTACATTGCACTACTATATTATTTTATTCTAATAGATAACTTTTGTTATGTTTTATGAATCTATAACTTGGATTTGACTCCATCTTACCATGGAAATGACATTTGCTACTAGGGTGATTTTTCAAGATGATAGTCACATGTAGCCTTAGAGATACTAGCAGTTTGCAGTAATTAGAAAGACTTCCCTGAAAATATTGCACTAATTTCTTAGTTTAAGGAAGAAGTAGTTAGAGTAAAAGAGTAATCAGGACTTCTGAAAATTACTTTTGAGAGCATTATTCATCCCAAGATCTGGTTTGATAGCAAAAGTGGCCAGTATCCCTCTGCTTTTCTTTACTTTGCTATGCAGGGGCTTGTTCTACATCATGGAGACACAAGAGCCTTTCCAGCATTTGTGTCCTAAGAGAAGAGACACCAGTGGAAACAGACCATTATCACAAGAATCTCTGCCAAACTTGGGTCCTTAAAAGATTATCAGGTCATTTTCCATCCTATTCTCTCCTCCTTCCAGTCTTTTCTCCCTCATTACTCACCAGTTACTTTCACCAATTGTTTCCTGTCCCAAAACTTAGCATTTGATCTGTGATGGGCCTTAACTTACTACATGGTTAATGCATTCTTAAATTAGTCTTTGGTGAATATTTTAATAGTATTGAGCACTGCTAATACTTGTGCTCTTCCTCATTTCTTCCACTCAGGTCAGACTAGAGGCTTCCTAAGTCTCTTAGTTCATTGGTTCAGGAGCACTTGAGATGCGTTAAAGAACTAATGACCGGGGTTGGGATTGTAGCTCAGCGGTAGAGTGCTTGCCTCGCATGAGTGGGGCCCTGGGTTCGATCCTCAGCACCACATACAAAGCAATAAAATAAAGACATTGTGTCCATCTACAACTAAAAAAATATTTAAAAAAAAAAGAACTAATGACCCTTAAAAACTCAGACTTGATATTTTTTAACCTTCTGTGGCTTTCATTTTATAGATGTGTAGCCCACAACTACAGAGTGTCCACATTGAAATTTTTCATCTGCAGGTTCTGGGGAAAAACTGGTACCATACAATATAAAGTTGATTTAAAATTTGAATATGGAAAGTCTCCATAGTATTGTTACTTTTTTAGCAGGGGAGTGAATAACGTTAGTATATCTAATTAATACCTAAAGAGATTTTTTTCCCACTTGATCAATTACAAAAATATCGTTAATATTTTTTCAGGATACATGGTATTTGTATAAGGACTTCATTATAAAGTCATTATTCTAGTTTTTCCAGGAGGAGATATAAAAATGAAAGAACCATCAAGTAGCTCCATTGTCCCTGCAGATATGGGAGAGACTTCACTGATTAATCTGTACCAATCCTTTTAACAAATAAATCAAATAGGCACTTTAAAGTGCTACCTAATTTCTATCATTTCAACTAGATTTAAAACTAACCTCTGTTCTTATAGAAAGATGACAAAATTGTCGAAAACTCAGAAAATGAAAAATAATTTCTAGTCACACAAAGCATAACCTGGAAAACAAATAAAGTAAGCAGGGCTAACAGTACTTTGCAAAAACAAATTTAAAATGAGAAAATTTCTTTAGAAAAATAAAGCTTTTAAGAAATATTTTATATGTTTATTTTTTTAATTAAAAGCTCAATGTTTGCCACTTATGGACCAGAGAGATGTTGGAATACAGTGCTCTCAAAGGTGGTGATCAAAGTCTTTTCATTCAGCTTTTTTGTGACTATTAAGCTGCTCCTTTGGTGGAGGTGATCATTAGTGTCTTAATGTGAAACAAAAGCTTCAGGACAAGAACTTCTGTTTGAAGATCAATATGAGAGATATCATTTCAGTTATAGCCTTAATAATTGTAGCCATAGGGAGCCTGGCAGAGCCAGTTTTATGAATTAATATAATATAAAATCTACCAGGTACAAATGGAGAGTACAGATAAAGGAGAATTGCTAGCAGTGACTACACTGGGAATATTTGGGTGAGAGGGAATTGTTTGATAAATACAGTATTGATTCCAAGTGGGCATTTGTACTGTTGCCACAAACACAGCTTCCAATAAGAGAAGGCATATTTGAGGGCCAAATTGGGGAGGGAATTCAACCAAGGAGAATAAAACTGGCAAAAACCTCTTGAGAAGCGATTAATTTTATACATTCCATTATCTTATAATGTTCCTTATGGGATTTTTTTGTGTTTAAGTGGGTTAAATCAAACATACAGTTGACATTTCATATGCTTTGTTGCTGAGGTACAATAGTACTCTTGGACAGAAGTTACAAACAACTTGGTCCAGAGACTGTTATCAATCTACTAAAGAAATAATATGCCATTAACCTTTTCTGATTAACAGAGCTTATCATTTTATCCTGGGGCAAACTGTAAATGAAAAATAAAGTTCAAAAATAAGCACTTAATTTACTAAAGATAAAATTAGAGGGTTTTTGTTTTGTTTTGTTTTCTGAGTTATCTTTATAATCTGTGTGTAGTATATTTCTTTATCTTCACCTTGATGTTTGCCCTTTGATTCTATCTTTGAACACTTATTTTGCATGTTGAAACCAGTTATCATTTTCCAGACATTTTGACTTTTTTTTATTCCTTCTGATGTTGTAATAAGAGATTGCCTGTCTTGAACCAGAGTTGATACCTTTTATGGGAAAGTTAAAAGTGCAAAATAAATTTTGAGTTTTTCTCTACTCAGAGAGGAAAAAGTAACATTTAAAACACAGAACAGTCTCTAATTGCTTAGATTTTTATTCAAGCACACACACAAATATATACAGATGAATATTACTTATATATTCATATATGTCCATATGTGACTAAAAGTTAAATCCAAAGTACCTGCCCATGAAATCAATAACATCTTTGTTTTTATTATATCCTTAGGTCATATATTACAACATTTACATCCACTAATTTTGCTTCATTTCCATTATCTCTTAAGTATTTTTATCTTCAAAGAAATGGAATCTTTGAGTACTTAAATGAACTGTATGGTTTTGTTTTGTTTTTTAAATTCTTTTTAAAGAAGGCACTCCTTCTTTCTTCAAATTCATGGATATCAACTGATGTTTTCTGACTCATGCTTTCCTTTACAGTTACTTCCTTCACTTCTTTGCAGGCCCACCTGGCAGGCTTAATCCCTCTTCTCTATTTACACAGTCCCAATGGGATCCTGGCTATTTCTGTGGCATTAAGTACCATCAGTTGGTGAATGATATTAAAAGTGTATCTCCAAGCCATATCTGTGTTCTGAGCTCCCACTCACATAATTTATTGTCCCTTTGACACTTTCACGTTGATGTATCACTGAAATCTCAAAATTAACAATTTGACATCTCACCTTGTCAACTCCCTATCATGATTAGTCCTTCTATCTCAGTGATTGGCATTATTGTACATCCAGTTTCTCCATCTTGACATCTAAAAACCTACCCATTTCTTTACCTCTTACATTCAGTCCTTCCAAAAGTTTTAGTTTTATGTTCAAAGCATTCTTTATTTTGTCTTTCATCTATCTCCACTGAGTCATCTGGCACAAGCCACCATGATTTATTGGATAGAGAACAGCCAGACTTCTTTATAGTTTCCTCATTTTCTCTCTTCCTAACCTGTTTTAAACCAAGCAGGGACTTATCTGCCTAAAACCTTTCAGTGTCCTCTGTGCATCAGATAATAAAATCTCAACTACTTAGACTAAAAAGCTCTATGTGATCTAAGAAATAACCCCACCCCCCATTTCACTCTTTTTTTTTTTTGGTACTGGAGATTGAACTCAGGGGCACTCAACCACTGAGCCACATCCTCAGCCCTATTTTGTGTTTTATGTAGAGACAGGGTCTCACTGAGTTGCTTGACGCCTTGCCCTTGCTGAGGCTTGCTCTGAACTTGTGATTCTCCTTTCTCAGCCTCCTTAAGTGCTGGGATTACAGGCTTGCGCCACCGCGCCCAGCTCCCATTTCACTCTTAATTCACTCTATCATTTTCCTCTGACTTTTATTAGTCCTTATCTCTATTCAGTATTACTATTTTTTAGCAGTAAAGTCTCCTGATTAAATAACAAATTTCCCAGTTTTCCTTGAAACATAATTGTGAGGTCTAAGTAAAGATCACTAAATGGGCTTCCATGGACAGAGGGCAGGTTCAGCTTGCACATGCTTTTGCCTTTTGCTTGTATTCTTTCCGGTCTGGAAGTTAGCTGAAATACTAAAGGTAAAGCAGCCATCTGCTGGCCATGAGAAGGGAAGCAATCAGAAATGATCTACATTCTAAAGATGGTGAATGAAAGGAGAGAAGTCTGAGTCTGATAATTTGTTTAGCCAAGCGCTGCAATTGATGGGGAGATGTCTACCTTCAGACTATTGTTACACACACACACACACACACACATGCACACACACACACAAACTCATTTATTTAAGCTACCATGTCTACTTTTCTGTTACATGGGGGCAAACACAATCTTTAATAGCTACAGAAGTTCCTGTGCCTATTTCTGAACTGAATACATTATATAGATGAGTGGCTGAATTCCTTTCCTAGAGTAAGGTGCAGCTTGTGGCAGTTCAACAAGCACCATTCTTTACTAAACTTCATAGTCAATGAGACTACCTAGTTTTGATAGATAAAGAAGGATTATCTCGAGAGCCTTGCCTGTTCTTTCATGTAATCTACTAATTAGACATATATATAAAGAGTTAAATCCTCAGTCTTCCCTTCTACTGTGCTCACTGTAGTCTCAGCTTCAACTTCAGCAATGCATCTGTTGTTACTGTGATTCCCAGGATGTCCTATTTCACTGCCAGTGCCCTAAGATCTCCACCAGGTTGTTTTCTGGAGGTTCCAGTTTCTGGTGGATGTAACGAGATGGAGAAAGGATGGAAAATAAGAGGATTCTTACTGCTTCAGAAAGCAGCACTTGTGCAGCTGAGGGAGGTTTGCCTAGTTTTTGCTTGTCTAGGAAGCCAAAAGGCAGGCAGTAGTAGAGAGGAGGTGCCCATTTTTGTCTCAGTCCTTACAATAGTGACTTCACCATTCATGAGGTGAAACAGATTAACTGCCAGGAGCCATCCATGAAAAGTGCATGAACCAAATCAAATCGACATGGAAGCCATTGGGTAGGACAGTCTGGTATCAGGAACTCCCAGGGGCAACCCTGATGGATTGAGACTGCCCAATACATGTGACTTTCTACTCAGCTCTGTCAAGTTCAGCACTGCAGCAGAGATGGGATAAACCCCTGGAGCCACACAGCCACACAGCCTCTCAATGATGGGTGTGGCTTGCCAAGATGCCAATCAACCTGTTGACTGCAAGACCCTGGCCACACCAAGAAGTAAGACTCCTCCCACTGAAACCTTATGCTTGCCTTTGGTGTACCTTCCCTTAGGTAAAGAGCTGGATCCATTTTCTGTCGTTTGGCCCCAGGCTCCTGCCAAGACTGGGGAACCTATCGGAGCTCCGTTTCCCCTTTCAAACCTAATTTCTGTCTCTGTCTCTTATTTCTTTACTAATTATCTCAGATTTTCTTTTTCTCACGTGGCTTACACCTTCTGAGCAGGAAACTACCTTGGCAGGGTGCTGGCAGCCCCGCCCCATGATAATTAACCATAGCTATTTTTCCTCCTTGATTCAGTTCCTTCACCTATATGGTTGCTTGCTGTCCCTAGATTCTAATCTTTTGTTACACTTTTGAGTGTTTTTGCCCACATTGTGTCATCAAGGATATTTTGTTCAAAAATTGAAATAGATATTATTAACTAGGTATTACTGGCCACATATTTTAAACCTTTTAAAATATTTTTAAATTAATATTAAATGCTTATTGACGAGATTTAACTAGGTTAGGCATTACAATGTCTGACCTTAAGAAATTTCCATTTTAATAGGGGATTTTGTATGAAAATATAAAAGTTGAGTAACAGTAAAGCATAACATAAAATATATAAATGTAAAAGTTGAATAACAGTAATGAATGTAAGTTTTGTAACTAAAATAATTACACTTAAGTTGTGCATAATGGATAATTATATAATTAACAAATGAATATTTGCTATGGTCATTTAGACAAGGGAAGGCCAGTAAGACAAAACTTTGAGAAGGAGCTTGAGGTTGAGTTGGTTCTTTAAAGTTACATAGTTTTAATCATAAAAGAGGATATACATCTTATTTACACTCATTTTATGGGTCTCAGAATTTAGAGTATGGCTCTGACTGTCCAAAACTTGGGCTTTGGTATCACACAACCTTGGATTTGGACTTTAATTCAATCATTTATTTGTTGGTGTGGGGTTTAATAAATTTTCTTTTTCAGTAATAAGCACAGTACCAAGTAAATAGTGGATATACCCCATATTGGTCAGTTTCCCCTCACTGTAACAAAATATATGAGAAAAACAACATAAAGAAGGGCAGATTTAATTCAGTTCATAGTATCAGGTTTCAGTCCCTGGTGGGCCAGCTCCATTGCATTTGACCTGAGTTGAGGCAGAACATCATAGCAGAAGGGTTGGCAGAGAAAGAAAGTTTCTCATCCTGTGGCAGTGAGAAAACAGAGAGACAGAGAGGAAGGGGCCAGGGACAAAATATAGACCTCAAGGGCACTTCCCAGGACCCACACCCTTCAACTGGGTCCCACCTCTAATATCTTTCAGCACCTCCTAATAGTCCATTCAAATTATGAATCTATCAATAGATTAATCTACTGATGAGGTTAGACACCTCATAATCCAATCATTTCCTAAAAGCCTCACCTCTGAACATTACTGCACTGGAAATCAAGCTTTCAATACATGAGCCTTTATGGGACATTCCAGATCCAAACCATAACACTCCCGCATGGTTCTCATTTATATTATTGTAAGAACTTGACATCATAGCTGAGATGGAAACCAGTAGGCATTTTTCATGGAAAAAGAAAAACCATGTTTCAAAGATTTCTCTAAGAACCAGAAGTTACTAAGGCAGGAGAATCACGAGTTCAAAGCCAGCCTCAGCAACTATGAGACACTAAGCAACTCATTGAGACCCTGTCTCTACATAAAACACAAAAAATAGGGCTAGGGATGTAGCTCAGTGGTCGAGTACCCCTGAGTTCAATCCCTGGTACCAAAGAAAAAAAAAGAATCAGAAGTTAAAATCAATCAAGATTGGTTGAATAAAGGCTCAAACTGGTTTGAATCAGAATGATTCAGAATATAGGTAGATATTATCAGCCCATTTACTGACGGATGATGATTAATTGGCAGAGGCACACAGAGCATCTCAAAGGTACATAGACAGGCCTGACAGAATAATTCTGTACAGATTGGTGTCATAATTATAATAGTAATCTATAATTTTTGAATACTACCTATGTATTATACTTTACACTTCATATACATTCTCTTTTAATCTTCATAATTCTGTAGGTAACTGATATTTTTATATTCATCTTAAGTTGTAGATAGTAAGGCCCAAAGTAACATGGTGAGCATGAGGCAAAGCTAGGATTTTTCTCCCAGTATGCTCAACACTAGTTGAAGCTCATAATTACCAGAATCCTATTTTCTGCTATGCCATGGCTACATATTTTGATGATACCATCATGGAGATTTACATGAGGGGATGATTCACACCTGACTTTATGTTACTTAAAACTGATTCTAAATCTGACTTTAGGAAAATATTACTGGTCAAAATATGAAATATTTAATAAGAAACAAGGGCATTATTATCTCTTTGTGATACTGGCAATTTTCAGGTTTCATTGAACCTAGAAGGGACACTTCAGGTACAGATGCTTGCCACATCTCCCCATCAGTGTATCTCTGATTTGTCATTGGCAATTTGTGTTCCACAGGCTCATTAATTACTGTCTCTGGAAATATGCAAAGGATAAAGTTTCCTCAAGTTTCTATTATGTAAAAAACCACTAATATACGAAAGAAATGTTCCTTCCTATTGCAAAAGTTTATTCCTTCCTAGCAATGGAAACTTAGAAAAATTATATTCAAAGAATATATGTGTCTTGCAGTTATCTGAATAACCACTCAATGCCTTATAATTCTCAGTGGGCATGCAAAAGCTGGAACAGATATTTGAAATCAGCATTGCCAACTCAAAAGTCCAGGGGGAAACACCATCTAGTGATGAATGGCAAACTGTTGTGAATTAGGGTACTTGCCCAATCTATGTGGGGTAACAATGACTTAACAGGTTATTGCATGCTCTTTGGGAAACCAGCCTTATGACACTAGAATTTCTATTTTTTTTTTAGAGCTGTCACAAATTTTCCTGTGAAAGCTCACCATGTTAAAATGTCGATTCAATTAAAAAGAAAATGGGAGGAGAAACACTGTATAGACCAAATACAGTACATCTTTA
Organism: Xerus rutilus; assembly: GCA_028644305.1. Taxonomy (NCBI): domain Eukaryota; kingdom Metazoa; phylum Chordata; class Mammalia; order Rodentia; family Sciuridae; genus Xerus; species Xerus rutilus. Next base: position 81,734,662 of record CM053402.1, on the reverse strand, counting down.
GGTTGAATTCAGCATGCCAATCTTAAGTCTGCAGATTCTAAGAGGCCTTTGAGCTTTATTCATGAGGAGCATTTTCTTCCTTATGTGAACTTAATCTATTTGAAAGCTTCTGTTTGGTAAAACACTTGCTCCAGAAAAAAAAATTGTGGTAAAAGGGACCTGAGTTGAGACTGTATTTCCACAGTTCATTTCTGTTCTCACTTCTTAGGGGATTTTACATGTCATCAGAAAAGGAAATAGAAATTTTAACAAAGTTGAGAAATCTTCAAATTAAGTTTAATTAGTAAAAATGTAAAGTAAATGATAAGTAATTGGATGACTAGTTGAATCTGAGTTGATTTAAATCTTGTATAATATTGTGAATTGTTAGTATCATTTCTCACTTTTTAAGGGCCTGGTGTGATTTTTTTCCATCAGGGTTAGAGGTGCATTGCTTCACTTAAATACCAAGTAGCTTCTCATTGAATTTTCAGAGCTATTTAACAAAACTTACAAAGTTAAATTACAGATAACCCAGAATAAATAGAGTATTTATAACTTGGTGACAAGAGAACACCATTTCCATATATAGCCACAGTTATTTTTCAGTGTTATCTAAAAGGCAGCAAGATGTTTGTTAATTTATAATAACATGAGTCTAAAATTGAAATTAAACCCAAATGAGAAAATCTGAATAAGAAAATTCATCTTTAGCTACATAAGAAAGACTGTTTTTACACTATCAGTGAAATGTGGTAGAGACTACATTTCCAAATTTATGACTAGCAACTGTCATCGTCTGAATTTCCGAAGATGTAACTAACAATTGTCATCTTCTGAATTGCCACATTATGCCTTCACCCCTGAACAGCCAGTCAATGATATCGCTTCAAGATGATCAATTCAAGACTTCAAGACCAATGAGCTACAGTAATTTGCAGGAAGACTTCATGACTCCAACTAAAATCCTTCCCATTCAAAATTATAAAAACACTATTTCACGTAATTTAAAAGTATCTGTGGGTATAATTGGATCAGTAGAACAGTTGCTAACTTATAATCCCAACTTTAGAAGCATTAGCCTCAAAACAGGATGTGAATAATAGACATAATGTCAATATTGACCTTGATGGGGGAAAGTCTTAAAACAGGTTTATGGAGCTAAGGTGAAAGGAAGTTTTCACAGTTCTAGGCACATGTCAGTGATTTTGGGAAGCACTAATCTTTCAATGCTGATTTCAACTAACAGACTTCAGGACAGGGGGCACTTGGAGGGAGAAAGGACAATATGAGGAGAAAGAAAAAAATATTAGAAATCATTCTCTTTAAAGAATCCTGAATCTAATCCAAATTTCCTCGTCAATTCTCATGGCAATACTACCGTTCAATCGTCCACATATGAGAAAAATAAAGAACTATGAGGTCTCAGTAGTACATATTTTGTGCATGATCAAGAAATCAGAAAGATCTTAAAAGCATCTGCCTTAGGCAGAGCTGTTACCTGACTAATTTTAATACCTGGATGTTACTATATTTTGGGCCTAGCATGTCTAAGAATTAGAATATATTACTCTTTAAAACTCCTTTAAAGTTTAAAAGTTTTTCCTTCCTGTTTTTCTCCTTGATAGAGTAAGCATACAGGTAGATCATAATACCAAATGACCCTATGTACTCTGAGCTCTGTCATAGTTAAAGTTATCAGGTTTGTGTTACATAAGTGCACACTAGTATTTTAAGGAATGTGATGTCATTCTCCTTACATAGACCAAGGTAACACTGGTGTAAGGGGCTACTTTGGTGGCTTAAAAATTACATCAGGAACAACGCATGATCAATCCCAGAAAATTCTATAAATCATGAGTACTAGTAACGCATGATCAGCCAGAATGCAAAGCAAAGATCAAAGTAAAATTTTTAAAAGTTAAGAAGTTGATGAAATTTTTGAATGTTCTGTAAATGTCTAAATTACGTCTGTGTTTTGCGACTACAATGAAACTAAAAACAGTCATAGATATGAAGTAAACATATTAATGTTTTATTTTTACTCATAAAATGTCTTATTCCAACCTCAGTTAAGTTTATCATTAATATGATAATGACTAAGGAAGGGGAACAAGAGTGGAAGGAGTCTTGCTAATCTAAACCAGATAGAAGCACTAACAGCTTGACTTGCTACCAAAGAAAGTGCTTCAATAATCCAGGTGTACCCAGGAAGACAGAGCATAGGAAATGTGCCAATTGTACAAAAGAAAGCTTGTAGTAGCTTAAAATCAGGTGGGATTTCCACAATTTTAAACTTCAAACACACAGAGAGAAAGAGTGTCATTTGAGATTTAACAACCCACAGAAATGTACCCTATAGAAAATGGAAAGATAGTGAAGATCTCTTATTTCACAGGCAGGTTTTAAACATTGCGTATGATATGTTTGACAAAATGCAAGTACAAAATACTAACATTAGTGTTGAGAGTGGAGAGGTGGTGGTGGCAGGGACAAAGATCAAGTTAAGGAAACACATGGGCTGATTTGGGCTCTACCAGGACCAGGAGTCTGCCTCACTTGAAGGTAACCTCCTAGGAGACAGAGAAGCTTTTGGTTTTGTATGCTCAGCTTTCAAAATAGTCTCTGACATAAGTGCCAATGCACATCTGATAAATGAGTGAAAGAATGGACAAATAGATGCATAGATGGAAATATTCAACCTGTTCTCCTACTTTCCATCTTGGGAACTCTTAAATGAACACACATGGGGTGGCGTTGAGATGGTGATCATTCAGCAAACACGAAATTATTCAGGCAGGGACCTCAGGTCATGCAACTAGAGTAATGTTTGCTAGGATCTATAAACTAATAGAGGATTCTAGGATGAAAAGAACAACAGCAGAGTTCCCTTAAATATAAGCCTTTGTTTCCCAGCATGTGTTGTAGTTGTAGATGCAGATAAGAATTATAAGATTGTCACATTAATAATGTGTGCAAAAGTAAAAGTAGTTCATTAGTATTTCTAGACAAGAAAAGAGGTGATTTTTTTTCTTTCTTTCTCTGTCGCTCTCTCTCTCATATTAAAAACATGGAGGATAAGGATAGCACATCCAGGAATGTAAATTTCTTTCCTGTCTATTTGATCATGTGCTATTGGCATTAACACTGTCAATAATTCATGGTAAAAGAGGAAGTTGCCATGAAAGGTTACCCATTGTCAGGCTGTGATCAATAGGTAAGACCACATCGTGTGATATATTGTCAAGTATCAGCCAGATTCACTTTCTCATGGATTTTATAAACAGGGGTAGCTACACTTAGTTTGTCTAACCTGAGCTAAGCTCATTTGTTCATTAACCTTTCACTGCTGATAAACAATATGCCTTGAATACATTTTCTTTTACAGAGTATCAGCTATTGCTATTTAATTTGTGTCATCTGGCAGAGGGCCTCTAGGTTTTGGCTCCTTGTTTTGATGTTAGAGTTTGTATTAGAGCAAACAAAACTGTCACTTTGTTTTCCTGTCTTCCTGTATTGGGTCACTTTGTGCTACATGATATGATCTAAGACAATTCAATGCAAGGAGACACATGTCCCTTCTCATTGGAAATACGAAGACTGTAGCTTTCTTTTCCCCTGTGGGAAAGAAAGCAGGTCAGGTGTCCAAAAGTAGTGGAGGAAAGTTTGGTGTCATCATTATTCCTCTTCCTCCACAGAGATAATGTAAGAGCATAAGGCAAGAACAGCTCTGGTTTCCTCATATAGAGATAAAAAGAGAGCAGCACTTTGATCATTTATGTTTAAGGTACCGTGGAAGGGCACTTACATAAAAACAAAACTACCATTTCTGAACACTGTCAAACATAATCTTCATCTAATAATATCCTGGAATCTCACAAAAAAATGCTCACTTATTGAAATCAACTCTTAAGGGATAAATTAAAATGAAACATACGTAGCCATTTGGCTTCTTTGATTTAGGAAATGAAAGTATTTGATTCATTTCTTTTTTTTCTTTTTGATTTTTGGAGTTCCTATATGATCCCTAAAATATTTTTATAAGTACACACTCAAACTGGATATTTTTTCATTTTATGGTATTTTTTAAATTTCACCCAAATATTATTTTACATAATAATATTTACATATTTGTACATATTAAGATGTAAAATAATTTGGACAAAACCTAACGAGAACTCTGTGTCAGCAAGTAAAATTTTATTCAATGGTTTTTGCACATGGAAAAAATGCACCAGATAGTATGAGGACAATAGTGACCATTAGAAGAAAAATTCTGGTGATTTTCCAGAGGAAAAAAGGATGCAATATAATAATTCATAATAATGAGTAATAAATACAGGAGAATGAATAAAGTAACACTGACATCTTGTTTTCTTTTTTTCTCCATCTTTCTCAAAATAGTCTGTCCTTGCTTCTTGAGTATGTAGTTTTTCTCTTAAATTTAGCATATTCTATTTATTTATTTATGGTACTGGGGATTGAACTCAGGGGTACTCAACCACTCAGCCACATCCTTATCCCTATTTTGTGTTTTATGTAGAGACAGAGTCTCACTGAGTTGCTTAGCACCTCGCCATTGCTGAGGCTGGCTTTGAACTCACGATTCTCTTTTCTCAGCCTCTCAAAGTGCTAGGATTACAGGTGTGTGCCACCACACCCGGCATAGCACATTGTTAAACCTACCCGACGTAAGACAGCCATTCATGCTCTTACAACTCAAATCCCGCATCTCTTCCCCCAATAAACTTACTGTCAGTGGATTGGAAATGAATAGGAATCATAAAAATCCTTCACCTCAAAAGAGAAGCATAAGAGGTTGCATGTAAAGAGGATTGCATCACTTCTGTGAGAGTGCCACATTGCTACACATTTGCTAATTATTTGCAACATGCATTAATGTACGAAATAATGCCTTTGCCTTCCATGTTGTTGTTTGGAGATGGTTCTGCTTCTCAGTTTTTAATATGCTCTTTGAAAACTGACACGTACTTTACCCACATCTATCTAGCAATATAGGGATTCAAAAACTGGATAAAATACTTGTATGCTTCCCAACACAAACCTGAGAGGGTAATTAAACAGATGGTAACAATAAACCAAATCTGAACACATCAGGGACTGAAGTCCCCTAATAAAAGCCTTACACACTGAAGGGAGGGAAAAGGAAAAAAATGAAAAAAAAAATACAAAACTCTGTGGTGGTGTTCCAATAGCCACCTGCTTGTCCTGACCTCAGAAGCAGAGGTTAATCAACCATTTAAGGGTGGGTTTCCTTCCACCTAGCAGAGGGCACCTAGAGGTCTTCTGCACACTCTGAGGAGCAGGAAGATAGTCATTGTATGACTCTCAAGGAATATATCTGCTCCTTGAGACTGCCTTCAAAGGCATCGATTTTGGACACACACATTTTCTAGGTGTAAATCCGCCATCATCACCCAACAGGTACCCTTTCACAAATATCAAATCCTTCCAGGTCAGAGGACTTATGCTTTTTTTCTAGCCAAAGTCAAAACCTAGTCATTAAAGATTTCTGTGATGACATAGTATTCTACATATTTTCTACCTCATTCGTGCCAATAGAATGATCTACTATTTATTCTCTTCTTGAAATATATTAGAATTCTACTTATTTCTCAGATCATAACATTTCACAGTGTCCTGAGCTAAATCTACAAAAGATTATTCAGAAAATCTTGATATTTCAACTTGCAAATATATGTATGTTTTTATTTTTTCTACAATATAAAAATAATTTCAGACATACATTATATACATATACATCTTATATAGCTATGTGTATCTATATACGGATATAGATATGTATATATTCTATCTGTACAGATATAGAAATACATGTAAGCACATATATATACACTATATGTACACACACAGAATCTATGTGAGAAAAGCTCTAGTTATTGTGGAGGTTTTCAAAAATATTAATTTATTATCACACATTTAAATGTTATTTTGCCATGAAGCAAGGTGCTTATAACCTGGGGGGTGATTGAATCAGTGTTCACTCTTTTGTTTCTCAAACTGCTTCAGTTCTCTGCCTCACTTGGCAAGTTTCTTAGTGTCATTTATAAGAAACATTCAGTATCAGAACAACAGTGATTTAAGTAGGCAAACATAGTGTGTTTTGGATTAATTCAGCTTGTAATGATGATCAATTGAGACATTTGTGAAAACTGAGGCAAGTATTAAAATTCGAAAAAGTTCAAAATAAAGAGAACCCTACATTAACACATCATTCTGCAGCCTGAAGTTTACCTATCTGTACGTGCACATCACCTTAGACCACTCTCCACTTTTAATTTTTGGATGTTCATACTTGATAAGTATGAAAACAATATTCCCATATCTTGATACATTATACCTAAGATAACACATATTACCTTGGCAGTTTGCCCTAAAACTCTATTAATAATACTGACTATGGTTTCAAAGTTATTTTGAGGCTAGAGAGTATCATATGAATTAAATAAGAGACAGTGCAAATTATTTAGTGGGAAAGCATAGTTGCTGCCACTCAGAGTATTAGGTAACCTCTTTTAATTAGAATGTACACTTTTAGATTACTGATTATGAACATCGGGGGACTCGAGATTTTGATTCATCAGTAATTCTCCTTTATGTCTACACTAAGATGTTAAAATGAGACCTCTGGCTCTCACTCAGTGTTTCCGTCTTTACATGCTGGTGCGGAAGCTCTTTACCTGTAATCTTTAATACTGCTCTGCCCCCTTGTGCTGCTACAGTGAACTCAACAGAGAACAGTGCGTCTTACTCTTTGTACATGAACTACAGAAAAACCCCACTGTCACTTCTCACTTTTCTGGCAAGTTCAAGGTCAGTGTCTAGCTATTTTCAGCTCGTCTCTTCTTGATCCATGCAGAGAAATGACAAGGTAACGTGATTTGGGGTCAGCTGTATTACAGGAACCGTTACATAAACGGAGAAAGTGAAAATCAATCCTAGCTGACAGTGACTTCGGGATAATCAGTGCTCACTGGATGCCTCTGTCAGCTCGCCTGCATCAAACACCGTGTGACTTCTGTCAGATCTTTTTAATAAAACTATATTCTCACTTTCAGCAACCTAAATAAATGTTGCACTGGAGCTGAAATTTTTAAGACCATGTTAGCACTCTACATTTGTAAACTTCCAGTATTTCCTTGAAGAACCTCATGGGTGACACCTATTATCCCATGGTTTGATATTGACCTGAGGTTGAGGTATTGCAGTAAAACCTGCCACTCCTGGTGATCGATGTGAACTTTCCTGGAGACTGTTGCATCCTCCACATTGAACTCAGCTGCACAGTCTCAACACAGCTTCCCAAATCATCCTCAGCCCTAACTCCTCTCTCCTCCTCGCTACCACCTCACTTAATCAATCACTTCTTGTTGGAGGATTAGGTTTCTTCCTTTTTTATAGTTGTGCATTGTTATTTTCCTTTTCATCTGAGTATTTCCCCACTCTCCACTCCCAGTACATTTTGCTCTAATACAGAATTGGAAAGAGAATATTGAACAAGAAGGTCCACATTAGTGGCATTTCTGCTGACAGCACCTGATATGTTAGTTTGGAGAAGGAGCTATTTTATCCCACCCACCTTGTGCTCCCTTGAAACTGTGAAGCATGCAGCACTCCATTGAAGTACAATTTACCATAATATTAGTTGTCAGTAAATTCAAAAACGGAACTCCTAAAGCTATAAAATGGATTAGAAGCAATTTAAAAAAGAATTAACAAACTCGAGTAAGAGTATACTGTCAACAAACAAATGCTCCATCATAGGACTGTAATTTGGAATTTTAATTACCCCTCTGCTCTGTAACAAAACAATGTCTGAACTGGCAGCGATTTGAATCTCTCACAGGTCATTGAGCATTCTAGTTAATTACTCTATGAATAGCCTGTTTTTCTCCCCTCTGGAAACACGTTTCTAATGGCAGTCAAGGTCTGACAAATGTGTCATCTACATAATTAGCTAGGAAGCAACACAAAACATTAAACATGCTTTGTGCCGACAACTATCAAAACATTTCATTTGTTGTCAATTATTCATTACTTTGTAGGTTCTGAAGGGGTTGTTATTATGGAAATAAGTCCAGATGCTAACAAGGTTAGAGTTTTGGATTCAAATTAGTAATCAGAGGACTAACTTTTAAAAAAATGTATCTCATGTACATTTAGCGCCATGTTCAATCAGTAGGAGATTATAAACAAATTTAGCTATGCTCAAGTTAAAATTGTAACTGCACAGCCACATAGATAAATTCAAGAGCCCTGGCTCATTCTTTGAAGTAGACTTTATAGTATTGTTGTAAACTTTCTGAACCTTTTGGCAAGTCCAATGTGTTCTTGGTAAATAGACTTCAAGATTTTGACAGGATGGTGTGGTGCTGAGTGGCAAAGACAAGGAAGAAATCTCTGGTGGGTTTTGAATCTTCTCCCCTGGGACATATTGGGTACTAACAAACTTTTTCATCTCCTCCTCAGAATGACTGCAAACTATGCTAGACTAGTTACTTTAGGCAATCTTTGGATTTTGTGTTCATTTGTTGATACAGTTTTTGCTGTTTCTGAAATCATGTTTCTTTCATTAATCTAATATCATATATAAATATTGTATATTATAATATTGTATATAAATATTTTCTTGTGAAACAGCACTCCTAATGTATACAAAGGATATAAAAAGATTTTTCAACAGAATTGACCTCTCAGTGGCAAAGAAAATTGCAGTGGAAGACACATTATTGTGTAGTCATATCAGAGGCTTGGATCTATGGAGAGTCTCACTCCACTGTCCTCTAGCTTTTCCTTATAAACCAAAATGGCTTACAAATGTCATCTACAATAGTCCAATAAAGATTAGGAACAAAACACTGTCCTTACATTGATGAGATAAGAAAGATTTAACTGCAGAATGCAGCATGTAAGAACAGTTCATAAGACTTGTTCTCAAATCAGGAAAACAGAATTCAAATTATATTTGTATGTGTGTGGAATTTAATTGAGATGATCAGTTTATTTTCTACATAATATTTGATCAGATGCCTGTATCATAGAGCTAGATAAAAAGAAAAGAAAGAAAACAAATTCTATCAGTGAAATCAAAAAGACTCGTTATCTACAGAGTGTTCAAAATATGTCAGGAAATAATTCTACCCTGAGTACTGAGAATGCCCAGCTAATAAAAAAGATCAGGCACTCACTAAGAGAAAATAATTGTCGGTATCTATATTTTTCAAAGCAAAAAGGCAGTCACATCTTACACTAAATAGGACACATTAAAATAAGCTTTAATAATCTTTATGCAGAAGGAAACTAATCCATTTTCAGATCATGCGATCCACAGCAATAAAAGGAAATCATCAAACTAAAAACAATTTTAGAAATGGCTGCAGACTCTCATTTAATTAACATGCAACAGATCATATATTTATGAGGAAGTCAAAATATTTAGGAAGCCTATAATCCTGTAAGCCTTAATGTGGTATAAAAACAACAAATAAATGCAAAGTGTTACTGTTACACATGCCTGCCTGATCAATGGTTTTCACATATTGATCTATAAATGGAGTTGACAGTCTGTGTTGGCTGCACATTTTCCAAGCAGTGCTATTTTTGCACAAAACCAATACGGGCAATTACCTTTGTTTGAGATGCCAAGTCTTATCAATTCAATGTGATTTAGTGTCATTTTAATTAAATATCAGGATCCACTTCAGGACAATTTATACAAACAAAGCCTCAAACCTAACTATAAGCTTGATTTGGAGTAAACATGGACAAGCCCTACAATCTCATAATATTTCTCAAAAACTCTGCTAAACAGAAGGCTTATATTTTTAGTAGCAATTTTTATGTCTGCCTTTTTGGCTAGCCACAACTTTGGCAAGTATCCTATAATCACAGAAGTAAGAAACAAAAGAAAATTGTTTCCTCTTTTTCCTAATAATGCATTAAAAAGAAAAATGAACAAACACAATCTGTTAATGGAAGTAAAAGGAGATGTGTATGTTAACATTTAGGAATGTCTCGACCTAAGTCTTTATCTGAACACCAATAAAAAGATATTTTCCTGTTCACGATGGCCATGAATGAAGTAATGCCCTTCTGTGGGTCTACAAGAGAGAAACTGTGAATATTCATACATGTTGCTGCTTAAGACACAAGCATTAAATGCCTAAATTACTCCTGCCTGCAAATCCTATGTCTGCAGTTTCCTGATTTGGGCTACTTAAACTCTTTATTAATATCTATTCTAAACTGCCTAGTAGGCTGGAGCATCCCTCTTATAAATAACATCAAAGCACGTAAAACCTTTCACATTAGCTATTTGCTGGATTGCACATTAGCCTTTTTAGCCCTTAAACAGGCACACTTCACTTGCCCCATTTACTCACAGTCAGCTGTCTGCTTTCTGTTCAGCACATTCTGGTAAATAAGCCATCTACCTTTAAGAGGCCTCATTCTGGGGCTCAGGATGGGACAACAAATCACTGAGACCAAAGAGCTTCCTTCCCCACTGAATGCAGCTCTCCAGATCTCTCTTACCAATAGGCAATTTTCTTGCAAATCTTGTACTCCAAACTTCTCAACTCTCCAATGTTCCCCAGATAGCCAAGTAATGTCTTTGAAATTTGAAAAAAGTATTGATTTTATTAATCAAATAAAAATAAGTATTTGGTGTTTAAAGAAATGATGCCTATCACCAATAAAATTTAAGGGAACACTTATACCTGTTTTATTGAAATGCTTTCCTGCAAGATTTAAAGTTCTCAAAATTTATAAATTAAAAATAAATTCACCTGTGTTTGTATAGCTCAGGCTTGAGTAAATGTTTATTCTGACATATCAAAATGCTCTTTAAGATATTTAGAGGCTCTTAATGCCATATATGAATTTTATATTGTGTTCTAAGTACATAATCATGTTAAAGTATTTTTAATTGAACAAAATAAAAAATATTTCATGGGTGAATGACAAAGTGGCTCAATAAATTTGATATTAGAATATTTAAATTCATTTTTGTAATAACATCAGCATGAATGTAATATAAGATTCTTGTGCATTGTATAGTTGAGTAAGTCTACATAAGACATATATAACCAGCTTCAGCAACAGTGAGGCGCTAAGCAACTCAGTGAGACCCTGTCTCTACCTAAAACACAAAATAGGGCTAGGGATGTGGCTCAGTGGTTGAGTGCCCCTGAGTTCAATCCCCAGTACCAAAAAATTTTTTTAAAAAAGACATATAACCATTATATTGGTGAACAAGTTGTATATAAGACATTTATTAAACAAAATGCAAAACATATATATGGTCTGTAAGTATGCGATTTTATCTGTAGAAATTATATGTATGAATTTCTGTTACAACTAAATGTGCTTCATGTGAACATGTGCAGGTTAGAAGACAGCTCTTCCCACTTCTCCTAAATTCAAAATCTCTTCCTTGACCTCACCCCATCACCCAACTTCTGAAAAAATCAAGTTCTTAGTTTAGCTTGAGCAGATAACTTTAACAGCCTTGTTTGAATAAATATGCCAAAATACTTTACATTCTGTCAGTATCTAGTCAGAAAATTGTGCATGGAAAAAGAGATGAAAAGAACTGAGACAGAAAGAAAATTAGTGCCATGGCAAGCTTTCAATACAGTATCTCCGAGCCAAGTTTTCTCGGTGAAATGACATATCCTCACTAAAATACCCCTTTTATATAATTATGCACTGAGCACACATAACCAAAAGTAACTTTTATTTTTGTTCCTTATCGAGGAATACATATTGCCCAGGCTAAGAATGCGGAAACAAAAGCTAGGATAATTATAGCTAATTTAACTTTGGAAAACTCTTATTCTCTAGCAGTCCAGCATACAACCCCCAAAACTAAAGTTATGTAACAAGGTAATATCAACAATGAGAAACTGCATGATAAAATCCTGCCCAAAAGTGAAAAATGCTAATTTTGTCTCATTTAGCAGCTGGATACAGAAATGCTCATTAGTTTTAAGAGGGTTAATCCTTTTAACTTTTGCATATTGATATGCCAATTATGCCTAATTGTACAAGAGGCATCAGTCAAGGTAATAGTGCATAAACACATGAAAGTTATTAAGTACATCCCAACATGTAATAAAGTAGGTGTTAATTGGTAGCTGAGTTCTGCGGGCTATTGAGGTGGATAATTCATTGAGAGATGGATCACTTGTAATTTCTCTCCATAATTCCTTTTGCAGTCTCATGCTGTGATGTTTTCATGCTTGTCAAAAACAACTGCGGCATAGTGCCTTTTGTTAAACACAGCCAATAAAATATGTTAGGCATCATTAAATATACTTAACTTTTAAACTTTTTCAAAGGTACAGTTCTTACTGATAATATATAGAGAGATTCCAATAATTTACTCTAACCACTGTCTCAAGCTCATACTTGAGGAACATTTTAGCTGCTTTAAAAGTGAAGTCAACTAACAGTGTTGTGCCTCCCAGCAGACAATAGTCTTAAATGAGAAATTGAGTAAAGGAAAATGCATTTCCCATTAGTTACCTTATCTAAGGATGTATTTCTGACTCCCCCCATATAATCACTGGCCTCCTTATGTTAAATGTGTCTACAACACCTGAGGAAAGAATGATTAAATTCATGTGTTCCTCAAGCTCCTGCGAGTGCTCTGGATTAATTTTGTACTTGAAATTCAAGTAAAAAATAGGGAATAAATATAATCTGTAGCATGCTACTCATCAAGTTTATCTCATTTAATAACACAGTTAGGGAGCAGAATATTTCATAGGCCCCTACGATATTAACAGAACACTCAATTAATAGCTCACATGTTTCTGCAGGGTGACTGGGACTCACAGCCTGTCCCCAGCTAACCTATTTCTCGCTCTTGGTCTCACTGTGAGAAACAAAATAGATCTGGGGTCCAAAAGAGTGGCTAACATTGCATAAATAATTTTGTAACATCCTATGGCCTCAGCTGCAAGTTACCACCATTATGGAAGAAAATTAACCAGAGGAGACTCATCGCAATCAGTGGGTTTAGTGGCTCAGGATGTGTGCAGGGCCAGGGACACAATTGGCAGTAGAGTTCATCTCTAACTATTTTATTTCAAATCTTCCTAATGACACATTATCTAGATAGAATGGCTTCCTCTCCAAACCTTAACTAGCCACACCATTCCAATCGTGTAAGCCCATTCCAAATCCAATCACAATTCCCACTATCATATATTACGGGGAGATTTTAAGGAAGAGATTTTTCACATGTTTTCAAAGGTTTTTTTTTTTTCTCAGTTCATTCTTAGCTAATTTTAGCCTCTGGCTTTTCAATGTGATGTACTGTATTTGGAAGTACAAACACCACATGCTAGCATAACCTCATTATTTTTATGACACTGAAGCATGATAGTAGAAGCCCTTAAAATGAGTCAAAGGTGCTCTTCAGCCTAGCTCCAAATCTACTTTATCACTCTGGATTAGACCCAGCTCTACTCTTGCAACTGGGGATATTATTATGACTATAAGTAGGCAAGATAAAATGCATTACCAAAACAGTTTTCTCATGCACATTAGGAAAACAAATACAACAAAGCTAATTAGCTTTAAAAATTCTGTATGATAAGGGAACTTGGGGTATTTGGAGCATTTGACTTACAGGTTCAGTGACCTTCCCAACATCGGTGAGGATCATGGATTTACTTTGGCTCAGCCGGTCGTGGTGGCTGTTGGCATTTTTTATTCTCATTTGTACAGCTCCTGTGCCTTGGTGAGTGGAATTCAGTGTCTCCACAGAAGTATTAGAAGTTGTAGATTTCTGCATATTACAGTGTTATCCTGATAAAATATAAAAGCATTACATTATTCAAAATAGACACTTTTCCACAATAATTCTTGGTGGGTGCATGTACATATGCAGAATTAGAATATTAAAATTAAATAAAGGATTCTTCACTTCTCTGAGTAGTAAACAGAAGGTAATTGCTTTGTAGTTATTTTATCCATAGGGGCTTTTATAGGTAGGTAGTACTGTACATGACAGAAGACTTCAGAAGTCTGTAGGCAGCAAACCCATATTCAGTGTAATTCCTAATTCTATTAAGAAATTTCTAACAGCATTATGATATAGTCATCCTTCTATATAGAAACCATGGTGTCCACTAATCACCTTGAGGATATTTGCTCTTCTCACTCACAACTTCACTGGTCTATTTCCCACTTCAATCTCAGGCATTACCACAAGCACCATTTTTTTTGTTGAACCAAAATGTATATATGAATCAGGTCAAATGTAAGAGAGTAGAATTGGTGTCAGAGCAAAACAAAGAGATCTCACAGCCCCCATTTCCACTCACAATATTCACAGGGGAAATTTACATTCCTTCATCCACTGCCACCTGCCACCTGAAATAGATTTACTAGCTTAGTGGGGCATAACAAGAAGAATATGAAGGGAAAGAAAAATCAACACTAGAGTATATTTATATATGACACTGTTACATTTTTATATATATTTAAATATATAATAGTATATGTAATAGGAGTATGATTTAGGCAAAAAAATTCAGTGTGGGCACACTTTAAATGAGCAGCAGTGAGGAAAATATAATTTAAAAAAGAAAACAAAGAGAACTCCACTGTGGCAGCACTAGAAGGAGAGCTCTAGCGGCTTCCTCACATCCACGGTCCTCTCCAACCATCCCTCCCCTAAAGTTCCTCAAGTGAACACACCATCTCATTAAAACAGAAAACTTGCAATGAAAACACAGCTGTTAAATTGCTAGAATCGGACATCCTGATTGTTGCCTACAAGTCTTGCCTGTATAGACTTTGTGTTCTAGGCACTGAGCACCTGTGTACAGCATTGGACAAATAGTGATTAGTCAGTTACAGAGATCAATTACAGAGTCAGTTACAGAGATCAAAAGAATGATCATAATTTAAGGAAACAATCATACTGGTAGCCCTATTTTTGTTGAATGGAATGTGAGGCAAGAATTGTAATGGTCATGATAATTAGACACTAAAATAAATAGAAAGTATTTTAATAGAAGGAAAAGTGTTAAAATTAATACCATCAGGCAACTGAATGGAAACTTAGAAAATAAGTTAATGTTTATTAGTTACTATGTGCTAAGAAATGCGTTCAATGGTTTAATTCTTACAAAACATCTATGAAATAGTCAACTCATATATTTACAGTGGTGAGAAATGAGGATTGGACAAACTAATAATTTTTCTAGGGACACTTTAGGAAGTAGATGGACCTGCATGTATCTTAATTTCAAAGAGGCTACCCAGAAGGACAAACTCTACTTTATCTACAGAGTGAAAACCACAAACAATAAAAAAGACTATTGATGCATACAAACCACATGGAGAAATGCAAACTCATTCTAAAGAGTGAATGAAGGCAGTCCAAAGAAGGAAATGGGGAGGAAAAAGGAAGAATATTTATTCTGCACTTTACTTACATAGTATTCTAAAATACACACACTAACATGTTATAGAAGACTGACCAATGATTGCTCAGGGATTGGATAGAGGCAAGGATGGATTATTTTAAATCCAAAGAAATGTCTGGAGATAATAAATATATCCATTATCTTGATTGCAGTCGTTTCCCAGCATATGCATACATTAAAATGAACAAATTGTACAGTTTGAATACTTGTACTTTATAGTATTCAGGTACAATTTACAAAAATATAGAAAAATTGTTTTAGGAATTCCTTAACCATTTTATTTTGTTCTTACTTTCAGTTTTAAATGCCTATATGAATGATGTATTATAAAAACTACCTAATTGAGTATGACATTTTTCAAAAAGTATTAAATAAAACTTTAAAGTAACAAAAACTAAAATTTCAATTTATTCTAGGAAAGTCTTTTTATAGAAAAATTGAAGTTCTCTTCTGAGTGCATTCAAGACTTTGTCTTCCACATGACTCAATGGATTCAAACTTAAGCGTGGTGTTTTTGTAATACAAGAGGAACTCGCTCAGGCTGAAGCCACTATCTTCTGACTAAGAGCATCAAGCCACCATATTTACATACCCCAGGCATGTGCCATTTATAGGACATGATGCTTCCTCTTCCTCTGCACAAATTTCAGTGTCAAATATTTGTATTCTTGTACTGATTCTATGATCAGCCTGTAATTTACTTGGTGATGTGTTACTGTTAAAAGACAGGATTACTTACAAAGCCTCTTATCTGGCTTTCCTGACTGTTTTCTTGGGAACAGGCTGCAGAAAGCATTTTCAAGATCTTCCTTCTTCAGAACTTTCTGTCAGGCTCATTTTTCTCCCTACCACAGTGTCAATGCTGTTTCTCTTATCCTCCTCACTTTCTTTCCTCTAGCCATGATTTCATTTTCCATCTGACCTCATTCTCACATTTTGATGATACCCCACCACACTGTTGTTTTATTCCACTTCCCATATATAGTACATTGTCTCTGCTAGTCTGCAGGGATATGTTCAAGACTCCCTCGTGGATGACTGAAACTGTGGATAATACTGAACCCTATATGTTCTATGCTTTTTCCTGAATGTACATACCTATGATAAAGGTAATTTATAAATTAGGCATACTAAGAGATTACAATTATAATATATTGTAATGAAAATTAGGTATCTGTGGTTTCTCTCAAAATTTCTTGCTGTATATTCACCCTTTTTCTTGTCATGATATGGGATGACACAATGCCTGGGTGATGAGAGGAAGTGAAGTGAATGTCATAGACATTGTGACATAGCATTTGGCAACTACATAAGGCTTGCTTGTACACTATGATACTTCAGTGGTTGATATGATAACTGAGGTGGCTCTAATGAGAAGGTAGTGTAAAGAGTGAAGAGACACTGGACCAAAGGAGGAGTCCAGTTATGGAGAGGACAACATGAGTCCAGTTATGGAAAGTGGGCAACATGAAATTTCATCATGCTTTCTGAACAGCACATAGTTCAAAACTGTTTATTTCTGGAATTTCCATTTAATATTTTCAGACCATGGTTGACTATGCATAATTGAAAGCACAGAAAGCAAAACCAAAGACAAGGGGGCACTACTGTATTTTGTTCTACAATGCCATTCACTTGATACTACTTCATAATTGTTTTTATTTTTTTAAAAAATATTTGCAGGTTTCTAATTTCTACAGACAAATATTGCTCTGGAAAAATACAGAAAAATGACACAAAATCTCTTTATGAAGACTCCAATCAACAGAAAAAAACATTACTCCTTCAATATTTATTGAGATTCTCCTAAGCGGCAGGCACCTTCTTAGCATTTGAAAAATCATCTTTTTTTTTTAACCAAGTGCCCTTTAATTTGTTGAGGGCAATAGAGAAACAAATCAGTAATTAAATGAGGATAAAATTGTGCCCACATGAGAAGAGGAGCAATGGCATCAAACTCAGGTGGAACTGGGAAGTAAAGAGAGAGAAAGTCTAAAGTCTACAAGAGAAGATCAGACCATACTGGAGCTAGGTCAGGGCAGGTAGGGCATTTTGGGTAGAAGGCTTGACAATGCAAAGGAGTGCCAATGCCCGTGATATTATAAGCTAGCTATGAAAATGTCATAAAGGGAAAATTAGGTAAGAGGGAAGTTCAAAGAAGAAAAGTCTGATGGAATTCATGGAGCACATGCTTTGGACTCTGTGTGGGTGAGTCTGGTCCTCCTGCTTGCCTCTCCTGGCTGAAGAACAGGTTGAAAACATCCTACCTCTGATCCAACTGGTGCTATGAGGAACTGGTATTCTAGACCTTCTAAGGGAGATAATATAGGAAGATGACTTTCCTTGGCATAATATACACATATCTCATTAAATTTATGGAGAAGCAAAACTCCACTGCAGGACAGAGGGAGGTTCAGGAGGACAGAGAGGATAAAGGAGGATGGACATGTGACAAGATTAGAAGTAAAGCTGTACTAGTGGCTGTGCTACTTGTGACTACTGTACTTGTGAGTTCAGAAACAATTTATTTTCATTCAGCCTACTATTATTAGTATTATAGTCCATACTAATAGGGCTATTTCTGTGCCATATTTTGCATGTTGTATTTGAATCCTATATGGAGCCCTTGCTCTACAATTTCTCAGTTTCTTGCTGCCTACATCTTAACCCTCTCTTTCCTCTACCAGGCACCCTGCAATCCCTTTCCATATCAGCTACCAAATCCCCTACTCATTTGGGCTTCATCTCATCTACAGAGATGAAATTTCTGAAATTTCCATCATCCATTTCTTGTCTATATCCTTAAAAAACACCCATTTTATCATTGAGTTACACAGATGTAATCATATTGATTTAACAAATTAATTCAATGTTATAAAAGATTAATCAGACTTCTGCTTAACTCTCAAGTATATATTTACTTGAGTCTCAAACTGGAAACTTTTCTGGGTACATGAAAGAAAGTTCTCAGAGTATAAGAGTGTTGATCAGTTTACTCTATCAATGCCCTTGAGTAATACTAGAGGAGTCAGCATGTGTGACTGAGGATTGAATATTAGCAATGCATTCTAGCAAATGATGGCTCTTGGGATTGGGTGATGTGGTGGTGCCAACACAGTGGTCTTACATTTGAGTTTCATGAAATAAATTTCTAGGTAACATACCCCATAGCAGAGCCTGCTCAATATTGACTCAAAAAACTCTCATACCCAAGGTCCATTTTGACTTGGGTCCCAACTCCTAGGACTGGCTATGCTTCCAGGAACATTTGTATCAATTTACGGGTATACACGAAAGGGAAAGAACAGCTCTGATTCTGTGAGTCTGTCAAGTGTTTCTGCATTATTTCAAAAATATTCACAGGGATTTTAAATCACATGCTGTTGTTTCACCCACATTCCTCACTGACCCTTAGTTTTCTAGGTTTAGTAAAGTGGATTGTAGAATTAATATATGTTTATCCTTACTTCTGTGCAACTTGGTAACATCAGGTATATTGTTAACTTCAAGCCATATCAACTTTCAATTTTATTAGATCTGTCTGTTCAGCATTCCCCCCATTCTCCCTAAAACATGTCATACATTCATCATCATCATTATTGTTTTTGGTAAATCATATTTAAAAAATTGATGCCTTGGATGTTTATATTCTTACAGGAGGGACTCAGAGTATTGATGAATGACTAATGAAAATATTGAAGAACTCGCTTATTTTGCATGTGCCTAAAATAAACATCGATTTTTAAAACTCTCCAAAAACAAAATGCCTGAGTTAGAAATTGAAATGTAAATCACTTAAGGCTGGCTTCACTGTTTCTCTAGACTTCCTGATTTTATATGTACTCAGAGAAGAGCAAGAATAGCCTGCAATATTGCACTAGTTCCACTTTCAATCCTGTTTTAAAAATAGGAAGTAATGATGAGAGTGCACAGCATTAGAGCCACGCAAACTTTGGCTCTAGGATAGACTTGGTTCAGTGGCATTCTGGGCTCCATTTCCACAGTCACACTGCAAATGCACAAATAGGAGTGAACATGATATTCCAACTAATCATAAATTTCATAGCTGCTCTGCCAATTATTTAATGCACTCTGTTAATTACACTAAGGCTCAACAGCTTGCCCTTTTGAGTTTGAAAGTATATTTTTGACATCTCTTTTTCATCAGGAGCATTAAAAGTAAAAGTATATGAGGAAATTTTTAAGTTAAGAAAAAATAAATAGGCATAACAATATAATTTCATGGTGCAAACAGAGTAAACTGAGGCTCAGGAATATAGAAGCTCTTCCCCAAGCTGTTACAGCCTGCTTGAAGTAGTCCCAGGACAACATCTACAGCTGGAAGTCCCAAATATCCTTGGTTTTGTTATAAACTCCAAAGTCAAATGGAAACTATGAATGAAAAAATTAAAAAAAATTTAAAGAAAATCTGGCAGAGATCAGGGTGATGAAATGATCACAGTGTAGCCCTATTAGGTATATGACATGTAAGTCTTTCTATTTAATCATTTATAGCATTCCTATGCTTTTTAGCAAAATAACAGAGACTTAATAAATGTTTGTTGGACATATAAATGGAAAACAAATATGGAAAGTAGTTAATACCAGTATATGTAGCCTATCAAAGTTCTCAACAAATAAGTTTGTTTCTTATTTTAAAAACATGTATAACTTATCCTTGGCAACATTTTCAAGGTTCAATGAACTATGGATATTTTACAATATGTCAGAGGCAGAAAGAAGCACTGCCTTTCATACATTATGAGACCAATATTAAAGTGTTCTCAGAGATTCACATAAACTTTTAAAAATGTAAAAATTCCATATTTCCATTTCAGAATAACGGTTATGTTTCTTTCTCATTACAAAAAAATGAGCACATTTTTCACTTAGGTTTTAGGAGGGTTATTTGTTTTGTCTTCCTTGAGATTCAGATTTCTTTAGGTGCTTGATATTTTTAATCCAACTAGAAAATCTCTCCTCCATGACATGGGCTTTGTAAGGAAAACTATCTTGGAAGTAAGCATTGAATGTACCCCTAGAGAATTCCACTTTTAAGGGAATTATTTTGGGTTTTCACTATGTGACTAGAGCCACATGGTTGCCCCAACCCCCAAGAGCCAAGGTCCTCTCTCTAAAATGGTACACCTCCATGCAATGTGATCCCATTCCTGTCTCTGCATGTGGGCAGGCTTCATTCTCCTAGTCTGCTAAGGACTCAAGGAAACTCCACAGACAAATATTATTTCTCAGAGAAATTCATTTCAATCCCCTGGAAAGATCTTATGTTGATCTGTGGTAGAGCAGAGTCTGTTTGTTCCCTTGTGGAAATGACTTGTGGCTGTGGTAGCTCCAGTAATGTGTGGCACAACCTTCGTGTCACGCTTTCCTGACAGGTCAGTAATTAACTTGCTTTGCAATTGTTTGCCGTCTCCACCACAGCAGCCATTTACCAAAATAACATTTTAATTTCAGTTTCCTTCCAGCTCACTTTCCTTTTCTTTTTCTCCCTGTGGCTTCTACATCTCTATTAAGTCTAATTTCCCCAGACCACCTCCATAAGCTGAGAGCGTACAATAAAACCCAGTTTCAAAAATGTCAAATATAATGAGAAAAGAAGATCACAGTAAAGGAATTTGACCATAGCCACCCCACTGGGTAACATTGTCTTTGACTGGGCGGGTGTTATATATAGGAAATGTGATAATAAGGCTGCATTTTTTAAACTTATATCAGGGGATCTGGGGGATAGGCTGCATTTGCTGATAAAGTCTGGCAAGTCAGCTGCATGGATAAACTGCAATACAGTTTTTGTCATTGCACCTAAATGATGAATGACAAGTAAAATATATTTTGAAAGTAGAAGTCCCTAACAAATTTTTGTGGTAGGCAACCTTGATCTTCCTTAGCTCTTAGTAACCTGTTGCCACCTCTGATATTCTGGGCACCATAGCCTTTTAAATTCCATTCTATTGAGAGCAAAGCAGCTGATTTTACATTTCAAATATTTATGGAGCTTCTACCCTAAAAAGTAGACTTACTTCATCCCACAGGGTCTACAAAAATCTTCAAGAAGTTAAATACAAACAGGTTTGTCTACTATGAAAATGGATAAAGATGCAATGGGGGAAAGCCCTGGGCACAGTGAAGATGACATTAGGCCTAGAGAAATGGAGGTGATGTTAGTCCTAGATGTTCTGGGACTCCAACAGGCAGAGAAAGAATATCAAGAGCAGCACAGGACAAGGTTACCAGAATTGAGGAAAAGAGGAGTGACTTTCTACATCAAATGATACAATGTCATTTAGCTAGGTAGGAAATTTAGGGAAAGATGGTTGATTAGGTCTGAATTAGAAAAGCCTTGTGGCTCTTATTAAGGAATTGGGATTTGTGTTACAGCTCCTAGAGAAATTTGAGTACTTTCTTTAAGGGATAATCCCTTTTTGAAAGATTTGGTGGAAAATGATCCACAAGAATGGATCTCCAAGGACTGAGGCTGCAAAATGAACATTACCCTGTTCATGGAAAATAAATATAATCACCATTGCATTCAGTTCTAAATACTGATCTTACGATAACAGCACCCTGCGATATGGAAACATATTCTAGAATTTTAGAAACCTCACTTTGAACATCCAGGTATGTGTTTATTGTTTCTAGTCACCGATCCCATGAAGAGAAAGGTAAAGAAGTGACAGGACTGACAACATGTTTAAGGTTAAAGGCACCAGGGTGCAACTGCATCTATATAGAAGATAAAAGACTAACGAAGTTAAGATTAGAGGAACTGCTACTGAATTCCCCTCTGATGATCAGGCAGGTAGGAAAACACTGAAAAACAAACAGGAACAGAATGCCTGTGCCCTTGTAATTACATTTAGAGAGCATAAGAAATTTTATGAAATGGTAATCTCCTTAAATTCATAGGAGAACTGTAAGGGGCGTAAGTAATGCAATCTTCTCTCTGTTTCCTGTCAGTTTTGACCTAATCTAGCAAGAAATTCTGAGCCGATTTTTGCCTCTTGCATACAAGTATCAATTAAGGAAAAACAGGGTGACTATCTTAGGGCAGTGATGATAAAATGTCACTTAAGGAGAAACATCAGCTGTAGAACAAGCTGCTAGGCAGCCACAGCATTACAAAACACTGGCAAAACAAACAGCATCTCAAGATAGTGCCTGGGCCAGGCCTAATTCTCTGATCTTTGTTAGAAGCAAACAAGTGCAAAACGTACATTTTAAACCAAAAGTTGTATTGTTTTCTTGGGATTTCTTGTTCTATGGTGATTTTTTTTCCCAAAAGATTGACTCAGTGGCCAAGTTCTTTTATCAAGTAGATTAAATTTAATCATCCATTGGTTGCAGTTATACCAGGCACCTATCGCTATCTTGGCCTGCCCCAGGTTCGATAAGGGGAAGTTGCCTATTGCATAACTAGGGCTTCACAATAATTAACAGAATTCAGTAATTGACAGTGGTCAAATGTGGCTAACATTTGTTTCATTTAGATAAATTTGTTATGGTATCTATTACTGTTTCCCTAATACTGATTTTTCCAAACTCTGAATTGATTGGATTTTAGTGCCAAGAGGGCCTGTCTGAGGATCAAAGAATAATGTTAGAGTCCACTGTTGTGAAGGACAACGATGTCACATTAACATAGTAATTTTCAGAATATCTTCTGTGATATATTTAAAATTAAGTTATTGCATGCTCAATTATTTATGAGTAAAATATTTTTAATGCCTTGTGTGGGGGTGTGTTGGCATGCAGGTATATGCCTGTGTTTGTGCAAAACTTTTAATTAACTGTTACAAACTGAACACACTCATGTTATAATAGCCAAACCAAGAAACACAATGCTGTTAGCATTCCAGAATCCCCTGCTTGTACCACCAAGGGATACCATTAGTCTGTCTTCTTAGTTTTGCCTATTTTTTTGAACCTTACATAAATGGAAACCTTAACTATGTGCTTTTTCTTGCAGGACTTATTTTATTCAAACTTTTATTTGTATAGATGAGAACTATGCAGTATTTTCTTGCAAAGTGCCTATACAAGATTCTTCCTCATTTTTATATTAGATTGTCTGCCCTTCTTAGTTTTTAGCAGTCTTCCAGATGCAAGTTATTTTTTTTAAATATTTTTTAGCTGTAGATGGACATAATGTCTTTATTTTATTGCTTTGTATGTGGTGCTGAGGATCGAACCCAGGGCCTCACGCATGCGAGGCAAGCGTTCTACCGCTGAGCTACAATCCCAGCCCCTACATGCAAGTTATTTTTAATACATATGTTGCAATAATCATCTTTTCCAACACGTAGGTTGCTTTTTCTCTCTTGATATATTTTTGTGAATAGAAGTTCTTAATTTTAATATTGTCCACTATATCATTTATTTCTTTTATTATTAATTTTTGTTTTCTAAAGAAATCCCTGCCTGAAATGCAAATCAAAACTATGTAGCGATGTCATTTTGCTACAGCTAAAATGCTCCTTGCTAGCATCAAGAATACAAACACTAATTAACTTTGGAGAGATTTAGAGGAAAAGAAACACTTTTACACTGTTAGATGAATTGTAAATTAGTACAACCACTATGAAAATCAGTACAGATGTTCCACAAAAGATTAGGAGTTAAATCATCATATGACCCAGCTATACCATTTCTTGGTATTTATCCTAAAGAATTTAAGTCAGCACACTATTGTGATACATGCATATCCAGGTTTACAGAAGCACAATTCACAATAGCTAAACTACGGACCCAGCCTAGGTGTCTGCCAATGGATAAATAGATAATGAAGATGTAGTACATATACAACATGTAGTTTTATTCAGTCATAAATAAGAATGAAATTTTGTCATTTTCAGAAAAATGAATGGAACCTGAGAACATTATGTTAAGTGAAATAAGTCAAATTTAGAAAGTTGTGTCGTATGTTTTCTCTTATATGTGTAAGCTGGAAAGGAAAAAGGAAAAGCAAGGTAGTGAGGGAGTATCATGGATCAGTAAAGTAGAGGACAAGAAGCGGGGTGGCGGGGAGGAAAGGTAGGAAAGGGGAAATACTGGGGTCTGATACTGACCCAAATATACTGTTACTTTGTGTGCCTGTATGAATATGCAAAAACAAATCCCATCATTAAGCACAATTATCATGCACCAATAAAAATATGGAAAAGAAAAAATAAATAAACCCCTAGCTATTCAAGACTATAAAGACTTATTCCTATATTTTCCTCTAAATTACTTGCTATTTCAACTTTTAATTTTAGAACTGTGATTCAACTAGAAATAATTTTGTGTTTAGTTTGTAGTAGGGATTGCTTTCTTTCCATATTATTAATTCATTCCTTTATATTTTCAAGTTTTAAGGACCTGTCACCTTTGGTGTTGTCAAAGTAGAAAAGACCAGGAACTGGCTCTCCATCCGAAGTGACCAGTTGCTGGAGAGGTTGCCTAGCCACAAGTGGTGACGAGAGGTGAAATGTGAAAGGTACCAATTGCGTCCAATGATTACATAGATCTCTGGTTACAATCTGGGTCAATACTGGCAATGGGGAATATAAATTGAGGAGGAAGAGTTATTTAACAGGTAGGCAGAAACAGGTGGTAATCTGGGAGCAGTGATACTGAGAAGTTCAGGTTTTCCAGGTGCTATCAACTAGGAGATTGTTGCAGAGTTCTCAATGCTGGCTATTTGTTCTGGTCTATGTAAATACATACAAGGGAGACTAATGATTGAAAGGTCAGACCTCAATCTTAGCAAGTGAAATGAGACAACAAATGACCAGGTTATCAACAGAAGTAGTTGTGGTCAGAGACAAAGCAAATGCTCAATGAGAAAGAAGTGGCCTGCTGAAGTACTGGGACTTGTAACAAATTAAGAATGAACTTGATGTGTACATGAGCCCAGACCAAAAGCCAGTGTCACTTGTTATATTTTATTATTGAAACCACAAATTCTCATTTCACTGGAATTAAAGATTACTATATGTAGTTAGGATTTCTTCTGAGATTGAAGAACAGAAATAACTCAACTTCCATTGAAAATGAGTACACGAGTTGGGCGCAGTGGCTCAAGCCTGTAATCCCAGCACTTAGGGAGGCTGAGACAGGAGAATCGCGAGTTCAAAGCCAGCCTCAGCAACGGCGAGGCGCTAAAGCAACTCAGTGAGACCCTGTCTCTACATAAAACACAAAAAAATAGGGCTGGGGATGTGGCTCAGTGGTTGAGTGCCCCTGAGTTCAATCCCCAGTACCAAAAAAAAAAAAGAAAAAAGAAAATGAGTACATGACTCTGGTGGTGAGAAGGGAGAACACCTTAGAGCAGGGATTCTGAATGGCCAAAGTATGGGTCTTATTAATCACCTTCCACAGATATTCTAAATCTGTAAGACTGAGGGGTGGGTGGAAAAACAACATGTTAGGCCATCACCTCTCAGTAATTCAGATGAATCCTGGTTTTCTTTAAGTTATTTTTATAAAGTTTTATAATTTATTTTTTAATATTTCCATTGTTCTAAAATTGTTACTAATTAAGTACTTTAATGCTTTCTTTCTTTCTATTTCTTTTTTTTCCCCTCCGCTTTTTGGTGGTGCTGGGGATCCAACACAGAGCTTCATACATGCTAAGCACATGAGCTACCACTGAGCTATATTCCCAGCCCCAGTCTTATTCTTAATGTCCACCTCTGCTAGGTTCCTTTGGTTCACATTGCTGCTCAAATTAAGTTTTCTATGAAGGAGGCATCACTTTAGAATGTGCTGGTAGGGACAGAAAGGCATACGGTTTTGTTGAAAATAGTGAAAGGTAAGTGAGGAAGTAGCTAAATAGCTAAATGAATAGATACACAGATAGCTACATGAAAATGATGTTGAAGATATCCTACTTAAGATGAATTAAAATATGATGTTTAACTATCAGAACAAACATCCTATATTGCTCCAAAATAATCATTTTACATAACAAAATACAACCCCAAATGGTCTTATCACAACAATCTGCGTCTATATACCACTTTGAGTACTTTGTTATTTTGTTGTTGTTTATTTATGTATATCATAAACTTGGTAAATGTGAATAAAATGACATACATTCAAAAAATGTAGAAAGCAGTTCTCCTTATTAAAGACCAGAGGAAGTTTGGTTTGAGGACAAGAAATTATGCAAAATATTGTTTATGTAATCTTTCTTTCAAGAAGCCAAGAATAGCAAAATAATGAAAATTTATCTTCCAGTCCACATTACTTAAATTGAGAGTTTTGACTGTTTTTTAAATTCCTTGTCTTTGAAGATTCTCCACCACATTGTACATTGTTCTTTGTATATCTAAAAATGCATCCTGTTGTTTGCAGGTAGAATAACTGAATGCTCTCTTCCTACTTTTAAGTCTATTGAAGTGCTTCATCTGCATTATAAGAATCCTTAATCCTGGAATTATTTGGAAGGCTAGATCCTTCATTTAAACCAGTTTGATTTTGCTTCATTTTCCTTAAAGAAGATGAAATTTTTATTAAGGATTTTATAAGTTATTTTTAAATATATGCATTGTTATAAAATTGTTACTAATAACGTTAGTGCTTCTCACCTCCCTTTTTTCTTTGTAGTGCTGAGGATCCAACCCAGGGCCTCACACATGGTAAGCACATGCTGTATGTATCACTGAACTACTTCCTCAGCCCTCTAGGCTCAAGATGGGAAATAGAAGAGGTGATGGTTAGATACATTACCTACCTAGGTTCTAGCTAACTGAGGGCTACTGTAATTTGAACCACTGTAGCAAATTCTGTCTTAAGTTAGGCTCCTCACAAAGTAAAATATGGGATTTTTTTCTTGGGCACATTGAAGGTAAAAGTGAATGCATAAATATTTAAAGTCTTAAATACTTAAGTGGTTTATCAGAATTATCTTATTTAAATTATTAAGCAATATTTTTCCCTTCTATCTTGCCTTTATTTGCTTATATCCTTTGTCATGACTACTTCTGAGACTTAAGAGAATCTCTTCTCTGAGTAGATAGCATGTGTAATGAACCAGGTTGCACGACCACACCCAGGTTACATTTCCTCATCTTCTGCTCTGGTGAATTTCATGTACATGATAATGTTTATGTATGTGTGAGTATGCATATGTGTAAGTGTGTCTGAATGGTTGTCACTATCGTTATCTTTACCAAAGGCATATAAATCATCCTCTTATATACTCCATAACAGGGTACCCATACAAGTATAGATATCTGGCCCATAAAATATATCATGTGATTCAAAAATATAAGTTGAAACAAAGTAATATATTTGCTATTACTTAGTAAACTTAAATTTTGGGAGACATATTTTAATGATTTAAAAATGCTTTGGGGAGGGTTGGCAGCAGAAGAAAATTTATTCTTTCTAGTTAGGAAAATGAACTCAGTCATGAAAGCTAGACAGACAAAACAAAGACCTAAATGAAAAGCTATACATAAATGGATGTCTTTACACAGAATAATTGAATGCTCTAGTCAATCTCTAAACATTTATTAGGATTTATTGGATATACAGAAGTTATTGGAGGACTATTGTTCTCTCTAATCATGGAACTCTGCTCCTGCTTTCTTAGGAGCAGCTATAAATTCAAGAAGAGGTGGAAAATCGGCAGACTGCCAACCAAATTCAACCCACAGACATATGTTGTTGGGCCTGAACAATGTTTTGGAATGTTTTGAATCAATTTCCAATTGAAAAAGGAGGGCTGTTACTTGAAAGAAAGAAAGAAAAAAAGTATCTATGTTTCTTCTCTTAAAAAATCATTAGATGTAGCAAACCAGTCCTGAGGTGCCTGGTCAGCTGGAGGTGGGCCACATTTCTGTCCTTTAGACAGGCAGGTTCTCTCTGGTCCCTAGGTGCTGTCTTGCCCATTTCTCTTGCATAAATGTCCTGACTAGTGTGGAGGCATTAAGTGACAGTGATCTCTGACATCAATCACCTCTAGAAGCATTGTTCCTCTGATGTGTGGGTTGAGTGGGATTCTGTTGTGTATTACATCAATAAAATTTTCAATATTTTGCTTTTCTGAAATACAGGATGATCAGATTGCAAATGAAGAGCAGAACCAAGAGACTGTGTTTGTACAACTACTTTAGAAAGAAGTTTATTGGTAGAATATTTAATTTAGTCTACATTCTATTCTTCCATTTTCTCAACATGATCTCAGTTATAAAAAACAGGACACTGTACTGTGCTCTTTGCTATTGCTAATCAAGTTCTTTCTCCTATTTCTCTGCTCTGACCTACTTTGCTGTTTCTATTATGTTTTGGCAGATATTGATATTCTGACTCACAATGTTTTCTCTTCTTTGAGTTGTGTGTCCCTTCTGTGAATTCCTTAAAGTCAGACACTGTATTTGTCAGTGTTGTTGTCCATATTGTACCTCAAACATTATAGATTCTAGATGCCTATCTGAAACCCTTGTCTGTAACTCCCCCAGAATCAGGAGCATTTCTAACAAACTAAAGTTTCCCAACATGCTTGGAATGGATGAGGATCCCTGTCAATCCCAAGTACCAATGGATTTCAGTGTTTTTATCTCTACCTGTCCACACCTAGAGCAACCAGATGGACCTGGGTTATGGTACATCATGGTCAGGAGAACCAGAATAATCACTACATCTCACTTTCCCCATCCCTGCCATATGCAGCCATGCTGGCTAGTGGCTAGTTTTTCAATTAATATGGTTTCCAACCCTGATCCAACCACCCACTTGCTAATCTATCTTCCAAAGCCAGACTGCTTACCTAGAGCCTACTACCAAGTAGCCACAGGACCCAGAGGCTCTCCAAAGTTGGCACCAGCTACCACCTCCCTGAATTTTGTCAGTACTTGGACTTTCTACTTCCACACTTCACTTTCATTATTTAGATGACATAATATGATAGCTTTCAGACTAAGCATGCCGGAGTAGGGGGCGGAATAAAGACTTAACTTGGCCAACAACTTAGATATTGAACCTTCCAATTCCCTTTCTTATTTTTCTTTTTCAGACACATTTTGTTAGGACCCCAGCACAAGTGCCTCATGTACTATCTGCATTACCACTTCAATACCTAAAAAATAATTAGATTTAGAATGAAAATGAGTGAAGATAATTCTACACTTCTCTCTCTCCTTTCATCTTAGGTTTCATTTGCTTCATTTTAATTTCTGGTCCTGGAGTTGTGGCTGCCTAACACTTTTGCAACTGCTTTGTGTGGTGAATATGAATTTTTCATAATTAAAGGGTATTTTTGGTGAGGGCACATCTTGTACTTCTTGGTATCAAATTTCCATATCAACCAAAAAGTGTAAACAAACAAGAAAAGAGCTCTTCTCTCCCACACAGCTGTATGGAGGAAATGACACTAATAGCAAGAATTTGCTTTCATGAGTTCCATCATCTTATCATAATACTTAGAATTGAGATAAACTAAAATTATTCTAGTCTAATTTTTATATCATAGAAAAGGGGAAAATGGCCACTGTTTGATTCAAGACAACTGGATAAAAAAATTACTGCTACTGCTGCTATCACCACATTTGACCTTTTAAAAGCAATTATAGTATATAAAAACACAATAAGAAAGTCTTTTACATACATTATTATCTTTGATTCCTTCTGAGGAAACTCCTCACTTTATAGATGAGAAAAATCTGGCTCAAAAAGAGTAAGTGAATTGCCCAAAATAATTTATATATCTAGCAAGTGGTGGAGTAGAGGGTTTAACTTTCGTTTTTCTGATTTCCTAATGTTTACACTTCAAGTAGATATCCCCACACAATTCAGTCTCTTCATGTTTCACTCCCTTCTCCTATGATCAGTTTGCCTCCTGCTATATTCAGTTTGATCTGTGCAAACAATATACATGTATATAAAGATCACAGTGAACCTCATCAATGCGTACAATTAATACAATGCTAATGCTTTAAAAAATCCTGCTTTTCTCACTGGCTTGAGTGAATAATCAAGTAAAAAGATAATGCAAAATCACTTACAAAGCTCTGAATTCACTAAAAATAGATGATAGACATTCTTACTTTATTAAGTAACTTGAACCCAACCATCACCCTGAAGACATAAAATACATTTGCAATAGTCAAGAAATGGTAGAATAAAAGCAATTAAGACTCTGTTGCTACAATCTGCACGAGGCTTGATGATGTTATGAATAAATGAAAATAGAATGGAGTGGATGCTGCTAACACACTGCAATTGACTGGATATAGTAATAAGTGAAATGGAGGGATCCATGGCAATTTCAAGATAAATTGTGTAGATGATTTCAAGAATATAGGTGTCTCAACCTTAGAAAGATGAGGAAAATCCATAGAAGGGCCCTTAACAGGAATAAAAGGATTCCATGGGGGGAGTTATGGCTTAACTTGGGACATATTCAAATTGAATGAGATAATAAGTGATAATTCTAAACAAAGAACACTCTTAGGAGAGAGGTCAAGGCCAAAGATGGAAATTTAAGGATCATATTTAGGGATTCCATTTAAATCATGAGAATGAATAAAAACATCAAAATGTCTTGGAAAAAGACATGTCATGTAAGTTACACAAGTAATTAAAAATTTTTCATTAGCTACATTGTGTGAGCAAAGTGAGATAGGTGAAATTAACTTTAAAGACATTTTATTTGGCCCAATATATCAAAATTCAACAATGTTAGCATATAATTAATGCAAAAATCTTAATGATATATTTTACGTTCTCTTCAGTTGTACCAAGACTTTGAAATCTGATATTTATTTTATACTTGATTCAGACTAACCACACTTCGAGTGTCCAATAGTTGTTGATGGCTAGTTGCTGCCATATGGGACAGTGTGGGTTTAAGAAGAACTTAAAGGCTGAGAAGAGAAATAGAGAACAAAGGAAACAGAAACAGAGAAAAAGAAATTGGTATCTGCAATATGACAGAAACTAAGGAGAAAAATATTCTCTTCCTCACGTTTTTAAACAACTCTACATAAGGCAATACATATAGAGAACAAGCAACAAGTTTTCCACAGATGACATTGTTTTAGACACTGAACAAAGCTGGATTCTTTTAGAGTTTTGCAGACTCTAGGGCCTCATGAATGAAACTCAACACTGCCTAACTGCTGACATTTAATAGCCTTAGAAAATGTAGCATAATATAATGAAAATAGTGTGGATTCTGTACTCTGCAGATCTGTCTACAAATCCTGATCCAGCCTACCAAATGGCTTTGTAAATTTGTGTACTTAATCTGTTAACCTTTGCTTCTTTATCTTTAAAATAGGAATACTAAGCCCTTTATATAATTTTTGTGGATAACAAATGTTATTAAATATACAAAATACCTTACCCATTATATATATACATTGAAAAATATCATAGCTACAATGATAATCATGAACAATCCCATTCTAATAATTTGTATTGCTGAATGTCTCATGCTACTGTAAGTACTTGAGAATAAGGTAAAATTGTATATTTCTGCTGCAAGGAGCACCACAATACTTTCCACAGTGTCGGAGATGTGACTGGGGTAAACAATAACCGTTTTCCCCTACAACATTCTACTTCTTTTAGGAGGGCTCTGAAAGTAAAAATAAGCAGAATTAATCAAAGGCTCAGATTACTTGATTCTCCCAGTGCATCTGGCAGAAATCTGAGTCTGGGTTTCACCGCTCAGTTTCTAGTCCCTAAAATATAATGTGAAATTAACTAAAGCAGAAAGACAAAAGAACAGAAACAGAAGTTTCCCTTGACTCAGCACTCAATTTCCTGAGCATGTTACCTGTTGCAGCTCTTTTAAAAAGAGCTCTTTTGACTCTAGGCTTGGAAATAAATCAGTAGAGACTAGATAAAACGTTCTCTAAGTTTTTAGGAAATGAATCTAAACAAAAACAAAATTATTAAATTTAATACCACCAACTTAGTAAAATAGCTTAAACTTTAAATTTTTAAAGATGGTTAGTGTTTTCCATCAGTTTGTGGCAATATGTTTTCAAGCGTGGGTTGTGTTTTCATAGCATCATACTGTATAATGGACACTATCCAACCTTTCATCATTGCATGTTACTTAAAACACAGTGTGTGAGTTTGGGTGTGTGTAATATAATGCCAATTGTTAGAAATATATTTGTAGCTTTTCTTCTCCTAAATTATCCTCCATTTTAGACCCAGGGAAATGAACACACCTCCAGAAGGCCTTCCCTGCTTCTACAACACATAGTAAGTTTTATAGCATTTATTCTTTCACTAAATATTTATTACTGTTCATTATTTTGCTGACTGCTATTCTAGGTTCTAAGTAATTGGTAGTTTAAAAAAATAGACAAGGTCAATACTCTTATGGACCACATGTTCTAAGGTGAAAATAGCTACTGAACAATCTGATAAATAAATAATATCCAAAATGATATGGAGGAAAACAAAAGCAAAATGATGAGATAGAATGGGTCTTGCAAATCATGACAGGGGATTGGATTTAATTTGAAGTATAATAGAAAATCATTTGGAATGTCTTAGGAGAGTTATATGGTCTAAGTCCAAAGAGTTTACTCTGGCTGCTCCTTGGAGATAACTACTGTGGAAATGTGGAAGCAGGAAGGAGAGCCCAAAAGAATTCTGTAGTATCAGTAATGGAGGTGATAAAAATGATTGAATTCAGGCTATTTTGACATTCATTTACTCCTTTCCTATGTCTGATTCATTCCTGTGAAGTGTATAACTGTTAACTAAAAGCCAAAGACATCCAATCAGTATTTTATGAATAAACTTATGAATGCAACAAAAATAGGTTCATGTAAATAACAGCAACAATTTGAAAGAAAATAAAGTATACATAATATATAATGTAAAAAGTTTTTGCTATTTGTTAATTTTTTCTTTATTTTTGTTAATATTTTCTGGTTTTGAGATTTATGGTTTTCTTTCTTTCAAAATATACTTAATAATAAATTACAGCACACAAAAATGACCTTTAGGTCCAAAACACACTAATCAAAGGTTGCAGAATCTCCCACCTCTTCAATCTTCTTGAGTTAACTCAAATATGTGCAAGTTAGTACTGTTCCATATGTTCCTATGATTTTTCCCTCTTTTGAAACCAGAGAGTGATTTTGTGAGTGCAGTTGTGTCTAAAATTTAGTGTCATCAAAATGTCACATATTGTGGGTTATTAATTTTTCAAGTTTTAGGGGAAAGTCATTGTACCAACAGACAAAAGAAAATCAATAAATTAAAATCTGAGAGAAAAGGTACAACTTAGCAAAACCCATTATTGAGAAGATAAGTACACAGAATAATGGAAGTTAATGCTCTATTTTGCAGGATATTCTTATTGCTAATGAGTCTGGTGGAAATTAGACTAGGGAAAGAGAGGGAAAGAGTAGACTCAAGTATTATTCTTAGGATAGTCCTGAAAGGACTGATGACTGGTGGTACCATGAACTGAAATAGAGAAAAAATAAAGTTAAGAATCAGGCTGGGTTTAGGGGGCAGGTGGGCAGTAATGAAGTGATTTCTCTTAAATATACTTATTTTGACTTCCCTTAGACATTCAAGTAGACGTGATGAGTAGACAATTGTATGTATAGTTTTAGAGCTGAGAAAGGTTGCAGCTTGAGATTTGATTAGTGTATAGATAGTATTTAGTGTGAAACTTAATAAGAACACATAGAAATGAAGTTAGATATTGTGAATTGAGCTGCTATGAACATTGATATAGCTGCATTACTACAGTAAGATGATTTTAAGTCCTTTGGGTATAGACTGAGGAGTGGGATAGCTAGGTCAAATGGTGGTTCCATTCAAAGTTTTCTAAGGAATCTCCATACTGCTTTCCATAGTGGTTGCACCAATTTGCAGTCCCACCCACAATGTATGAGTGTAGCTTTTTCCCCACATCCTCACCAACATTTATTATTGCTTGTATTCTTGATAATTGCCATTCTGACTGGAGTGAGATAAAATCTTAGAATAGTTTTGATTTGCATTTCTCTAATTACTAGAGAAGTTGAACATTTTTTCATATATTTGTTGATCAATTGTATATCTTCTTCTGAGATGTGTCTGTTCAGTTCCTTAGCCAATTTATTGATTGGGTTATTTATTTTTTTGGTGTTAAGTTTTTTGAGTTCTTTATACATCCTGGAAATTAATGCTCTATCTGATGTGCGTGTAGTAAAGATGTTCTCCCATTCTGTGGGTGCTCTCTTCACATTAATGACTATTTTCTTTGCTGAGAAGAAGCTTTTTAGTTTGAACCCTCCCCATTTATTAATTCTTGATTTTATTTCTTGTGCTTTAGGAGTCTGGTTAAGGAAGTCAGGACCTAATCTGACATGATGAAGATTTAGGTCTACTTTTTCTTCTATTAGGTGCAGAGTTTCCTTCAATAGATGAATGGATAAAGAAACTGTGGTATAAAATGGAGTATTACTCAGCATTAAAAAAGAATAAAATTATGGCATTTGCAGAATATCATGCTAAGCAAAGTAAGCCAATCCCAAAAAACCAAAGGCCAAATGTTCTCTCTGATAAGTGGATGTTGATCTATAATGGGGGGGAGCATGGGGAGAATGGAGGAACTTTGGGTAGAGGGGAGGGTGGGGAGGGGGTCATGGGGACAGGAAAGATGGTGGAATGAGATGAACATCATTACCCTAGGCACATGTATGACTGCACATATGATGTGACTCTAAATTGTGTACAACCAGAGAAGTGCAAAGCTGTGCTTCATTTATGTACAATGAATCGAAATGCATTCTGCTGTCATGTATAACTAATTAGAACAAATTTTTAAAAAAAGAAATGAAGTTAGAGAAAGATTTAAAATCCTTTCTGGTAAATGTCTGACAACTGACCTCAGGAGAGTTCAGCATTTAGGAAGCTGGATGGGAGGAACAGTTAGCAAAAGAGACAGGAAATGATCATCCAGATAGTTTGGAGAAAAACTGAGAGAATGAAATATCTGAGAAAGTAAATGCAAAGACAGTTGCAAGAGGCAAGGAGCATTTGATAGCAGCACAGTGGATAATGTGAAGATTCATAAGTGGCCATTAGTTTTGGCAAAACAAATATCTTTGGGACTCTCTGCTATAATATTTCTGTAGAAATAGATTCATCAGTACACATTCATATTTTAATTCTTTTGCTGTGTATTTCTTAGTTACATAAAAATTTTCCAGTGGTACAGCCCTTGCCTAGTTTGCAGAAAGCTCTGGGTTCAATCCCCAGTATCACCAACACAGAAAGAAATTCTTTTTTTTTTTTTTTTTGCTGACTGCACAGTGTGCCTAATTCCTTGTGTTTCTAATTTTCTGTGAACATAAAGTAATTCTCAGCACTACACAGTGTACTTTCTTGAAGTTTGAAATTATTTATGGGGTTGAATTTAATTGGGCTAATGCCCACTTAAAGAGAAAAACAATCTGTTTTAAAACCCACAATTGTACTGTATGTTATTGACAAGGCCAGTTTCTGGCATTCAGGAAATACTGTCACCAGATGAACTTTCCAACTATTTCAGTAAAGATCGAACTCTGAAGCATGAATTCCCTCAACTTCCTTTCCAAATTTCATCTTATCTACATCTAATTCATCTATATTCACACTCATTAAACTGTTCTTCCTTCTGTTTAAGGTTATTTATCTCCTTAGCTAGTGATTACACCCATCTGTCTTAGTCTCCTCTGAGACCTGTTGGGTTTTTGGATTTATTCATTTTATTTGCATTATTTTTTTCTACTCCTTCACTTGAACATTCATATTGCATCCCTCCTTTTAGATATTGCCTGTTTCAATCTTTAGAAAAGGAGTATTTTGCATATGCTATCTCTATTTCCTTACATCCTTTGACATTTCACTCCAAGTCTTGAACTTCATTGTTTGGTCCTCAGTTATGGAGTAAAGAAAGAATCCACTTTGTTATGAGGAAAATAATAACACCTTTAATCTTTTAAAAACAAAATCAGCATCAGGTATAACGCAGAAATACCAAATATAATTGTATCGAGATAACAATTTTCTGCAAATTAATGAAACCTGAAGACTTTGGCAATCCAATATGTTGAAAAAGCTATTGAGCTACCAGCTTTTTCATCAAGTGTTGGTGGAAGTTCAAAAAGCTATAACGAACATGAAAAATAGTCTGGCAACAACTATCAAAATTATTTTATCCCTTGTCTTATAAATATCATTGCTGAAAATTCATCCCATTCATATGTTTTCAAATGTACATAGTTACATGAAGACATTCATTATATTAACAAAAGACTGCAAATTATCATGATTACAATGCCTAGTAAAGACTGATTAAATTAAGTATTATACATCTGCATAGTATAACATTGTACAGGTATCAAAAGAACTTTAGATAGTTTTTTATTCTTGTTATGAAAACATTTTCAAATTGTATTGCTAAATGAAAAAAATCTAAGTGGAGAAGTGCATGTAGACATGCTACCTTTATTAAAGGAAGACATACGTGTATATACACATGCACACATATATACACATATATAAACACATATGTGTGCCTTTTGCATGCATGAAGAAAGAGTGGAGAATAGAAAAAATAAGTTGTTGCCTTTTGGATTAATTTGGGAGTGAATATAGTAGATATAAATGAAAATATGAGAAAGGTTTTCTCTGAAAGTTTTATAAATAAATTTAATTCTGATTTTTAATCATCTCATTATATCATCTATTTTCAAATTAAAAACAAACAAAAAGGCATTCATAAAAAGGGAAAGATCATTGCAACTACAGCCAGGACAACAGACATCTCAGGCCGTGGGCAAGAAAGTCAAGGGCTGTCCTGATAGGAACATCCCCCTTCATGAAGTGCAGCTCTTTCTATAGAGCAACAGGAAGAGTGTGGAACTTAATGATGGGGTCAATGGAAGAAGCAAATAAATCCTGGTGCAAGGTAAGCCACCATAATATGAAAGTGTGGACATATAATTATGTATACCCCCTGCTAAAAACACGGTTGCTACTTATAACCCTGAGTCAGAATTGCTCAGCAGGTTGATTATATCATGACCTCAAACCATCTATCTGGCCTTACACCCATTACTATACTTTCATCTAACTGGACAATTCACTTTTTCTTCAAACTTCTCTGACACTCCATGCTTTTTACTTTGACATTTTCTTCCTCTTGTTTTGTATAGATTTCTCTGAAAATTACCCCAAGCATTCTCCAGAACTGTCTTGGATTACCAAACAGGCTATTTTCAAATGATACAATAACCAAATAACTCCCTAGTTCATGGCCTGGTAAATAACAGGAATACAAAAATGTAAGGTGACTTTCTGAATCCTAATAGAAGATTATTTGTATCTTTCTCTGTTACATCTTATCTTTATTATAATAATTAGTATAATTTTCACATTTAATATTATACATTTTCAGCAGACAAATATTTTAAGAGGTTTTCATATAAGGAGTAGCTATTGAAAAATATTTTTATTTCACTTTGATTGAAACAGTTGTTTTATTCTGACCTACCTTTAAACTAATAGTGTATTTTTGTCTCCAGTGTTTGAAGAAGTTGGGAAGTAATACTTTTAATTGTGACCATATGTGGCTCTGTAGTGGAGTTCTGTGGCTATTGCCCCTGAGAATGCAGCCACCTTCTGGGAAAGCATTTTAATTTCTGCTTCGAAAGGCATCTCTTTTCAGCAAGGCATCTCCCTGAGCAACAGGTGCAGGTGCTGTCAGTACAAGAGTGGGCCTATGACCTAAGCTGGTCACCTGGGGTGTTTGTGTCCAGATCCACTGGTTGGTCTGCTATGGTCATCCAACCAGACCCAAATGTGTGGGTTTATGGTGATGGGAAAAGACATTCTTTTGATACAGTTTGATGAAAGGATAAAGCATAAACCTAAACCCTTCTTCTTAACACAGTGGGAGCTTCTGATAAAACTATTTACAGCACAGTGAAGAGCACAAGAATGAAAAAAAAAAAAAATGAGGCCTAATCCTGATAACCTACGTGAGCTCCTGTGATACAGCCATTCCTGAGTTTGTTATCTTTGGACTCCTCAAAAATAAGAAACGTTGTTATTGTCAAGGGTAGTTTTAACTCATATTCTATCAATTGCAAATGAAAAGATTTAGCCTACTGTAAGCTGAAATTTAGAACACTTGCAAATGCATTCCCAAGTCTAGTCATATATCATTTATTTTTAAGTATAAGAATATGCTTCTGGTATCTAAACAGTTTAATTCAGAGTATTCATGATTTTACAAAATACAACTATAAAATAATTGATAATGTAAAATATTTTCAAAGTATAAATACCCCAAAATTTGAAATATTAAAAATATCAAAAATTCAAATATCAAAATTGAAAATGAAGTGCAATTATTTTTCACCTGCTATATGAAAGTATACATTTCTTCAGAAATATATTAGAGAAACATGGACATCTCTGTTGAGTCCTTCATGCCAGACATTCTCAACTCTCTTTAAATACTATAGGCAGATCCAATGATAATTAAAAACTCTACCACAAAATACCTCTTCACAACTATTTGCCATAGTATCAGAGTCTTGTCTTGAAACTGGAATGCCAGAGTTTAATCCATGATTTGTGTCCTGTCTGCAAATGGAAATTCTACTCTGAGCAGAAGGCAAGGCCTGGCAAGAATGTTGAAACTCTACAGCCTTTTGTGAGAGTGGATTGTTCTATCAAATTTCCTAAGTGCTGGAAGATGGGACAAATGCATTTTAAAGGCAATGGGAGTGGAATGGAAGGAGCAAGTTAGATGTGTACTTCAAAGTACCATAGCTAAACTAGGGACAATGCTGGCAGCTCTTAAGAGCACTGAAAACAGGCAAAAACAGGAATATCACAGACAGGGTTTCTGCTTTCAGAGTTTTGCTGAATGCTTGCACAAACTTGATATTCTTTTAGTAAATCAGCTTTAAAATGACTTTCCAAATGAAATTTTTTCTATTGTTTTATTTCCTCAAACCTTGGTTCCTATTTACCCACCTAAAAGTATTAAGAGCTAGTAATCTGCAGTAACTCATTTACAGTTGACAGTCTTAACTCATTTTGTCTCATCAGTTCAGATGTGGAACACCAATAACTTAAGTACAGTATATAATATAAAATATAATTATATAAGAATATAATTATAGTACAATATAATATTAATTAATATTGAATTATAGAATATTGATAACCAATATGCTAACATTGTTATTGCATTAGTTAATATAATAATATAGAAGTTCTAGATTATAATTTTCAGCATATCTTAATGCACTTGTGTCAATTTTATTGAAATATTAATAGAATTACAAACTTGGGACTTATTGGGTTATGATTACATCTGAACATTCAGGAGATTATTTACTCCTTGTATTTAAAAACAATTCTGAAAGTGTCATAATTTACCTATTACCTCAATCATTGCTTTATCTAAATCTAATCCAAGCAGTTTACTTTGTCTCTAATTTTATGCCTTATAAAATATTTATATTTTAATTTTATAATTTCTTCAGGAAATGCTTATTTTTACAAAGAATTTGGCTCTTAAAAGTATGAAACAGCTTTAAGAACTTTTGTGAACTTTTCTTTCATGTCAGATGATTATCAGGATATTCATTCTTGTTAATATATAAGTACTACATATGTTTATTCATGTGATGCTCTTTCATAATACAATGAAATAAAGTAATAACTTATCAAACAAAATTATCTGAATTATACAGTTTCTATAGATGCAGAGGTTCAGAACTGCAATATTGAAGACAGATTCAAATAGTGCTTTCCTTTGTGAGGAAATGCAACAAATTGAAATTCTAATCAGAATATCAAAGCAAATACATATTGCCAGGGTTTTCTTCCACTCTAGCAATAAAAAACAGTGTTGGACACCATGTCCTAATCTCTATTTTCCATAAGCATTTGAATAGTCAACAAGTAGCTATCTTCAGTAATGACAATTGAAGAGTTCTTAAAATGGAGTGTGCTAGTATGCCTAATAATTTCCTACTAAATTGACCATGTCAAAAAACATTTATATGTGTCTTTCACTAGAAGACAATAAAAGAAACTATTGTGACTTATCAACCCCATAACCATTTTTTAATAATACAAAAATATCAGTGTTGCGAGGCCATCGTTTCTTCCATCTAACAGCACAATAAAAATAATATTAGGGATGAGTGGATCATATCTTGGGATTTTATTAAAATACTTTTCAAAATCTACATTCAGATTCATTTTAGGCATTTTTCTCTGGAATTGGCAGTATTTAGATGTTTCTGCATATATGTTATATAGCACATAAGATATTTCATAAAAGCAAAAATTCAATAAAAAGAAAAATTCTTGTTATTTTATGATTAACAAATCCTCTAAATTTCTAAGGTTCATTATTTTACTATCTCAAATAAGGGAAATCATATAATTACTTTTAAAAACAAAAGTGCATCTCTAGTTTGCCAATCTTCCCAGAAGTAAGCTCTTTAGTGAAATTGGCTGTGATATCTCTTTCAAACAAAAGTTTTGTTTATGAATTAGAAAACTGCCCTGCATTTACCATAGGTCTTAAATAAAATTTAGGGGAAAAATTCAATTATCATGAGAGAGAATATTTTTTATATTATAAAACTTACTTTTTAATAGTGATTTAATATGGTCCATATTTGAGAACCTTTTAAAAGGGCTTTTAGTGCTACCTTTAACACAATGCTTTAACGTGGGTAACTTTCACACTGAAATTTAAGATGTTGTTTATTATTGTTATGAAATTACTTTTTCTTTAAACCTGTTTTAAAACAGTCAGTTAAAGGTACATAATCCCACAGTTTTTTCTAGTAGTTATCTTTAAAAGCACCTTCCAACTAAACTATACTGTACTCTGTATTTAACATTTTAGTCTAAAGTCTCCATGAATGATCATAGTATAATATCTTAGTAAAGGACTTCAGAATTTGATAGCTACAAATATGAGAAGAACATGCTTTTCTATGCCAAAGAAAACAAGCAGATGTTTTAATAACAGGTAAAAGCATAACATTTTGTAGAACTGTTTATATGTTCACACGAAGATACAGGAGACTCCACCACACATTTTCAAGTTTAAATTCCATGAACAATATAAATTTAAAACTTACTTACCTTTTCTCAGTGATGACCTGTTATTGAAACTACCATCAACTCCTAACTGTTAAAGACTCTGAACAAAAACGGAAAACAGTAGTCACATGTCCTGAGAGTAGATCTGTGTTGGCTGTTGCTTCATTTCAGTACTAGAGGAAAAAAAAAAAAAAAAGGCGGGGGTTAGGGGTGAGCACAAAACTTTTAAATAAAACCACTTCCTGGGTTGATACAGTTAACCACACACATCACATCATTACTTGATTTGAAGAAATTGCCTTGTATAGTCAACAATATCATTATTTTTCAGTGTAATTGTTGACTTCAAGACATTCCTCATTTATATATGTTTCATCAAGTTTGAGTTAATGGGGGAAATGTGTGATTAAAACTTTAGCAGCAAGGAGAAACAGGTTGCTCAGTGCCCAGGAAACTTCCCCTTTCTCTGCCTTCTAGCAAGGGTTTAAAAACGGTGTCTCTGCTGTGCTGGGTGAGTTGAACATGTTCACAAGCTATCCAGAGGCCTTGCATATTGACTTGGGAAACCAAGAAGCCTCTTCTGATTCACCCAGCTGCTGCTTTTGTCTCACTCAT
This sequence comes from Xerus rutilus, assembly GCA_028644305.1. Taxonomy (NCBI): domain Eukaryota; kingdom Metazoa; phylum Chordata; class Mammalia; order Rodentia; family Sciuridae; genus Xerus; species Xerus rutilus. The sequence continues at coordinate 81,692,477 of CM053402.1, read as the reverse complement.
GGATGAACCCACAAAGAATTATTCCTGTTACCAAGTTCATGGGGTCTTGGGCAGGTTGCATTAGAACTTCAGAGAAACAGCCCAGAGCCATGTAGCACTTGGAGTATCTCTGGAGGAAAGAAAGGTGCTCATGGGGCACATGCTGTGGCATTTGCTGACTGAGGTTTCACACTGCTGTGCTCTCCCTGGCAGTTTCCAAAGCAGTTCTGAAAAGCGTGAAGTGCTTTTGCTCTAGGTGAATAATTCTTTGTGTGGTCTGACTTAAAAAGAAAAATAAAATAAAGGTTCTAACGGGTATCATTTTGGCAAGCTGCTATGTGTCCTCCTATGTCAAACATCAACCAACCCAAGACATAAGGAATAGCAATAGGACATGCATCTTTACTGAGCCATAGAGTTCAAGAAATAAGCTCCTGGATTTCCAGGCTTGGTTGGTTTTGTGAGATTTGCAGGATATTCACAAAAGGAAGTTTCTCTTCCAAATAGACAAAAAGGATATATTGCAATCTCTTGTTATACAAACCAATTAGACTAAAAAGTCATGTAATAGAACACAGTGGTATGGAATGTTTGGCACGTAAAAAGATAAGCTTTGAAAATATAATTGGTGTATATAACCCAAGTTAAGGATGACATTCCCTGATAGTTTATCTAACTTCTCTGATTTTTTTTTTTTTTTGTACTACAGATTGAACCCAGGGATGCTTAACCACTGAGCTACATACCCAGGCCTTTTAATTTTTTTTATTTTGAGACAGGGTCTTGCTAAGTTGTTGAGGGCTTCGCTAAATTGCTGAGGCTGGCCTCAAACTTGCTATCCTCCTGTTTCAACCTCCTGAGTCACTGGGATTAGAGGCGTGGGCCTCCACACCCAGCTAGGACCCATCTTTTTTTTTAACTATTAATTATTATTTGTCTCCTCACATCTAGGACTCTTGTTTTTAAAATCATTCAGATTGACTATTGAATTCACAATCAATTGTTATTTACAGGATATTTGGAGTCCAAAAAATTTTTACTGAATGTTCCTTAACACTGAGAAAATGGAAAGACCATAATAGTAAAAGTGAAATCTGAATTCAAGACTCAATTCTGACTCTGTTGAAACTTGGTCAGGTCACTTGAGTTTTCCAAAACTCAGTTTGTTTATCCATATAATGGGGCACAGAGATGGGGAAAAAAAGACCCTCCATTTCAGGGGATATAATAAATAGATTTAAACATTTTGTATATCACTAGTAATTGTAGACAGCTGCATTGTGAGCTGGAAAATGCAAATGCCTCCTAAGGAGCATCAGAAAAATTTAGTATGTCCTACTGTATTTAAACCTTTGCAAATTACAGTCAGACTCAGAAATCTAGGACAAGGGATATAAATTAGGCCTTTTTCTTAAATAGGTGCTAATATCGGATACAAAATGTAGAAGTGTACTTTGTCTACAGTGTGGGAGGTGAGCCACTTACGCAATGATATACTTGGGTTTGGTCTCCAGAAGACAAGATGCTCACTATGATGCAGGCTCTGGGTTAGTGCTTTGACACCTGTGGCTGCATATGTTCACTCTTTGCAGTTGTCAGTGTTTACTGAATGTTTGTTATAAGCCAAGCATTGTTCCAAGGCCTTTATGTTCATTCTGCCCTTTAATCTTCACAACATTTTTGTAAACTAGTCAATATTATTATACTCTTTTTTACACATGAAAAAACTGAGGTTAGTTTATTGCCCGAATTAGTAAAGAGTAGAGTCAGGAATCAATCCCAAAGGCTCTGATCTCAGGCCCTTATGTAAACTACTGTGCTGTTCCTAACCACTTGTTCTGCAGCAAAATGCTAAGTGAATAATGACAAAGAAAAATGAGAAAAGAAATACCACTTCTGGTATTCTTTTTTGCCTCTTCTCTGACAGGAATGCTAGACTTAGTAGGTAGAAATGATTCCTGAGAGTTATACAAAATCATGTCCTGAAAAAGTTTTCTCAATTATAAATTTATATCAAAGAAACTCAGTATAAACAGAAATATGCTATGTTCATAGATATAAAACAATGGGTATGTATTATCAATCTGCCCCAATTATCTACAAAAAAGTCCAATAAAATCCCAGTTTTAATTCCAACTAGATTTTTTTGAATAATCCATGAGTTCATTCCAGAATTTCAATAGAATAGCTAAGAATACCTGAGTTCTTTTTGAAGGGAAAAAGAGCACAGACTGTTGTCTTTCTCTATTAGATATTGACATATTCCAAAACCACAGTATTAAAAAAATTAATGTTAGCCCAGGAGCATCTCAGAAAAAGCTATTTATTTGATAACTTATTACATGACAAAGAAGGCTTCAAAGATAAATAAAAAGAACAGATTGATTTAGTAGATGGTGTTGGCAAGCCAGACTCATTCAACACAGAAAAATAGACTTGGATCTCTACATTAGATCACTTACAAAGATGGACCTAATATTAGTTAAAACCTACATTTGAAGATAAAACTGTGATGCTAGATGATATAATAAAATAAAGAAAAATATTTTGCAAAATGGAACCTTCTTAAGCAGTATCCTTTAAACAAAAATACATAGATTTGACTACCCAGTAATTATTTTGTTAAGTGTATAACATTATACACAAAGATTACAGAATAATAAGAGGCTGGTAGATAATACCTATATTTGCAAAAGATTAGTACATAACAGTAGAAAAACAAGAGGTAGACTAATTGGGAAAAATGCAAATGAATTGAATAAATAATTCACGAAAAGGAGAATGCTATAGTATCCAACCAGTACATTAAGAGATCACAGACTCTACAGTAATCACAGTATAACTAGTTAAATCAGATACTATTGTACTGATTAAAATCTGGATGAGAATGTATGGCAAGAAAATACTCTTATTCCTTGCTTGTGGGATTGTAAACTGGTCATTCTGACAAGTAATCTGGCAAAAATTAGCTAAACAAAATGCAGGCAAGCAGGATGTTCCAGCAACCTGACTCTAGAGCACATACAAGGTCCAGAGAATTTCCTCACACTGAGTTGTTTTGCCTACTTGATCACAACAAAATAACTAATTGGTTGTTGTGGCTCAAGTATTTACTTATGTTGTATCTGTTTTTGTGTATTGTTAGGGTAAAAAACAGAAGTGTCTAGGCTCTCTGGATAGATGATATAATTTAGACACTCAAGAAGAGTAGAAAAAGGGAAACAGATTTGCTTCCACTGAGAAAGAGTTCCCTTTGACAAAGATGAGAGAGAGATGTGTTTTCCTCATTGGAAGACAGCTGTGCTCCACTCCCAATCGAATGTCCAGCATTAGCAAAAGCTTTAATCTGGAGGCGAGAATTTGTTTATTGGACACTTACTCTATGGTAGGCAATTAGTATGTTTTAGATATACTGTTGTTATAGGTTGAATATTTGCACTCCCCTAAATTTCTTATGTTGAAATCGTATTCTCCAGAGTGATGGTATTAGGAAAAGGAGACTTTGGAAGTGAATAGGCCATGAAGGTAAAGGCCTCATTAGTTGGATTACTACCATTATTAATGAGACCCCAGAGAGCTAGCCCACCCCTTCTAACATGTGAACCTGCAGCCATAAGGCATCCATGAGAAAGAAGGCCCCTACCCAATATGGAATCTGCTGGTACCAAAATCTTGGACTTCCCCGAACTATGAGGAAGAACTGCTGTTTTCGGGCTACCAGTTCATGCTACTTTTTATAGCAGCCCAAAGAGTCTATAAAAAAACTATACATGGCTGGATGTGGTGGTGCACATCTGTAATTTCAGAAACCAGGGAGACTGAGACAGGAAGATAACAAGTTGGAGACCAACCTGGGCAACTTAGTGAGACTCTGTCCTAAAATATAAAATGGGCTTGGATGCAGCACTGTAGTAGAGCACCCCTGGGTTCAATCCCCAGCACAAAGGTTGTGGGGGGACATGTATATATTATGTACTGGTTAAAAAGGAGAGAGATAATTAGAGTATCTATGAGATAGTAATCATTAACAAAATGAATGCAGAGAAATGGAACATGCAAGCTGAGGAAGTATAAAATCATACACTTGATTTGTCATGTGAATCTAGCAGTGGGAGACATCTCTAGGCAGAGGAAATAGCAAGCACAAAAGCTGTGGATGAACAGTGGATCTGGAATGATTGAGTAACTACAGGGAGGTCAGTGTGACTCCAGTGAAATGGTCAAGAATTGAGCACTGGGGACAATGGCTGAGAAGGAGTAGATGGCTAGGCCATGTGGGTCCCCTTGTCTTTATTAAAAATATGGTGAAAATGGAAAATATGAAGATGACCTGACTCATGGTTTTACAAGATCACTCTGTTTTATGAAGAACTAACCCAAAAGCAGCATGAGTAGACCAGGTGATTATTTGGTAAACTACTACAATTATTTGCAGCAAAAATTATTGGGACTCAGATCAAAGTAATGGCAGCAGAAATAGTGAGAAATGGTCAAATTTTGGATACATTCTGAAAGGAGTCTCAGTGAAATTTCTCTGGATCAGCCAGGAACAAATCAAGTTTAACTGAGTCAGAAATGATTTTAGAGGGGCAGGTGATGGTGTTTGGAGGCTGATTAGGCTGCATGCAGTATATGTTAAGTTTGAGATGCTTATTTGTCCTCTCAGTGGAGATAATCAATATGCAGTTAGATATGAAGGTCTGGAAGTCAAAGAAAGAGTCCAAGTCAAAGATATCAATTTGGATCTGGTGCAGGGGCATACATCTTGGAAGGCGGAGGCAGGAAAATTTCAAGTTCTAGGTCAACTTCAGCAACTTAGCAAAGCCTTTTCTCAAAATGAAAGTAAAAAAGATTTGGGATGCATCTCAGTGGAAAGGTGCCCTGGGTTCCATCCTCACTATATTACTACATTGAAAAAGGAAAAAAAAAAAAAAAAACAATATCAGTTTGGAAATTATCAGCTTTGGCACTTATTAGCATGCAACTCAATTGTGATAACCTACAGAAAGGTTCAAGGACTGAAACCTTGTGCTCAATTTAAAGATTAGGAAAGATAAAATTAGCAAAAGATAGGGAAAAGGGTTAGGCAGGAATGAAGGAGAAAAAAGAAAGAAAAATGACTGATAAATTTTATGTCCTAAAAAACAAACAAAAATGTTTCTTCAGGATGCGAGATTTATAAATTGTCAAATACCGCTGACTCCTGAAGTAAATCGAAGTAGCAAAATTACCTTAGATATTGCAATATGGAGATCACTGTGACCTTGATAAAGGCAGTTTTTGCAGAATATGGGTGAGAAAATTATCTTATTTTAACAGACTGAAGACAGCAGGTATGGTATCTTTTAAGGAGTTTTACTCAGCAGGAAAAAAATAGAAGTAGTAGAAATAGTACAGCTCTCAGAAGCAGAAATGGAGGCCCAAGGATTTGCTTCTATTAATTTATTTATTTATTTTTTTGGTTTGGTTGGGAAAATGACCATTTGAGGATGATTCTATAGAAGGAAAACTGATGATGCTACAGAGAGAGAAATAAGGGAGTCATAAGAGCACTGTTCTCAACAAGGGGAGAGGAAGTGAGGTCTAAGTTTTAGTAGTGGTGTCAGCCCTGCCCTTGGATAGAAGTTTGGGCAACTCAGTCACTGAAATAGGAATTCACCAGAGTTCATTAGCCAGATACAGGTAAGCAGGCAGGTATGTGTTAGGAGTCAGTGGTACTCTCTTCTTATTGCAATGATTTTGTCAGTAAAATAGGAATATGGGAATGGAAATTAGGATGAGGGGAAATGGGGCAAAGGTTTAGAGGTTTGAGGAAACATCCAAATCACCTTTCTCAATTTGTGACTCAGACTTTATGGAACATTTCAGATATGTCCATAATGGCCTGGGAGCTCCCTAGAACCACCTGGAAATTCACTCATTGATTCAACAATTATGTACAAGACCTTTATTTTAGATGGCAGCGAGCTCCAGGGATGCAATTTCTTGAGATCACTAGTGTCATTGTGTGGGGTAAGACAGACAATAAACAAATTAAAAATAAAACATATTAATTGACAATATGTCCATGAGTAGGAACAGCCATGGAGAAAGTAAAGAGAAGCCAGAAGATAGCAAATATACACAGATTCTTCAAAAAAATTATTATCTAGAGGGAGGCTAGACATGAATTTGATACAGTGTGTCTTGTGGCAGAAGGGGGCAGGATTTTTTAAAATTATAGTCTTATAATTATATGTAGTATTTGGATTCATTTTGAACAAAATTATACATATAAGTCATTTGATTTCAATCTCCATTCCTTCTCCTCTATTCTCTCATACTCACTTCAGCTTTTTATTTATCTATCTATCCAGTAGATATTCATATATGTATATATGTATATAAAATTATTGTTAGATTTATTACATATTTCCTCTACTCTACTGATCTTTCTTTCACTCCTTTATTAATTTAGTTAGTTGGTTGGTATTTTCTACATAGATATAAAGGAGATAGTCCCTTTGGTACATTTATATATTTATATAACATGATTCTGTTAGATTCATCCATACTTATTTCCCTTTCCCTTTCTCCCTCCTTCTCATTCTACTATTTCTGCTCCACTGACATTCATTATATCTTTATGATACCAGTCTCTTACCCCATTGCCTTCTTTTCCTTATTTTGTTTTAGCTTCCACATGTGAGAGAAAACATACTACCCTTGATTTTCTGAGATAGTTTATTTTCCTTAAAATGCTTTTCTCCATATCATCCATTTGCCAACAAATGCTATTATTTCATTCTTCTTTATAGCTGAGTCATATTTCATTGTGTATACATAACACATTTTCTTGATCATTCATCTACTGATGGATATCTGGGTTGATTCCATAATTTGGCTATTATGAATTATTCTACTGTAAACATTGTAGTTGCTGTATCAGTATAGTATGCTGGTTTTAGTTATTTTGGATAAATATTAAGGAATGAGATAGCTGGGTTCTGTGGTGGTCCCATTCCTGTTACTGAGGACTCTCCACATTGCTTTCCAAAGTGGTTGTACTAATTTGAAGTCCCACCAACAATGTATGTACCTTTTCCTCTACATCCTCACCAGTTTGTTAGTATTCATATTCTTGATAATTGCCATTCTAAGTGAAGTAAAATGGAATCTTAGAACAGATTTTTATTTTCCTGACTGCTAAAGATATTGAACATTTTCCTACACATTTGTTGGCCATTTGTGTTTCTTCTTTTGAGAAATTTTTATTTAGAACTCCTCCCCAATATATATATATATATATATATATATATATATATATATATATATATATATTTTTTTTTTTTTTTTTAAACCAGGGATTAAACCCAGAGGCACATAACCACTGGGCCACATCACCAGCCCTTTTTAATATTTTATTTAGAGACAGTTTCTTGCTGAGTTGCTTAGGGCTTCACTAATTTGCTGAGGCTGGCTTTGAACTTGCAATCTTCCTGCATCAGTATCTCAGCCAGTGGGATTATAGGTATGAGCCACTTCAGCTGGTTTATCCATTATTGATTGGGTTGTTTGTTTTTGCATTGAGTTTTTTGAATTCTTTATATATTCTGGATATTAATCCTGTCAGAAGAGTAGCTGGCAAAGATCTTCTCCCATTCTGTAAGCTCTCTTTTTACTCTTTTAATCATGTTCTTTGCTGTGCAGAAGCTTTTTAATTTGCTGTTATCCCACTTATTCATTTTTGGTTTTTATTTCTTGAGCTTCAGGGGTCTTGTTTAGGAAGTCAGGGCCTGTACCAATGTGATGGCATGTTGACTCTGTTTTCTTCTAGCAGTATCAAAATTTCTGGCCTAATTTTTAAGTCTTTGATTCTATTTGATTTGACTATTGTGCAGAATGAAATATAGGGGTCTAGTTTCATTCTTCTACATATGGATATCCAGTTTTCCCAGCATCATTTGTTAAAAACTGTATCTTTTCTCAAGTATAATTTTTGGCAACTTTGTCAAGTATCAGCTGTAAGTATGTGAGTTTGTTACTATGTCTTCTATTTTATTTCATTGGTCTTCATTTCTACTTTGATGCCAGTGCCATGCTGTTTTTGTTACTATAGCTCTGTACATAATTTGAGATCAAGTATTGTGATGTCTCTTGTATCACTTTTTTTTTTTTGGTACTAGAGATTGAACTCAGGGGCACTCGACCACTGAGCCACATCCCCAGCCCTATTTTGTGTTTTATGTAGAGACAGGGTTTCACTGAGTTGCTTAGCACCTTGCCTTGCCATTGCTGAGGTTGGCTTTGAACTCGCAATTCTCCTGTTTCAGCCTCCCTAAGTGCTGGGATTGATTACAGGCTTGAGCCACCATGCCCGGCTTCTTGTATCACTTTTCTATTCAGAATTTCTTAGGTTATTCTGGATCTATTATTCTTCCTTCTACATGAATTTAAGGACTGTTTTATCTAATTCTTTAAAGAATGTCTTTTTTTTTTTTTTTTTTTTGCTACCAGGGATTGAACCCAGGGTACTCAATCACTGAGCCACATCCCCAGCCCTATATTTTATTTAAAGGCAGGGTCTTGCTGAGTTGCTTAACATGTTGCTAAGTTATTGAAGCTGGATTTGAACTTGTGATCCCTCTGCCTCAGCCTTCCAAGCCACTAAGATAAATGGGTATACATCACTCTGCTGGGCTGTCATTGGTATTTTGATGGGATTGCATTGAATCTGTACATTTCTTTTGGTGGTATGGTCATTTTGATTATATTAATTTTGCCTATCCAAGAACATGGGTGGTCTTTCCATCCTCTGAGGTCTTCTTTGATTTCTTTCTTCTGTGTTCCATAGTTTTCATAGAAAATAACTTCCATTGACTTATTTAGATTAATTACAGGTATTTTATTTTATTTATTTTAGTGTATCATGGAGGGGATGGTTTTCCTGGTTTCTGATTCAGCTAAATCACTGCTGGAGTATAGAAAAGCTATTAATTTATGAGTGTTAATCTTGTATCCTGCTACTTTACGAAATTCATTTATGAACCCTAAAATTCTTCTGGAAGAGTTTTTTGGGTCTTCAAGATATAAGATCTTATCATCAGCAGTGATAATTTGATATATTCTTTTCCTATTTGTATCCCTTTAATTTCCTTCTTTTGGATAACTGCTATGGCTAGTGTTTTGAGAACTATATTAAATAGAAGTGGTGAGAGTGGACATCCTTTCCTTGTTCCCGATTTTAGAGGAAATGCTTTCAGTTTTTCTCCATTCAGTATGATGTTGGCTTTGGGTTTGTCATGTATTGCCTTTATAATGTCAAGGTAAGTTCCTTCTATCTCTAGTTTCTCCATTGTTTTTTAAGTGAATGGTTATATTTTATCAAAGGCCTTTCCTATGTCTATTGAGATGACCATATGGTTCTTGTTCTTAATTCTATTTACATAATAAACTACATTTACTTATTTGCATATGTTGAACTAACTTTTCATCCCTGGGATGAAACCCACTTAGTCATGGTGTGTTATCTTCTTAATGTAGTTTTGAATGCAGATGGCTAATACTTTATTAAGGATTTTTGCATCTATGCTCATAAGGAGATTGGTCTATAGTTTTCTTTCCTAGATGTGTCTTTGTCTGGTTTTCCTATCAGGGTTATACTGGCTTCATAGAATGTATTTAGAAGTGTTTCATCTCTTTCAATGTCATAGAATATCTTGAGAAAGACTGGTGCTAGTTATTCCTTAAAGTTCTGGTAGAACTCAACTGAAAATCTATCTGTTCTTGGGCTTTTTGTTGGTAGACTTTTAATTACTGTCTTCAATTATATTACTTGATATTTGTCTGTTAAGATTGTCTATATCTTACTGGTTCAATCTGGACAGGTCATATTATGTCTAGAAATTTGTCAATGTCTTTTATATTTGCCAGTTTGTTGGAATATACATTTTCAAAATAGTTTCCAATGATTCTCTGGATTTCAGAAGTGTCTGTGGTGATATCTCCTTCTTCATCTCTATTTTTTATTGATTTGGGTCTTCTCTTTCTGGTGATTATTTGGCTCGGGGTTTATCAATCTTATTTATCTTTTTGAAGAACCAACTCTTTGCTGCATTGATCCTGTGTATTATTATTAATTCTCAATTTCATTAATCTTGGTTGTGGTTTTTATTATTTCCTGTATTCTACTGATTTGGAGTTAGTTTATCATTTTTCTAAGGCTGCAATGGGACACATCTTACTTATTTGGGATCTATTATTTTTTATGTAAACACTCGTTGCAATAAACTTTTCTCTTAGTATTGCTTTCATACTCTCCCAGAGATTTTTGTATGTTGTATTTTTGCTTTGTTTCTGAAAATTTCTTTTCTCATTTCTTCTTTGATCCATTATTCATTTGAAAGAGTAGAGTTTATTCTCCATGTGCTTATGTGGTTTCTATTATTTTTCTTGGTACTGATTTCTAGTTTCATTCCATTATGGTCCAATAGGGTACATGGAATTATACTTTTTTTCATATTTTGTAGACTTACATTGTGACCTAGAATATGGTCTATTTTGGAAAAATTCCATAAGCTGCTGAGAAGAAGGTAATTTAAGCTGTTTCAGGGTAAATACTCTGAGATGTCTATTAGGTCCATTTGATTTATAGTATTACTTAGGTTGAATACATCTTTATTTATTTTATGTTTTCATGACCTGTCTATTGGTGAGAGGGGTATGTTAAAGTCATCCACTATTATTATACTGTGTTCTCTCTGGAATATAAGGTCAAGGAGTATTTTTTAAAAAAATATAATCAGGTACTCTAATATTAAGGAATATATGTTTACCATCATTACATCTTGTTGGATATTTCTCTTTACCAGGATGTGATGTACTTCTTTGTCTCTTTCTATTATTATTGTTATTTTGCTTATAATCAACTTTTTTCAGATATGAGAATAGCTACTCTGGATTTTTATACACTCTGTTTGCATGGAATACTTTTTCCATACTTTTACCTTCAGTGTGTGAGTGTCTTTGCTTATGAGATGAGCCTCTTTCAGACAGTATATAGATGAATCTTATTTTTTGATACATTCTATTATTCTGTATCTTTTAATTGGGGAGTTGAGACCTATTGTATTCAGAGTTATCATGGATATGTGTGTGGTTTATGGCCATTTTTAATCTTTTTATGTTGAATTCGGTCTTGATTCTTGTTTAGATGTTTAGTCTTGTATTGATCTTCATCTATTTGGGAATTTTGGGATTTATTTTTGGGTTCTTCTGTGTGCAGTTTGTCTTTGAGAATTCTTTGTAGTGCTGACTTGGTTGTCATAAATTCTTTTAGTTTATCCTTGTCATGGAAAACTTTTATTTCCCCAATTGAATACAAAGAAGAGCTATGGCTGGGTATAGCAATCTTGGTTGACAACTGTTTTTGTTTAGAGCTTCAAATATCTCATTTTGGGCCTTTGTTGCTTTTAGTGTCTGAACTGAAAAGTCAGAAGTAAGCCATGTTATTTGCCTCTAATGTGATCTGATGTTTTTCTCTTACAACTTTTAATATTGTTTCCTTATTTTCTATGTTAGCTATTTTGATTATGATGTGTCTTGGAGAAATTATCTTCTGATCAGGTCTATTTGGGGTCCTGTGTTCTTCCTGTATGTGGACATCTGTCTTCATTCTGATATAGGGAAAGTTTTCTGTACCTATCTCATGGAAAATGTTTTTAATGCCTTTTGCTTGTGTCTCTATGTTTTTCTTCTATACCAATGATTCTCAGGTTTCATCTCTTGATGTTGCCTCAAACTTCTTGTATATTCTGATCATGTTATTTTTTTCCCATTTATTGCATTCTGTGTATTCAAGTTCATATACCCTGTTGTCAAGGCCTGCAGTTCTGTTTTCAAGGGCTGAAATTCCATTTTCAATATAATCTAATCTGTTAGTGATGTTTTCACATAAATATTTAATTTGATTGGTTGTGTCTTTCATTTCTAGAAGTTCGGGTTGGTTTGTTTTCAATATTTCTATTTCTTTACTGAAGTGGTCATTCATCTTCTGTATTTGCTCTTTTAATTACTTCTTTAGATACTCTTTTAGTCTACTAAACAATTTAATAATCAGTTTTTTAAATAATCTTTCTCTGTGATTTTGTCCACTTTGCTCTGAGTGGAATCCTTTGTTGGGGGATTGTGAATTTGGGGTCAAGGGTGTTTTGCCTGTTTCCTGTTTTCAGAGGTCGTGGATTTCTGCCTCAGTTAAGATGGATTCTACTTCCTCTTTTTTTTTTTTTTTTTTTTTAATGTGTGACCTTTAGTGTGTAATTATCTTATTTTTTCTAGGACTTCTCTCTTTTTTTGATATATGAGTAGATGTTGAGGGGTGTGACCTGAATTTCCTCTCTGGTTGTTCCTTCTTGGAGCCTGGTTTTTGGTTTGGGTTTTAGTCTCCCTAATTATATGAGTCGAAGTAATGTTTAGGCTCAGGTGGGTTTAGATCATGTGTAGGGTGAAATTTGCTGTACCTTGGCTGAGTTGTTAGTGTTTATTGGAACTAGTATCTCTACTCTGTAGTCTTGAAGTGTTTGAATCATTTCCAGCCCCTCTTGGGGGAGGGGGCAGGAGTAGCACTAATGTCAGCCAGAGATGTATAGTTGTGAGATAAATGTCCAGTGTCTACTTTGACATCTGTAACACTAATTGCCACATACATAGAAACGGTGGGGTTAGCATTTAACATCAGTACCAGCAATACAAAATTGTGGACCAGATCAGGTTTTCAACATCAAGTGTCTGCTATGTTGTCCACTATATTATTAATCACAACAACATGTATGGGGTGTGAATTACATAAACCACATAATTCTATTATTTAGTGGGCTTAAAGTTTCTTAAGCACAGAAAAATATGGTGGTAAAGTGAGAGAAATTTTGAAATATTTTTAAAAAGTGTTCAAAGGTGGTAGGTAGCTGATGTTGGCTGTAAAGAAGAAGGAATAAAAGATTTACAAAAAGCAACAAAATATAGAAAGAGAGGATGTGGAAACAGAAAATTTGGCTATTAGTGGGGAAAAAAAGTGATTAAGGAGAGAAAAAAGTGCCAAGAAGCAAGGTATGGACAAACCAGCAATTGTAAGATCAAAACAGTTCAAATTCATGTATAATTGAATCACATCTAAGATAAATCAAGGCTAAATAATAAATAAGTACAGAAAGAAGCAATTAACGTGAAAGTAAAATATCTTAATGTATGTATATTTTTCAAGCCTATCCCTGTAATGAGTACATTACACACCCACACTTACACACATACATGCACACAAAATCATATATAATGGAAAAAAGTAAAAAGTAATACAACACAATAAATTGGTGTTTGAAAAAATTTTAAAAGTTAAAATTTTAACAAAGAATAGATAAAAATGGGAGTATGAAGAAAAGAAAAAAAAAGAAAGGAAGTAAATAAATAAATAAAAGAAAAAACGAAAAGTCTTGCTAAGAAATAAAGGACTTAATTTTGCTGAGATGGTCAAAACTGTTGGCAAGGATGGATTTTCATTCCTGGTATTTGTTTTGGGCTTTGTAACCCTTGGGTCAAGGGCTGGGGGTTGTTAAGTCCAACCTCTTTGTGTTCCTCTTGGCTGCCAGCCTTTGTGACTAGGAGGCAAAGACAATCTCCCAGTATACAGTGGGGTAGCACAATTTGGATGTTGACAAGCAGTGTTTCTGCGGTGGGGTGTTGCAGCATTCTAAACTTGAGATTCTAGTAATTGGGGTTTACCCTAGACAGAACTTTGGAACTCTCTGGGTGGGTGTCTGAGAATTATTCTAGGCCCCGTATTGGAGGAGGGATGTCTGATCTCTGAGTCTCTACAGGATATCTGGATCTCTAGGTTCTATGTTAAAATCCACTTTACGTCATAGGAATAAAACCTCCACAAACTTCACCTTCACCGCTATGCATATGATATACCAGTACCTGCCCTGGAGTGAAGATGCTCCTGTGTGCCCCTTAAAATGCCAGCAACAGTGAGAGCTTTCTCCTTTGGGATCCAGAACCTGGAGAGTCCAGGAAAACTTTTCTTTGTGCCTATTTCTGTCTCTCTGGTTCAGCCATTTTCTGGGCATGTTCTGGTCAGCGGCCGGGGATGCGGGTCTCCCGTCGCTAGGTGGCAGGAGTGCTGCGGGGTGGGGGTGGAGGGAGTGCAGCCTGGGCTGTATGAGGTCCAGTGTCACCAGCCGGGAACTCGCTTTCTCTGGAAGCGCCTGCACAAGAGGCCGCCCCCTTCTCTGGTAGGGCGAAGGTGTGCCTTCCCCAGCAGTGGGGCGCGCCTTTGTGGGGGGAGCCCATCTCTGGAAGCGCAGCAGCCATTTTCTGGGCCTAAAATGCTTCCCCTTCCCCTCCTGTGGGAGTTATTTTTTTATTTATTTTGGCTGGATTGTTTCCCCTACTGACTCTGTGTCTATTAAAATCATCCTTCCCCTCTAATCCACAGGTTACTTCAAGTCATTTCTTTTTTATTTTTAAATGTCTTTATCTGCTGGCCACGCCATCTCCTTTGTTTTGGGCATGGCCGCTCACCTTCGCTACCCTGCTGGCGCTTCTCTAGGGCGTTATTTCCTGTGTTCATATTTCTGACTTCTGTGACGCGATAGATTTTTATTTTCCTTATTCAATATTAAGTTTCATTTATTTCCCTTAGTTACGTACCTTGCTGAGAAGCCGCCTTCCCGCTTTGCAAGTCCTGTGTTGAGGAGGCTCTTGGACGTGCCCCCTTCCTCACGTCCGCCATTTTACCTCCACAAGATTTGGTTTGGTTTTGTTTTTTTCAAGTGCAGAGGAACAGCTTGGTGAGGTAGTAAAGAGGAAAATTTTGTTAATATAAAACAAAAAGGCAAATTGCTGGAGTAATGACCTTTAGTACATGAAAGGCAATATTTGCTACACGATCATTGATCATTTATAGTAGCAGGAAGAGGAGAGCATCCAGAGGAAAGTGGATGGGCGTGACATTTCCGACAAGATGACGTTTGATGCAAGACTTGAAAAAACTCAGGTGTGTATTTGGAGAATTGTGGTCGAGGAAAAGGAAAGAGTAAATGTACAATTAGAGAATGCTTAGCAATTTGAATACTAACAAAGAGGTACATGTGCCCAGAAAGTATGGAATGAGGAGGAAATTATGTGGGGCATGGGGTGCCAGGTGAGAAACCTGGTTTGTAACGTATGTTGTGTAAGTTTTGCTAGATAGTGAGAATTTAAAGATGAAAGTGTTCAGTTTCCTTCTGTCCCATTCATCTCTATCATAGCACTGTAATTGCATCCTGGCATAATCTACTCATCTCATACATTTGCATTTTACATCAAGGACAGGGATGCCTTTCTTTTATTCATTTAAGTGTCCACAAGGAAAAATCTCCAGGACTTGCTCTGGGCTCAGGAATATACTTCTAGAGCCACAAGGCTCTGGGTGTCTGCACCTAACCCAAATCCCAGGAACACAGGCCTTACTTCCTGGCCTCCAGCTCCATTTTAAGAGCCCCAAGTGTATAATTTTCTAGTGAGAGAAGCAGAAAAGGGAACAAGCTATTTATGAAACATTGCATCTCACATTATAGCAGTAATGCAAGCTATCATTGAAAAACTTCCTGTTCTGACAACATTAGCCCCTGAACTGATGCTGATCTGCCTTCAATGCAAAGAAGTGTACAAAAATAAGAAAAAAAAAAATTAACCACATAGCTAAGCTACCTGGAAAAGAAAGTGAAATCACTGAGAGACAGGAATAATAAAGAGATTTCTAATTAAACAGTAAACTTCCAGGCTGATGCTATAAAGGCTAAAGGACACAATCTCTAGGATCAGGAGTTGCCATGTTCCTTGAGGGAAGGAAGAGGTGGCATTAGGCTTGGCTAAATCAAGATGTTAGAACCTATTTCTGCTTTAAAAAAGACCAGAGAGTTGCTATGTCTGCAGCAAAAGAGGAACTGAAATAGATAAAATCAGGAATGCTTGTGTGTGCCTATGATTCTAAGTGGAAAAAAAATGTGCAAGAAATTTAAAATTGACTCATGGCAAGGCTCTAGAGTTGTAAATCTCTTCTATATATGAAACTGCAAGGCTACACATTCATGTAAAACTGGGTTTCGACCAGTGAAACCCTTTGGAAAACAAATGAAACCCTTTGTTCAGCAAACACTGTCTCAGCCCAAAGTGTATGGAAGCCCAACCCATCCACATTCCCTGCGTAAGGTGCTATCACAATCCAAAATGACACTGTATTATCAAGAAGCTATTGATACTGCTGGTTACCATTGACGAGTCCTGCTTCCTCACATGTTGAAATATAATGTTAGAGAAGCATGTCGAGGGAAACACATGAAGCAGAGTTTATTTAAAAAGGGGTAAAATAGACTTCTCCTGGGAGGGAGAAGGAGGCCATAGCTGGTATCCTGACATCCCAAGAAGTGAGTCCATTCTGCTTTTTTCATGTGTCCTAGACTTCCTTTGTTCTTCTGCTGTCTTCCCCTTATCTTTTTCCTTCCTGCTTAAGTGACTATGCCCAGATGCGATGGCCAGAAGGTGGGATGCAGATGGGCTGGAGCTAAGGTGGAGTGATCTGGGCAGAAAGGGGGCGGGGTGTAATTAACAACTTTTATAACTCCCTGTAGGGAGGGACAATCTCTGGGACAGGTTACCTTAGCTACACCTTGGGGCAGGGGCAGATTATCTTGATAAAGGTGGAGGAAGGACTCTGAAAGCTTTAGCATTTCAATCCCTCTCCAACTTCCCAGACTCAAATTGGCCTCTGTTCTGACTACCTAACTTTAGTTCTGGCTTCACTATCAATGATCACATTTGCAAAAGTCAACAAGACAAATAAACATGACAAATAGAAAATCTCAAAATTTGAGATAATAGAGAATCTACAATTGACTATATAATAAATTTAAGCTGAATAAGAAGATTAAAAGCAAAATAGGTGCAATGAGGAAAACCAGAGCTCTATAAAAAATGACTAGTATATTTTTATAAGAACCAGAAATAAATGATTTTTAAAAACATACTAAGATTAAAAATTCAAAGGATATATTAAACAGCAAATCAATGAAGAGTAAAGAGAGAATTAGCAAACTTGAAGAGGGACAAAAGTAAAAACAAAGCCCAGAATATGGCAAGGATTATAAGAAGATGCAAACTAAGGGATCAAACTAAGATGCAAACTAAATAAGGGATATTAATAATAAAATTCATTACAAGAAGTTTAAAAGGAAGGGAATAGAGAAAATTGGGGAAAGCAAAATACAGAAAGGGAAAGCCTGAGAATTACCATGAATGGATAAAAAGACTGGTAACCCCTGGACATGGTGGTGCACACCTATAATCCCAGCAAAGTGGGAGGCTGAGGCAGGATGATCACAAGTTTGAGGCCAGCTGGGGCAACTCCAGTACTAAAAAAAAAAAAAAAAAAGTACTGAAGACTGGTGACATTAGTGGGAGCATATAGAATAGAAGGTCAATTGTGATGAGGGAAGTGCAGATATTACATCCATGGGCTGAAACTCTGCTGAATTGAATTTTGAAGAAAATTATAGGGAGTTCTCAGGGTGTATATGTGCACACATAGGGGAAGGTATTGACTGGTAGCATTGTACCTTCTGCTCTGGTGAATATGGTACCTTGTAAGTCTCCTACTCACCAGTCGGAGAGGACTATGCTTATCCTCTTTGAAATTACGTGGCTGTCATCATACCTAGATATATATTTTCTTTTGGGAATAACACACCAAATTGTAGCCTTTTCATTTTCTAGTCTATGAAAAGTAAAAGTAATTGATGATGATTTTCAGTGGAGTGTAGAAACTGGCTCAACTCAGTATTTACAGCTCATAAATTAGCAGTTTCTACAATTTGGGGCATTAGTTTTCAGAGTCTCAGTTACTAAATATTTATCACAGCCCACTAAAGCTATCCTCTATTTATGGAATGAAGTAACACAATGCATCAAAGAAACAATAGAAAGTTTGCATCAAGAAAGGCCTTTTAGACTGGAGTTGTGGCTAGCCACTTGCCTAGCATGTGTGATGCACTGGGTTGGATTCTCAGGACCACATATAAATAAATGAACAAAATAAAGGTCCATCAACATCTAAAAAAAAATGTCAAAAAAAGTTTTATTATTCTTACTACTCTTTTCAAATTGGAAAGTGATTGTATTTGTTTATAGTGTACAACATGATGTTTAAAGTTATGTACACATTGTGGAATGGTTAAGACAAATGATATATGATATATATATATATGTCTATATATATATATAAAACTACATTTCTTCATTTATCCATTGATGCTATTTAATAAGTATTACACCTCACTTACTTATAATTTTTTGTGGTAAGCACACTTAAAATCTACTCTCTAAGCAATTTTCAAATATACTATATATTGTTGTTAACTATAGTCACCATGAGACACAATAGATCTCTTGAGCTTATTCCTTGTGTTTGAAATTTTGTGTCCTTTGGTCAATTTCTCTTCAGTTCTTCCACCCATTATGTTCTCTTGTTTTTTTAAGTTTGATATTTTTTATACTCATGCATAAATAAGATCATACGGTATGTGCCTCTCTATTATTTATTTCACTTAACATAATGTCCAAGTTTATCCATGTTGTCACAAATGCTGGGGCCTCCTTCTTTGTGAAGGTTGACTGTCCTGTTGTGTATATGTATCACATTTTCCTTATCTGCTCATCCACTGATAGACAATTAAGTTGATTCCATCTCTCAGCTATCATGAACGTGGAGTGTAGCTATCTCTTTGACATTCTCCTATGGAAAGAACCCAGTAGTAGAATTGCCAGATCTTAGGGCAATTTTGATGTTTTAATGAACTTCCATACTTCTTTGCACTATGACTATACTAATTTACATTCCCAACCACAGTATACAAGGGACTCTGTTCTGCATAAGCTCTCCACACTTGTTAACTTTTATCTTTTTGATAATAGCTGATCTAACAGTTGTGAGGTGATATCTCATTAAGTTTTCATTTGCATTTCCCTGATGATTAGTGATGTTGAGCACATTTTCATATAATTATTGGCCATTTGTATCTCTGCTTTTGAGAAATGCCTATTCAGGTCCTGTGGGGGCCCAAAAAGGTCCCTTGTCCATTTATTAATTAGATTTTTTTGTTTTCTTACTATTGGATTGTTTAAATTACTGACATATTTTGGGTAGTAATTCCTTACCAGCTGTAGTGTTTGAAAATATATTTTCCATCGTATAGGGTAATTCTTCACTCTGTTGATTGCTTCCTTTGCTATAAAGCAGCTTTTTAGGTTGATGTAATTGGATTATTCTGTTTTTCTTTGGTTGCCTGTGTTTTTAGAGCCATATCCAAAAAACTAACCTTTGCCCAGTCCCTTTTCCTGGACCTGTTCCCCATTATTCTTCTAATCATTTTATAGTTTCATGTCATACCTTTAACTTGATAGTTCATTTTGAGTTTATTTTTGTATATGGTAGGAGATGAATGCCCAATTTTATTCTTCTACATATGGGTATCTAGTTTTCCTAACAACATTTATTGAGGAGACTACCTTTTCTCCACTGCATATTCTTGGCATTTTTGTTGGAAAATCAGTTGACCATAAATAAGTGGATTTTTTTGTGGGCTGTCTATTCTGTTCCATTGTTCTATGTGTTTGTTTTCATGTCATGAACATGCTGTTTTTATTACTACAGCTTTGTATAGATTTTGAAATCAGGTAGGATGACATCACTAACTTTTTTCATTTTGTTTAAGATTGCTTTAGCTGTTTGGGATCTTTTGTGATTCTATGTGAATTTTAACAAGATTCATTCTTCTAGTGATCAAACATGGCTAACCTTTCATTTGTTTGTATCTTCTTCAGTTTATTTCATCAACATTTTATAGGTTTTAGTGTATAGATTTTTCACCTTCTCAGTAAAATTTATTAGTATGTATTTAATTTTTGTTAATTACTGTGAAAGGAATTTCCTTTATCTCTTTTTTATACAGTTCATTGATAATGTACATAAATGGCACTGATTATTATTCTCTCTGCAACTTTACTGAGTTTGTGTGTGTGTGTGTGTGTGTGTGTGTGAAGTCTGTAGGGTTTTTTGATTTATGAGATTAAGTCATCTGTAAACAGAGAAATTTTAGCTCTTTTCCTCTGTGGAGTCTTTTATTTCTTTCTGTTGCCCAGTTGCTGTGGCTAGGACTTCCCATATTGTGTTGAATAGAATTTGCAAGAGTGAGTATCATTGTCCTGTTCCTGACCTTCAGAGGAAAAGTTTGACTTTTTTCACTTCCAAGTATAATGTCATCTATGAGCTTACTGTATAAGGCTTTTATGTACTGAAGTACATTGCTTCTATACCAAATTTGTTGAGAGTTTTTAATCATGAATGGACTCTCAGTTTTGTGGAATGGCTTTTGGGCTCGAAAATGTTATATTCTACATCCCCCCGCCACACACAGATTGTATAACTTTGAGAAATAGTGTTTGGGTTATTATTTCACTGTTTTAGGTTATAATTTAAAAGATATGTATTTTACACTGAACTACAATAGAAGAGTTTCTGTCTTGTTTGGTTAAAATGTAATGTTAGGATGTCTGTGAAAGAAAAAAGTAATGAGGTTGAAGAGCTTTGTTTTTGTTCACTATAAGAAATGGGAATGAATAGGGTATGGAAAAAAATATAAATAGCAGCCTAAAGCTACTAGGCTTTGCAACCACCATGATGATATTTTTTTTTTTCCAAAAAAGTAACAACAACACAAACAAAAAATAAATTTTTTAGAATCTTTAAATCATGTATAGCAAGAAATACCTAAAAATATTCCCTAATCACTATGTCTTTATAAGTTCACCTTGAGTCTTATAAACGTGTGTCTTCGAAATCCAATTAACTGCTTGCTTTATTCACAAATGCCAAGAAGAGTTTTTAAAAATCATGTGGAACAATGATTGGTGCTGATAATATTTTGTTCTAGTGAAAAGAACTATGAAGACATGGAGTGGCAGTGTCACAGAAGTGCTAATTGAAACTGCTCTGTCTTTTGCATTCTATTGTCAGCCCTGTACTCTATTTCTTGTATTCATGGTGATCTATAATTTTGAGTCTTCAGTAACTTTTTTGTAAATATTTTATAGTGCCTTATAATTATACATAGTGGTGGGATTCACTGTGATATATTCATATACACACAGCATAAATTTCTTCAATTTTTCCCCTTGTATTTTGCCTCCCCTTCTTCCTTCTCTTGAGCTCTGTCCTCTCATCTACTTGTCTCTTTTCTATTTTCATGAGATTCACCACATCCACATATTTTTTTTTTTCTCTCTAGCCTCCATATAGGAGAGAGAGCATATGACCCTTGACTTTCTGAGTCTGGCTTTAGTAGCTTTATTCTGGAATATTTTCTCAAGAATTTTTTTTTATAGAAAACAGTCTTGGAAGATAGAGTGTCTTATTGTGGAACACAGAGGTTTATTTATTGCTGAGGATAATGAAGATACTGTCTCCCTTTATGGAAAAGGTTGGTTGGGCAGTTTTGCTTTTATGTGTTCTGAGTTTCCCAATTTCAGGTTTCTTCAACTATGACATAGCCCTCCCTCTGTGGCCATCATCCACATGAGCCTGTATCTGCATTGCCTGCATGGGACCTGAGGGACTAGAGAAACTGGGTGAACACAAAGCACATGGTGCCTGCTTTACTCTAAGTAAAAGTCTTTGACCTGGGAGGCTCCTATCTTATGCCACCATCTTTGAAACTTTGAAAGACATAAAACTTTGGAAGACATACTTGTTAATTTCTAAACAGAACAGAATCCCAGAGTCTTCACAATTCTCTGCATATCCAATTTTTCTAATTTTGGCTTTTCTTGTTCGTATTTTTCATCATTTCCATCACCGATCAGTTCATCTTTTCTTATCTATTTCTACTCTGTATCACTTTATTTCTCATTCTTTTTACTCAACCTGACCACACCTTCTGTGTGTAGATACAGCACCTAATACAAAATTTGGCATTTAATCTGTATCTGTGGAATGAACAAAGTTTTCAAAGAGGTTTCTATCTCTAAAGATCATTTCTCCCTGAGTTTATCACTGACAACTTGAATTGGAAGTGCATAATGTTAGTTAATTCAATGTTGGATTTCAATTGTTAATTTCCTTTTAAATTGTAGGATATAGAATTGATTATAGCAATTTCATGAGCTACAGTTTTCAAGGGTTTGCTGCACCATTTCCTTCTTTCTAGGGGATTTTTTTCCTCTCTCTCTCTTCCTTTTGATGTGCAGGGCCATTTAAGTCCTCCATGCATTTCTGGAAAACTAAAACTCTAAATCTAAGCCTGTTGAACCTCTTGTCACACAAGTATTTGAAAGAATGATACTTAAGGGAAATAGAAAATGACACTTTTCCACTCATCTTTTGAAGACGAAATGATCCCCCCCTCTCAATTCTACCAAAAGAGATTCCCAGCTCGTTTTCCTTAGCAAGAGCTTCAAAGTGTAAAAAACTCATCAAACATCTTTTCCTCTGAGACAATGTCATCTGAGTTCAAAGGATGTACACAGCTCTGCAAAACTGCTGTCTTGTTTCAGTGATAAGGCCTTGGCTTTCATTTTATGTTTGATTCCAGGAAAATCAAATCTGTTTTTATGTACACTATGACTATAACTAAATCAGGAAATTAGGAAAAATAATCTATTTCTGCAGACAGCTGGGGGATAGTTTCCAGTTTTGTTTTTTTTTTTTAATCTTGCAGTGACTCTTCAGCTAGGTTACATTTTCACTCTCTCCCACATGCTTGATTATTTAAACTGAAACATGCACTTCTCCTCCCATACAATGAAGGGAACCTCACTATGGCTTGTATGGCTTTGGGAAATGTTGCTGTCTTCTTCCCATAGTGGACTCTTTACTGGTTACCTAGGAGACTGAGCACAATTCTTGCTTATTCACTCATTTTTCCAAAAATCTGGTCAAAACACATATACCATAATGAACAAAATTTTAAAAATACATAAAAATTCCAGCATCAGTGATCTACCAAATCTTTTTTTTTCCTTTTTTTCTTTTTTTTAGTTATAGATGGACACAATATCTTTATTTTATTTATTTCTATGTGGTGCTGAGGATCGAACCCAGTGCCTCACGCATGTGAGGCAAGCACTCTACCACTGAGCCACAATCCCAGTCCCCCAAATCTTAATTTTGGGGGCACAAAGCACAGAAAATCTTCATTTAAAAAGAATCCTAGGACATGAAAATTTATGTCAGCATATTCTAACCTATCAGATGTAATAATACCTATTATGAAAGGTTGTGGTACATTTTACTGATTTCTTGCACTTTCAAAAGTAATCTGAATATTTTAAGCAATAAACTACACACATCTCAATCATATTCATAAGTGAAGAATTACAACATCCTAATTCAATTTCCATAATACAGCCATGGAGATTGGGCAGATTATTTTATTTCTACCAAAGTAACAATATATAGTAGTAATTGTAGCTACTTTTTCAAGTATATATATTTGAGGTAAACTAAAAATATTAGGATAATTCAAAAGCTAAAAATAAAAGTATACCAAAATGATATGTTACCTTTGTTTATTTTAGATAACTAATTTTATATATTTTAACCTTAAATATCTTATTATATAAATTTTTTAAAAAAATTATTCTGTGTATGTCCTGATCAATTATAAGTAGACTATCTGAGAATAAAGGAGGATGACTACTTGACTTCTCAAAAAGATTCACCATTCTCTTCAATAAACTTTACTAAAACTTTTTTAGTATCTCAGGAGCCTGACCAGGCACGGAGCAGAGTGAAGACAACATAGGAAATGGCCTTTGTCACTGCCATCATCTTAGACCTTTCAGTCCCATTGATGGATTCAGGTGAGTTTTGTTAACACTCTAATACATGAATTAAAATGAATAATGTGAGTTGAACCTTGAAAAATATTACGAGTTTAATAATGTATCAGAGTTATCAATGAGCTCTTCTACTGTTACTCAGTTATTACATTTTGGCTCATAATAAGGAGAGCATTGTCAGTAATATGTTACAAATACAAATTCAAAAATAAAGTATATTTATCATATGGTATTTTAAGCCTTCCATTTAGTCCTAATTATTGTTGATTAATTATACTGATATGATTACTTCATGATAGTTATAACATTTATTTGTTTCTAGCAAACATTTCTGAACATTCATGACATATTACTTTCTCTTTGTTCATTAGACTATGTCCATTGAACTTATTTTTCTATTTCCTCAAATGTGCAAAGCTCTTCCACCTGAAGGCCTTTATTCTAGCCACCTCCTCCACCTTAGAGTCTCTACAGCCCTCCTTTTGTCCACCTTCCACTTTTTCCATAGTTAACTCTAACACATCTCAGCTTAAAATGCCGTCTCTCTTCACTTTTTGTAGCTTCCCATGGCCACAAGTTCTATATTGTTATTCTATTTCTTATTCATGGTACTAAATTTTTTTCATGTATTTTTCCATTATACATTCACCTTATTGAGAGTGGGTACCCCATTAGGTCAAGTAAGTTTTTATACTGCTTACAATGTGTATCTCCAGTGACTAGTTCAGTCTGGAGTATTAAGCATTACTATCCAGTAAATGCTTAATAAATAGTGACTGAATTTATTGCATTTTTAATAATTTGCAATGCTCAGATGAGATAATATTTGTGGATTCAATTTATAAATAATAAGAAGCTATGTCATTTCAAGAAACCCTTTTTGGGTATCTATTTTGGGCTGAGTTTTAGAACATCTATATCTTTAAGACATGTATAAAGATGATTGATACTTATTCTCTATATGGGTTAAGATATTTCATTACATATAGAAAAATTCTAAATACCAGTGCCCTAAACACAGAATTGTTTATTTTATTACATAATGAGAAATAAAAATAAGCAGTTGCTGATATTGTTTGAATAGCTGAGAATATCAAGGATCTAGGTAATTATGAGTCTTTTCACACTGCTCTCATGGCCTCAAGATGGTGCCTTAACCCCTGCATTCATATCTAATTTACTTGCAGCACAAAAGGAGGATGAGAAAAAAAAAAAAACTCACCAAAATGTTTTACTTAACAATTTTGCTGTTATCTTTTGGCCACTTCTAACCAGGAAAAAAATGTTTTGTTTTGTTTTTTCATTGGGGCACAGCACATTATTGACAGCCAAAACCAAAACTGGGTCAATTACATAGGAAGAAGAAAGTGATCACTAGATTTCACTATTTCCAGTGTTCAAAATAAAGAGTTAAAAATTGTATTCATTAATGTGTTAATTAAATTATATTAGTCTAAAACAATTTATAGGATTATTATATTTTTACTTTACAGATCAAAAATATCTAGCAAGACTCTTCTATTACAGAAAAGCAAAACATAATGGAAAATAGTTCTTTGTTTCTAGAGTTTATATATATGAGCATATATATACAAACATGTACACATATATGTAGATGCATGTGTACACACACATACACACTTTAAGGAGTCAACAGAAGGTGAAATGCTGTGATTAAGCCAAGGTTCAGTTGGAGTTCATGTAGTCATATGTGTCATTCTGTATTCTTAAATCAAAGGGTAGCCATCAAACATTTGTTATGCAATCTATGTAAACAAACATCATTCTGGCATTTGAATTTCAGATGCTTTTATTATTCCATTTCATATAGGGAAATACTTCTTGAGATAGTAGGTAATACAGTGCAATCCCACAGAGTAAGAAATGGTGACCAATGTGGGAAGAGGTAACTGAGCCCTCCTCCAGTAGGGAAAACAGCACACAGACATCCTTCACAGTTGGTAGATGTTCTGGTGCAACCTAAACTTGCTATGTCTCTTCCACAACTTTTAAAACATACTTATTGTCTTTATTGATTGTTGTCCCCATTTCCTTGTTTCACTCATTCTTAGAGTACAAAGATAAATTGGATCCAAACAATAAGGAGCCCAGGAAAATACTATTGTGAGGTTAACGAAATGACATGTGCTATTCTGTCCTCTAGCCACCTGGAAGGTCTGAGCGATCTACCAGAATTCAAATGGGCGTTGGTTTTATCTATGGTTTGGTGCCACCTTGTGGCACATGTTTGCATCAGCTTAAATGTAGATGGGGACCATTCTGGGTTTTGTGGCTACCTGAGATTACCATACGCAGGCAGTGATCTTACAAATTTCTCTGTAACATGGCTGTATAGTTAATTGAAAGCTTTTTTAGTTCTGCCCACCAAATATCGACATATTTAGTTAGAAAAAATAGTGGAATGAAAACTCATTCTTTCTCCTGAGTCAGGGTTTCCTGTGCAGTAAGTTAACTCACCTCACAATGGAAAGTAGAATATCAGAAGACCAATAACAATCTTTTTATATCTGATTGTAACTTACTGAAAGGTTCTACTCTATTTAAAATATATCTCCCAGCCAGGTGTGGTGGTGCGCACCTATAATCCCAGTGGCTCAGAGGCTGAGACAGGAGTATTTCAAGTTCAAAGCCAGCCTCTGCAACTTAGCAAGGCTCTAAGCAAATCAGTGAGACTCTGTCTCTAAATAAAATACAAAATAGGGCCGAGGAGGTGGTTCAGTGGTCTAATGCCCCTGAGTTCAATCCCCGATAATCACCCCCCCTAAAATATGTATACACACACACACACACACACCTCCCTCTTTCTGGTGTACAGCTTATTGGAGATTACTTTCATATAATTTACTTCTTCTATATGCTCCAAAGGCAAAGAAAAGATCCTAAAAATATGGATGATAGTCCAAATATAAATACTAGTAAAGCATGGACATTGGCTAATTATTAATATATATTTCCCATACACAACAGCAATAGCTTTGCACCCATTCAGGCTTGGTGTTGGCTCCATCTGCAGGCTATTCTCCAGGTTTGAACAGAACAATAAGAGGCCCCAACCTCTCTAACTTTTGTCCTTGAATTACAATGACCTTGAAGTTAAGGACACTGTGTTTTGAATAGTCCCAGGATTTTAGCAAATACAGTCATGATGAACCGTTAATACTGAAGCAGGGTGTAGTGGCACACACTTGTAAACCCAGTGACTCCAGAAGCTGAGGCAGGAGGATCACATATTAGAGTCCAGCCTCAGCAACTTAGCTAGACCCTATGTGAGATTTAAAAAAAAAAACAAAAAATGGGAAAGGAAGGAAGGAAGGAAGGCCTGGGAACGTAGTTGATTTGGATAGGGCCCCTGGGTTCAATTCCAAGTAACCAAAAAAGAAGAAAAAAAAGTTAATACTGAGAGATTATCAATTTTGTGAAGAGTTAAAGGAAACTTAAAAGACATCTAGTTTTTCTTCCCTTTCATGTTTCTATTTGTAATTTAATTAACTAGAGTTGCAGGATTAGTATCATCTCTCATTTTCTTTTTAGTAGTATTTCAACTATATTGTAAACTGAATAGGCTTTTGCTGACTCATCTAGTAGCAGAGTTGCCACTTTTCACCTTTTGAGTTCCAGACAACTACAAATGAATCTTTAAAATGGAAAGTTGGAGACCTCATTCGCTTCAGAAGCAGAGGACATTTCAGACCTGAAGGATTATTGTCACCTGCCACTGATACACGAACATGAATGATCTCAGATTGCCTCTTTATGCACTCCAAACCAGAGGAGTCCTGACCTTGCGATGAGTCTCACATTTCAGAGGGCCTTGTTCTTGTTCTTTTTCTGTTTTTATTATTCTCATAGGGAGGAGCCTGCAGGGGCATGAAAATGTGCCCAGCCGGAGTCCCTGTCTTTGCTTTTCCTGATGACTACAGGTACTAAAGATTTAGGAATTTCCTGCCTAAAGATCTCTGTGGTCTCTTCCAGAAGTCTTATAAAATCTCTTTCTATATTCATCTTTCCAAAGGCAGGCCCCACTGCCAGGTATATCCACCACTGTTTCAGCATTGATGAGAGAGGAGGATTTTTAGGGGGGTAAGAATAGGAAGAAGTTTGGACATGCATGCCAGTGAGGACCCGTGAGCTGTGGAACAGAGCCAAGAGTGGGAAGAGAGAAGGATTCAAACTGAGTACCAAGGCCAGATGCTCAGCCTTCCTGCATCGTTATGGTGGTGTAGACTCCAAGGAGCATAAGAATGCTAACTTTGAATTATGTATTCTAGGTAGAGCAATGTTTTATTTAATAGTTTTTAAATGTTTCTTCAACAACTTATAAATATTTAGTAGTATTTTATAAGGGTCCCTATTTGTAATCCCACCTTAGGCTCTGCAAATGTTAGGAGTAGTCTTAAGAGGTGAGTGGGTAAATGGAACATTATTTTTCCAGGTCTCTGATATCAGATACCATCTGGTGCATTTAGATATAGAAAAAAAACAAATTTTTATATATTTCCATAGAGTTCTTCACTTCCCGTCTTGCTCATCTCCAAACCCAATCAATCACTTCTAAGTGCCTGATCTTTTTAAAAGAAGTAAGCTTAAGAAAAAGAAAATGGCAACTAGAATTTTGAATCGCAGTAAACTGAGACACAAAATCTAGAGTTAGTAAACTTCAAAAAGTTTGACCAAATTAAAATCAAATATAAAATGTACCAAACAGATCTCTCCTCAACTCAAGCAAGAATCTAAAACTCTCATAGTAAGACAGGATGAAATGAAACATAAAGATATCTTCTGAAACATAATGAATAATCAATTAAATATATGTATACATATGAGTTTTTCATGATACATTATAAAAATTTTTTAAGTTATACTTTTCTTTAGTTTTTTTTTCTTCTGGTTTTGTTTTTGTTTGGTTTTTGATCCTCAAGGTCCAAAATACCTTGGTAGGTTGTAATATAGTCCGAAATATACGGAAAAGTTGACTGAGTGCATAGGTTGAGTGCTTAATCTCACCTTTTCTCTATAGCCCAAATGATATAGGGCATCTGTATAGTTAAATGACATTAAAATGTAAACAAGAAAGATTTTAGTTTAAACAGATTCCACTAGCATAAAAGATTGCAACCTCTGTGTAATTAGAGAAATAGGTGTCTTGCCAAACTATGAGGTGCTTCATTTGTAGTTGGCTATGATACTTAAAAGGAGAAATACTATATGGTGTTATGCTATTATTCTGAAAACTAGTGTTAACTGGAATTTTTACTTTCAAAAAATTTAGTATTGGTATGCAATATATTTTTATAATATATAAAAATGAATATTGTTCCAGAGAATTTCATTCTTTAAGTTATTGAGCCAACTTTCTCAATATGTTTTGATGACTGACTGAAGACACACTCCATTAAAATGGAGTGTTTCTCTAATATCAAATTGAAGTAGTTTTCATGTATGTATTTTCCATTGTAATCCTTTATAAATATGTATGTGTATGTAATTTTATGTGCTGTGAATTACTCTTAGTTTTCATTTATTCTATTAACCTTGCATATCATGCTACTATATATTGTAGTCTTGAAAACTTTTGATGCCATTTTGGTAGAAATACAGAATCATAGAAATGAAAGTTTTATATATATAAATTAGCAATCAATAAATTCATCAGCTTTATGTAATGAAATAGTAAATGTAAAATGTGTTTTACTTTTATCCTTTGCATATTTTTAAATTCATTACTTAAAACTGAACACAAATACAGAACTTTCAAATGCATACCTTAGAGTGTTAACTGATACTCAGCTCTTCATGTAAATGTCAGAGAAAAAAGACAAAAATCTGATGAACTCTCTATAAGTAAGACTGAATTGTTGTCAAATAGAATTATAAATGCCACTGAGATAATGTTTGATCCTAAAACCCAAATATTGTCATGTCATTTACTTGCTGGGTGAATTTGGGCTCAATAGTTATATTGTTCTAGAAGTAATTTAGAATTGTGGGTCCACCAAGTAACTGTCCAGCTTACTCTTGTATCATAATGTCTTTAGTTAGAAATTGTCTAAGAAATAATATGTTCTAGCCATTGGAGTCTCTTTTTCCCCCTAGCAAATTATAGCACCATAAGTTTTCAATTTCCCCAATGTCTTTTCTGCTATAATAATGGCTTGAGGATTTAAATCCTGTGCTGTTATTGTGACTTTAAAGCCTTAAAACTGCGATTGAATGAGGCAGTTCATCTGTCATTATTCAAATATGAAGCAATTATGATGAAATAAAGATAAAATTCCATTGAGAAATACTCCAGTCAATTTTCACTTATATTTAACTAGAAACATAAAATGATGCTTAGAAGAGTAAGTTTAGGTAATAAAATTGGAGAATAAAGAAGCATGAATTACTGATCTATAACTGAGTCATTTGTGAAGGTTTCAGGGCATGTAAATAAAATGTGTCACCAATATTGAGGGAAAGCTTGTTGCATGATAAACACAAAACAAGAAAGCCAAAAAGAGGGGGAAAAGCATCTCTCTTGCTTAACTGGTCAAAACCAGTGCTGAAACTTGTTACTCACTTGAAGACTCTTTTAGAATACTCACACTCACCTAATCAATATAAAATTCAATGAATATACATGATTTTTGTGTTTTTTAGAAAAGATGTAAATGCCATAATAGACACATGCTTCATAAAACATTTGAACTTCTTATTCTGGCTGAGCATTTTATATTCCCTCACACCAGTGACACTGTTTTATAACTCTTTCTCTGTTATCTTTGACTTTAACATTGCCTTTCTAATCTAAATTTCAGTTTTCCACTTGCTTAAATTAATCAAATTGACCCAAAAGGTCATCCAATAGAACACTAAGCTGTGTTCTAAAAAGAACTAGAAATTTAGGAGTAAAATATGTAGCATTATATCATATAAGAATTTTATAAATATGATTTTTATTAACCATTTCTGCATTCATATTGCACAATTTTATTAATCTTAAGTTCTCATGCCAGTCAAGCTCGTATAAGTATAATATTCTACTTTTAGTTAGCATGATTTATTATGTTCTCATATTTAGCCTTACATATAGAATTCTAATATATAAAGAACCTATTAAAATTTTGTGTCTCAGCATCTATGATTTTCTACATTAAATGAATAATGAATATGATGAATTGGTTTAATATTTCAAGGAAACAAATATTTTATGAATGTGTACAATGTTTCTGATCTTTGTCCAATACTTAGTAGATGGGGACCAATACACGGACAGAAGTAAAAACAGAGAAATACAAAATTTACAATGGAAACACAATAAAGGGAGACCTTAATCTTTCAATGAGACTATTTAGATAACTCATAACTCTGATAGAGCAGATAAAGATCATACCCATCAATAAGCACCTCATTAGCAAGTTAAAACTTGGCTGAAACTTGAAGAATGAGAATGAAGTAGCCAGGGGACAATACATGAGAAACATTCAAGCAGAGCATGACTAATACACAAAGCAAAAGAAAACATGACTCATTTTTGCTGAGGCACAGTTTTGGGGAAAAGGTGAATGGTGAAATATGAAGCTTGAAAAGATGTCAGAGTGAGGTATATATTTTGTCCAGGAATGTCTAGAAATTGTGACACCTTAAAAAGGGACACAATCAGAATTTATTTGCCTTTTAAAATATATTTTTCACCTGAAATGGAGAGAACTCATAAGTTAGCCTTATGGTTTGGATGTGGAGTGTTCCCCAAAAGCTCACATGTGAGATAATGCAAGAAAGTTTGAGGGGAAATGATTGGGTTATAGCCTTAGCATAATCAGTAAATTGATCCTTGATGTGATTAACTGAAGTGGTAGGGTGTGGTGGAGGAGGTGGGAATTGGGGCATGCTTTGGGTATATATTTGTATCTGGAGAGTGGTATTTCTCTCTCTGTTTCTTGATCACCATGATGTGAGCAGCTTCCCTCTGCCACACACTCCGCCATGATGTTCAGCCTCACCTTGAGCCCTGAGGAATGAAGCTGGCTGTCTATGGACTGAGACTTCTGAAACTATGAGTCCCCAAATAACTTTTCCTCCTCTAATATTGTTCCTGTAGAGTCTTAGTCACATCAGTGAGAAAGCTGCCTAAAACAATTAGGATATGATTCAAGACAAAAAAAGTTTATGAGATGCATTTTATTAATCCAAAATAAATAAATAAAAAGATACTGACTGGACATAACAACAGGAATGGAGAAAATTAACAAAATATAAGGATGATAGGAGACAGAATCAGTAAAATTTATGATTGATTTCATGTGGGAGCTGGAAGGAAAGAGACAATTAAGAAATGCATATGTGGATTGGGCAAATTAATGGGTGGTGCTGCATTAAATGAGATACAGGATGAAAGAAGAATAGGAAGAATGTTTATCTGGGCAATTGGGTAGACAGTCCAATTTTAGCCTTGTTGACAATGAGATGTCATTAAAGTTCTATTGTAAATCTGTTTGAGAAGGTTGAAAAGGAGTTCTTAGGACTCTTGGGTAAAAGGTACTTGGAGGGTGAAGGGTACCCACCAAAAGTGAACTGGAAGGATATTAAGGTCAGTTTGGAATATTTTACATTTTCCCAAGTGGCCGATCCAATGAGAGGATGTTATACTTAAATCAACTTAGTGGGGAAATACAAGGGCTCTA
The DNA here is from genome assembly GCA_028644305.1 of Xerus rutilus. Lineage (NCBI taxonomy): Eukaryota > Metazoa > Chordata > Mammalia > Rodentia > Sciuridae > Xerus > Xerus rutilus. Next base: position 81,659,910 of record CM053402.1, on the reverse strand, counting down.
TTAAAGGGTTCTATAATACTCAGCATTTGAGTAGAAAATAATTTCAATAATAAACAGTTTTCAGTACTCTCTTTATGATCAAGGGAAAGGCTCTTTACTTATATTAGTGAAATCAGACACAGTAGTCTGGCCCTGGTATTCTTTTTCCTTTGACAGTCCCCTTAACTTCTTTGGTGTCACAACAATAATGATAGACTATAGAAATGCAGAGTCTATCTTGGTGAGTTATTGAAAGGCTTGGCTATAGAAACTATTTGTGCATTTCTGGTGTATTGCCTGACTAATGCCTGGTACTACATAGAACTGCATAGGAGAATTTAAATAAATAAACAAATAAATGAATATATAAATAAATAAAGGGTTGCTTTCCTTCCCCTATAAAACATTTCTGGGATTTTAAGTGTTCCTTTTTTGTGTGTTTATTCCTTTAACAACAACTTTCTTAGCAACTACACTGTGTGTGGAGTGACGTTGCATGTCACCAAGGAGCCCCAAACTATGTAAAAAATATTATATTCCCTGTCTTGGAATATCTTACTATATAGTTAGTATTCTAATCCCTGCAAAGATGAAAAAGCAACATAGCAATAAAGGCCATTTATGGATGTAAGGAAAAAATAAAAGATAGTGAAAGAAATAGTGGGTCACCTCTATGAGGCTTAGATGCTACAGTTTGGACAGATCACCACTTTCTTGGTTGCCCAGAGCACTTAGGTATACAAAGTCTTTTTTATTAAACCATTGCTTATGTAGAATAAGATTTAAAAAGTTGGCCCTGTAGTTCTGTAGATATGACTTTACATTCTGGTTCCACTAGTATTAGCAACCACGGGCATGTCAGTTAGGCTCTCAAAGCCCTGATTCTAAAATAGGGATTACTATTATGTGTAACATGGTATCATTTAGAGATTTAAATGGGTACATAAAGGTATTTTGGGTTGGGTGTATAACTCAGTGGTACAGTGCTTCCGTAGTATTTGCTAGGCCTTGGGTTTTCAATCCCCAGTACTAAGAGGAAAAAAAAAAAAAAGCCCCATGGCCTATTGTAGATGCTAGTAATTAGAAAAATAAAAACAAAACCAAAACAACCAACAAACAATCCTAACTTCACTACAATGAAATTTTACAACTGTTATCTAATTAAGTATTCACACACACACACACACAAAACCTGTGAGTCAGATAATATTCTTACTATGCAGTGAGAAATGTAAGGCTTGATGACATTGTGTCCAGAAAACAGAAGCAGAAACTCAAGAGCTTAGAGAAAAAGAAATGTCCACAGATTGACTTTGGTACTTGTGGCTCTATAGTCACACAGATCCAGCAGAGACACATGGAACTGATTGGATATCACTTTCATATCTATTAAAGTTATGTGGTACTAGGAGAATATGAAAATCCTCTAAGCTCATGGGTCTTTAGACCTACAGTGAAGAAATCTTTCCACAGAAAAACACAAAATCTAATCAAATATCGTTACTTGGAGGATTACAGATTCTTATTTCATTTGAAAATTTGATCTGATGAATGATTCAAGCCTAAGAACATGGTCCAAATATCTGTCCATTTTGCTAGGAGGTTCTGTTGGATCCTGTATATAGGCATGAGAAGATCCATCAGAACTGCAGGTAAGGAACCATTGCTTCTTGTATAGTGTATCCTGTTCTTCAGAACCAGGAAACTCAAAGGCAACCCTAATAATTTCTTGAGACAGTAACATTCCAAACTGTGTTGGTGGTCATATTGTTTATTATACGTAGCCTTTTTTTTTTGTTTTTTGTTTTTGGTACTGAGGATTGAACTCAGGGGCATTCAACCACTGAGCCACATCACCAGCCCTATTTTGTAGTTTATTTAGAGACAGAGTCTCACTGAGTTGTTTAGCGCCTCGCCATTGCTGAGGCTGACTTTGAACTTGCCATTCTCCTGTCTCAGCCTCCCAAGCCACTAGGATTACAGGTGGGCACCACCACACCTGGCTATGAGTAGCCTTTTTTATAACCCTAGGAAGATTTAGAATTAAGTATCAAAATATTTAAGAGAATTAACTTTAATTTGTTGTTGTTAAGAAATTCTACATACTTATGACTTTAAATATATGAAATGTTTTAGAGAATTTAACATATTAGAATAATATGTCAGGCTTGTAATGCCAGGTCAAAATGCAATTGTGTAATTGATTTAACCTTGAAATCATAACGAAATATCATTTTATGTACAAGACTATAATATATATTGGTATAGATTTATTCTATTTATAAATTTAATTTAGTAAATTTTATATAATTTACATAAATGTCCAGAAAAAATTCAGACAATGTAAATATTTAGTAAATTCAGCCAAATATTTTAAGTTCATATTTGTAGTTTAAAATGTTTAACATATGTTTCTAAATAGTACCAAATATTCATGAAATACTTCCCACTTGAAAGGGATCTTTCCTTGAGAAAATCTAAATGGGTGCACTGATCAAATTTTATTTTCAAACTAGTGAAATAGAAGAGATCCTAAATGGGATAATTTGAAACATTTTTCTCTTCTCTCTCTCTCTCTATATATATATGTATGTATACATAAAATAATAAATAATATAAATAATAATATATAACAAATATATAAAATAATGGCATATATATAGATATATATCTACATATAGCTACATCATTAGACATCTTTTAAACTATATACAAGAAGAAAAAATATTTGGTAAAAGATCAGTGAACTCTTCAGTATCTATCACTCAGCTGAGTGGGATGAATACTGGTTTCCCAGAAAAGGTCTTAACACCATTAAAAGTTTATCTGAAAATTGCTTAAGCCGTTTATCAGGAATGCTAATTTCTTCCCAGAACGGGGTGGTGATTTAAGAGATTTGTCCAAGGCCAGGTTAGGGACAATTTTCTCTTAACCCATCTTAATTATTAAATTTATTTAAATTTTCTAGACCTACATATGAAAAATAAAATTTTTGAGCTGATTCAAACTCTAGAATTTACCAAAGAACTATTTTTTCATTTCCCTTTTTGTTTTTAAACCAAAGCAACTTTGTAGTTACCACGAAGTAACTTTCAGTTACCACAAAATACCTGAAAGGACATTATGCCCAAAAGACCACAAAAATTTATCAAGCAGAATCAGCTCTCTACACAGATTTCCATATGTGTGTGTTTACAAATATATGTATATCTGTGTGTGTATGCAAATACATATATATGTGTGATTCAATTACATTTCATGACATTTTTACATGAAGTGTAAACTTGTCATGGCTTGCCATAAAATACATAATACATGTATATACCCATGGACCAATCTCATTATACTAAAGAAAAGATCAGAAGGGAAAAGTAGCAGAATTCATCATTACCCTGTCCCTTTCCTGATAGTTAAGTCTGATATCTCATATAAGCCTGCACATACAGACATCAGCAAGTGGAACTATTACTAAGTTTTTTTACTTCAAACGGGATCCTTTCTTCCTTCTCAGAATTGTGGAATCAATAACAAGCCCATGCACTAATTGAGCAGTGAAGGAGACTTTTATTCTTGGTTAAGAATAGGAAAATAAACTCCCAAACTAGCTTCTCAACCCTTGAGGTCAGGAGGTTATAAATACAGAGTAAAATAATTGAGGGATGGGACAGACAAATAAAGGGGAGAAATTTCATATCTTTACTGGGAATGGGGGTGGGACTTTCTGGGAATTCAGGCAAACCTCTTTATTGCTCTTTTTATGCTTCATTCCTGTCATTGTTCTGGCAATTGTCAACTGTCAGGGCACTGAAGGTATCACATTTAGTATGCAGATGAGATTATCATGCACTTAGAGGTTCACTGGAGGTCTCTCCAATAACAGACTTAGAACCAACTGGCTTCAGTTAACCCACTTTAAGAAGAACCCTTGGCCTACAGGAATCCTATCGTCTACTATAAATAAGATTAGGGTATGTTTAAAATTGATCTAGGTGATCTAAGCAGTATCAAATTACAACTGGAGGTAAAGAAGTGTATGGAAGATACTAGGCTATTCCACCTCTAGTGGCTCCTAAATATTTCATCTTATTTTCAGTTTCAGACTTCTGTCTATTTTGATGCCTGACCTCACCTTCAATACTAAAATATTCATTCTTCACAATATTTACTGCTGGGAATCTTGGGAATTGACTCCAGTCAGTGAATTTCTGAGCCTATCCTGAAGTCACACACCTTCCCCAGAAACAGATTACATCCACAGATGTCAGAGCCCCCATACAATGGACTTCAGTTGAAGGACATTCTGAAGGGCCATTCCAGCCTGAGGCTCCTGGTGGGGTTGACTGATAACTTTGTTATGACTGTATTAAAGTTTTTGTTTTCACGTCAGCCTAGTCCTGCTTACTTTTCCTCCCCCCCCTCCCCCCCGCCAAATGTGTGTTATTATCAAGAGCCTTTCCAGCAAACTTCCTATGTACAAATCTCTATTCGAGTCAACTTCCTGCAACCATATGGTTCAAATAAAACATGAATGAGTGATCAGGAAGCCTGTCTTCTGAAGCAAAATTTAGTGTTTTAGATAGCTTTTTCATTGCTGTGACTAAAAGGACACAACTAGAACTGTAGAAGAGAAAAGGTTTATTTGAGTTCACAGAATCACAGTTTCAGATGTCTCAGTCCATAAGAGGCTGGCTCCATTCCTTGGGGCTCAGGATAAGGCAGGACATCATGGTGGAAGAGTGTGGTGGAGGGAAGCAGCTCACAGTGATCAGAGAGCAGAGAGAGAGACTCCACTCTCCAGAGACAAAATATATACGCCAAAGCTACACCCCCCAAGGACCTACCTCCTCCAGCCACACCCTATCTGCCTTCAGTTACCAGTCAGTTAATCCCTATCAGGAGATTAATTCACTGATTGAGTTAAGACTCTCACAACCCAATCATTTCTCCTCTGAACCTTCTTGCATTGTCTCACATGTGAGCTTTTGGGGGACACTTCACATCCAAACCATAAAATCTAGCTTTGGTAACTGATGGCAAATAGGAGATGAAGGTAGAAAGGTAGAAGAGGACCAGGGATTCGACAAGTCGAAAGGAATGACCAGAAACCAATTGTGGGTAGCAATATAATGACCCTCAGATATGCCCATGCCTTAGTTCCAGAACTTAGGAGCAGTTTATCTTACATAGCAGAGACTTTGCTGGAGTAATTAGAATTAAGGACATAGAGACGGGGAAATTATCCCGGACTATCCAAGTTAGTCTAATCAATTGTGTACAATTATGTAACCCCTTAAAATCTGAGAACCTTCTCAGCTGTGCTTGGGGTCTTTGGAGCAATGTCCAGACAAATGCAATGTTGCTGCCTTTAAAGGTGAAGAAAGAAACCGAGAGCCGAGGAATCTTGGCAGCCTCTAGAAACTGGAAGAGACAAGAAAGAAGATTCTCTCCACAAGCCTCCAGAAACTCATAAAGCTTTGTCAACACCCTGACAATTTTCCAGTGAGACCTGTGTGGGACTTATAACCTATAGAACTATAAAACGATAGATGTGTGATGTGTTAAGCCACTAAAATCTAGTAATTTGTTGTAGCAGAAATAGCAAACTAATACTCCAACCTAGAAAAGAACTTGAAAAAAATCCAAGGGTTAATTGCGGTGGTGATGAATTATAACAACAAAAGGAGATGGCAATTTGGAAGATGGAACAAGGATTTGGGGAAAAAACAGCTGTCATCTCATGTAAATTCCATTCCAGAGGTTTAGGAACAATAAACTTGCTAGTAAGATAAGTTTTGGGTTTTTTTTCCTCTTTGACTGTCTGATTATTATGGATCTGAGACTGTTCCATATTTCTGATGCTGGCAGGATATTAAAATATGTGACAAGTACCTGGTTCTCCAATTAGTAGAAAGAGTTATGTCTGGATACAATAAGCAAGCATGTAAACCAAAGATGCTAGATAAT
>CM053402.1:81623392-81653867 GCA_028644305.1 Xerus rutilus | reverse complement strand
AAGAATGTAATCTGCTTATAATTTTGTGCAAAGTTAGAAAAATTATGATTGTAACAATTTTTTTCTATTTGCCTCAACAAATGTTTTCAGTGAATAGTGTGTACAGCTTCTGATAATTTGTTTTTTTCTGTTATGTTTGCCAACATGTATTAAAATGCAACTTTTGGGAAAAAAAATAAAATAAAATAAAATAAAAAAAGAAGGCAAATTACTCCTGTATGGATACCAGTTATGGAAGAAAGCATTTTTTCATTCTTAATAGCAATTAAATGTATTAAAAATCTATTGTTTTATATTGGATGAAAGTTTTATATAGAATGATATTACTGTTTTTTACTAATTTCCTGTCTACATATTCTTTATAAATCTTGCTGACTATCTTAGGCAGCTTTTTGTCTCTGGTAAAAATACCTAACAAGAACAATTTGGAGGAGGAACTATGTACTTTGGCTCTCAGTATCAAATGATTCAGTTCACATTCTGCTGCTTTTCATGGCAGAAACATCATAGTGAGTGGAAGGGCATGGTGAAAGAAAGCTGCTCAGCTAATAGCAGCCAGGAAGCAGAGAGAGAGGAGCCAGAAACAGGACATAGTCCCCAAGGGCACACCCTCATTGACAAACTTTCTTCAGTCACACCACCTTCTGGCAATCACTACCCAATATTCCATTCAAATGGATTAATCCACTGATAAGGTTACATCCTTCATGATGTAATCATTGCCAAAAAGCCCCACCTCTGAACCTTGCTGCTTTGGGAACCATGGTTTCAACACATGAGTTTTGGGGCACATTTTGTATCTAAACCGTAACATTGGGCTAGCAAGAAAAAAGCATGAAATCAATGGAAGAAAGAACTGCCCTATATGTCCCTAGGATTGAGGGATTTCTGATTTAACTGCGACACCTGGAATACTAATACTCAGAGAAGCTCCCATTCTCCACAGGTTTGGGGAGGTGGTCCATCATTAGTATCCAGCATCTTAGATGTTAATATTTTATTCTCCTCAAAGTTAGTATAAGAACAAGGGAAACAACAAATGCTCACACTAGCGGGTCTCCACTTCCTAGGATAGCATGTGATCAGGGTTGTTCATGTATTCCTGCAAATAGTGGATAGAACCTTCTCTCATGATAAATATCCCATATTTCAGTCAAGTATATGGTGATTGAAGTCAGAGAATCTTCTGAGGTACTTTTCTACTTTCTGCCTGGAGAAGAACAGGTTTATGAAGATACTTTAAAAACTAAGCAAATTAATGAGTTACCTGTAACCTATCTACCCCCACTGAGAGGGGTTTTGGAGCAACTAAGAATTGTGGAATCCTTACAGAAACACATTGCTGAGATGGAGGGGGAAATAGCAAACAGAGAAGTAGAACTTAAGGATTCTGGAGCTTGACTATTTTGACCCTTAGTTTCTACATGTAAAAGGTGTGGGAATAAAGGATTTCATGGCCCTGGGACCCTAAGTAAATTGCATATCTTCAACAGTGGAAATAAATGAGAGGCCTATATTCTTTAATAAATTCAGAGTGGTTGTTTTTTTTCTCCATTATCAGAAAATATGATACTTTGGTTGATTTCCAGATACAGCATCTAAATTGTATTTTGGGGAAAAAAGGATCTTGAAAAATCAACCTCATCTTAGAGCACTAGAATACCATGCAGTATGGGACGTACTTGTTCCTTAGGAGGAATGTGTGTCAGTTTTTACATTCAACTCGGATCCTCAGCTCTCTGAGTGGAAGGGAGGGCGGAATCAGCTACCCACAAGATCTAGGCTGTTCTTCACTTTTTATCTTTTTTGACTGAGTGTTTTTAGAGTTCTTGAAAGTGAAACTTTCTGTAATACAACAATGACAACAATGCCCTTATACTTAGATGGCACCATTTCCTCTCTGACTCACTTATTCCTTCCCTGAAAGAAATCCTGTGAAGTTGAGTCATCTGAGGATTTCTAGAGACTAAAAAGGAGTGGAAGTCTCCATTTATTCCCTCAATTGGGATTAAAACTCTCCATTTCACTTTCATAAAGTTGATAGATACTTTTATTTAGCTAATTTTAAATTAGATTTAATTATATTGATGCATATTTCCAATTCTTTTTTTTGAATGGGAAGTATTTTTTCTCTATTTCTACATCTATTCCTAGTGTTGCATACACTGCATTATAAAATGTTTAAAAAAAAAACAAGACTTTTAACAATGGAGTAATTAAACCAGCCTTTTATAGTTGTGTATTGAAGTTGATTCCCATTTTCTATTTAATAAAAAATATTTGAAAAACCTTGCCTGGATATGATTTCTTAGGACTATATCTTTATGCTATTGTATTTCCAAAGATACATCATGTGGGCTTCTGCAGTGTGACTACTCAGACTTAACATCAAAATGTGCATTACTTCTCAGGGATCTGGGCTAACCCTGAGACTTATTTTAACTAATGTACATATATGTAAGTAAAGCCATCTTGGGTGTGACTCTCATTGCCATCTCTGTCAAATGCAACCTTATAAGAAATTCCAGATTATGACACATAAGCAGATGACCAATCAGCTAAGACCCATCCAGTTTCAGACCTGCAGGATCATGAGCAAATGTAAGCAATTTTTTCCCCAGCCACTAAATTTTGGGGTAGTGTCTTACACAGAGACAATTAAAATATATAATTATTTAGGAGAAATGTCTAGGCATGCAATTGTAGCAATAGTTTAATAAGAATAATATTTATGTAAAATACTAAACAGAGAAATTATTTTTTAAATTAATGATCTGATAAGTCCTCACAATGGACTTTAATGGCTTAGGGAGAGACAGGTATAGCTTAACAAAATTCATTGTTCAACTCTATGAAACTAGGCTTCTCTTGAGTCTTCACTGTAACTATAGTCTAAAAAATCAGGGACTTTTTCAAGAGGGAAAATGTTTTTGTTTTTCTGGTTTTTTTATCTTCCAAAACTCACCTGATGGTGTAAACAGATAAAGCAGCAGTTTTGAATTGGGTGTAGTGGTACAGGCCTGTAATCCAGGAGGTTGAGGCAGGATAATCGAAAGCTTGTTCAATGTCAGCCTGAGCAATTTAGCTAGACCCTTTCTCAAAAACAAAACAATACATGCATACGCTCACATGCGCACACACATACACACACACATACACACACACAAAGGGGCTAAGGATGTAGCTCAATAGTAGAGTGCCCCTGGGATCATGGTAGTTCTGGTGGTCTATAGTTATTTATAAAGTATTTTCTAAGTACGTGAATTATAAACTTTAGCATGCATAAAAATAACCTGGATAATTTATTAAAACACAGTTACCTGGGCCCTTCTCACAGAGTTTCTGAATTAGTCAGTCTAGGGTAGAATCCAAGAATTTGTACTTCAACAAGTACAAAGTTATTGTTCTTCCTGTAGGTCTGGGGACCACATTTTGAGAAGCATCACTCTAAGCCATATAAGAAAATGATGAGAATTCAAAGCATGTACTGAGATTAATCTGAAGAGAGCTTAGAAGAGGTTTTGAAAATCTGGTATGAGTTCAAAGAAAGATTGCACTGAGGAGAGAGGGAATCTCAGTCAAAGGAAGGGATGGCTTTTGCTTTGATCCTCTTTTAGAACTCTAAGGGGAAATCTTGTACAGCAGAGTGATCCACCTGACTTGGGGTAGCTATAGAAAAGCAGAAATAGTGGCATGGCAAGTTATGTGGAAAAGGAGAGGCTATGGAAGCTGTCCATAGTCACCTCCAAGCTAGTCCTGGTTTCCCCATGGATGGTTGTTGGTGTTCATAGACTTGGGTATTAACACCTTTCTCCAGGTGGAAAGCAGAAGGTAGAAAAGAAGGTAGTAAAATGCTATACAGATTTCCTAAACTGGACCTCAGAAATCGTATGCAGAATGCAAGATATCCAAATAGGGAAAAGGGCATCTTTGCAAAATCTAGCAAGGACAAATACATGGTTAAGAAACACTTCTCCCCAGGTACCATTAGGACATGTAAATTTTTGTTCCCCATGCTCCTTAGCTAAAGATATGTCTGGAGAAAAACAATAAATGATGATGATGTATGGTTTAGATATAAGGTGGCCCTCAAAAGCTCATGTGTAAGACGATGCAAAAAAGTTTAGAGGACAAATGATTGGATTATGAAAGCCTTTACCCAATCAAAGTATTAATCTCCTGATAGGATTAACTGAGTGGTAAACTGGGGTGGGTAGGGTGTGGCTGAAGGAGGGGGTCACTGGGGTATATATTTTGTATCTGGAGAGTGAAGTCCCTCTCTCTGCTCTCTAATCATTATGTGAGCTGCTTCCCTCTGTCGCACTCTTCTGCCGTGACTTTCAGCCTCACCTCAAGCCCCAAGAAATGGAGCCGCCTGTCTGTAGACTGACACCTCTGAAACCATGAGCCCCCAAATAACCTTTACCTTTTCTAAAATTATTCTTGTCAGATCTTTTAGTCACAGCAGTAAAAAAGCTGACTAAGACAGATGATAATAATAAATAAATTACTAAGTTCTCAATCTGTGCCAAATATGTTTTTCTGTTTGTTTACTTGTTTTGTAGTGCTAAGAATCAAACTCAGGACCTTTTATGCATTATAGGTAAGTACTCTACCACTGAGCTACATTCCCAGTCCAGCCAGATGATTTTTAATATATGTACATGTGCACACTTATTCAATCTTCACAATTGTAATACCATTGTCATCTGCATTTTATGGATGGGGAAATTAAGGTACAGAGAGATATGTAATTATCTATAGCCATACATTAGTGAGAGGCAGAGTTGAAAATTGAGCCCAACATTCTGGTTTCTGAGATTATATGCTTAACCATTACATAATAAAGACTTTCAAACTGAAACTTTTGAGTCTACTTGTAACAAAAATTCTTCTGAGTTCACAAAATAATGTAATACATATACTGTATAATACATAACATGCCCAATGGGGCTAGGGCAGCATCACTTACATTCATTAATATACTTTCAGCAAAGTCTATACATTTAGTATTTACATTAAGTTTAATAAATAAAAGCAATAAATAGCCTCATGTGAATTCACTTCAAATGCATTTGTTTCAGATCAGATTTTGCCATCAGATTAATTATAAGATACTTTATAGGGCTTTTGAACAACAGAGATTTACTGGGGGTGGGGGACAATCACATATTTTTTTTCATAATTGCATATAATATCTAAATGTTTGCCTTTTTGCTTTACCACCAAGTCATAAGTTGAATAGCAACATTTGTTTTCCCTACAACTACATTCAGTCCACCAACGTTGGGGACTGTCATTATTTTCATCATCTCTTGATGTTTAACAAATTATCCCAAAATTTAGTGGCTAAAATCAACACACCTTCTGAACTTTTGGTCTAGAATTTGAGTAGGGCTTGGTTTAGAGATTTATCCGCTCTATTTGATATTGGCACAGACTCTCAGGTACATTCAGCTGGCTTACATATCTGCTGCTTCAGTAGAGATGGCTAGCTAGGTGGTTCCACAGGTTCTGCCGTGGGGATGCTTCTGAGCACCTTTTCCAGCATGGGAATCTCAGGGTCCTGGGGGCTTCTGATATAGTAGCCAGCCTCCACTGGAGAGAGTGTTCTCAAAGACAAAATGTAAACAGCAGGGCTTTTGGGACAACCACAATAGGCCCACATCCTATTGTTCGATGACATCACTGAAATCAATTCAGATTAAGGAGGGAGAAAGATTCTACTTCTCAATAAGAAGAGCAGCCAAGAATCCTTGAACACTTTAGTTCAATATGTTCATTCAAAAACAAGAAGAAAACTAATTTTTTAGTGATTATTCTTCGAACCTCAGAGTTTTAATTTTTGCTTTATTCTTTATTAGAAGAGTTGAATATTTTATTAAGTGTTGATTGTTCATATGGAATGTTTAGGTATGTATATGTAATATATTTTTATGTTCTTTGCCCTGTATTTTACTGGGTATTTATTTTTCCCTTAATAACTCATTCAGGTTCAATATAGTTTTTATGGATCCTTCTTTCCTTATATATTGCATATAGACAATGCACTTAAAGTACAAAATGCATAAGTGCTAAAGTGAGCTTAAATTCCATCATTTTCAGAGAGATAACAAATTATGAAATAGATTTGATCTCATTTCATCTCTGATTCTTTGAAAAATTATCTCCAACTTGGTGATATGAACACAAACAAAAGGTCTTTGAGACATACATAATGCAATACACCCTCCCCCCATGGAATTATAAGATTTTATATGATTAAATGATTAAAGAAAGATGTTATTTATTTTTTAAAAAATATAATCTCCATTCTCCCTCCCAAAGGATAGTTTTTCTTTGGTCCTTAAGGTCTCAGATCCTTATGTGGCCTTCAAAGATTTTGGTGCAGAACAGGCAGATCTAAATCCAGGCTGTCCTCCCAGGTTGAGGAGACTGATTCCTGGTCACCTTGTGAAAGCCTCTATCTCCTAAAGATTGTATGCTGAGTCTTTTTCACATGTTATATTAACCCACAGTAAATACTTTAGGCATTGTGGCTGATAAGGTCTGTCACAATTGCACAACTCTTCTTTGGTCTTTTTAAAGACCAAAAAGAAACATAGATGACAAGAGGGGTGCTATCATTTTGAGAGTCTCCATTGAGCCAACTACTTTGACAAATGGCTTATGAAAAACAGTTTTAGGTTACTTAACCCTCACAGAACTACCGCCCCCCCCCCCAGCTCCCATGGTAGAAACCAGAGGATTCCTCACTCCACTCAAAACAAACAAGAAAACAAGGCTTAGACAAGATTAAGGAAATCACACCAATCATAAGGGTGTTTCATCACCAAGTAGGAATTCATGCTCAGACTCCTTTCCACTTCCCTATAATGTGTCCTTGGTATTCTCTTCCACAAAAACACCCTGGTACTAAGTGTTTTCTATTTTAAAATGTCATTGAGATCATTTTGTAGGACGCTTGAAGATTCTTGTTAGTACCATGTTAGGATCTATTTCTACTCACAGGCATGTGTCAAAAATGCAGCCAGCAGACATAAAAAAATGGTAGAGATTTTTAACGGTAGGATTTCATGATTCTGTAGAAATCATAAAGATCACTTTAAAAATTCAGAAATCAAAAAATCACAGAGCCTCGAATAACAAGAGTTGTAATTTTCAAGTGAAAATGCTGCCTGCAATCATGGAATACATTTTTTTTATTGACACACTCTTACTTCATAATATGTAAAATACTGACACCTAATGTTAACTTTTTGTATTATAGTTTCAGAGGATTTTTCAAAATCCTATGGTAACATTTAGGAAACTATTAGAGAATTAAGATTAAATTAATTGTTTTTTAAAATAAAGTTATTTGATTGTACTGGGTATGAATGGGGAGGATACTCTTTAAAGATAGACTGGTTGGCTTAGTAAGAGCTTTAAATATCTGAAAACATTAAGAACAAGGTGTTTGTATTTGTACTGTAACAATTCATGTATGAAAAGGTAAGGAAAACCAGAAATAGATTATTTATGATATTTTTCCAAAATGATTAAAATAATTAAATGACAATATATAATAAAACTATATTCAATTATATTCAACTATATTCAAAATTATATTCAATTAAAATAATTGAATGACAATATATAATAAAACTAGTAAACAATAGATATAAGGTCAAATAAATACAACATGGTAATAAAAAAAGGTTAAAGATAAAAATGTTTATTTATATTTAAACATTACAATAAAATGTGTATACAACTGAATTAAAAATTACTGGTATCAGTGTTATAAATAATCCTGAACAAATTAATGTTTATTTCAGGAGTGAGTAAATTTTTTCTGTAAAGGAGCAGACAGTAAGTACTTTAGGCATTGTGGCTGATAAGGTCTATCACAATTGCACAACTCTGGCACCATAGCAAGAAAGACACCATAGACAGTACACAAATGAATGGGCAAGGCTGAGTTATACATATGTGTGTGTGTATATATATATATATACACACATGTATATATATATACATATATATACATATATATATATGTATGTATACACACACAATGAAATTTGAAGTTCATGAAATTTGGAGTTCGTATACTTTTCTTGGGTCATGAAATATTCTTAATTTTTTTCTTTATCCTATTTGAAAATGTAAAAATATTCTTAGTGTGAGGGCTGAACGAAGACAGATAGTGGTCTGAATTTGGTCCAGGGGCCATAGCTTCACGGGGCCATAGCTGGCCCTGTTGCAGTGCATTTTAGTTGAATGGTCAGCCTAGAACCAAATGGAGAAATCTTTTTTCCCTTTGGGGTAAGAGTAAATTAAATAAAAGGAGCATTCAAAGATCAAATAGATATTTTGGTGGATGGTCTCTCAGTCTGATAATGCTCTCCAGGCATTTTTACTAACTGAATTAGCTATAAGAACTGATTAGCTAACTTTAAAAAATTATACTTATCAAATTATATAATATTTAACTGGAAAGGACCTTAGAGAACATTTTTGAACTTTTCAGTAGGATACGTTGACTGTTTTATGTGATACCCAGCAGCATGAAGCTCATTTTAACTTGAAGCCATTTTACAGCACATGCACTGTGACCTTTGTTTAGAAAGCTCTTTCTCTGGCCTGTTTCCTTCATCCAGGTCTCATTTAAGAATCATGCCCTCAGTAGGGCCTTCTTTGACCACCCTATCAGTAAGCTTCTCCTTGCTGTCCTCTTTTATATCCTGTTCTTTGTCTTCACAACCTTTTCTAAGATTTGCAATCCTTTAATGTCTGCAGTGTATTAATGTTATGGTTGTCTCCACCTACCCTAGACTTGGAGTAACCTGCATCTGGGATGATGGTGCTGTTTGCACATCAGTCTGTTCCCTGTGCCAGAAAGATAAGTATGTAAATCAGATGAAACCAGATCTGCTTTGATTGAAAGCAGTGATGAGAGGCCAAGACCTTCGTTTGCTCTAATTCTTGCCCTTCCCTCAGATTTTAAGGGAACTTAAGAACATTACATTAAGATGAGAAAACTGAAGTCCAATAAATCAATGTTCATTATTCAGTTGCATAAACTACCTTATAAAGCATGCTTGCTCTTTCCTTTTCTGGAGGTAAAATCTGAAAAAAAACTTAGTATGATTATGATTGCATTTACTAATAAAAGGGAAGATGCTTGAGAAGTCATGACAGCGAAATAGCAAGATGATTTTAACACAGGAAAGGAATCATGGGATGGATATCAGATCTGAATGAAAGTTCTCATGAAATAATGCCAGACTATACAAAATACTTCCTGTTTTTATTTTATTTTTTAGGTATGATTGGAGTAAGTAGTCATCTCAGCTTATTTTACGTGTAAATAAATGGACATGCAGCATTAGTATTTTAAGAGTTTTACATGTACATTGTGAAAGGAAAAATTCATGATTAAAATAAACCAAATTTTTAGTGTGCTCAACAGAGCATAATCTTTAGGAACATTACATATTGGTTAAGAATTTGAGCTCAGGAGCTAAACTAACAGGTTTGAATCAATTTTACCACTTTAAAAGCTATTTGATCTTGGATCCATTACTGACTTCTCCTGCTTCATTTATAATATGAAGATAATATTATTTTACATATTATCATACTTTATTAAGTGAAGATAATTTGTTTCTTCTTGGGTTGTTAAATACAATTAAATACATAGTTCTTAGAAAAAATTCTGGCACACATTAAGCACACAATTAACTCTAGCCACTACTGAACTATTATTTACCATAAAAAGACAATGATAACTATTGGAGACATATTTGAGGTTTTTAACTCATAAAAACCCAATTGAAATGAATTATAAAGGAACATAAGTAGTCTTTAGTTCTACAAGAGTTTACTTCCATTGATGGAATTATGATTATTTGAAATTGAGACATGAAGATGATAAGAGTTTGGTCCTAACATGGTTCACTCATTTATTCATTTGATATTTTAAGTATTATGTGAAGTTTGGGGGTAGGAAAATAATCAGCCATGATTCAATAGTTAAGTGAATAAAAATTACAGCAGAATGCAATAAAAGCATTAAAAGGGATATTTCCAAGTTTGTGAATACATGGTAGAAGGTATTCAACTTGGCATAGGATCCAGGAAATTTTCCATGCAATGTGAAGTCTCTATTGATTTGTGGAAGGTGAATTAAATTAATTAGAAGGATATACTTTGAAGAGCAATTCAAGTAGAAAGAACAAAATGGAGAATAGTAAAATGGAATAACAGGATAGGCATATGTACACTGTGATAAAGGGGTGAGGGGAAGTTAATAGTCCTAGGAAGGAAGAGCCATATCTAGAAGGGCTTTGAATTTCATTCCAAGGAAAGAGGCATTTTTTCTGAAGTTACAGAGTTGTTGAAGGAATGTGTAAATTAAAAATGTATTTACAGATCTATATTTTAGAAGCATTTTATTTAAACGATTCTTCAAAATATACCATCCCAAAATGTAGTGGCTTCAAATAGCAACAATTTTATTACTTCTGGGATTCTGCAGGCTGAATGTTTCTTCTACTTTACATGAAGCTTCTACACTGGCAAGAAGACTCAACATGATTTCATCCATATGTTTATCAGGTGTGTTCTGACTTTTGGCTTGGAGCTAAATTCTGAATGTTACCACAGCCTTTGTTCACTCAAATTGCTCCAGATGATTGATTAGGCTACTTCAAAATATGGTAGCCTAATTCAAAATGGAATCCAAGTGGCAAAGTAGAGCTGTATGTCTCAGGGCTCAGTCTTCAAAGTTATAGAGTGACATTTCTTCTACCTCTTGTTAGATGGGGTAAAGAGCTAGCTTTGATTGAATATGAAACTGGATCATACTAGGACATCAACATCAGGATATATCATTTTGAGAATAGATATTGGAGTTGATTATCTAGCCTCTAATGGCTCAAATATTTTCAAAATACAAATCACTTCTTATAATAACTCCAAACATTCATTCTATTTTGGCATCAGGACAAAATATACTTGATAGCAATCATCATGCTCTGGTAGCTGATGTGGTGGAGTCTCCTCTCAATCTACAGTATGTATGTTGAAGAGACATACACCTGACATAAATAGTGAAAGATGGGGTATAGGAAAACCACAACAGAAATGCACATTCAAAAAAGAGAGAGAAGCCCGGTGCAGTGGCACACGCCTGTAATCCCAGCACTTTGGGAGGCTAAGACAGGAGAATTGCAAGTTCAAAGCCAGCCTCAGTAATGGCAAGGTGCTAAGCAACTCAGTGAGACCTTGTCTCTAAATAAAACACAAAATAGGGCTGGGGATGTGGCTCAGTGGTCGAGTACCCCTGAGTTCAATCCCTGGATCCAAAAAAAAAAAAAAAAAAAAGAAAGAAAAGAAAAAAGAGAGAGAGAGAGAGACAGAAATCATTGAAAAAACATAAGCAATAAGTGGTCCATAAAAATTTTGAAATCCAAATGGCACATGCCACGAGTTCTTTGATTAGGACTCAGTTTTACTGTCTTGTTGTTATCATTCCACCTTCAGATTCTTGATTCCACATTCCAAATCTCATTCTTTTTATATGAGAAATAGATTATGTTTAAACCTGAGTAACTTTCTCAACTTTCTTCCTCCTACATTAGTTATCCATGGCTGTGTTACAAATTACCTGCAATCTTAATAACTCAAAATGATAAGAATTTATCACTCCATAGTTTCTACAGCTCAGAAGTTCAGTAAGGGCTTAGCTGGATTCTCTAAATATGGTTTGTCTATGAGGATGTAATCAAAGTGTTCTCTGGGGCTGCAGTGATTTTAAAGCTCGGACAGAGCTGAATCTTCCTCCAGCTTCACACAATGGAGTTGTTGGCAGGACTCAGTTCTACATGAGCCAATGGACTGAAAGTCTTCATTTCTTATTGACTGTTGGCTAGATATCTATATTAGCTCCATGTCACATGGCTCTCTGCATAGGTCAGGTATCAATGTTGCACCTAACTTACATCAAATACAGAAAGTAAGAGATCAAGAAAGGAAATCAAGACAGAGCCAAAGTCTTTTTGTAACCTATATGGGTAGCAGCATCTCATAAATTTTTACTTTTGTCATCATCAATATTAGAAGTAAGTCACTAGGTATAGTCCACACTCAAGAAGAGGGAATTACACAAAGGGATGAATATAAGGAAATGGGGATCATTTGGAGGCATCTTAGTGGTTTTCCTTATACTTCATAAAAATTTGGGAACCCCTAGGCCTTCCTTTCATTTTGATCCATGTTTTTCTGTTTAAGGCCCACTGATAAAATTCTTTTGAAAATGTGCAGATTTTCTATGAATCAAGTGATAATTCACTCTAGTACATAAAAATGACTTCCACAGAGATCCATTCCATACTGTGCTGAGAGTTTAGTGCTATGGGAAAACACTCTGTAGACATTCAGAAGCTGTGTTGTTCAGCTGGTCTACAAAATCTTGGCACAGAATCTTATAGCTGCATCTTTTCCTCTGATATTAAGTCTGAGGCCATTTTTAATGGAAAGATTCGATCTCTACTCTCAGGTTTTATTTTTCTTGGATAACCTTCTCCAGAATAAATGTTTTTAATCAATAGATCATTTTATTTTCTAACCTTAGAAAGTCCTGGTTGAAAAGTTTCTAACCCTAGAAGTTCTGATTGAAAATTAAACAGTAGTTCTTTATTTCATCTCTATCTGATCCTTATTATATGAGAAACAAAAAGCACAAAACCAAAAAAGATATTCTATCTGGAAATCTTAGCTAATGCTACAGTTCATTAGATTTTTTTTTTTCTCTCACTTTCACATTACCTCTTGTCACTAACTAACATGGGTTGACTTTTCTCAACTTTCCAATATCAAAGTGCTTGTTATATTTCTAATTTCCATTAGATTCTTTTAAAAATCCTTGGGCTCCACCTATTCTCTAGACCTAAAGCCAATCACAAATATTTCAGCCTTTAGTTACATTATTATCCTACTTTTTGGTACCAATTTTTTGTTTCAATTATCTATAATGATGTAACTAACTAAAAGAACGTAGTGGCTTAAAACAGAAAATGTTTATTATTTCTCACAGATTTTGAATTGAATAGGTGATTCTACTGCTTATTCCAATATAAGCTGGAATTTGAGACAGTTTAAATATACAAAAAGTTCCCAATGACATGGGTGGTAATTGTTGCTTATTGTTATGGTTTACACATGTTCTCCAAAAGTTCATGTGTTGGAAACTTCATCCCCAATGCAGCAGTGTTGAGAGATGGAACACTTAAGAGGTGGAAACACGGGTAGGACCTTTGGGAAAGCCTGCATGAGTGGGTTAAGTTCATTCACACATAAATGGATTAATGAGTTAACACAGGAGCATCTTTGTTGTAAAAGTAAGCTCCCTTTAACATTTTTGCTCTGTCTTACAACGTGGTGCTCTGTGCCATGTTATAACAAAGCAAGAAGGCACTCAGTAGGTGCCAGGAAGATATTGGAGTCATGCTTGTACTTCCCAGTTTCCAGGACCGTGAACCAAATACACTCTTATTTTTCACAATTACCCAGTCTCAGATATTTGTTACAGCAGCAGAAAGCAGACTAAGACTCAGCTCCAGCTTTGATTCTTCTCCATGTAAGAACATGCAGGAGTCTGCTTTGCACAGAGCATGGTAGTGGTAAAAATGGAAGCTGTACATTTCTTAAAAAGAAGTTTTGGTGGCTATATATACTGTCACTTCTGCTACATTCCATTAATCAAAGCAATTTACAGGACCAGGACCTCTTCTATGTGGAAAAGGGCTACATGAGGTATGGTTTATTGGGGGGCATCTTTGTTGTCAAGCTCTCACTAAAATATGTTGGCAGTGGCATAAAGTATGGGTTAGAAGGAGAAACAGAGAGGAGGATTTATTAGCCTAAATCAGGCAAGAAGTGTTTTTTAGTCTAAACTAAGGCATTTGTAAGTGTACGGAAAGAAGCAGACACAAAATATTATAAACACCACTAGTAGATTTGGAGTTTAGAGAGAGTGAGAAAATACTAGAATAATTTTTACATTTTTCCTAGGGTGTTTTTATTTACAGTGATTTCATTTAATAAGTAAAATGCGAAATAACGTAATGGGGATGCTTGAGCCAACTAGGCTTCTCTCCCAAAGTTCTGAATGCTCTCTCATGTTTAGTTATCCATGGGACTCTTTTCTGTGTCCCACCAGCACCCATGAAACAGGGTGGTGACAATCATATGGAGCTATTTTTTATTCTCCAATATAGAACAATGTTAAAAGCTTTAATATGATTTAAGTTTGTGTAATCTGCAACAGCTTATGCATCAGACTTAGCTGGGCAAGTGCATGTGTATCTTTACCTACACATAATTTGCCTAAGTCACATGAGTCACCTACAATTCCATTTATGGCTCATTATATTCCTGTCTTGCAAGCTAGTGAATTACCAGCATACTTTATAACTGAAGAAGTTTAAATTACAATATTGAGATCAGGATGATGATATCTTACATAATATAATTAACAAATCAAGAAGTTGACACTGATACAATACACATCAATTGTTTATATTTCACCAATTATGCATGCTTTCAATTATCTGTGTGTATAGTCTATGCAATTTGTCACATGTAGAATATCATGTAACTATCACAACAATTAAGATATAGAGCTCTTCCTTTATTCCGAGGCTCCTTAAATTATCCCTTCACAGCTAATTTTCTTTCAATTCCTAGCCCTTGACTTCTGGCAAACATAAATCTATTCACCATATCTGAAAATTTGTCATTTCAAGGATAATATACAAATTGAGCCATACAATGTATAATCTTTAGAGACAGGTACTTTTCCCCCTGAGCATAATTCCCTTGAGGACCATCAAATGCTTACAAGTATAAAATGTTCTTTCCTTCATAGTATAGATATACCACAGTATGTTTAACTATTCATTCACTGAAGTACATATGAGTTGCTTTTAGTTTTTAACTATTATAAATAAAACTGCTATGAGTGTTTGTACATGATTTTATATTAACACAGGTTTTCATTTCTCTGGCATAGATTCCCAAGTATAAAATTGCTGTGCTATTATGTAAGCACATTTTGGGCTTTAGAAGAAACTCCAAAATTGTATATTATATGACAATATACATACATGACAATATACATTCTGACCAGCAATGTATGAGTGATCTAGCTTCTTTGCATTTTCACCAGCACTTTGTATTAGCACTATTTTTAATTTTATCTTTTTTTTTTTTTTGGTACCAGGGATTGAACTCAGGGGTACTCAACCACTGAGCCACATCCTCAGCCCTATTTTGTGTTTTATGTAGAGACAGGGTCTCACTGAGTTGCTTAGCACCTCGCTGTTGCTGAGGCTGGCTTTGAACTCGCGATTCTCCTGTCTCAGCCTCCCTAAGTGCTGAGATTACAAGCGTGAGCCACTGCGCCCAGCTTAATTTTATCTGTTCTTATTAGTGTGTATTGATATCTTATTTTGGTTTTAATTTGTTTTCCTCATGTCTAATAACGTCAAAGATGTTTCATGTGCTTATTTGTAATCTTTATGTCCTTTTAGTTTAAATGTCTGCTTTTGCCCCATTGGCTATTTGGATTGTTTTCTTAATGTTGAGTCTTGAAGATTCTTTACATATGCTTGCTAAAACTTCCTTCTCAAACATGCGGTTTGAAAATGTCTTTTACATCCTTAAGCAAGATCTTCCTTGGAGCAGATATTTTCAATTTTGATAAGGTCAAATTTATTAATTTTTCTTTGTGAGATTCTGGCTTTTTTTTTTTTTTTTTTTTGGTATCAAGTCTAAATATATATTGCCTAGCCTTAGGTCTCAAAGATTTGCCCCTATGTATTTCCATAATGATTTATCATTTCACATTTTACATTTATTTCTGTGGATTTTTTTTTGGCACCAAGGATTGAACTCAGGGGTACTCAACCACTGAGCCACACCCCCAGCCCTATTTTGTGTTTTATGTAGAGACAAAGTCTCACTGAGTTGCTTAGGAACCTTACCTTTGCTGAAGCTGGCTTTGAACTCGTGATTCTCCTGTCTCAGCCTCCCAAAGTGCTGGGATTACAAGCGTGAGCCACTGCGCCCAGCTTATTTCTGTGGTTTCTATTTGCTCATGTTTGTGTAAGGTCTGAGGTTTACATAAAATTTCATTCTTTTGAAGTGGTGTCCAGTTGCCCTCATACCATTTCTTGAAAAGACCACTCTGCTATTTAATTTCTTTTGCACTTTTGACAAAAATCAGTAGGTCACGTTCATGTGCATCTTCAGCTTGGTTGTTTATATGCTCTAGTAATTTATGTTTCTATCCCTAAACCAGTACCATATGGTCTTCATTATTGCGCCCATATAGGAAACGTTAATGTTCAGTAGAGTGATTTTTACATTGTTCCTGTTTATGCAATCAAGAATAGTCACCACGCCTGTAATCCCAGCACTTTGGGAAACTGAGATAGGAGAATTGCAAGTTCAAAGCCAGCCTCAGCAATGGCGAGGCACTAAGCAACTCAGTGAGACCCTGTCTCTACATAAAACACAAAATAGGGCTGGGGATGTGGCTCAGTGGTCGAGTACCCCTGAGTTCAATCCCCAGTACCAAAAAAATAAAAATAAAAATAAAAAAAGGATAGTTTTTGCTTTGTCAATCCCTTGGCATTGCATGTACATTTTAGGATAAACTCATCCATGTCTACAAAAACCCAGCTTGAGTTTTGATAGGAATTGTCCTATTCAGATCAATTTATAGAGAACTGTCAAGTTTATTATGTTGAGTCTTCCAATCCATGAACACAGAATATCTGTCCATTTATTTATACCTTCTTTGATTTCTTTCATTACCATTTGATAGTTTTCAGTATAAAGCTCCTGTGCGTGTTTTGTACAATCTTTAACTCAATATTTCATTTTCTTTGAAGAACTTGTAAAGGGTATGATATTTTAAATTTTAATTTCCACCAAATTTTCATAGTTTTGGTCTCTATGTATTTTCATTGTTAGATGAGAAATGCAATAGATTTTTGAGTGCTCATTTTGTATCAATTAAAATAATCTAGTTAAGATTAATATATGATGTTCGCTCTTTCTTTCCTGATACTAGTAATTTGAGCTTTATCTCTCTCTTTTTTTTTTGGTTTACTTTGATAAAGACTAGTCAATTTTATTAATACCCCCAAAGAATCAATAGTTAGTAGGTTTATACTGTAGTTTTTTAAATTCTTTTTTTCAATTCTAGTCTTTAGTATACATTTGCTCTGATTTCTTTGATTTAATTTTAGTTTTTTCTACTAAATTAAGACAGAAGATGATTAAACATCTTTTTTTCTTTCTGGAAAAAAAATTAGCTGTTTTCGGCTATAAATTTCCCTCTAAGCACTCTATTTTTTGTATTCTATAACTTTGATGTGTTATATTTTTGTTTTTGTTCATTTCAAGTATTATCTAATTTGCTTTCTTATTTTTTTTTGACTCATTGGTTATTGACGTGAATTTTTACAATTTTCTTCTCATTGGTTTTTAATAAAATCCCATGTTGTTGGAGAATGTGTTTTGCATGATTTCAGCTCTTAAGTTTATTGAATTTTGTGTCATGTCTCACGTGGTCTATTCTCAAGAAGGCCTATGGGCACTTAGAAATAAATTTTTTGGGCACTTGTGGGGTGGAGTGTTCCCTAGATAACTATTAAGACCATTTTCCTTATAGTGTCTTATAGTGTTATATTTATGTGTTGATCTTCTGTTTAGCTGTCCTACCATGTATTGAAACTGTGACACTGCAATCTCCAACAACTGTTATTGAATTTTCTATTTATCCCATCAATTCTGTTTGTGCTCCATGTATTATGTGGCTTTGCTGTTAGTTGTATTCATGGCTACAAGTACTATATCTTCTGGATTAGCCCATTAATCATTGCCAAATAAATTTTTTGATTCTACTAGCAAATATATCTTAATATTTATTTTGTTTAACATTAGGATATTCATTATAGATTTATTTTGGCTACTGCCTGCAGTGTATATTTTTCTTCATTCTTTTATAGTCAACCTATTTGTGTCTTTGAATATAAAATGTGTGTTTTCTAGAGAACATAGAAGTGATCATCTTTTTAGATCTGTCCTGCCAGTATTTGCCTATTCACTGGAGTGTTTAATCCATTTGTATTTAATGTAACTAATGATAAAGTAGGACTTAAAATATGTCATTTTTACTTATTTTCTTTGTCTCATGTCTTATTTGTTTTCTATATATCTTATGTTCTTTATTTCCACATTAATGTGTTCTTTTATATTGTACATTTATGTCATATAAAATATTAAATAAAATATATATGCATTTAATATGTGGTAATTATATAAATTATGAATGATTATTAATTCTATGCTGTTTCTTTACTACCTTTTAAATAGTTTCTTAGTGATTATACTAAGAGAATATAGATAACATCTTAGGGATGGGGTTTGGCTCAGAAACAGAGTGCTTGCCTAGCATAAGACCCTGAGTTCAAGCCCTATACCACAAAACAACAATAACGATGGTAGCATCATACCAATCTAGTTTGGATAAACATAGCATAATTTTAATAGTACCTGAAAGAATTGTTTCACTATAGTGTCATTCTCGCCTCCCTTCTTTTCCTATTATTTTCATTCAAATCATACATTCACACATTATAAATCTATCAACACAGTTTTCTAACTACTACTTTATAAAATTGTCTTGTAACTATGATATGAGTTAATTCACCTAGGAGTTACCAATAAAAATAAAGTCACATTCATATATTTAAGAATGTACCAACTTTCCTTCTCACACATGACTGGCACAATCAATGTCGCTCCAAGTGTTTGACAAGGTCCAAACCTGGAGGGGAACTCTTGCCCATTATTATTGCCCATTCTGACAAATGCTGTAAAACAAAAAGGGATCACAAATATATAACCAAGTGTACACAATTATGTCCTGACTTGCCTTACAAAAAGGAAACTAATTCTACTGAAATAGCTAAGGCAAACAGGGAGTTCATGGAAAGGCTTCATTTACAAGAATTAAGGGCTCCATTATTAACTTCCCCCACCTAAACCAAAAGATTATTCAAAAATAGAAATTTCCATAAGGGAGTGGTTCCTAAGATCAAGGGACCACCATATGTGGCTTACAAAATTGGAGAACGATTATGGTTCCTCCCTGGAGGAGCTGAAGTAATCAAGGTAACTTTTGCACCCCCCACTGACTCTCCTTTACCCTATACTGGAATTCATGATGAAAATGGTAGACATGTGGTAAATACTAATTGTAAATGAGTTGACGTACAAAGCTTGCCCTTTCTTAAGAGACTGGGACAATTTCATCCCTGGTGTTTGAAAAACAAGAAAAATAGAAATGACCTAATCAAGCAGCTAAATAGATATTATAGGAAATTACCTTGCAGACATTGCCTAAGAGAATATGAATAAAAATTAAACATACCACTTTATAGACATAGTGGGAAACAAAAAATAGAATTCTGCACCCTTTCTTCTTTATTTAGCATGATAACCTTTACTTATGCAGACACCTTGTCTCTCACCTTTGTATAACTTTAATATGGTATAAGATCAATAGAGTTATGAGGAAATTGTGTAGGATGCCAATAGGAAAAGTGAAAGAACATGTACAAAAACAAAATTCTTTGTAATAGAGTACACAGCTAGACATGGAAAAACAATGTTCTGGACTTCCTTGTAGAAAGATATAAAAATAAACTTCATGTTCACTCGAGAGAGAGACCTTCTGATGCAGTAATTGAGTTTGTCTCATCTCTCCATTGCGCCAACTCTATACCTCCTTCAGGACCCCTGGATCCCCGGGGCTGGACCCCTGCACATGACTTGTCTTCTGTTCATGAAATCATTCTTTAGAATGCGTATAGTTTGCAAATCCAAAGTGTAATTTGAATTGGACACCACTGTCCTACATTTTTTCATTTTAATGCTGTACTTGTGACAGTCTTCAGGATTTTTTTTTTTTATTTTAAGAAACAAAGTAGATGAAGTAGAATTAGATGTTCAAATACCTTGAGAGAAGCAATTTATCTCCTTTATAACTGTTCAACCAGTTAAAATATAATATTAAGCAACTTGGGCATTCAATACATAGTGAATTTTTTGATAAATAGCCATTATATACAAGATTCTATAATAGAAAAAATTAAGTAAAATGAATTGAGAGGGGAGACTAGAGAGGGCATTGGAGAGGGGGTATATGATCAAAGCACAATATGTTCACAAATGGAAATGTCACAGTGGAACATATTATTTTTTTATAACCACTATGTATTAATAATTATAATGAAAATTAATTCAATTTTTTTTTGGGGGGTACTGGGGATTGAACTCAGGGATACTCGACTTTTGAGCCACATCCCCAGCCCTAGTTTGTGTTTTATTTAGAGACAGGGTCTCACTGAGTTGCTTAGCACCTCGCCATTGCTGAGGCTGGCTTTGAACTTGCGATTTTCCTGTCTCAGCCTCCCTAAGTGCTGGGATGACAGGCTTGTGCCACTGCACCCAGCTTAAAAATGTTTTTAAAGGTTTAAATAACATAAATAACTAAATACAATAAAAGTTTGATCAATAGAGGACAACACAAATAATTTTTTCTTTCTCATATAATTTCAGTGTACTTAAAATTTTCCAGAGTAAAAATGTCTTTGAGTATTGTTGTGTCTGGAATTAATGAAATGATTAGTCTATGTTCTTTGAAAGACTTTGGTATGATATAGATGTGAGGTGTCCCCCAAGAGGCTCCTAGGGTAGTGCAGGAATGTTCAGAGCTAAAGTGATCAGCACAGAAGAACAGCAAAATTCAAAATTTGAAGTATGGTTTCCACTGAATGCTTATAGCTTTTACATCATTGTAAAGAAAAACTAACATAAATCAAATCATTATAAATCATGGACCATATGTATTTCTAATCCACAACTTCAGTTTCTCTGATTTCAGTTAATGATCGTAACACACAGTTCAAAAATAATAAATTGAAAATTCCAGAAATAATTAATTTATAAGTTTTAAACTTTTATTAAGTACATTGGTACTTAATAAAATTGCTCTATTTTATTATTAGGTATTATTGTTAATCTTTTACTGTGCCTGATTTACAAATTAATCTTTTTAATAGTTACGGAAGCATAGATTAAAAAAACAGCATACATGGGGTTTGGTCCTGACCATTGTTTAAGGCATTCACTGGGGTTCTTGAAAAAAGGGAGACTTACAATATTAAACTAGCTATTAGAGTTGTGGCAATGTGACTTAACAAAATTGGAAAAAAGTATAGTTGCTTTTCTATTTCTGAATTTCTCAAAGATCAATTGTGCTGTCATCAATTTAATTAAAAATAAAAGAACAACTCAACATGGTGAATAGGAAACCCAAAATAATTGGAAGTGATGCATTATCTGTATTTTTAAGTATGAAGACCTGGCTTAAGATTTAGACAGGCTATATCAATTATTAATTGGCATAGATTAAGGTTTTGTGCATATCATACTGACTAGTAATTAAATTGAATATGTGTGTATGTCCCCCAATAATGCTCTTTGCACACTATATTTTCCACACAGCTACACTTGTCTCTTCAATTACCTTGTACTTCAACATAGAATGTGTTGTGCTTGAGGACTTGAGGCAAAGAATTGGCCCATGCATGGAAGAGCAGGTTTCTATTTATACAACACCATTCTTCCTCAACTCACTCAAGCCTGGATTGCAGTATGTTGTCTAGCTTCTCCAGAAATCTTCCTTTTTCATTTACAATAATAAAAATTCAATTTTTCGGTCCACATGTTTAAAATGTTTTGAAGCTGCCATTCACTAACAGCCTTAGTTTA
The DNA here is from genome assembly GCA_028644305.1 of Xerus rutilus. NCBI lineage: Eukaryota > Metazoa > Chordata > Mammalia > Rodentia > Sciuridae > Xerus > Xerus rutilus. The sequence goes on along the minus strand of CM053402.1, from coordinate 81,631,967 downwards.
GTTACACACAAACTGTTTGACATCAGAACTTCTTAAGCTGCAGCTTTCTCCCTAATTATGAGCCATACATTATTGTCTATATCATCTGTTGAATACACAGCTTTTGTGCCTGCCAAAAGAATATCTGGAGGTGTTCTTATTTACATTGTATGTTGAAAACACAAATAAAAACATAAACATGCTTTATTGCATGTTATGATTAATAAAACCACCATGATCAAAACATTATGTGATTTTCCCTACTTAATAGAATCACTTGAGTTGATAGTTGAAAAAAAATTGTCTTAAACTTCTATTGAAGAGAGAATAAAACATTCAATATCAGTTTTGCAAAAATTTTGGATTCACTATATATGAAAAAATTTTGTTATATTAAATTGAGATATAGAGGGCATATCTGCTACCATAGGAGCCTATCCAAAGCAGATATAGTGTAGTCCTATTCAAAAGAATGGAAGAAATATTAGCCTAGGCATTAATTATCCTCCTGACAAACATTGTTAGTTTGAAATCCATTGTTCTGTCTTCATTACTTTCAATGAATGAGATTTCTATTTTCAAGAAGCCTATTTTAATTCATATCTTAGGTGACATATTTACATACTGATAGTCACACACTGATACTGGACACACATTAATTTTTCATGATAAGCATAATAATAATATTGTTTTTTTAGATATTTGAAAGAAATATACTTTCACAGTTTAAGACAGCTTATTTCATTATTAAATATTCATCAGTTGTCAGGTTTTAAATATAATGATTCTTCCTATTTATTTACTACTTTCATTGTGTTCCATTTTAAAATGTTTTATAGAATTAATTCGTGTAAATATTAACAACCACATACTACTGCTAATAATAATAATTGTGCCAAATATTTTTAAATGATTTCAAATATTAACTCCATCTGTAAGATGGACTTATGAGATAGCACTATTATTATCTAGCTTTGTAAACAGGGGAATAAATGTACTATGTATTTAAGGCACAAGAGCATAACTTATAGGTGAAAACCATATCTGAGCACTGTATTTTGATTCCAAGAGTCTGTGAAATTAGCTCCTGGAGGGCATTTCTTTCCCCAGTTCAACTCTTATGGCACAAACAATGGCCCTTTGACTCATCTGCACCTACCCAACCTGCTAACAGGGAGGAGGCAACCGCTTTAAACTGCATTCTCTACTTCTACTTATATTTAGTGCATCTTTTTAAAAAATATATTTGATAGCTATTTGTTTTCAAATGTGCTTTATTATTGTTTTTCTGACCATGGCAGTGAAGGTTTAGGTATTCTACAGTTCCCTTTCCCACATTGTACATGTGTGCACACACCCATGCATGGACTTTCTCTCTCATCCTCCAAATATAGTTAGATCATGACTTTTATCACATAAAAATCCACTGTATGTGACTACATAAATATTATTATTGTGTATATATGAAAGAATTGAGACATATCTTAAAATATATTGAAAACAGTATTTTTAATATTAAATATGGCATATTTTGTATGCTACATGATTAACTCTTATGTTTCCTTTACTTTACAATCTTATTTTTAGAATAAATGATTGTCCTCTTTTACATTTGCTCAATATTACTGTCTCCATATTTATTTGCATCCTCAAATTAGTTCTGGCTGAACTTAAAATTCTTGTCAGAATTGTCAAATTTATTAGGCATGGGGCACTGTTTGGTTTGTATGTGTGGGTGGGTAGAGGCTGGATAAGAGAGAGAAAGGAGAGAGAGAAGCACACAGACAGACTTCTTTTTTATGTTCCTTTTGGGAATTTCAGTGTTTCTCCCTCTCTGTCCCTATGGTTCAATGATTCAGGGATTTTTGTTGTTGTTGTTGTTTTTCTGGTATTAGGGATTGAATCCAGGGATACTGTACTACTGAGTTATATTACCAGCACTTTTTACTTTGAAACAGTCTTGATAAATTGCCCAAGCTGACCTTGAACCTTAGATCCTCCTGCCTCAGCTTCCAGAGTCACTGGGACTACAAGTGTGCAGCACCACACATGTCTCATGGTTCAGGTTTTAAGTACCTTTCTGAGAAGAAATGGGAGAGAATCATTTGAAGACATATCTCCTATGAAAATAACTTTTGTCTATCTTCATATTAATTGATAGTTTGGCTTGTCATACAATCCTAAATTGAAAATCTTGTTCCATCTGTTGGCCTCTTGTATTTATACTAATTATCTAATTTTTTGAGGCAGTTCTGAGACAGTTTAACAATTTTGTCCAAAATTTCCTTTAAAGTTTTTGTTTTGCATCATATTTTTAGTTTTAAAAGTTCTGTTTTATTTTCTATATTCTTCAAAGTTCCTAGTGTTCTTGCTTTTTTTCTCTGAATATATTAATTTTAGATATTCCTTCTGTTTTTTCTTCTCTGTTTTCATTGTATTGTTTTTTGTTTACTCTTTTGTACTTTGCCTTGTATTTGAAGCACTGTTGTTGACAGTCTAGTGATTCTTTGTGTTCATTTCTTTTTTTTTTTTTTTTTTTTTTGGTACCAGGAATTGAATCCAAGGGTACTTAACCATTGAGCCACATCTGCAGCTCTTATTTTGAGACAGGGTCTCACTGAGTTGCTTAGGGCCCTGGTAAGTTGCTGAGGCTGGCTTTGAATTTATGATCCTCTCCCTCAGCCTCCTGAGCTGCTGGGATTATAGGCATTTTAAAAACTGATATTTTTAAGAACCCAGGCATAAGCATTTTACGAAAGGGCAGTACTTTTTGATTGGTGGTCACAATTGTACCATGATGAGTTTCATGTAAGGATCTGTAGCTCTTATCAATCTGACTGAGCAGTTTTCCTGGGGAGAAATACATAATCATCTCCTGGGGTGGACTGGAGGGGAAGTGGGTACGAGGCCTGCCTGGTTTTATGAGTAAGTTCTTGAGATCCAAGTGGGAAAAGGAGTTCGGACTGTCACCATTTAGAATGCAAAACTTTGTTGAATTATACCAGTTTTCAGCAAAATGTCCCAAATGTTTCATCTGTCATGTTGGCTATATTCATATCTCTAATCCCAGAGCTATACCAGTTTATTGTCTCTAGAGAGTTAATTCTTGTTGTTTTGAGTGTGGAGAAGATGCAGTGTTCTAGTTGTACTGACTGGAGAAGAAGATCTGGCTCTATCTGTTCATCGTACAGATGTTCAACCACCTGTCACCCTTCCCACCTGCATCCTGGCCTTAAAAGATAACTGGTACCACAAATACCCTAATATTTTTATTTTTATTTTTTTATGTGAATCAGAATGCTGCACTTTGTTATCTGTACCCTTCCCTCAGAAATTATATTTTAGCTTTCTCTACCATGCTAAGCAATTTCCCTCTACTTCTAGTTTTGAGTTTCAATATCACACGCTCATGTTCCTTATCATTTGGAAAGAGGGACTTTTTTATGTTAATGCTGTTTGTTTTAGTCAAATTTTTCATTGCTGTGACCAAAATACCTGACAAGAACAAAGAATAAGAGCAAAAACAAGAACAAAGTTTAAGGAGGAAAAGTTTATTTGGGGGCTCACAGTTTCAGAAGTCTCATTCCATAAATGCCCCACTCCATTCCTCAGTGGCTCAAGACATCACACCAGGAAGCAGAGAGGGGCTCTGCTCAACAAGGACACGATATGTAACCCAAAGACATGGCCCCAGTGACCACCTCCTCCAACCACACCCTATCAGCCTACATTTATCACTCAGTTAATCCTTAACAGGGGATTAATTAATTAATTAGATCAAGGCACATAACCCAATCATTTCACCTCTAAAGCTTCTTGCATTGTCTCACACATGATCTTTTTAGGAACATCTCATATTCAAGCTATACCACTAATTTTATTCACTTATTCCCTTTTCTTGGGGTAGTTAGATGACTAATATTACCTGCAAATACAGTTGATTATACAGGAATTATTTTCCCCATAAAATGATTGCAAGTTACACAACTTTGCCAGGAAAAAGACTTCAAAACATTTATTTTTCTTGTTGCCTTATTTCTTTCTTAATTTTTTTTTGTCATGAGTACAATATACACATCTTAACGAATTTGAGAATTTTGATGGATGTGTAATCACACAGGTACTGCATGTTAAACAGGATAGAAGTGCTTGAATAGAACATAGTGAACATGTCAGCTTTGGCTGGAGTAAAAACCATTCAAAATAAATGTTCCTAGACTTTTAAATTGCTTTCTTTCAATCTTCCAAGTATTGTTGAGACAAAGAAACATAAGAAAAATATAACAAATACAGTTATAAAAATATATGTAACAACTTTGTTATGAAATAAGTTAATATGGCCACCAGCATAACCAAGTAACAGTTATAAAATAGCAATATTATTTAGAATTCAGTGAAAAATGTGACATTTGGAGTCAGTTACCAGTTTCAAGCAGTCTGGTTCTGTTGTTGCCACCTAAAAAAAGACTGTCTGTGATTTTCTCTTTCTGTTCTTTTTTTCCCTTTTAATTGCCATTTTTTCCTAGACCAGCTGTAGCATCTATGTCCTGACTTTGATCCAACTACTTACTTTAACCCATAGAAAATATCTCCCATAGACTGTGACTATCACTGCGATGTCTCCATTCTTGACAAGTTTGCTGTTTTAACACAATAGAACCCGAGGAGAGCTGCATGAAGTAAACCTCCCACGTTCTGGGCAAAAGAAAATGAAGACCTCTGTTTAGTAAATATTGGCACAAAATTCAGTTCTTTTCACCTAAAATAATATAGTAAGTATATGAGACTGAAATTTCCATTAAGGCCAAGCAAGCAATCTAATGTTAGATAGTTTGCCTTTTCTGAGAAGAAAACAATTAAACCATTCTTATTAGATTGATGACAATTAACCTTCTCATATTTGGTCTCAGGTGGTGCACTGAAAGAGGATCTTTGAGGTCCTTCTAAGACAAAAAACTGTAATGTGATAGTAAATTTGACATAACCAGTGTGTTTTAGATGATCTTTAATCTAAAAATTTTTAAATTATTTCTAGATTGGATAACAGTAAAACTGAATTTGTACATTTGGAAAACCAGTAGCTTTCTAAGTTAGGCATTCTATATAGCATATATTTCTGTCATATTCTGGTGGGCTCAAGTCTGAACCAGATTAAATCATAAAGGATTTTCTATTATCTGTTTTTTAAGGCAAAGGCCACACTGGGTGCCTCAAAGTAGATATGTATAGCAGATATGACTTGTTAGAGCTACACACTTTTCATTAATTACCCCTCATATGGGGCTGATTATGTGTGCAGCATACTGCTAAGTTCTGAGGGGCAGCTCAAGAAAACCAGTATATTAACCATATTGTTGAGCAGAGTACATTAAGGATAGGAGAAACACATGTACATGTACAGAAATACAGTGTAGGATGTAATGTTCCTTTCAAAATTGTAATGAATTCTTATAATTTTATGTTGCCTTGTCATTCATTTAAAATATACATTGGGCTTATGCCAGCAGCAGGGCTCAGTCATGCTTGACCCACTTTCTTGTTCTAGTTCCTTAGTGTGGTGATCCAGATATCTGCCTAATTCAACTTCCTGCTAGAGAATACCCTCTTGTTGGACAGCTAGATGCTACCTACTCAGCTCTGCTGGCCATACTCCCTGCAAAGCTGTGTGGCCATTCTGACCACCTTTTAATCACTGTGTGACCTCTTGGAACTCTTTTCTACTTGTTTTAAACTCACCAATTAAAACTCACTGTTGGAAACCTGTTTGAATAAAGCTCAAAACCCAATAAAGCCTTGGCCCATGGGGCCTTCTTCTCTCTCTATCCACTCACTCTCTGATGTGTGTGGCCTCTAGGCATGCCATGACCCCATTCAAAGACCTGTAAGTAGCAACTTATTTGCATCTAATGTCTCTTCTAAATGTTGGCGGATGCTCTCCATCTTACAGATCCTAAGTTGAAAAATTAAAACAAATGCTCAACATAAGAACATTGCAGATAAAATCTTTTGACAGCTGGGCACAGTGGTATACACCTGTAATCCCAATGGCTCAGGAGGCTGAGGCAGGAAGATTGCAAGTTCAAAGCCAGCCTCAGCAAACTAGCAAGGCCCTCAGTAACTTAGTAAGGCCTTGTCTCAAAATAAAAACGTTAAAAAGGGCTGGGTATGTGGTAGAGTGATTAAGTGCACCTGGGTTCAATCCCCAGTACCATCCCCCAAATATTGACATATGGAGGCAGAAGTTATTTCCTTCATAGAAATATATGGTGGAAAAAACTATGTATGTGATATTATTGAACCCATAAATGTTAACACAAGTGTAATAGATTCTTATCTAAGTCATCACTGTTTGTAAATTTTTCTTAATTTTCAAACATTAACAAAAATAAAATCTTAAATATCATCACCAGGTTTGCAAATTTACTCAGATTTTATCACCTTTCTTTTTTCTTCCCTATGTTCTTCTTTCTCTTCTTCATGTCTTCCTTTCTTCCCTCTTTCTCTTTCCTTCTTTCCTTCCTTTCTTTCTTCCTTCTCATTTTCCTTTTCTCCCTCCCTCCTTTCCTCCTTTTTTTTCTCACTTCTTTATTTTCTTCTTTTTTTAGTAAGAAGGCTAGTAACATCCGAAAATATCTAAGTCTCATCCAAATTTATGGATATTTATGACACTGATCATTTAAACTCAAGATAGATAATCCTGGATCATGTTGTTGGGTGCTGCTACAGTGTGGATCTTGTGTCTCCCAAAGGTCCATGTTTTAAAGGCTTTATCTCTAAAAAAGTAGAACTGGGAGGTGGTGAAACCTTTGAGAGAAATTAGTTCTAGTAGAAATTAGTTCATTGAGGGTGTGCCCCCAAAGGGGTTCAGACCCCAGCATCTTCCCTGTTCTCTCTTTTGGCTTCCTGGTAATGAACTGAGTGGTTTTTGCTTCACCATGTGATCCTGTTGCCATGCCACAGGCCCAAAACTGTTAGGGCCAATTGATCACAGACTGGAACCTCCAAAACTGTGAAGCAAAATAAACATTTTCTCTTTGTTAGTTGATTAACTCAGATATTTGTTCTACTGATGGAACATTGGTTAACACAGGCCCATTGGAATCACAGAGATTCCTAAAAACAGGAGGAGGAAGAAGAATCAATTTAGAAGACAATATGACTATGAATAATGATCAGAGATGTGTAACAATTCTGCTTTGAAGATGAAAGAACAAGACCATGAGCCAAAGACAGTGAGCAGTCTCTAGAATTTGAAAAATTAATGAAGTGTGTTTTTTCCCTAGAGCCTCCACAAGGGAAGATACCCTGCCTAAACATCATTTTAGCCCATTAAGACCCATGTTATAGTTTTAACCTATGAAAGAGTAAGATAACAAACATGTGCTGCCTGGCCCAGCCTGATGCATGGAGGAGGTGGAGGAGACCAACCATAGCCACAGGCCTGGAGGAGGAGACCAACCATGCTGTAGACCCCCAGCTACCAACATGTTACTGTCCCAGCCTGCCTCCATCTAAAGACAACAGGCAAAATTGGAAAGACCATCAACAAGGTCCCTGAAGGCCTGGTTACACCAGAAGTGAGGTATTGGTAACCTGTAGGGACACTACAAGGTAATGGGGTAGAAACTGTAATACCTCAGATCAGCACTGCTAAAGAGGAAGACATATGAACAGCATGAAAAAACAAGGGAAGAAAATGCCCAAAGAAACCAGGATGCTACAATAATAGAATCCACTGACAGCACAGTAGATGAAATGTCAGAGAAAGAGTTCAGAATTTACATAATTAAAATTATCTGTGAAGCACAGAATAATATAAGAGGGCAAATACAGGCAGCAATTGATTGATCCAACAAAGAGAATGGAGAGCAAATACAGGCAACAATTGATAACTCCACCAAAGATGTCAGAGAGCAAATACAGGTAGCAAAAGATTACTTCAAGAAAGAGATAGAGACTCTGAAAAAAATAAAAAGAAATCCTTGAAATGAAGGAAACAATAAACCAAATAAAAAACTCAATAGAAAGCTTAAACAACAGCCTAGATCACTTGGAAGACAGAACCTTGAGTAATGAAGACAAAATACATAATCTTGAAAATAATATTGACCACATAATGAAGATGGTAAGAAACAATGAACAGAATATTCAAGAAGTATGGTATAACATGAAAAGACCAAATATAAGAATTATTGTGATAAAGGAAGGCACAGAGATGCAAACCAAAGAAATGCACAATCTCTTCAATGAAATAATTTCCGAACATTTCTCAAACATGAAGAATGAATTGGAAAATCAAATACAAGAGGCTTTCAGGACACAAAAAGTACAAATATGCAATAGATACACACCAAGGCACATTATAGTGAAAATGCCTAACATACACAATAAGGATAGAATTTTAAAAGCTGCAAGAGAAAAGTTTCAGATTACATACAGGGGGAAATGATTTGGATCTCAGCAGATTTTCAACCCAGACCCTCAAAGCCAGAAGATCCTGCAACAACATTTACCAAGCTCTGAAAGAAAATTGATGCCAACCAAAAATCTTATATCCAGTAAAATTAAGCTTCAGATTTGATGATGAAATAAAAAC
>CM053402.1:81593129-81622892 GCA_028644305.1 Xerus rutilus | reverse complement strand
GCCATTTACATTCAGGGTTATTATTGAAATATGATTTGAAATTCTGGTCATTTTGGTTTGTTTTTGGTTTTTACCTTGAGTTTTCTCTTTTGAATGGTCTTTTCTTTAGTGTAGTTCCTCTTTGTAAATTTTCAATGTTATTTCCTCCTCATGGAATATTTTGGCAAGAATGCTGTGTAGTGCAGGCTTTCTTGCTGTAAATTCTTTTAACTTTTGTTTATCATGGAAGGTTTTTATTTTGTCATCAAGTCTAAAGCTCAGTTTTGCTGGATATAGGATTCTTGGTTGGCATCCATTGTCTTTCAGGGCTTGGAATGTGTTATTCCATGATCTCCTGGCTTTTAGTGTCTGGGTTGAAAAATATCCTGAGATAGGAATTGGTCTCCCCTTATATGTAATCTGGTTCCTCTCTCTTGCAGCCTTTAAAATTCTATCTTTATTCTGTATGTTGGGCATTTTCATTATAATGTGTCTTGGTGTAGATCTGTTGAAATTTTGTACGTTTGGTGTCCTGTAAGCCTCTTGTATTTGATTTTCCATTTCATTTTTCATATTTGGGAATTTTATGATATTTCATTGAAGAGATTGTGCAGTCCTTTGGTTTGAAATTCTGTGCCTTCTATCCCAATCTTAGATTTGGTCTTTTAATGCTGTCCCATACGTCTTTTATGTACTGTTCATGATTTTTTACTATCTTCACTGTATGGTCAAGTTTGTTTCAAGATTGTATATCTTCATTATCCGAGGTTCTGTCTTCCAGGTGATCTAGTCTACTGGTGATGCTTTCTATTGAGTTTATTTGGTTTATTGTTTCCTTCATTTCAAGTATTTCTGATTGGTTCTTTTCACAATCTCTAGCTCTCAAAGTAATATTTTGCTACTTGTAATTGCTCTTATCTCTTTGTTAGAATGATCGATGGTTGCCTTTATTTGCTCTCCCATTTCTTTGTTGGCTTGATCAATTTTTGCCTGTAATTGTTCACTTATGTCATTCTTTAGTTCACTGATCATTTTAATTATGTTCATTCTGAATTCTTTCTCTGACATTTCAACAACTGTGCTGTCAATGGATTCTGTTACAGTGGTATCCAGGTTTATTTGGGGCACTTTCTTTCCTTGTTTTTCATATTGATATTGATTGTGTATCTTCCTTTCTTGAAATACCAATCTGAGGTATTGTGGCTTCTATCCTATAATCTTGTATTGATACTCCAGATTACCTGTGTCTCACCTTGGAGCTACTTCTGTTCCTCCAGTGTCCCCAGATGGGCACTATAGCCACTAAAGTTGGTGGTGGAGGTAGTGGACATACCTCTAGAAGGCAGTGGGAGTGGCCTTGGCTGGGCTCTGAGGTGGCCCCTGAGGGCTGTTTTGCCCCTCTCTTGCACTCCTGCTGGTGAACAGGACCTCTGGAGTGGAACTGGAAGTGGGCCCAGGTCTCACTTAGGCAGGGTCACAAGCAGGAGAGTCTGTGTGCAGTGAGTGTGAGCTCCCCTGTGGCTGGAGGCTAGCAGACTCTGGTCTGCCTTCAACTGGGCACTCCTGGCATTCCCTAAGGGTGCTTTTGGGCCTTCTGTCTTGCCTGACCATAGGAACTCTGGGGTGGAACTGAGGCAGGCCCAGGCCAACCTTGGGCAGGGCTGCCTCTGCTGGGGTCTCTGAATTTGGGCTCCCCAGTGGCTAGCGGCTAGCAGTCCCTGGTCTCCCATTGGGTGGACACCCGTGGAGCTTCTTGAGGGCGGATCTGGGCCCTCTGTGGCTCTTGCCAGTCCACAGGAACCACTAAGTCAATATTTTCTATTTCCTGACAGAAAAGGAATGTCAACATAGAATTCTACAAGTGAAACTATTTTTAAGAATGAGAAAAAATATTGAAGTATTAGACAAATAGAATTTACTACTGAATAATCCTTATTAAAATAAATTCTAAATGAATTTCATCCATAAATGGAATTCTGATTTGCAAATGGATATAGTGAGCAAAGATTTTAGTATATGAATATAGATGTGTGGGAGTGGGAAGCTGGACCAGAAATGCTATACTGAATAACCACAGTGTGTAAGTAGAGAAGAGGCTGCTCCATGGGAAAGCATTCAGATTTCTTCAATTGATTAAGGAAAAGATAACAAAAAGGCCAATTTTAAACTCATTCATATATGTTAAAATAGCCAAAGTATAATAACAGAACAAGTACTTTTACACAGTGGAAGGAAATACCAGATGCATACATGCACACCTCAAACCAACAGAAGAAATTGAAGAAATAATAGAAGAATTCAAAAGGAAATGAAAACTCTGCTGATTCACAGATAATGATTGTATACATAAAAAGAATCTGTAGCTAAATGACTAAAGAATTGTATTTCTGATAAAAAATAAAAACGTATCAAATGCATGTCTATGTAGTACCAACTATCAGTTAAATATTTTATAAAATATGTAAATAATAATGAAATTATAAATAGGAGTATATTGAACTATAAATGTGAAGTTCCTTAGTGGAGGAAATAAAACTTTTTTAAAAACATTAAAGAAGTCATAAATAAATGGATAAATGTTATGTTCTTGGGTAGAAAGGTTCAATATTGATATGTCAATTCTTGTCAAACTAAATTAAGATTTTATTACAATTCAATTGTAATCCCAGCAGGAGTTTTTATGGAGCACAATAAATATATTCTAAATTTAATTAGATATATTTTAAATTTATAACTAAAAATAAAGGGGACCAGGATAACCAAGGCAATCTTTACAAGAAGAAACAGATTTAATTGAGCAGATGCCAGACCATACAAAGTTATAGTAATTAAGGCAGTATGGAATCAATGAAATACCAAGCAAATTAGCCAATAGAAAAGTACAGATACCTCTGACATAAACACACACACAGAAAAAACTGACTTATGAGATAAAATGAGCTACAAATCATACGAATAATATGTATTGGGGAAATAAAATAGAATTATCACCAACTACCATTTCTAAAAATTATTTTAGGTGTATTCAAACTTAAATGTGATTTAGGTGATTTACAATACTTCTCTAAAATGTTTGCAAAACTTCGAATGGAATATTAGAATACTATTAAACAATGAAAGTGACAACTAATGGATGAATCCCTCCACCAAAAAACACCAAAAAACAGCAAAGCCACAATGTTGAGCAAAAATGGAATATATAAAATGTGATTACATTTATATAAATGCAAAATTAGCTAATATATTTTTGAGTACATACATAGTTGGAAATTTTTTAAAATATGAAAGTGGTCACATGAAATATAATTCAGTGGTTCTGGAGATGGAAGTGAATGTGAGCTGGAAGGAAAGGATTTCTTATACTCTATTAATGGAGTGATCTTGCTTATTTTTTGAATGCTTTCTACATATAATTTGATGTAATTTTAATGTAATTTGCATGAAACAGCACATAACCTGAAAAGCACCCTCATACACTGTTACTCAGCCATCTTGCAATAATATAATTGGATGTTTCCATGTTTAATATCTGTTTCTTCTACTAAGCTATGGGTTTATTGAGAAGGGGAATCTGGTCTGTTTTGTTCACCATGGGAAGGTTCAAAAACAATTCCCTCTGAGGTCACTGATGCTTGAGTTTTAAGGTTTAGAGAAATCTTCCATCTCTGAAGTTGAGTTTCACCCAGAAACTCAACTTACCTAAGGCGATTATGTAATCATTCAATTAAGTGAGATAACATACATAGTGTATCACAATATGGTCCACAAGATGTTGATAAATGTGAGCAGTGGCCAGTATTGGTAATTGTTGATGCTGGAGTTCCATGTCTTATTATTTAGCTCTACCCTCCAAAATAATTGTCAGTTTATTTGAAGTTATTTAATTAAGAGCAATAATAATGTGTTGGCTTCTTTACTGCTGGTTATATACACAAATGTACAATGTTTTGTCAACTCATAAATACTGTTGTGGCATCAATAACTGAAATCTAGGGAAGTCTAACACAGGTGAGTGTAACTTAAGTTTTCATAGTAGATAAAGTAGATAAGAAAGGTCCAAAAATTTGGGTAAAGAGGTTGAAAGATGAAGCACTCATTTCCTAATTTCCCTCAATGGCAAGTATTCACTACTTCAGAAACAGTAATATCTAATGTCAGGGGATATTCCTATTGAAATAAATAAGAGATTATGATAATATCAAATAAGAGACCATCCTTGAAAAGTACAAACTAGGATCCAGAGTGGGTGAGGAAAAAAATGAGTTTTATCCAGCATTTCTTGAATGAGATAAAACAAAGTAATATCAGGGCACAGCTAAATAATTTATGAATCTTTGGTAGCATACACTATTTTCTAAATAAAATCCAAGACGCTATGTATTCATTGTGAGATTATAAAAGCAGGGCTAATGGTGAGTTCAAGAAGCTATTTTTTGAAAATAAAAAGATATGTCCTCTTTCAGGGATGTTCAACATGACAAAAATGTCTTAGAATCAATGAAATATATACACACCATAAATATTGGTCTCTGACATTAAATATATTAGTATAGATTGTGGCTGAAAATAACTGAAAGTTATTGCCCTATAAAATGTATTTTCTTTGCCTGGAACTGGATGGAACATTGCAAAATCATACATATAGCAAAATGAATCTCAATTCTTAAAATATACTCTGATAAAACTAAAACATTCCCAATACTGACACAAGAATTCCATAAGAATTATGCAGTTGTCAAATTATAAATTAACAGAAAACATTTTAATAACCATAAAATGTGATAGCTATTGAGACTGTTCCTAATGGTTTGACACATTCCAAGAAACAGGACAGGACAACCATGTGGATTTCACAAGGACACAGATGTTTTGAAAAACGACATTTTTTTTTGGTAAAGCTATTATTTATTGCTAGTTACATGAAATCAATTTTGAAATATTTTTAATGATTAAAAATTGAATAATAGTAAAATACGGCATCATTCAGTAAAGTTGCATAAGTTAATCTTAAGAACATTGCTACTTTTTTGTTTCTACAGCATCAAGTACAGAAGCAAGCAAATTGATAAATTTATAAACATCATGAAAAGAATTGTAGAGAGGAACTGGAGCCACTCGAATCCCATCTGGTTCTCGCTTGTCACACTGGAGGAAAAATAAAATATAAAGCCACAAAAATTTTAGCACATGCCGAAAATGTCTATTCAAGATAAACTTCCATAAAGCATTCCTGCTGGCTTCCATGAAACCTCATACACAAGCAATATTTTACATTCAGTAAAAGTGTTTTTGTGACTTGAAACTTTCCTCTTAAAAATGAAAATAGTAATCAGTTGAACCTGACATCCAATCAGCAATTATTGTCTCTAAGCATCCAATAGATCATATATTCATTTTTTTCTGTGGGGAAATTCTGGATGGACTAGAATCCTTGAACAAATTTAAATGAGAATATTACTGAAATTTTTAGCAAATTTTCCTTAAATTTAATTCTCTATTCCCTGATCTTAGTCAAGAAGTTGACTATATCCACGGGAACACTGTAGGACTAGAAAATTTGGCCTGACCTGAAGACCACCATAGCCTACTTAAAGAAGCACTCATTGTAAGCCGATGAGATAGTGCATAGTCTGTGCACACTGTCCTGTTTAATTCCCATCACTTGTTGTTTCTCAAGAGACTAAAGTCCACATAGGCCCAAGGATTAAAAACTTTATATTCCTTGCAATGTAACTACTCCTGAGAACTGTCTCTGTATCTTATTTGACAAGGGTAAAAATAACTGGGTTTATTAGGTTACAAAATAAGACCAATTCATTTCTTGTCCTTTACTAAATTATGTCCTTTTTTTCCCCACAGATTAAATAAAGGTATACTGTAGTTTTCATGAGTCAAAACTAGCGAATTAATTAAAAACATATACTAATGGATTATAATAAAATAATTTTTTGTGCTATCATGAAAAGAATAAGTTATGTAATACCATTTCTCACAACCAAAATTTGTGATTCCTTTTCTTTTGTCAGAAATGACAAGTACATCTCTGTGCCCTGCAATTAGCACTGCACTGAAAGCTTATTTAGCACAAAATTTATCCTAATGGATTGATATGAAATGACATGCAAGTATGAATAAACCAACAAATCCAAAATTTACCCCCAACTTGCAAACCATAGAAATAATCTGATAGCAATGAGAGAAATATACTTACAACAACTCCTCTTTTTTCTAGTTCTTCAAAAACATTTTTCTTGGGAATAGAAAACGTTAGCGTCAATTGGCATCCCCGAGCCTCTATATTGGATGGAGTAATTATGTTCACAATCGGTTTCTTGGTTCCTCCTATATCTTTGCTAAAGTAAAGCTTGATCATGTATTCCAGATAACCAGTTAGCAAAATGGATTTTCTCCTCAGTGCTTTTATAGTCGCTTGCCTAAAGATCTGCCAAATGAGAAACAATCAGGTTAGCAGTGTCTTATTGATCTACAAAGAAGCCAACATTAAATGTAAATCATGCATAAGAAAGGAGATGCCCACATTTGACCTATCCAGCACACACTCAGTTTTAGCTAATCTTTTTTGTAAAAATATGTCCTCTTAGTGTTTTGCTATTAAATGTTGAAGGCAAATTTCCATGACAGGAAAACTGCAAATGTCACTTAAATGATACTTGTGAACGAAGAGGAAAAATTAAGTTTAATAGCATTCCTTCGGAGTTACTTTAATCAGGAAGTAAAGCATACATTAATGCATTCAAATATTTTGAAATTTAAACTTTTCTATCAAAACTAATTCATAAAATAAGACTTTTTCTATTATAGTTTGGTTAACAAGAAGTTCAATATGAGATAAATACATGTGTATATATGGAAGGCAGTATTACCAACATAATCTGTCATTTTTTACTGATTCCTAAATCTCCCCCAGTTTAATAGTTAGAAAACAGTTAAATAAGGAAGCTACATTTTCTCGGACTGAGAAGCAAATAATGTTACATAATACACTTATTATTACTAAAACATTGGGGTAGTTTCTATCATTTTTTTCCTTTGCTAAACTAAAGCACTGTTGTGAAAATAGTACTATTTGCTGCCAGAAATGTCATACATTAAGATGAGTGACAAGGACTCACAATGACGGGTATTGGAACATTAGAGTAAGAACAGACATGCTTTTCTGGCTTATCTCTGAAGGTCAAGTAAAGTTTAAAAATATATCCTATATACAAGAACTGAATAGACTGCAAACAACATAATGTGTTGGCATGCCACTTAATGTCCCTTTTCTGCACCATGGGCTAAAATATCAAGGATATATAGTGTTATGTGATATTTAGAGTATCAAGTCTATGAATAGAGTTTTTGCATGTACACGTGATACGTGTGGACTGGCATTCTTAATAGGGCTCAGTTGAAGGCATAGATTTTTGGGAACTATATTGCATAAAGACTATGAATTTGGCTGAAGGAAAAAATGGGAGTTGTATTAAAGATAATGTTAACTAAAGGAGGGGAAGGAACAGAATGATACTTTCTCTCTCCAACCACACCTCGTGGACTATGTCGCAGGCCTACAGAGGTATCAGCTGAAATTGGAGGCTGATATTTATTTTCAGAAGGCAATTAAGATCTGAATGCAAACAAATTGCTTCAAGACTTAGATGACCCAGGTTGCATGGAGTTTGATAGGAGATATTTCTTCATTTCCTTATGTAAAGCAAAATGTAGGTAGACTGCAAGCAATGAAAACTCAAGGGATCTTAGCAAGTTTTGAATGAACATAGTCCCAGAGAGCAGGAACAGAGCCTGGGAAGGCAGAGTCCACAACGGGTCTTGCTGGTTAGGTTTGGAATAAAAAAATATGGAGAGGTGAAAAGATTCTCTTAGGAGATCAAAAACATGCTAAGATATTTTAATAAGTAATTCTAGAAATATTTTTGCTTCTACTACAGGCCTCATAATACACAAATGGGGTAATGAGTGAAATATAGTTGTCCCTTGGAATCTACAGGGGATTAGTTCTAGGATCCCCCTGCATTACAAAATTCACAATGCTCAAGTCTGTTGGATGAAAATGGTGTAGTATGTACATGTCACCTGTATACTTCTTCCCATCTATATTAAATGATCTCTAGATTACCTTCAGTACCCAGTATAATGTAAATGCTATATAACTAATTGTGATACTGCATTATTTAGGGACTAATGACAAGAAAACAGTCTGTACTTGTGCAAAAATTTTTTCCTGACCATTTTCAGTCGAAGTGTGGACTCCACAGATGTTGAGCCTGTAGATATGGAGGGTTGACTATATACTTAGAATGATAATTTATTTGTATACATAAGTTTGTAAAGTTTGGGGCTTATTACTTAAACTTACAAGATTTTAAACTGAGTTAGGAGATTTGCTTTTCTAAATTCCTCTTGGTAACTAGGACTTATTTTATAAATGACAAATAGTCTTGATTTTAATATACTGTAGATATGTTGCTACTCTTTAATAAGAAAATAACCTTTAAATTTAATATTTTCTACATTAAAACCACAGCAAGAGCAGTTGTGTTCTGAAGCACTTTTATATTTTTCTGAGTGTAAAAGTCTATTCTGAGGCCTCACATAAGGATACTATAGGGGCTAATAGAAGTTAAAAGGGAAATAATCTTTTTGTTTCTTGTTATTTTAATGTTTTCAGTATTCTGAAAGAATTTTTTTAGAAAAAATTAAATATAGCTTAAAAATGTTCAGCTTATGACAGAATTCTTGGCAGAGTTAACTACTTGGGTTATTTTTTTCTTAGTGAAATAAACAAATCTGGAAAAGATAAGATTAACTAAAAATAGTACTCATAGTATGATGTTTTCAGTTGTCATATTTTTCTCTTAAATTCTTAAAATTGGGTCCCTAATGTAGTTGTGAAGAAATAGTGGTTTCTTTCTATGTTTTGTTTGGGGTTTTCTGATTTTCTGTGTGTATTAATTGTTCTAATTTTGTATTTTAAAACAATTTCCTTATGAGTTTACATATTGAACAGACCTAAAATTGACTACCTGTTGATATATGTAAATATGAAACTTCAAAATATATGTAGATTTCAAGTAAGTAATTGGAAGAGTGAGGGGATTTCTGAAGTAATCTACTCTAAATATCCTCAGAAAAATGAAGCAAATGAATTCAAGAGCTCTAGTTTCATGTTTGATATAGTAATCAACTCAGTTTTTAGCTTCAAGCTACTTCCTTTCATCCACAATATTTTTTAAATGACTGTATAAGTCATTTAAAATGCAGAATATAAAGGTAAAGACAGTTTGAAACTGACTATAAGGTATTTTTAATGGAATTAATCATTCTGTGCACATGTGATTGCACTTATATTAGACTCTTACAAATTTATTGCATTGAAAATATAAGGTCATGTCCAGGTAATATTGATTCTTGAGTACAGAATCTCTGTACGGCTAAAATTTCAGTATGTACAATATTTTCTGAAAGGAAGGTGGAAACAAAGGAGTCAGTTCAAGTCATGCATATATTTCACTTCAACCATGTATCTCCTACAACACAATAACTTTTTAAAAGATAAGGTAAATACCAACTTGGTTAATTCAATGATGCTGACTCAGGGCAAGCTCAGAGCTCAGACATGTATAGAAAGCAGGGTATTTTAACAGAATGTGAAGCATCTATTACTTTGTAATTTAAATATTTTACAATTTATAATGGAGAATTTTAAACAATTCTTTCACAAAGCTTGACTAACTAAAGGCAATTATGGTCAGAAAATAGTCTCAGTAGTGAATGACTTTGGTAGGAGGCTCCAGAGAATGAATTAAGTGATGACAAATTCCAGAGATGTCTATATTCCTCTTCTAATGGCTTTTATTGTCCTTTGGTTAGGGTTAAGTTTAGATGTTAAAGGAAAAAACTAAATCAGTCTTCAGATTGTTCAAATAAAACTTTGTCTAGGTTCCACTAATGCACTTTGGTAGGAAACTAGTGGTAGAAAAAACAATCTTCTTTTTTCATAGAAGAAAGTGACTATTGGAAGAAAGACCAGCTTGCTGCAGAGAACATACCAAAATGAGAGTATTTAAAAGGAAATTTCTAGTTATGTCTGAAAAATTATTTGTAAAGATAAACAAAATTAGATAACATCAGGTTATTTTCTAGTCTGTCTTAAAATGTTTCTTTGAGAAACAATTTTTTTCCTAAATGGATATTATAAAGCAACTTAAATATTATGAATTACTAAGAATTTTACTAAAAATAGTGTCACTGGCTGAAAATTCTTGTCACTGGGTCTATAATCCAATTTAAGAAAAAAAAATCTGCCCCAAAGTGAAAACAGCTCATGCGTCATCAAGTGGTCAACCTGAGTAGGTGCTCTCTAAATTGTAGTGAAATGAAAATGAGGCAATTATCATTGTCTAATGGTGAACTTGAATAAAAACAAAGGAACTTGACACTGCCATCCAGTGGTCAAAAGGAGAAACTGCCATGAGTTCACGAAATTTGACAATTTCGAATATAGAAGGGGATATGGAAGTCTTTATTCAGCCCCTCATTTGATTCTGAAATCTTCCACAATTTGATTTCCCAAAACATCATGAGCTAGATAATTTTAAGAGGCATTTAATACAAAATAAAATTCTTATTTGAATAGCTATATAAGACCTCTATTAGAATAGTTATGCATATTTAAAATATATTGTATACAAACATTTGTGTATAAAATATATATATTATTAATCATATAGCATATAATTATTAATAATATATATTTACTCAAATAAATTGAGTGTGTTCCTAAATAATATCAAAGAAATCAGCTTGGTTTTGTAGATATGTATATTTATCTTTATTTTTCTATTTTTATACGTATATATAAAACAACTCATTATATAATTGTTAATTTTATGGTGAGACTAAACTTAAACATTAATTTAAAGGACTATAATGAGTCACAATAGCAGAGATTATATAACGGCATAGAAACCCCAGGAAAACAAGCACTCTAATGAGGAAATATCACTCGGTCTTTGGTTTATTCTAATTATTATTTTAGAGAAGAGAATTCAGGTTCATTTTTTAATTTGTTGCACTATAATTTTATATAATGAAATTCATTCTATCAATAATTCCTCTCAACTGAAGGTAAGTCTTCTATAGCTTTATATTTGGGTACTTTGTCAGTTCACTGGCTCACAGAAGTGGAAGAAACAGAATTCCCAGTAATCAAAATAGTGCCTGGCACATAAATATTTACTCAATAAATACATGTTGCATGAGTGAATTACTGAAGAGTTAAATACTGGACACTAAGTTGTTTATAGAGAAACAGAAGGTTAAATAACTTATTAAGTTCACAGATTATAAGAGGAACCAAAAAATGTCTCCCCAGCTGAGTTCCATTTAGTGTTTACTACATTCCAACAATGTGCCAAGCACTGAGCCTGGGGCAGGAAATGTAAATGAAAGGTGACAATCACTATTTAGTCACTGTTCCAAGAGTAAAATGCTGTCTTTTGTTCTTTATGTACAGTGTACATTTATAATCTTGCTGATTAACAGAAGTACAACAACTCATGGCAACCTGGTGAGGAAAAAGCATAAAGATGGGGAAAACTGACATCCAGATCTCTTACCTCCAAACTAGCGTGCAGTGAACAGACCAGCAAAATAGGAGGATTGGAAATACGAAATCCACTGACCCCAGGGATTAGTTGTAGTTCTGAAAAATTAATATCTTTATTAGAGAATATGCTTTAAAGAGGGCCAACACGAAAAGAAACAGTAAAATATTAGGACTTATATATTTTTTTTTTTACAAGGTGGGGATATCTGAGATATTCAAGAGAAACTCAATGGAGTGAAAATACTGGCATATTTTCTTTTCATTGGCAATTCCCATCTCTCCTGTCCCTGACTTTTTAGCAGACTACCAAACAATACAGCCCTTAAAAACTAAATAAATATGGTGTATTGAGCAGAGTGGTACATGCCTATAATTCCAGCTAGTCAGAGGAGGCTGAGGCAGAAGCATACCAAGTTTGAGGGTAGCCTGGGCAACATAGCAAACAACAAAACAAAAAGAACCTCTTGAAGTTTTCACTGACTCTGTCCTCTACCTGCCTTCTAAGTTCCAAGCCAGTATTCCTTATTCACTTCATGCTTTGGTTTTTTTATCTTGCAGCAATGTCTTGCCTCTTTCTCCTCATTTTTTTTTTCAGTATTGGGGATTGAAACCAGAGGTACTCTACCAATGAGACATACCTCAGTCCTTTTTATATTTTTGGAGACAGGCTTTCACTAAGTTTGCCCTGGCTGACACTGAAGGTGAGGTCCTCCTGCCTCAGCCTCCTGAGTAGCTGAGATTACAAGTGTGCTTGAGAAAGAATATCAATATATGAATGGCATGTAATTAGAATGTCACCCAAAGGCAGAAAATTGAATAAAATAAACTGTAAAGGTTACTTTTAGCTTCAGGATTATTAGGTCAAGTGGCTTACTAAGGGAAAACAGGAGAGGAAAGGAGAAAGGAAAGGAAAAGAAAGATTTGCCTAAGTATGACACATTGGAAATATTAATTGATAACAGATATTACTCCCGTTAGATTAAGTACATTGAATTGTAGCAAGCCAAATTCAATATGGCTAAGATGGCTAGGAAGAAATTAAACTAGAACTAAGCTTGACTAAGAAATACTAAAAAATTAAAGGTCTTTAAAAATTCTTTTAGTCTGGGGCAAGTTAAACTGTGACCTGTAGGTCAAATCCAATCCACTACCTATTTTTTAAAGTGAAGTTTTATTGGAACATGGTCGTCATTATAGTTTGAATCTGTAACAAACCCCAAAGGCTCATTTAAGACTCAGTCTTCAGCTGATGCTATTGGGAAGTGATGGAAACTTTAGGAGGTGAGTTGGAAGAGGTGGGTCACCAGGGACATGCCTTTGAAGTTTGTTTCCAACCCCTGACATATTCTTTCTCTGCATCTAGGTCACCATGTGTGAGCAGCTTTGCCCTACCATGCTCTTTGACCATCATATCCTTCCTTAGCACAGGCCTAGAAACCATGCAGTCAGCCAACCATGGACCAAAAGCTCTGAAACACTGAGTCAAAATAAATCTTTTCTCCTTTAACTCATTTTTCTGTTTTTTTTTGTCACAGCAATGGAGAGTTGATGAACATAAAATCATTTATGCATTTCTATAGTTGGTTTAGCTACACTGATGCAGAACTGAATATTTGTACATAGATGCATATGACAGAAGAAACTTAAAATTTTTCCTATGTCTTTCACAGAAAATGTCCATTCCTAATCAAATTTCTTTATTTACTAATAAGAAAACCCACCTCAAAGAATTTAAGTAACTGGCATAACAGAGCTAATCATTCAACAACCACAATAAAATAAACAGCTTTCTTGATTAAAGTTGTCCTCTCTGATCCTTTGTATCCTGATTGTTGCAAATCCAAATATAGACATAGAATATAATCTCAGGTTTAGAAGCACTCTGAAAGATTTAGTCTACAAAGAACTCTCAAAACACTTAACAATGCTTTCTATATTCTATATGACTAGAAATAGGGTCACTCAGGAAACAAAGTAGGGCACTGAGACAAATAAGCAGCAGTTTTCTATTCACTGGGGTTTAACATCATTCTTTAGTATATGGAAAAAGCTACAAAAAAGGAATATTTGGAAAAAGTAAAAAATGATCATTTTTAAAAGTACTGCTATATGCTACTTGGTTTATAGTTTTGAATTTGACTTATTCTTAAACCAGACCCCCAAACATATTCATATTAGGTATGTGGACCAGAACAGCAAGGACACAAGATGAATATCATGATTTGCAGCATCACAAAACTATTACGCAGCAAAGTGGGATTGACATCCAAGTCTCTCTGGGTCTGACCTTAGGTACCCAATTCCCTCATGTTTCCACTGCCTGATGTTTTGGGTACTATTGAGAGAATCTGATCAAGCCACATGGGCCATAAGTTAAATTCCATTTCCTTTTATCTCTCTACAAAGGAATAGACTCAAAATTATGCTAAAATCTATAAGCACTCTTACACACTGAAAATGTCATTTCTTATTTTAAGAAATCTCAGTGACATTTTCGAAGTGCAGTTTCCATGGGGCATGTATATTATATGATATACAGATTAAAATAAAGTTAGTGACTTATGAAATAAAATTGAATATACTTACTGTTATCCATTTTAAATCTGGTGCTGAGTTCATGGCCAAACCATCCCACTAACCTAAAATATAAGGTATCAGATGTTTTGGTCTACACAAATGGCTGGAATTAATTTAGGATTCTACCAGCATATTAAAATCACTTGTGTTTTAAGTTATAAAGTATTTAAACAGATAAATGCTAAATGATAGAATATGGCAAGTACCATTTATAAGGTTGTCAAAAGTAAGGATAATCAATTTTTGTGTAGCAAATCATCTGAAGGACTATATTTAATGTTTTATTTAAAATTATTCAAAATGTTGAGTGTTTTTAACTTCAAAATAAAGTTAAAATCTCAATAAGGTAAAACAATATTTTCACAATCTCTAAAGACAAATGGTGGCTCCAAAACACTATTTTACTCATTGGTATTTTAAAACTGAAGTTCTAAAGAAATGGATTACTTTCATATTGTTAATAAAAATGTTAATTAGCCAGACACAAATAATATATAGGAACATTAATACTTTGGAGATATTGCTAGATGGTGCACAGAGAACAATTCATAGCTTTACATTTCAGAACAATTTCAGGAAATTTTAAAAGAAAATTAGTAATTGAAAAGTTAGAGAAAAGCAAACAATGAGCAAATAAAGATAAGTCAAAATTGTTCAAAAACACAAAAAATTTATGCTGATGCATAGATCAAAAGTCAGTTGTGGTATGGGAGAGATGTCAAGAAAAATTTTAAGTATGAAATGTAAACATTATATGGAAGGAAAATCAAAATAGGGAAAAGATGAACATTATAAAACTTACATTTAAAAACCTAAATAAAATGAGTACTTTGAAAAGATAATACTAAATATTCAACTTAATCATAAAATAATCTAACAGATTGTAATAGAAGCAACAGAGAAAATCACCTGAAACTCCTAAAAGTAGGTGGTCTCAAAGAGAATCTACCAACTTTTCAGTTGCTAATTCCAATACTTTTTAAACTTTCAGTGCACAGAAACAAAATACAAATCAAAATAGTTATAGGAAAAATTAGTATATTTGTGATACTAATATTGTTACATTAAGCCAGTTTAGAATTGCACATATTTAAAAATATCTAATCTTGAATATTAATATAAAATCTTATGTAAAATAGCAAACATTAACACATTGAAATAATTATACATTATTAACAGTGAGGTTCATTTGAGGAGTGCAAGAATAGCTCTATATCAGCAAATTGATTATTATACAATTCATTATATACATTAGAAATCATAGGGTTATTTCCACAGATCTTATAAAGACATTTACATCCTTCCACAATTATTTTTAATTAAAAAATTAAAATAATAATGGAAACTACCTATCTCAAACTTAAGTCATTTAGCAGAGAAATACCAGAGGTACTTTAAGTCATATACAGAATTATAGATGCAAAAAATGCAAAGAGGAAGTAAATTATTACCATTTTCAAATTATATAATTTTGTGCCTGGCATGAACAAAAGGATAATTGAATATTGCACCTGGTATAAAATGAATATGAAAAATCAAATTTAAAGTTACTACCAAGAAATGTTTAAGACTTACATTCCTAAACAAAAGCAACAAAATCTTGTCTAACATTCAACATTAAGAAAAAAGTGAATTATCTTTAAATTAATGTATACATTTAATATGATCCAAGTAAAAATATGAGTAAATTTTTAATTTTTTTACTTATACCTACAGAAACGAATTTTAATATCATATGGAAAAACAAGAATTCTATAAAACCATAAGGACAATGGGGTGGGATATTCCTACAAGGTGCTACTACATTGTAAAAATTCCAAATAAAAACAATGTGGTACTGTGTTAACAAATAATATATAGTCCTTTTTATTAACAGCTCTAAAGAGAAAATAGATATTTCCACAGACCAATGAATAAGGAGAAAATCCTGTCAAGCAGCAATCTATTTAAAAAATCATTTTCAAATTGTATTGCAATATATTAGCTAATCTTCTTAGTATAAAAGAACCTAGATATAGTATTCAGCCATAAGAGGATGAAATCCTGACATTTGCTGCAACATATATGGACCTGGAGAACATCATGCAAGTAAACTTGATACAGTATCACATGATCTCATTTCTGAAATATAAGAAACTGATTTCAAAGTAATTGAAAGTACAATGATGGTTATTAGAAGATGAGAATATAAGGGAGGGAAAGTTGGGAAAATGTTAATCAATGGATACTCAGTTATGATGAGGTAGGAGTAAAAAGTTCAGATGGGCTGTGTACTGTATATCTCAAAATGCTAAATAAAAGATGTTGGACATTTTATCCATAAAGAAGTGATATCTATTAGAGAAGATAGATATGTTTAACCTGATTTAGGATGTATATATGAATCAAAACATCATGTAATACTCCACTAATATGTACAATTTTTGCACTTTTACTTATCAGTTAAAAAAACAAAATATCTAGAGGTCAATAAGATTTGTCTTATGACAGCACCCAAAAATAGGCCAAAAATCTCATCTCATTTATAGAAAAGATAAATGATTCTTAAAAGTTAAAAAGAAAAGCTATCAACTTGCTAATCATAAGAGTACAAGTTAAAACTACACTGAGATAACATTGTTCATCTCTCAGATGGACAAAAATTCAGAAGTTTGACTAATATACTCCATTGGTATGACTGTGAGGAAGAGGATGTATTATTGTGAGAGTATAATTGGATGCCTTCCTATGGGAAACAAATGAGTAAAGCCATAAAAGTTATAAATACATAACAGCTGACCAGGCAAATTCATATATGAGGTAAATTTTGTGTAAGTATTTTTTTGGTCATAATCCAGGATTGAAAGGAAACTATATTCTCTTTACTAGGAGGCTGATTTTGTAAATTATGGAAAATATATATGAAAAATACTATGCAATTGTTAAAAGTGAATGGGTAAGAATTGTGCATACTGATAGGGAATGATTAAAAGACACAAAACCCAAAGAAAGGAGCAGAATAGAACACATTATATCATTTGTTTCTTACTGAATATTTCTTTTCTTTTTCTTCCTCAGCTACAATGTAAACTCAGGAGCTCCAACACTCACCTCTTAGTATTTGTAGGAAAGGATAATAGTGGTGATGATGTGATGTGATGTGATAAACAGTTGACAGGTGAAACATGCATTAGGACAACTGAGCCAGTCTGGAGATGATTGAGCAGCAACCCTCAGGAATTTAGCCAGTATTATGTGTATATTTTAGCAAAAGAAGAAGGACACTGTCTCTGCTCCTTTTGCTACAGAGTCAGAGCAGTATATACAAGGGCCCAGAGGTGAGAAAAGACAAGCAACTTTGGTAGTTAAGTGGCCTTCCCAAAACAGATGAGTGCTGCATAGCATGTGCAAAGTTCTTGCTTTGAACATCAGCAATGCAAAATAACCAACCAAAACGTATATTCCTTCCAAAGCAGACTTCTCCATGTTGTATAAATGACAATTATACCAACCATAAGAAATATACTCAGTATGTATTGAAGAGGCATTAATTAAAATACATTCAAAAATTTCTAAAAATCGCTGTTATTTTAACTTTTTAAATCTTTATGTAAACTAGAGTCAAACTGTAAAAGCATAATTATCCAAAATTTTTTTTCTTATTGTTATATAGTTAGCAGAACCTTTCTCAAGTCTGATATATAAATAGGAGCTCATATAATTCCTTGAACTTCCTCATAAGGATAAAAGAGAAGAAAAATATTATGTTTAAATTCTTCATACAAGATGTAGAAGATAATTACAATGGATATTAATTTTGAAAATAAGAATTAATTTAAAAGACAAAATATATCTGAGATTTTTCTTATTTATTCTGTCTGGTCATAATTTGTAAGATCCATGCCTACTCAGAACATTTTCAGTTTATACTGTATACAAAGAAGAAAGAGCTTTATAACCCTATTCGAAATAACTATATTGTTTTCTAGTTTACATATTAACACTGAAAGATGCTGCTATGAGAAAAAGAGAATTATGGCTGTAGAGGAGATCTTGCCTCAGATGTAAAGAACTGTTCTTTTATTCCAACAGAAATGATCTATAAATTGTAAAGTTTTATATTATAGCCACTAACTTAATACTTTGTATGGATGTCCACTTTCATTTTCAGTTTCAGGGCAAGCTTTATTTTAAATGCTAACTTGATAAAATATTTCAACAGAATGAGCTTTGAGAAAAAAGTATATTCTAGAATTAATTGTTGTTTAGATTGATAGCCAAATAATAGATTTTGAGTGATCTGGAGAAAAAAGTAAAGGAGGTAAAATTATTTCAGATATGAGGAAATAGGCAATTTGGAAATTGGAAAATATAAATTTAGCATTACTCTCATTTTTTATATTTTGAAAAAAGTTTGAAAAATTATAATTTGTTAAACAGAATTACTTATTCTAGATACATATCAAAAAATAATACAGTACCCCATATATAATTCTTCTGTGGAAACAGATTTGAAATTTACCTCTTTGCATTTTCTTTTCCTTTTTTTCTTTTAATCTGAGGCAAAAATGTTAATTGAGACAGAGTAGGGAAAAAAACATAGTGACATGATTTTTCCCCCCTTTTCAGTGGGATCAAAACAAAAACTTGGAGAGATATTTCAATCTTTTCTTATTTAGCAAACTTTTCTTTCATATTTGTGTGTTCACTGAAGAACTTAGTATTTGTCATTTCAGTTTGTGGAGTGATATTAAAAATTCAAGAGCATGAGTTATGATAGCTGCTGGTCTATCTAACAGAAACATCAAAGACCTGGTGTTCCAACACTGTATCACAGAAGGAAATAATAGCTTGTTTTTGAAAACAGAAGATGACATGAAAATAGAAGATAAGCCAAATATGAAAGAAACAAGGGACTGCACAAAGAGGGAAATGTGTTATTCTTAGAGAAAAATCTCAGAAATGATTCCTCAACTGAGGTCAAGGCATCATTTTTTAGGCTTTATTTACTAACGCTGTGAAAGTACTTGAACTACATCTTAAATGTACAAATACAATATGATTACATAGACTATCAAAGTCGTTTGCTTCCTAATTTGATGTTGGTATTTCTTTTTTGCATTGATTCACTAATGAGATATTTTTCTTTCTAATGGCAGAAGACATGAGGAGACACCTGGACTCTGGCCCAGCTCCACTGAAGAAGTTAATTGTCTGTCGTCCATCTCCTTCCCCCACACTCACAGCATTTGGATCTGTTACACCAGGAAGGAGATTATATAATCCCACAGAGCATTTAGGAATGGTCTAGATGATAATTATTGGTTCTCATGCCCATTGAAATCCTATTGCAAAGGCATAATCAAGCAACATTTTTGCACAGCTAACTGCTAAGGGAAAAAGGACAAAAACTAACAAACGTTTTCTGGGAAATGGGCACAAGGG
Source organism: Xerus rutilus (assembly GCA_028644305.1). NCBI lineage: Eukaryota > Metazoa > Chordata > Mammalia > Rodentia > Sciuridae > Xerus > Xerus rutilus. The sequence continues at coordinate 81,603,280 of CM053402.1, read as the reverse complement.
TTTCATGTAGTCTGTCTTGATCTTGGCATAACAACAACTTAAAATAGATGTTATTTCCACAATTTAGATTTCAGAAAATTAAGAGGTTGTGTGGCTCCTCCAAATGGACACAGCTAACAAAGCCCATGATGTGCAGGAACACTAACCCCAAGCAAGGAGCTGTGGTTGATACAATATTTTCAGAAAGAAGTTGAAGGAGGTCTCAAAATAAGTATTTGAACAAGCCAGTAAGCAGGTTGAAGAGGAGATGCTCAATCCCTGGGAGCCAAGTAGAGGAGTAAACAGAAGGCTTTAGTAAAGCAAAATAGTTAATTATAAAATTAGGGAGGGTTACTATTTTTTAACCAGGGATGCTATTTTTATGGTTTATGCTCTTAACTGAATTACCCTTCTTTCCAGAGGACTATTAGGTTTTTCTATATTTCTTTAATTACTTCTCCAGAATAGTTAACAGGACACTTGGCTAGAAACTGGAGTTGGAAGTGCTAGTATAAGTGCTGCCCCTACCACAAGAATTTAAAGTCTGTTGGGTGGGAGTGTGGCTGTGGTAGCGGGCAATTAAACAGGCATTAACTCGACGTAAGTGTGGTGGGCAGACTCCTAAGGACTTCCATCTCTGCCTCCTGGTGTTTGTGCCTTTGTGGAACAACTGTCCTCTTGACTACAAGCAGGACCTCAGACTCTACACCAAGAAACCAGAGTCCAGGGGACACTTTGAGCTAGGAAGAATAAAGAGAAAGGAAACAGATTCAAAGCTAGATGTATGATATTGAACTATACCTAAAGAGGACAGAGTTGCTGACATATTCAAACAGGAATGAAATATTAACTCAGCAGATTAAAGTTCTGAAAGAAATGAACACACAAACTCAGGAAAATAAGATGTTTCAGTTTAATCAACATGAATACTAAGTTATTTTATTTTGGGGGGAGGTATCAGGGATTGAACTCAGGGGCACGCAATCACTGAGCTACATCCCCAGTTCTATTTTGTATTTTATTTAGAGGAAAGGTCTCACTGAATTGCTTAGTGCCTCGCTGTTGTTGAGGCTGGCTTTGAACTTGAGATCCTCCTGACTCAAGAGGTAAGTGAAGTAAGGGAAATAGAGGAGACTATTTGTTTCAAAAATAATTCTCTATTCATAAGTAGTAAATAGGATCTTTTTGCTACAGACCAGGATAATAATACAGTTCTCTTTATAACATGATCTAAACAATAATATCTTGATGTGACAGTGACGTCATTTAATTGAGCAGCCAGAGCAATTAAATATATTAAAAAAACTCTCATAGATGCAAATTCTTGCAGTTTTCTGCCATGTAGTCTTTAAAAAAGAGTATAGGGTTTTTCATATTCTATATGCTATAAAGTTCTAGGATTATTGGTGGCTAATAGTTTCATGTCCGTTGGTTTTTCATAAGATGTTTTTTTTCTTCATTTGTGTGTTTATTCTGATATATAACATTAATAATTGCCTTGTTATTTTAATCATTGGTGGTATCCATATTTTAATCTTAATGAAATTCTAAATGTTATTTCTTCTGAACAAATTACAACTTCCTAAGATTGCTAGACATTTTTACTTGATAAAAATAAATCCAATCACTAAAATCATACACTCTAAAAAGAAGATGTGATTTTTATCTTATTAAAATTTACTTTTTTTCCCAGAAGCTCCTGTGATATACATAATTCTTGGCCTCTCTTCTTTGATGTGCAATATTTTCCAGGTTATTCAGGATATTTTCATGAACAACATCAATGATATGATACTTTTAATTTAAGAGGCCATGATAATAAATGGTAAACTAGCTGGAAGTTTTATAAAATATTATTAATTTAAATGAATTAGGAAAAATATTTGTAGTTCATAAAAACAATATGTTAAAGAGATCAAGTCTGGCCCCCAAATTATCCTATTGAAGAGAATAAACAACCCAAACTGGGGTGATTGATGACTCTCCAAACATTTAACCAAGCTCTTATTAAACAGGCAAACAGGCTGGAGTTTTATTTCCCTGATTTAGCTTCTTTTAGTTGTTTTAATGATTTTGAGAGCAGAAAAACTAAAAATCAACCAAGCTTTTATTCTGAGTCAGACACTATTACGAGCAGTCACTCAATCTATAAAATAATTCTGTGAAGTAGATACTACTGTTATCTACATTATCTGTTATCTTCACCTATTTTACAGGTGAAGAAGACTCCAGTGGCTTAATAAATAGTCTAAGATTCCTCAGTTACTAATTGTTGAAGTCTAAATGTAGAGATTGACCCTAATTATCAGAATATTCACAAAAAATGCAAAGTCATGTAGGGCAGACATTTTCAATGCCCTAGTAATTCCATAGAAACAACATCCCTGGATAGCCTAAGTGCTGCACTTAGGATATTGAGGGTGGGGGGAGAACTCCAGACTGATCACACAACAGAATGGCAGAAGTCCCACATTCTTTTTAGTATAAACAATGTGCCCTCCTAAAATAAAACCTACTCTTTTGACTTTCTTCGTTCTTCTAGAATCTCTGTAGTCAGTTCTTTTTCTTCAAAATGGGTAGATCTAGACATGTGATCTAGTGAACTTGAATAAGTATGGTCACCCCTAGGTTATACCTTCAGGTCTACTAAAGGAAATGAGGACTATTTAAAGTCTTTCACAAAAACAAATATGTAACTATTTCAAAATATATTCACTCAAAAGGTACCACATAGAACCTAGGAAAACATTAAATTCATTATGAACTCAACACTTGGAATATAGGGAAAGCAAAATCAAAACAGGTGATTAAAGGCACCAACAAGTTTCTCTTATTTGTAGAAGGAAACTTTTGAAAACATGGATATTCAGTGATTTGCAAATTATAGTCAGAGGCAAGTCCAAGAGTAGTACAGAGATCTTATAATTGACAGTCCTATACTTAATGTATATGATATTCTTAAAATCCTTCCACTCACTCCCCTCTAACTCACCCTCCCCATCTGCATGTCTTTACCTATATTCTATGCGCATTCTTAATGGAGAGGTCAATAAAACATTACTAATGTATATAAAATAAATAAATAAATAAATAAATGTAATATAAATGAAACCTTAGCATGGTTTTCACAACAGCAGCAATGAAAACTCAATGTTATAAGCTAAGGAAGTATAATTAGAAAACATTGAATTAGTTTTAAGTAGCTATTACCATAACAAGCTCTTAAATCATTCCTAAAAGTTGAATTTAAATAATAACAATTAAGATATAATCTCATTGAACTTGAACAAGAAATTCAAACCTTTTTTCATGAAAGATCAAAAATCAAGCAGGGATTTAATTTACTTAGAATGGAGATATTAACAGAATTTTGAGAGAATGAAGTGTTGGAAGAGATCCAGTAAATAAAAAATAAAGATCATGTTATTCTTTGTGTGCTTTTACCATCTTAAATTACATAAAAGGAATTTCAAATAAATGTTAAATCAATAATATGACTTGTTATAAAGGTGTCTTTGAGGCATCACCAGATTTAGTAAGAGAAAACTACAAGAGATCCACTGAATATAATGTCAGATGCTAGGAGTTATAAAATAAAACAGCCAATCTTGATCTCTTCAACACACCTTTAATGGCAGAATGTTTAGCATGAATGTTTTAAATCTTTTATAAACTGAATTAAATTAACTTGTTTTTTAGCCCCTTACCTCTGCTCACCCCAAACCTCAACAAAACTAAACAACATTCAGTTTTTGTAACTTGTGTTAGAATAAACATCTAGCTCATTGGGGCAAAATTCAAAATATAATAAAATCAGATATTGTTTAAGAACATATTCATACAAGGCTAATTTCATGATATCCCTTAACTTGACATTTTATGACCATACACTTAATTTCTGTGTTTAAGAATGTTAGCATGACCAGGAATGTTTCTTTTTCCCTTCTTTTTCTTTCTCTCTCTCTCTCTCGTTCACAACTTAAAAGTAAATAGAATAGTTTTACTACTTTCACAGCTTTTCAAATGTGTTGAATCAGACAATTATTATAGCACTACAAAATCATGGAACATGTGGGGTACAGCATAATTGTTTATTCTTAATATAAACAAAATCTGTATAAGCATTTAAGGGTAAGTTAGAATGTCCTCTTTAGTTTAACCTCAAATAACTACTCATTTTCCTCATCAAATCATCATGTCTCATGGAGTCAAAAGTTCAACAAAGGTTGTTTTCTTCAGAGAATAATCATAAACTTACTCATTCAAATAATTATTAAATATTCCTAATTTTCTTTTTAACCTGGGGTATTTTATCACTGAGCCATATCCCTAACTCATTTGGGTTTTTTTTTTTTTTTTTTGAGACAGGGGTCTCATTAAGTTGCTGAGGGTGGCCTTGAACTTGCAACCCTCCTATCTCAGCCTCCCTAGTCACTAGGATTACAGGTGTTCACCACTGAGCCCAGCTATGTTCTTAATTTTCATGGTAAAAATGTTGGCAGGTTGACTTTAAAAATATCTACATGCAAATAAATACCTGCATTTCCATGTTTATTATAATGCTATTCACAATAGCCCAGGTATGGAATTGGCTGAAATGTCCAATGATAAAGAAATGTCCATAAATAAAGAAAATGTGGTGCATATACACAATGAGATATTATTTGACCATAATAAATGAATTCCTATCATTTGTGGCAACATAGATGAAACAGGAGGACATTAAAATGGAATAAGTCAGGCACAGAAAGACAAATACAGTATGATCTCATACATGTATAGATGTTAGAAAAGTTGATCACACAGACGGGAGAATAGTGGTCAATATTGGCTTGGAAAAGTAAGAAGGGAGATAGAGTGTGGATGATGGGTAGTTGAAATGGAAGAAAAATTCTAGTGTTCTACTATACACAGTTTAATTAGAGTCAATCAGAAATGCCATAAGAATAGGATCCTAATTAGAATATGTTATACTTCACATATGTATAATATGCCAAAATATATTCTACTGTCATGTATATCTAGAAAGGAAGGAAGGAAGGAAAGAAAGAAAAATAAATGCATTATGGCCAGGCACAGTGGTGCACCTATAGTTTCTGCACACAGGAAGCTGAGGCAGGAAGATCACTTGAGTCCAGGAGTTCCAGACCACTCTGGAAAACATGGTGAGACACTGGTTCAAAAAAAAATACAAGTATTGTATACTTTGAAATAGAAGAGAGAATTTTGAATGTTTGCCACAAAAAACAAAAGATTAAAGTGAGAGATATGCTAATAATCCTAATTTCATCATAACACATTTTATACATGAATCAATCACACTGCATTCCTTAAATATGTAAAATTATTATGTAGCAAGTAAAAATAGCAAAACACAACCACCATGTTAATAACTAATGGAAATATATACAAAGTACTTTTCTGTATATGAGTAAAGCAAAAAGCTGAGAAAGTTACAGCAGAGTTTGGGATAAAGTTATCTGAACTTGTAAGGGTTCTGGCTGTGGAAATGTACAAGACAGCAAATTTCTTCTGGTGAGCAAACTCCCAGAGAATAACAGGTGTTTTGTTTTCCACAACTGGAAATTCCTATGGTCTCTCTCAGAAACTAATAAGATAATTAATACATGCTAAGATGCTTACCTGCTGTAGCAATGCCCTCCATACCCTCAACCTTGATCTCAGGCACATAGCTCCTGGGAATGAAGGGAATTACTTACTGAATAACTACAATATTTCACCAAGCTCTGCTGATTGGGTAACCTGCCTAATAATACAACAAACAATAATGTACTGATGATCCCAATGACTTAAGGTAAACTATTGATATAAATAGAGCTGGCAGCTTGGATCAGCAGCTTTCTCTTTGCTACTGCACCTTGTCTCTGTGTCTCCCTCTTTTGAATTCCTTATATGAACTCACTTTATTAAAGTAAAGGGAGAAGGGAAAGAGTCATCAGAGCCATGGAGATGGCCAGTGACACACAGATTTCCACCATGTTGGTTTTAATCTTTGGGGTATCACAACCACTAGTTTACCTTAACCTGATGCTTCACTTTTATCACTTGAGAATTACAGAGTTTGAAAGTTAAAAGGATCCTTCCAGAAATCTCTTGGTCTATTTATTTTTTTCCATAAGCAAAGCAAGACTGGAGAGATAAAGAGATCTGAATGAAGATGAAGAGATCTTTTTTCATAGGAACAGTTGCTCCTCTTTGTCCTTAAGATAAAATTAGAATTCCCTTCTTGGAATACAAGAACCTTAATGTTCTGCCCTTGCTTAAGATACATGTGAAATTGACCTGTTTTAGTCCTCCATTATTCATTGTTCCCCTTGAGTCTGTCTGAGTTAGCAACATTTCTCCAGTTAGCGTAAATGCTACATTGGCAAAGTTAACCACCCTCTCCCTTTCCTTGTAATGCTCACACTGAATGGTAAGTTCCAGGATGGGAGGGCTCACTTTTTTCCAATGTTTTCTTGCCTAATGTTCTGCCCCTAGTAGATGCTTAAGAAAAACATTTATAGTTGAAAAATAAGTATATGACATAGGACTAAAGGCTTAGTATTCTTTTGCACAAACATCAAATTCATCTTTGTTCTCTCATTCTTGTCCATCTATCCAAATTTTTCTCTATGTTCTCTTCATTCAATTCCCTAATAACTGTCAACTGTAATGCTTTCTCCATCCCATATGCCATTACTGCATTTTAGACAGTGAGCATTTCCTTATTGCAAAGATCTATCAGTTAACTGACATTGATATTACTATTCTTTTTTCCATTTTAATATTTTATCTATTTAAAAGAATCTTGGTAAGAACATTTAACCCTATCCTCTTGACAAATTTAAATGGACAACACTGTGTAGTGTAAAACTATAGGCACAATATTGTACAGATCTCCAGAATGTAATCATCTCACATAAATAAAACTTTATCGAGTTTCTGTTTTTGAACTCTGCAAAGATTGCTATATATCTCAGAATAGATCCAGAGTCTTACCATTTCTCTTTCCCTCCTCTGCTACCCTTGTGCTTTGAATTCCTATCATTTCCATCTCCAGCCTGTTTCCCACAATAGTTCCTTGGGAGGTCTTCCAAAATCTGCCTCTAACCCCCTTACAGTTTATTCCTAAAAGAGCCACTTGTGTGATCATTTTAAAAGTTATGTCAGGCCACTCTTCTGTTAACAGGCAATGGATCCAAGACTCTCCATTGCCTACCAAGGGCCTGCATCATCTGCATACCTTTATCTCTCTTGTCTGCATGTCTCTAGCTCCTTCAATCTATTACAGCTTGTGGACTTTCTTTTCTTCAAGCATCCAAGTACACTTGTCTTAGAATCTTTGTTAAAATACTTATTCTGCCTAAAATTCTTTTCACAGGTAACTGCTTCAGCCTCTTCCTTTCCTTCACATTTTCATCTGATTCTTATTTTCTCAATATGCTCTTTCATGAATGCCTTTTTAATATTGCACATTGATAAGGATCCCACATAGTATGTTCTGATACCTCCTTTTCCTCTCATACTTCTAAAATCATAAGACTTACTGATTTGTAATACATCATGCAATTGACTCTATTTTGTGGTTATTGTTTTTTGGTACACTCCAAATACCTTTAAAAAATTCCTGGAGTGTTACAGCAGATACTCAATAAATATTTCTTTAATGAGTACAAATGTTGCACAGGGACATTATGAAGTTGTGATTTAAAGAAATAAAACTCAAAATTCTTAGGCAGCATATAGTGAGCATATCAACTTCTCTCATGAACAATATTTTAGGCTTGTTTGCGCTTCCATTTTGCTTGCTCCAAATTCTGTTTTCTGTCATTAGCCAAAGTGATATATCATTAATCCAATTTGTATGATCAAATGCAAAAAAATGTGAGTTTGAGTATAGTGGAAGTTTGCTTCTGGGAAGCATTCAGTATGGTAGGGTTTGGGCTTGGTTGCATGGCTACATACATACCCTAGTAAAGTTCCTTAGTCATGACCTCACAGAAGTGTATTAACATTGCTATTCTACCTTTTGCAGTGAGAAGAAAGGTTGGGAAAAAGGAGACACACTTGCTAGAGTTCAGTAGATATTGGAGTTCAGGAATAACAGCAGTTCAAGCAAATATAGAGAAGGTAATGTCAATCCATATGAACAAGGACCAGAGAGGGCATTTGGTATGAACTGAAACCAGGTTGAAAATCATAATAAAAAATTAAAAGTAAGAAAAAGAGCAAGAAGTGTTTAAATTTAGGAAGTTGTTAATCAGCACCTTTGTGAGAAAAGTAAAAGCATGGCTAAGTGATAAATACAGATTCAAAGGTCCTAAGGAAAACAACAACAAAAAAACTTTCAAAGTGACAAAATAAATTGGTTCAGCCCATAAGTTGAATAATCATCCCTAGATGCCAGCCACTAGTCACAGGCATATCTGATACAAGGCTTGACATGGCATGACAGGGAGTAGGTGGAATATTATATTACTCCCAGCAGAGAGAAGATCTCTATCAGTTTCTATTTTCTAAAAAAAAATTCATCTATTCACAATTGCTGGGCTGTTTTAAGCTATGTGATTTAACACCACTCTAGGAAGTAGTTTGAGGAGAGTTTACTAAGTTCGATTTGTTTTCTTTCTCTCATTCACCTACCCACCTGTAAATACAGGGGGGCTCATGTGGTTTTGTTAAGTATTCAATTGCTTTCTCAACTCCCACTCTATAGGAGAGTTATTCAAATATTCCAGTGAGCTAACAGTATGATAAGCATACTCATAAAAATGCATTTCCTAAAATAAAAAAAAAATTCAGATAATGAAAATTGTTTTCCAAAGTTTCAGGATAATATGCTGTTCTTATAAGAACCAAATTAATATTTTTTGGTATAACCACCTTACTAATAAAAAAGCCTTTGGCTGGGCATGGTGGTGCAAGCCTGTAATCCCACCAGCTCTGTCTCAAAATTTTAAAAAATTAAAATGGGCTGGGGATTTATTCAGTGGTTAAAGAACCCTGGGTGGTTCAATTCCTGGTTAAAAAAAGAAGGAGAAGGAGGAAGGAGGAAAGAGGAAGAGAAGAAGAAAGGAAGAAAAAGAAAAAAGAAAAAGCAAAGTCTTTGGAAATTTTCTGAATACTTTTTGAATTGTCTTATCTTAAAATATTGGTTTATAATGCTTTGAGGTAATATGATGTTCAAGTACAAAAGGAGAAAGATGTCTCAATCTAAAACTTTAGAAAGAACTATATGAAGCTAGGTACAGTGGTACACAGCTGTGAGCTCAGCTATTCAGGAGGCTGAGGCAGGAGGATTGCAGGTTTGAACAGGCCTGGGCAACTCAATGAGACACTGTCTCAAAATTAAATAAATAAATAAATAAATAAATAAATAAATAAATAAATAAATAAATAAATAAATAAATAAAATAGAGCTGGGGAAACCCTCAGAGGTACAGTACTCCTAGATTCAATTCCCCAGTACCATCCCCCCTCAAAAAAGGGACTATGTGATTTGAATTTTGTTCATCAATGCTGATTATAAAATCATGAAGAATTTAAATTCTCTAGCTAATTTTCATGTATATCTTTGGTCTTCACAGAAGCATATGGAAATGCATATTTAATCTGTCAGTGTTTTGCACATCACACCCCCTTTCAGAATAATGTGAGAAGTAGAAATTTTCCATATGCTAGAAAATGGTTAGTCTACTATGCTGAGAGTGAAGGAAGAGGCATGTATTCAAAAAAAATTAAATGTAAAATTCTTGATCACTGTAGATTGTTAAAGAAAATATTAATATGAAAATATCCCTGTACTCAAGGAATTTAGAATTAAGAAGGTTTAGATTTATAATCAAATTTTCAATCATATTGGATAAGATAAAGTCTTACTAGGATCATCATCCCATTAATTAAAAAAAATTTCCACATACTGTTTTGGCATATATTGCCATGGTCAATGCCAAATTGTCTGAGACCCTGACCAAAGCGCATGGAAATAGGAAATGATGTGGGATCCAACAGCATGCTGTCTATACATGAGCTAATCATAAAAGTGATGCATTAAAGGGTAATTCCTACCCAAATTACCTTCTCTGGGGAGTAAAAGCAGGTGAACAAAAAGAAAATGAATCACATAGTTTAGAAGTTTGTCCTGAGCACTATATTCAAACTATCCTGTC
>CM053402.1:81498222-81592629 GCA_028644305.1 Xerus rutilus | reverse complement strand
AAAAAAAAAAAAAAGAGTCAATCCTCATACAGGAACTTTTGAAGTTTAAGTTGTATTTAATCTCTGCACTATACACATTTTCTACAAGAAATGTTTCTTCCCCTCATCTTTAAAATAATTTTATTTATTGAATATTATCCTAACATCTAAACAATTAGTCTTGCTCAATGTGATATTTTTGCCTTTCAAGTCTTCTCGCTGCTTACTCTCATCAAAGGTGGTCTTTATTTGTAGATTCATAAGGAAGTAAAACACACTGTGGAACACAAAGTAAAGTTTGGCAAAGGATTTCTTTTTCTCTCAGTGATACCAAACAGATTATATGAAAATAGCAGATCTTTGTCTTGTGTAAATAAATCTGCTACTTCCCATCACTAATTAAAAAGCTCTAATTTTCTAACACAAATTAAATACATTGCATAATACCTGGTAGAGAAGAAGGAATTAAGGCTAGAAATTGGCAACATTTGAATTAGTCACTATGACATCACATTACAAGAAAAATTAAGAATGTAAGAAAACAACAAATGGAAAAACATAGAACAGGTTTCCAGCTGGGCATGGTGGTGCACACCTATAATCCTAGCAGCTCAGGAGGCTGAGATAGGAGGATCCCAGGTTCAAAGCCAGCCTCAGCAACTTATCGAGGCTCTTATCAACTCAGTGAGACTCTGTCTCTAAATAAAATACAAAAAAAGGCTGGGGATGTGGCTCAGTGGTTAAGTGCCCTTGAGTTTGAGTTCAAGCCATGGTACCAAAAAAAACAACAACAACAGGCTTTCCTTTAAGGCAGATTTTACTAGTCAAGCCTGATTTGAGTCCTATCAGTCTTCAAAGTGAACTGGATATAACACATAAGAACATTTATTTTCAAAAAAATTAAAAGCATGGCTCTTACACAAATACAAAATGAACACACAAGAAATATCTCATTCAACTCAGTAATTAATAGGAGAATCAGTAGGATGGTAAGGGCAGTAGAAAAGAAAATTTGGGAATGGAGATTTATACAGTCAGTTGCGGAAAGACCTCCTGAAATAAGGTTGGTGATAGGCAAAAGTTATTTAAAATCCTATAAGATCACAAAACTCTGGGAGTTATCTTTACTGTATGAGGAAAATGATCTTCACTGGGCAGAAGTCTCTATGTTAGTGTATGAATTCACAATAAGTAAGCACAATATCTAGGAATAAATATTAAATAATTACCAAATGACATTTATTAAAGAATGCCCCAATGACACTTTTTAAAATGTCACCTATTGCTTTTCTTCATAGAATAAAATGTTTAAGTGTTTACTGTTAGTGCCTTACATGCATCATCTCATTTTTTTCTCGCAAAATTTGACTATGAGGTAAATGCTGATATTATTTCCAATAAGAAGCCTAAACAGACCAGCAAGAAACCGAGCTGGAATATAAACCTGGTCTTTCTCCTAGGCTCACAGATTTGATTATGTTTAAACATTCTCAAGGACATTTGGGAATTTCACAAAATGAAGCACGTGTGAGCATACTCCACAAGATTCACCCTCTCCTATTTTCAACCATAGTGAGAGAAATCCCAAGTGCAGCACGGCTGTACTGTAAGGTCAGCGCTTAGCTCCGAGCACCAGTATTCTCTAGAATCACCCACCACCATTACCAGATTGTGCTTGGATTTCATATAACACATCAGATCCTCTTTTACAAATTAATTTAAGTAAATGGAAAATGGAGGATGAGAAATGGCTAGGGTGGTGAGTCATCACACAAAATCAGGAAACATCTTGGGTACCACCTATGTGGAAAACAATTGTGCTATGAGAGATGCTATCAATAGGATTTGCTAAAAATATAGTGGAAGACTTTTAAAATATGTATAATATATGCTTTATATTGTTCTCCAAGTATCTGGGACAAAGAGAAAAATTTAATGTAGTAACAACAAAGGAGATGTATGACTTATTAAATATCTGCCTAAAGGAAATGTGCTCTTTAATTTAAAAATTTTTTAAATCCTGAAGAAATTTTAGACACTCTAAAGTAAAGTATAAAAAACCATTTTAAATTCCTAGGATTTATATATGCACATAACTTCAGAAATGTGAGGCACTCCAAGATCTATTACCAATTTCACTTCAATTCCTGTAAAGACTATACTGCTCAGCCAGTGGCTGAAAGGATTCAGAAAACTAATCAAACATTATTATATTATCTATTGGGAGTCTAGACAGTCTCCTCATCACACACATTCTAATACAACAACAATAAAAAGGCCCCCCCTTCCCTTTATCTCCATGCCAGATAAAAATAAAAGGAACACTTATAAGTTCCTCAGACAAATAAAAATGTGTAAATGTGTTGGTGTATTACATTTGCATTTATACTTCTCTAAAACACAAAAAGAGTTATATAAAATAGAAAAGTACTACTTTATATGTCATCAGTGTTGTTCATTGTTCAGCTTCTTCAGGTTTCATGGATGATAAAGTCTTTTAGGACAAAAGATATTCCCTACAAGCCATCCTGGAACATTTATAGCTTTAAAGGTAGATTTAATTTTAATAATACATGCCACGTTCAAGCTTCTATTAGGTACAGTTCTGGTTTTCTTTGATTTATTCATCAGTGTGAGGAATCCAAAATTTTCTGAAGTCTAATTTTTGAAAAAATAAAATCAAGTGGTCTTTTTTCATATAACCATTTGCTCTAGTTGATTGCAGTAGCTCATTTTAGCATTGAAGCTTCCCTTTTATCACTAAGTTTCTTGTTCAACCAATTGAAATCTTTCAAAAGCATTTATTTTTGATAAAGCATTTCAATGTTAATAGAGTAGGAAAATAATTATAATCCAATTCTGATCCTCACTGGATAGCATCTTACAAATTTCTGTAAATTTAACATACTATGAACATACATTAATTTGTTCATCATCAAAGAAGGATTTGAAGTTGTTACTCACGTAGGTTTTATTGTGTGGGCATGCTTTTCATGGACAAAGGCACCAGCAAGACCTCCTGCTCCTGCATTTAAATACTGGATGGAAAAGAAATTAAATATAAAACTTTCCTAAATATATGAAAAAGTAAACAATATTCTAAGTTAATTTTTAATGGAAATATAATATTTTAGTTTAAAATTTTTGACTATTTGAACTATTGAAACAAAACAGAATCTTGGGGAACCTTGTTAAACGAAAACCAAATGAAAACTAGTATTGTTAGGTTGATAACAAAACTGGTCTTTTTAAAAGTTTGATCAAAATTTTCCCCAGTTCATAGATAGCAGTTCCATTGAGGTTTGATTCCAAACACATATATTTAAATTATTTTGCCACAAGATATTGAAATAATAATTAAAGCATCATATCTTAAAAAACCTAAATTAATATTGGTTTTGTCTTGTTTTCACCTATTAAATTGTCTTCAAATACCAAGATGATTGCCTAAGAATTATATTTACATATGTAGAAATTTCACAACTTATCAACACAAATATTAAGTATCCTAATTAACTTGAGTTAAATTTTAATTGTGGGGCTTTTACTCAAAAGCCTTAAGATTATTTCATTAGGACATCAAGAAATAAGTTCTAATGATGGAAATGCTGAAATGGAATATCATATCATTCTTCATACAATTCTATTTTTAACTAAAATCAGACCATACACTAATGAAAGAAATGGAGAAAAGTAACTTCAATCTTTGAAATTGGTCCATGGAGTCAGTTTTTTTCTTTTAGATTAATGTGATTGTGAAATAAAAGGCTGTAAATATATTAAGTTGTTTATACCTTGTAGGAACACCAGCAGGCAAAATCCACTCCCCAGTCATGTAAGTGGAGTTCAACATTTCCAACTGCATGTGCCAGATCAAAGCCAACAAAACAACCCTAGGGAAGAACATGAAAATATTTGAAATTACTGAAATGATTAAAAATAGCAATACAAACATCGTTAAGAAAATCTTTGGCAAACTGTTATGCCATAAATCATGGTTCATCCTTTGAATCACAAAGACTCCCCCCACCTTCTTCACTAGGCTGACATTTGTACTGACAACCTAAGATATGGCACCTTAACAGAACTCAAGGCCTTAGCACCAGACTGTATCAGAAGTCACTGCATTTGTCCCACTGTTCACTAGTGGGAAAGAGAGGGTTCACCTAAGATATCCTTACTAAAGCTACAAAAATGCTCAATTTTCATTAAACAAGAGTGACTTGTTTCTCATGTTTTTGATGTTTATTGTGTGACCACATTTTGAAATAGGATAGTAGTCACAAAGTAATGCACTTGTGTAATTGTTTGAGTTGTTAGCTGAACTTGTCACTGTAATTTCATGGAGAACCATTTTTGCATGAAAAAGCAAGTGATAGACAAACACTTGTGGTTCATACTGGGTATTTGACAGATATTCTTTTGAAAATGTATAGAGTTTCACTTCAAGGAAAATAGCTAATGTTTCTTTTACTCAAGTTATAAAATTAGTTTCTTAGACAAACTAGAATTTTGGAAAACTTCTATGAGCATGACTATTTCCCAGTATTGACATATTTCTGATTAATTTAGTCATAAGGTATAATTTTTAAAATATTTTATAATTAAATACATCAATATTTGGAAAATAAATGTAATTCAATGAACCAATATTTTCCAAATAATCAATGCTTGATGTTACAAATCATGTATAGATAGAAGATCTATTCAATATATAAATGACATTCAGTATAATAATACATATAATATATATCAATGGATTTTAATATAACAAAGTACAGAAAATTTAGTGATTTTAGTGATTTGTCTTCACATTCTGTAAAACAACTCCTAAACCGGGTGTGGTGGTGCACACCGTAATCCCAGCGGCTCAGAGGCTGAGGCAGGAAGATTGCAAGTTCAAAGCCAGCCTCAGCCAAAGCAAGGTGCTAAGCAACTCAGTGAGACCCTGTCTCTAAATAAAAATAATAAATAGGGCTGGGGATGTGGCTTAGTGGTCGTGTGCCCCTGAGTTCAATCCCTGGTATGCTCCTCTCCCAAAAAAAGTCACTAAAAAAAAAAAACAACTCCTAGGAAGTTCTCACTTGTCAGGCTGGGATTGTAGCTCAATGGTAGAGCACTTGCCTCACATGCATGTCACTGGGTTCAATTTCTCAGCACCACATAAAAATAAATAAAGATGTTATGTCCATCTACAACTAAAAAAAAAAAAATTTAAAAAAAACTTGTTCTCACTTGTCAAGTTCTAGTGCAATATCAAAGAAAATCCATAATTAACTACAAAGGCTATTAAGCTACTTTTTCCCTTTTCTGCATGAGTACCAATATCTGCACGAGTACCAATTGTTTAATATGATTCACCAGGAAGAGGAAAACAAAGATTCAATGTAGAAGTAGCAGGTACATAAAGTCAGGTGTCATTTGTCCAATGTTAATGAATTCACCAAGGACTCCTTTTTAGCTTGTGTGTTTTAGAAAACAGTGTTTATAACAATATATTCTTTATGTTAGTATGTAATAAGCTTGCTATTATTCTAAAATAAAGACATTTAAAAATTTTAATTGCAAATACTGTAAATGTAGATAAATATAAACGTATCAAGTCCTCTTTGAGATCCTTGATGATTGTTAAAAGTGTGTGATGGGTTGGATATGAGGTGTCCTCCAAAAGCTCATGTGTGAGAGAATACAGAATGTTCAGAGGTGAAACTATTAGATTATGAGAGTTGTAACCTACTCAGTGGATTAACCCACTGATATGGATTAACTGAGTGGTAACAGGCAGGGTGTGGCTGGAGGAAGTAGGTAAACAAGAGCATGCATTTTAGGTTTATTTTTGTCCCTGGTAAGCAGAGCCTGTGCTCTTGCTCTCTCTGTCTCTGTCTCTCTGCCCACGCCCCCTCCCCCTTGACTCCATGTCCTGGGTCGCTTTCCTCTACTATGCTATGCCCTTTTGCCATAATGTTTTGTCACTTCTTGGCCACAGAGCTGTGGAGTCATCTGATCATAGACTGAACTTCTGAAACCATGAGCAAAAATAAACAACTTTCTTCCTCTTAAATTGTTTCTGGGGGCCTATTGGCCAGAATGATGTAACAGCTAATTAAAACAAAATATAAAAGATTTCCATTTCTAAAAAGCTTCAGAACTCCTGGTTTAGTACATAATAGTTACCCAAGTACACACACTGGGGTCAGTTGCACTTGTGGTTCTGATACTTTGCTTTTTCTTGTATCCACATACCTTGCTGTATAACTTATCAGTTATTCCCACTTTGGGCAATGTGTAATTTTCTCCTGGTGGTCTTAACCATCTGACTTGTTTACCAAAAGAATAATGTTAACACATTATGTTAACACACAACATTAACATGTTAAAAAAAATAAAACAAACAAAAAAGTCTCCAAAACCACTTGTGTGACTTGGCTTGCTGCTCTCTTGTCTGCATCTCTAAGGGAAGGACTTGCTTTGGTCAATTTGCCCACCCAGATGGAAGAGAAATCTCTTCACCTGAGCTCAGCCTGTTTCTCCTGCATTCCCATAACACTTGGTTGGCAACAGACACGTAAGTGAAATCAGCTGACATTATCAGGACCACTCCAGCCAAGTCCTGAGTAGATCAGCTGATACCAAGATGACCCATAAATAAATGATTATTATTTCAAGGTAAATAGTTTTCAGTTTGTTACACAGCATTTTCATGGAAAGAGCTAAGTGATACATATGCTCAGTCCAAAAAGGTCAAAGCATAATTTACCTGGTCTTAGGAATAATAGCTGCCATTCTAAGATGATCATAAGATGGGAGGTTAGAATCAGTTACTGCTTGAGTCCCTTTTAGTTCTCCTGTTGGGATGAGCATTTATCTATGCTCAATACTACTCTGTAACTGAAGATACATACAATACAGACCCTAAAAGTGACCCAGCTGTTTTATCTAATTCTCAATTTTTAAAAAACAAGGGCTTTCTATTCAATGATAGAGGGAAAAATTCATATTGTTTGGGAGGGAATTGCAAAGATAATTTTGACTCCATGTGTTTTTCCTACATATTGGCTTTAGACCCTAACACATTTTTAAAAAACAAAATTCTTCATTTTCTATTTTTCCCCACATTTTTAAATTGGCACATTCTAGTTGTACATATTGATAGGATTTATTGTTGTATATTCATATATGCACACAATATAATGATATAATTTGGCCAATGTCACTCCTCAGCATCTCCCTCCTCCTTCCCCACCACCTGCCCCTTGGTCTCTTTCCTCTACTGATCTCCCTTTGATTTTAGGAGATCCATCCATACCTTTGTTTTCCTTTTTTCCTATCTTCCTCACATGAGAGAAAACATGAGCTTGATTTATTTCACTTAGCATGATGGTCTCTAGTTCCATCCACCTGGAAATGTCATAATTTTATTTTTCTTTAGGGCTGAATAAAACATCATTGTGTCTATAGACCGCATTTTCTTTATCTGTTCATATACTGATGGATTCCTAGGCAGGTTCTATAGTTTGGTTCTTGTAAATTGTGGTGCTATAAATATAGGTATGTAAGATGGCTTTAATTCTTCAGGGTAAATATAGAGAAGTGGTATAGCTGTAGATCCTAACAACTTCTCAGGCTTCAACTGTTCTTGGTTATTTACTTGCCATATGGTTTCAAGCATTTTGTGTCTATTAGTGGAAATTCACTGTGTTTTAGAAAAGAAACCAAATCTCTTTCTACTAAATTCCCAGACAACTGGAACAATGAATAACTATTACTCAAATTGTACTCGAGGAGTACCTTTCTAATTTAATTGCTTATGATCACACTCATTTGACTTTCTCCATATCTAAACATTAAGATTTTTTACCTAGAAGGTAGAGTGATTCATTCCATATGAAGATCACTTTGTACAGCAACTTGAATTTAAAACAAAAAATAGACTGAGAATTTCTTTATCAGTTTTAGGGAATGATAGAACTTTGCAAAATGTTTTATCTCTGGGTTCATCCACTCTTGGTTTACCATGAGCACACATACACACCCAAACTTTAGATTCCCTGCACCATCTAAGGAAAACTTCTACTGACCTAGGTCGTCTTCTCCTCCTCATCCTCCCTCTCCTACCCCTCTTCTTCGATCTCCCCCTCCTCTTTCTCTTCTCCTCTTCTCTTTCTTTAAACCAAAGATTTAACTCAGGAGTGCTTTACCACTGAAATATATCACTAGTCCTTTTTATTTTATTTTATTTTATTATTTTTGAGACAGGTTCTTGCTAAATTGTGTAGGGCCTCACTAAGTTGTTGAGGCTGGCCTTGAACTTGTCATACTCTTGCCTCAGCCACCCAAGTTGCTGAGGTTATAGGTGTGCACTACCATGCCTGGATGAGATACATTCTTAATGTAAATAATTTTGCAGGATCAATTTTAGAATTTTTCTCACACCATTTAAGAATGAATAACCCCCAATATTTTATTACAGGTGTTTTCCCTACAGTAGAGATATGCAAACAATAAACTATTTGTATAAAACATTGTATTTGAGTACCACCAACACCAGTCTTGTCTGTATAATACTGTCCATGGTTCCTTTAGCACTATGGCAGTAGAACTGAATAACTACAATCAGACACCATTTGGCCCACAAGGCCTAAAACATTTACTATGTTGTCTATAACAGAAAAGAGGTGCTTACTGCTACTCTGTAGCATTAGTTCCCCAAAAGAAAATTCAATATATTGTAAAGTTGGCTAATTAAAAATTGTACTCAATAAAATATGATGACATCTAGTACTTAACAGAAAAAAAAGTTCTTACTTAACTGTTTTTGTTATCATTGCTTTTTTTTTTTTCTGGGGTTGGGGGATAGATTTGTACTTTTCCTTAACAGAAAGTTGCATTACAGATGTCTTGTTAATAAGACAGGTTCTTTGTGTTTATGTAACTTTTGAGAATGATAGAAAAGAAATGCAATTAATTTGCTTCCAGACTTAGAGGTAATCAAAGTTGTAGATCAGTGTTTAGGCTTGATAGTCATTATACATTTAGTTAGTTTGTGTTTTAAGATACACATGTAGTACTGGAATTCCATCTGGGAAAAGTTATTCTGAATTTGAAATCCTTTTCCCACTCAATAATACTTCTAATAAGAGCAACTGTATTTTATTAAGCAATTTTTAACTCAACTTTTCATAAATATATTTTTTTCTAACTCAACTTTTCTAAGAAAATCCAAGAATAGAAAAGGAAGTACTTTTATTTCATCATCAATTATTTGTAAAGAATGATACCAAGAAACCACAAAACTTCACCTAATAGATCCCATTATTAAAAGCCCCGTGGCCACAGCTGTGGCATCACATCAAAAAATCACTTGAGGCTTCTACAATATGTTTTAATGCATGTATAGTCCTTTTTGTATGGATGGCAGAAAACATGGATTATTAAAATGGGACTGTTTGGAGGAAAGGACTGGAAGATGCAAATTTGAGATTACCACAAAGTGATTTTACAAAGTGTCACTAGATGGCAGCATCTTAAAAAAGAATAAAATTGAATAACTCCCAAACTACAGCCATCTCGTTATTTTCATTCTTCTACCTATAAGAATAGTTGCACTGTGTGCATAGGTACAAACAGAAACTCTGCACTTGATTTCCTCCTTTATGCAATTTTAAAAATAAAAATCAAATATTTTCAACACGTTTTTATTTATAATTATCCAGAGGTGTTTATGTTCACATGGACACAACCCATAGTAGCCTAGCAGTGTTCAGTTAACACATTATCTCACTTTACAGTTAATCCCCAAACTATTACAGTAATTTTCCAACTAATCTGCAAACTTCCAACCTTCCTTACTCTATGCAACTCTCTAAATCATGTGTTTAAATATAAAGGATTCCCTGATTCTCTTGAAAGTGCTCTCATTAAGTTCTAAATGTAACTCACCATCTTTGGTATGGCTCTTCAAAATCTTAAATCCTGGTCTCTTCTAGCTCTCTTGCCTCAGAGTCCCCACATCCACCTCCCTTAATTTGCATAAATGGTTCTCCTTTCTCACTTGCCTGGTGCTATGTTTGAGTGTCTACCAAGAGTATATGTGTTGGGAACTCAAACCCCAAATTTGAATTAATGATATTTGGAAATGGAGCCTTTGGGGGTGACAGTAATTAGAGGAGGTCATGAGAATGGGGCTCTCACGACTGCTTTACGGGCACTCTAAGGAGAAGAGGAGGCACCAAGACTGGCACACTTGCTCTGCCTTGTCATGCAATACCCCCTGCCCTGCTATGGTGCACAAAGACGGTCTTCACCAGGTGCCAGTGACCTACTCTTGGACTTCCCATCCTGCAAGAACCACGAGTTAAATAAATCTCTATTCCTTGTGAACTACCCAGTCTACAGTTTTCACAGACAATGAACTAAGACAACTTGCCCAATCCAGATTTTATTCACTAGATAATTTCCACAGGGGGTTCTCTTACCATCTCTCTCCTCTCTGTCATCCTAGAAGCTTGTTTGTTTATCTCTTGCAGTATTTTCTAATCTTATTTTCTCCTACTCTTGCACAACATGTACCCAAAGTACTGAAAAAATAGGTAAACGAATGAACAAATAAAGCCACACAGCTGTCAACAGATATTCTTTTAACTGATGTTAAAATTTAAAAGGAGGTAAGCTGAGATCCTGTCTTTCTGATGCTATTTTATTGTATGCCCTATTTGCTCAGATGTGGCTTCTTTTTAAATCAAGTATCTTGAGCAAAAGAGTAGTTAAAAATATGTTCAAAGTCCCCCTAAATAAGGAATCACATGCATGCTTTGCTTTTGCCATCTTCCTTAATGCAGCACCAAGGTTTCTTCTAATAAGTTAAGTACTATGATACACAGGAATTGTGCTAAAATTTCCAGGGGAAGAGATTACACATTCTCTCTCAACTTTGATTCATTATTTGTCTATTTATTAAAATAAAATATGAAATGGTGCAGCCAAGGTTTTATAAATATATTAAAGTTTAGATATTTTACTAATTTTGTAACAAATTGCTTTCAATTGTTATTATTCAGTTAATTCATTCTTCACCTTAAAAAGTTTTCTGAACTCTAAATACCATTAATAAGTGGCAGATTTAATTAGACAGGGTAAATATGCATTGGTATGCTCATGGATTGTTGAATAACAAAATATTAAAGTAGGTAAATAGCCTTTGCCCAAACCACTTGATTAACCTCCCATTGTTGTAGCCCTGTGGTTCTTGAGAGGTGCCTGCAAGGGAAGCCTATGGCTATTCATAAATACCAATCTCTGAACATTCACTGTTAGACACTGCCCAGACAAGAGTGGATGAGATAGTCCCCTCGTCAGTGTCACTAACATTATGGTGGGTAAATTCCAGTTTCCCCACAGTCCCTTGGATGCTATTAATTTGCACTAGATAGTACTCCTATGTGACCTTCTCATAACTATGAGACTGCAGCTTCTACATCACACCAACAAGGTTTTTAGGTATTCTTTTTCTTATACAAAAGCAATAGGAAATAACCCTAAGACTACACTGCTATAAATTCAAAAAGTATTATTTTAAGAAGAAAAGGTGTGATTGAAAATTTAGGGGAATGTTATTTTCAAAGTTATAGAGAAACCAAGTATATGGTGCACAACTGTAACCCAGCTACTCAGGAGGCTGAGACAGAAGAATTGCAGGTTTGCAGCCAGCCTGGGCAACTTATTGAGGCTCTGTCTCAAAATAAAAATACACAAAAGAGGACTGGGGATATAGCTTAGTGGTACACTGCTTGCCTAGCATGTGCAAAGCCCTTGGTTCAATCCCCAGCACTAGGGGAAAAAATTATAGGGAAGTATGTGTTTGCACTCGACCTGCTGGTTGACTCTATATAAATGGAGTAAACAAATGGAGTATTAACAATAACTGGGTTGGCTTGTCAACTCTGATATTAGGACTTCCCTAAGAGGTTCACAATTAGGGATTTGCTGGACGGTGTTAGAGAGGTGGGAATGAAGAGGAGGACATAAGGTTTCTTGCCATAGTCTTAGAGCATTTAACTTTTCAAAATAAACTTGGGTGTTATGGTTAAAACCTATACATAGATGCTATGTTAAAAACAACAACAATCATCATATTCCACCACCTTTACTGATGATTGTTGTTGTTTTTAACATAGCATCTATGTATAGGTTTTAATCAAAACACCCGAGTTTATAATATGATGGTCATCATAGCCCTAGCTTTATGTATGACTGCATGTATGTTGTGATTCTATATCACTTACAACCAGAGAAATGAAATGTTATCCTCCATCTGTATACAATGAATGAAATTGCACTCTGTTATCATGTAAGCCTAAATAGAACAAATAAATAAATTAAATATGAAAAAAAAAAGAAAATGATGAAAGAAACTGAATAAGAAAAAACAACAACAACAATCAAGTTGGGTAAGAGGGCTTCTACCATTTCTTTAAATATCTCATTCAGAGTGAATATCTTAAAAGTTCTTCCTTTCACGCAGACTTCATATATCAGTGCTTTCAAAAATCCCTGCTCTTTTTCCTTTTCTTCTAACTCTATTTATAAGCAGCAACTAAGTATTATTTTTGTATTATGTTCACTCTGTACTAAAAGTCAATGTGTTCTATGGGTCACAATTTCTTTCCAAAAATTACTTTGGAAATAGTAGGTACTGTTTTCTGCTATTCTTTAGTGCTTTATGTTCAGCCTTCATTTATTTATACCAATAGCTCAGTAAGAACAGTAGATCGTCCCTTATTAAAACAGAAAACAATACAGAATGAAATAAACATACCAGTGGAAAAAGACAAGATACTGTCTTTCACGTGGAGCTCCAGGAAGACTTTATAAACTAAACAGCATGGCAGCCAGAATCAAAGGGTAATATTCTGCAAGGTGGAGCTTTAATGCTACTTAAAGTTAATTCACACAATATTTTATCCAGGAATCTCATTATCTTATAATTTTAAATGTTTGTATTGAAGTTCAGTAGCAAACAGGAATAGCAAAAAGAAACTAGGATAGCAGGCAAAACTTCACCTTCAAGCTTTTGATAAATTTCTCCAATATTAAGGTGTGATAGCCAGGCAAAGTTAGACATGCGTGCAATCCCAGCTACACAGCAGGCTGAGGCTGGAGGATTACAAGTTCCAGGTCAACCTGGGCAATTTAGTCAAAAATTGTCTCAAAAGTCAGAACAATTTTTTTTAAAAAGTCAAAAATAAAAAGACAGCATGAGCAGGCAGCTCAGTGATACCCTTACTTCTACACCTCATCATTAAAAAAAAAAAAAGATTAAGGTCTAATAACTTTAAACGTGTATTTTGTGAGCAGTGTGAAGAAGAGGCCAGAACGACCCCTGGACCGGCCAAAGCTGTGCATCGCTGCATCCCCACATCCAGCGCCTGCATCCCACCACCATGCCCAAGAGAAAGGCTGAAGGGAATGCTAAAGGAGATAAAGCCAAGGTGAAGGACGAACCACAGAGAAGATCCGCAAGGTTGTCTGCTAAACCTGCTTCTCCAAAGCCAGAGCCCAAGCCTAAAAAGGCCCCTGCAGAAAAGGGAGAGAAGGTACACAAAGGGAAAAAGGGAAAAGCTGACGCTGGCAAGGGTGGGAATAACCCTGCAGAAAATGGAGATGTCAAAACACCAGGCACAGAAACCTGAAGGTGCTGGAGATGCCAAGTGAAGTGTGTGCATTTTTGATAACTGTGTACTTCTGGAGACTGTACAGTTTGAAATACTACATTTTTATCAAGTTTTATAAAAATTCAGAATTTTGTTTTACTTTCTTTTTTTAAAGCTATGTTGTTAGCACACAAAACACTTCATTGTTGTTTTGGGAAGAACGACCATACATCACTAGTAGAATGTCTCTAAAGCTGGATTCCTGTGGGGGAAAACACCTTTCCCTGCTAGTTTTGAGAGACTTCCTCTTGGCTTCCAAGAGGAGGGATTCTCTGATATTGGCACATATAGCCACCTTGGCACAAACACCTTGTGGTATGGAAAAACTCAAATTCATCTTTAGGTACTCCTGTCCCTCTCTGCCATCAACATAGACTTAACTCCCCTAAACTCAGACCTCTTGGAACCTGATTTCCGACAATTGGTTTTACCAATGTGTGGGGCAATCTGGATTTTCCAGTGACATCATTGAGAATAGTGTCCCTCAGAAGAGCAGCAGTTCTTTTTCTAGATTGTGGATCTTCAGATTAATAATTTTTGCCATTTCATTTCCTGAAAGTCAGAGTCGGTTCATGGAAAGTTGTTAAACAACATGCTAAATGTGAAATGTCAACCCTCACTCTAAACTTTTCCTATTCAGAACATCAAATGAAGACTTCATTGGGTTTTATGGTGGCTTTCTGATTTTGGTAGTCCATCCAAGAAGGGAGTTTGAAAGTTGTTGTATACTGTTAACGATTATCTGCCCATGTCCTGCCTGAAATACTATGATTGTTTATGAAAAGTATCTTTAATAAAGCTGGATACAATTTGGCTTGGGAAAAAAATGTATATTTTGTGAAATGTTATTTTTAACAATAGTGTATACAGAAAAATTACAAACATTATGCACAAGTTGCGTAGAAAACCCTTTGTCCTTGAGCTACTGACTGACATAACTTAGGACAGTATGTTCTAACAGAGGAGACAACAAGACTTTATAAAGTGAACAATGTTCATTTATACATACATGGGTTCATGCTAAGGAGTTAGCTGCTGTGAATATACTTGAGAGTTTCCAGAGAGTTTGATTTTAAAAATAAGAAATACAAAAAAGAGAACAATTTGAATTAAAAAGTTTGTCATGAAAAAAGAAATCTGCACAGAAATCAAAGGACTAGTTGTATTACAAATTATTACCTTTAACTTGAAATCAGAACAAAGTGAGAATAAACATTTTAATCTGGTAATTTGAAAACTCTGGTTATATTCAAGGATAAGCTAAAAAATGAAAATGAAATTCATCCTGAAACAGTTACTTATTTGTCAAACTGTGCAAATTAGAGTAACATAGTACTAAGATTTTATTCCTTATCAAGCTACATCCACCTATATCAAGCCATAACTTGATATTTTTAAAAAGTGCAATAGCTTATAGCTATAGTTGCCATAAAAGAAAATGTGAAGGAAGCTTCCTGTTGAAAAGTAAAGCAATAGGCATAAGATGGTGGAAAGAAAAGGAAGAACAAAAGCAAGTCAGGGACTTTGACTTTGTATGAAAGCCCTGAATTCCTGAATGGGGATGGTGGAATTTGACTCAGATGTTGAAGGTGGCCAAACTATCACAATTTCTGGAGACCTTACTAGGCTCAATCCATTTGTCAAGAGGATACTTTTACTTTTTTTTGAAATTAATATATGTAATCTAAGAGATTATTTAATTTCCAGAAGTCTTCTAGCAATGTGATTTACATAACTAGTCAGTTAGTCACATTGTGGGGAAAATTGATATGGAACAATCTGGCACCAAGGTTATGTTATGTTCCCTAATTATGAGAAAAGATGCCGCCAAAGGGAAATAACAGCTTTTGAACCTCAGTGGGAATGTATTTCCTTGAGCCAATTCAGAGGATGTGGTTTTGGCCCAGTCATAAGGAAAACTGAATCTGAACATGCATAAGTGTAATTTCTGTTGTGTTAAAGTGGGTTGTTTTTTCTAAGACACATTAGTGTATCTTTCCTTTAAAACAGTGTTTAAAGAAATATCCTATATTTCTCATCAGTCAGAATCTGTGCTTTTTAAAGACAAATGTTTTTTTTTTTCTTCAATTATTATTTCTCTCTCTCCCTTAAACCCACAGCCTGACACAAAGTGAGTGGACAATATCTGTATCAAAGAATAAAGTTTCTTGAGAGTACTGTGCACCTCAACCATCACTGGAGAGCTTGGGAATTTCTACTGGAATTCTGTCCAGTGTCATGTAGACTGGTTTTCCAATCATACTGAGACTTGCAAGCTGTTTTAATTAAAGACAGAGCAATTGCAAACACCCTAAAGGCACTAAAAAGGTGCTCATGGGAGTGTTATTGCTGTCAGTGCTAGAAGCTATTGTCAATGGAGCAACTTCCCTGAGAGACCACCAAGAAAGAAAGATGGAGACTGGTGGCTTGGGGACTCTTAAAGTGAAATAGTTGGGAGGGGTAGGTTTGAGGCTCTGAAAAGGGGCACAGCTTCATGTTGGCACTAATCAGAATCTCATGTGGAAAGATAACTATCTTTGAAATTAGGAGTGAAATACGAGTTACATATTTTCCATATTCTTAAAAGAAACAATTACACCAACTGTAGAGTCCGAGGTCTCTAATTTTCAGAAAAGGTAAAAAAGGTGGTGGTGGGGGATTATGTATTTTTTTCTTTGACTTTTATACTCTTTGCCATTACATGATTAGTTTGCATATATAAAAGGAGACAGTACAGAAGAAAGAAAGCTCTCTACTAGCCAATGGAAAGAGAGCTTGGGCATCAGTATCAGTAGATGCCAGTTCCCAGTTTCACTGGCTGGTTAAGTTGCCAGGGGAAAGTGCTTTACCTCTCTCAGGCTCTGTTGTCTCTACTGAGACATAGTGAAGGCTGGTAACTATTAGCGTTGCTGAAAAAATTGGATGTACTGTGGTACATGTCAAGTGTCTGCAGCTCTGTAGGTTATTACCAGTAGCTAGTATTATTCCCATTTGTACAATGCATAATTTCAGAAATAAATCTTCATTTTAGTTCTATTTTTATAAAGTAGATATTGAGGCTGGGTATGTAGCTCAGTGGTAGAGTACTTGCCTAACTTGCATAAGGCCCTGGGTTCCATGCCTAATAAGAGAAAGGAAGGAATGAAGGAGGGAAGGAAGGAAGGAAAGAAGGGAGGGAGGAAGTGAGGGAGGAAGGGAGGAAAGAGAAAGTAAGGGAAGGAAGATATTGATGAGACTAGCAAATCCAGAAATGAGAAGTCAGAGGAGGAGAGAAAGGGGACATTATCTTAATGAAATTGAATGTGTAAATTTAGAAGAAATAAGACAGAGATAATAGTTGCATGGAGAGTAAGAATAAAGGTTTTGGGGGGCCTGAAAAGCAAAACCAGCTGTATGAAGTGGCTCACACTTATAATCCCAGCAACCCTGGAGGCAAGGCAGGAAGATTGCAAGTTTGGGGTTAGCCTAGGCAATTTATTGAGATCCTGTCTCAAAAAAATAAAGTGATAAAAATAAAAAGGGCTGGGGATGTAGTTTAGTGGGTTCAATCCACAGTACACCCCCACACACAAATAAAAAAAGAAAAGAGAAAAAAGCAATCTTGAGACCCTAAAGTTATACTCAGAAGTAAGTAGAAAAATCAGAAGAAAATAATTTCAGTAGGACAATTCGACTGTTCTCTTCTCCAGTCTTGTCCTGTGAAGTACCTCAAACAAAATAGAGTTTGTTTGATTTATTTCAGAGGTCTAACATGGGGAAATAGCTTAAGGTAATTTTTTCAAGCTTAATTTAATTCACTTAATTTTTAATGACTCAATGGAGCAGTCTGTATGTTCTGAGTCAAAGAATACAAATGGAATTTGAAGAACTTGAAATTTACAAAAAGTATCTTGATTTTTAGAGTAATTAGCCATTATAAACAATTCTGCAGAAATTTCAAATTATATTTAAATGGGAACGCTGTTCTGCTATTTTGTTGTTATTGTTGTTGTTTTGTTTTGTTTCATTTCGTTTTGTTTTTAGAACACTGTGATCCATCAAATTAGCCTGACCAACACTTCTGCTGATATAAACACACTTACCCATTTGCTGGCTTAACAGGTACATGTACGTATTTAAAGATAAATCACTGTGGACAAAGCACTGTCAGGAGACTGTGAGGTTCTCAGGGTTCATCTTTAATCAGTCACTGAACTGTCTACAGACATAAGCTTTCTAAATTGGAGAGTTAACATAGGCATCACAATAATTATAAGGCAGTGCAAAAGGTAGTCAGTGAGACATTTTCCATCATGCTATGAAAGTACAACAGGAAGATAAATTCATCCTGACACAGAGGAGTAAGAAAATTTTAATAATGAAGGTCAGGGATTTCACATTCAGATTTTTACAAGAGGCAGTCAAGTAAAATACGAGTTGGGCCTGTAAGATATACTTCACTTTGCCCTTTGCTGTAAGAATGCCACCACATAAGCGTGAAAAATATAAATATTACATGCTTTTGTTTTGTTATGTATACATATTTTTTCATGCTTTTGTTGTGTTGCTCATAAACAAAGGCACACACATATACACAGAGACATGGAGGCAGAAGGTCTGATAACTGGACATTCTCTGTGTGTCTGGGCGACATTCCCAGGGTTTGGCTTTGGTGATACACAAATTAGGTGAAGAAAAGCAAAGGAAAATACGATACTTACAATTTAGATGCATGTGAAATCACAAATATTTGGATATTTAAGCCATAAGAGTGGCACAAGTGGAAGAGTGATCGTCATCACCTGGGACAGATGAGTTGCAGGAAATTCAACCAGGAGATGTATTTATCCTATTATTGAAGGCCTCCTAGTAAAGCAAAGCTGACTTTTCAGATGTATGGTGACTTTTACCATTTAATTATCAATGTGTGTACCAGTTTAGTTATGAAGTAGATTTAAAGCACCTATTTAATCTACCCATGGTAATTACATAGATGATATTGATAGTTATGCATGGAGACAGCCCCATTTAGGTGTGAGACCAAAGTACACTCTGCCCATAAAATATTTTTCTACTGATTATCGATCTCAAAAATCAATTCCTCAATCAAATCTATTTTTTTATATTTAATTTATGTCAAACTTGACAATATTGCATGAAAGTCTGTAGGATAATTCTTGAAGACATTTCTCTTAAATTTGTCCACTTAAAATCAGTTTTTAAAGACAGTAAGATAGTTTCTTCTTTGTATGATACCCTCCTTAGGATAGATTATCTGCTGGGAAGATATGTTCTCCTAAACTCAACTAACTTTTGATATTGATATTCCTAATCTCATTTGCCTAAATAATTTAAGTAATGAAAGAACTAGAGAGTGAAGAATTCTATTGGAAAAATCTCTCATATTTTATTGTGGATTTTTTTTCCCATTCATGATCATTTGGAATTTTTTTGGTTGCTATGACAAAGAACCTCCTTTTCCATTCTTAAGGAAGTGAGTGAAAAATTAGAACAGATGTATAATTTCATATTGGAACACTTTCATTTTCTCAGCTTAACAAAGACTTTAGCCTTCTTTAGTTGTGAAAATGTATGAAAATTGGAATATTAGAGAAAATATCCTAGACATTATGCAACTAATTTTTTTATAAGATGCTCATCATCTACAGAAACTCTATATGTAATATCTCCTATGGGAAGTCCTGGAGTTAGTTGTTATGAAGCTTGATAAAAAGAAATAGTTATCCTTGATAGCACTAAAGAGAGTGGCTGCAAAATCACAAATTCTGATTGACAACTAGGAGGCTTGATTTTCCCATCTCTATAATCCTATAACAACATCTGGATTCCAGGTTCCTCTTCCATAGAGAATTAATCATTCTTTCTCATATGGTCCATTTCTTCAAATCAAATCTTAAATAAAACACCTGCTGAAAACTTCTTAGCAATAGCTCAAAAACTTAGGTTCTTGGGGATTGATCTTCAACATATTTGAGCTTATTGATGTTTGGCTCCTATATGGATGAATTCAAGGCCTTGGGTAATTAATTATATATCTTCTCTTTTCTTTCCCTTTTCTTTTCTTGGAATACTAGAGATTGAGCCAAAGGACGTTCTGTCACTAAGTTATATCCTCAGCCCTTTTTATTTGTTATTTTGAGACAAGGTCTTACTTTTTTTCCCTTGCCGATAATGCTCCTGCAAACATGGTGAACGTTCCTAAGACCCACAGGACGTTCTGTAAGAAATGTGGCAAACACCAACCCCAAAAGTGACACAGTACAAAAAGGGCAAGAGTTGTCTGTATGCATAGGGAAAGTGGCATTATGACAGGAAACAGTGGCTATTGTGGGCAGACTAAGCCAATTTTCAGGAAAAAGGCTAAAACTACAAAGAAGATTGTATGAGGATTAAGTGTGTTGAGCCTAACTGCAGATCTAAGAGAATGCTGGTTATTAAGAGATGTAACCATTTTGAACTGAGAGGAGATAAGAAGAGAAATGGCCAGGTGATCCAGTTCTAAGCTTCATTGTTTTGTTATGAAGATAATAAAATATTGAGGTTATCTTCACTTAAAAAAAAAAAAAAGAGATAGGGTCTCACTAAATTGCCCAGGCTGGTCTCCAATTTACAATCTCCTGCCTCAGCCTCCCAAGTAGTTGAAGCTGGGATTATAAGTGCATGCCACTGAGCAGTTTATTGTTAAGTTGCCTGGGCTGGCCTCAGTATTGTGATTTTCCTGCCTCAGCTGCTAGAGCCTCTGGGATTACATGCATGTGCTACCATGCCCAGTGAGGTTAATTTATGTATAGAAATCCATAAACCATGTCAATTTTTATTATAGTTATATACAATTGTGTTTGGTAATAATTTTTCCTAGCCAGTTCTTTGCTCAAGTGGATATCATTGATATCCAATGCAAATATTATTGATATTCTTCTACAATAAAAGTTCATTAGAGTTGACTCCTTATTTTTAGTCCTGTAAACATCATAGCCAAGCTTTCTGTCAAAGTTTGATCATTCATTTATTTATGTCCTAGAAGAATTTCAAAACTATTCTTAAGAAAAAATTATATTTTCCTTTAAGTAGATAGTTCATTGAGGTTAACATTTGTATGTGAAGTTTATGTGAATTTTGCCGGGTATCTTTGACTTTACTAAAATACTTTATTAATGATGTCTTCATTTCTTTTTTTTTTTAATAGGGAAATGGAGGTGTCACTATGTTGCCTAGGCTGACCTCAAATTCTTAAGATCAAGTGATCCTCCTTCCTCAGCCATTTAAATGGCTAGAACAAGACATACATGTTACTGTGTCCAGTACTTTATTCATTTTTTTCAGACTGATTGGGCTTTCACTGTGATTATTATTTATTAATAATCTAAACAGCTTTTGAGCCAAGTGTGGTGGCACATGCCTATAATCCAAGTAACGGAGATGCTGAAGGAGAGGGATTACAAATTTGAGGCCAGCTTCAGCAACTTAGCAAGACTCTGCCTAGGGGAAAAAAAAAGGACTTGAGATATAGCTTAGTGGCAAAGCACCTGTAGATTCAATCCCCAGTGGAAAGAAGGAAAGAAGGGAGGGAGGAAAGAAGGAAGGAAAGAAGAAAAATAAAGAAGCAGCTTGTGGTTGAGTCTAACAGATGTTTGCACTCAAATAGAAAGTGTCACAAGACCCAGTTAGAAACCATGAGATCCTGCGGCTGCACAAATGGGAAATACTGTGCCTTATCAAACCCACATCTTTTCCAAACCCCTTCTTCCTAGTCCTTCTCTCCCATGGGGCTATCAATGTGAACTCTTTCCTCACCCATGTTCTTTTTTAGCTGCCACTTCAGAAGGCAGTGAGTCACAAGCAGGAATCTGCTAGGTTTTTCTGGGAAAGCTTTAGCACTTCAGATGAAAGGGACAGATGAAGCTACTGCATTGCTACTTCTCCCTTCTTCCTCTTTCTTCCTTAAATAGAAATGAGATTGGATTTGGGACAACCACCTTAGGGATGTAATGTGAAGAGTGTGAGAAAACTGAAGCGAACACTGGAGATGCCAGTCAGACTCGGCCTCAGGTCTTCTGAGGTTAGAAAAGGAATCCCTATTTTTTGGCTGATTTCGTTGGGATGTTGTTTACTGCAGCTGAAGGGCTTCCTATGGGATTCAGAAAGATGAGGGGCAAGATAGACCCTGAGAATGGAATTAAAAAGAGATTGGTTGAAAAGATTAATGACAGGAGAGATGAGATGAATCTGAAGGTGCAGCAGAATGGTAGCATGAAACAGGAGAAACATTTTGTGGGAGACAAATCTATTTAAACCAAGCTGATCTCAAGGTGTATATAGGATAGGACATCCAGGTGTAGCAGGCACATGAGCATGGGTAACAGTTTTCTGCTGTAAGAGTAACCTAGAGCTTTCATGCAGCAGTAGTTGAGTCGAATAGTGGCTAAATCATTAGAGATATTAAGGCAAAGACCAATGAGGTGTATCTACATTCAGCTGGTATAGAAAAGAAATTCTTAGTACGATAAAGTGACAGAATGTGAAAAATATAGAAATATGAAAGTAAGACAGAGCTGCAAAAAATGGATTGGCCAATAATATAAAATAAAGCATATGGCTTGGAAGACAAAAAATGAAAATCAGTCTTCAAACTGTTATTTTCATGGTCTTCCCTTGTGAGCCAGGTCTCTGACCTGATAATGTTTCCTCTTCCTCAGTTTCCCCCACTTGACACTATCTCAGGTCTTCTCTTCAATTAGGAAATCCTCAGTATCTTAAATTAATTATGTGACTCAATGTCATAATATCAATCATTCCTTTTATTAATCAATTTATTTTTTCTCTTTGATGACTATGGGGAATCTGGTATATCCTCTCTCCTTCAGAAGCAATTTCTATACCATCTCCAACCAATCCAGAAAAATGATAACCAAATAAAAAATTGGGAAATACACTTGAACAAAAACACCATAAAGAATATATCCAGGGCTGGGGTTGTAGCTCAGTGGTAGAGTGCTTGCTTCGCATGCATGAGGCCCTGGGTTTGATCCTCAGCACCACATACAAAGCAATAAAATAAAGACATGTATCCATCTACAATTAAAAAAAAATATTAAAAAAAAAGAATATATCCAGAAACTTGGAAAAAATTAAAAGATGTTTGCCCTTATCAATAATCAGGAAAGTGCAAATTAAAACTATAGTGCATTATCACTACAACCTAATCAGAATGGCTAAAATTATAAACACTGACAACAGCAACTATTGGTGTAGATGTAGAGGACTCTCATTTATTCTGGTGAGAGACTACATGCCAAGTTGATACAAATTTTTTGACAATTTTTCATGATTGATTACAAATTAATATACACATACATTATGACCCAGGAATTTTACTTCTAGGTACATATTTAAACATATGTACAAATATTTACTCAAATAAATTTATAAGAATTTCATAGTAGCATTTACTGTGATAGTCCTCAAATAGAAATAAAAACCAAATATGTACCCTGATAAGAATGAAAAAAATAGCCCTTTTCATATAGTATAATATACTGAAATGAAAAGAAAATCAAAGAAGCAAACCTACTGCTAAATACAGGATGGATGAATCTTATAAACATAGGAGCAAACAAAAATAAGTTTACATATGCATTTAAATAAAGTGAACGCATATGAAGTATAAAAATGGACAAAGCTAATCTGTGTGGCTAGAAATCAGTAGAATGTTAACTTTGAAAGGAGAAGGCTATGGTCTAAATGTGGGTGGACTCCTCAAATTTGTCAACTGTTACCTAATACCCAGTGTGATCGTGTTAAGAACTGGGGCCTTTGGGAGGTGCCTAAGTCATGAGGGCTCCACTCTCATGAATGGAATTAATGCCCTTGCAGAAGAGGCTGCATGAGCTCCCAGGCCTCCTCTGCCACTGGAGAACAACAAGGGGCCATCTATGCAACAGAGAGCAAGCCCTCACCAGACTTTTTCCCCTTGGATTTTCTCTCTTTTTTGATTGACACCTTTAATTTTCTTTCTTCTCTCTCTTTGGGTTTATCTTTGCAGACTACCCAAGAGAGTTATGCAAGTTTAATTTTCAATTAGCCTAACTTCTCAACCTTGATTGAGATTAGGAGGAATTGTCTAGCAAGAGGGTAAACATTTGTTAGAATAATTTTGATAATGCATAAATCTAAGTCTGCTGTACCACCAGTTTATTCCCATGGTATCCATCACTTCTCTGCAGTTTTATTTAGATTGAAACCACCCATAGGAATGGGTGGTTTATTTATTCATTTATTTATTTCCATGAAAATTTGACTAGGTAGGCACTTATATTTTTTAGTGAAAGAAAACCTGCAAAACACTTAAAGAATAGTTTTAGCAATTAAAGTATTTAAGGATAAAAATTATATATGAAACTGAAGTAAACAAATTTATCTTGTTTTTTAAAACAAAGTAATCTTGTTTTTAAATGGAAAATAAAGTCTAGATTTGAGTCATTTCTCATAACTTCATATTTGTGGCAGACACTAGGTGGGGTAGGGAACCATCACTTAATAGAGATTGTGTGCTAATTTAAGAGATGTTTTGTACTCTACATTTGCATACTGAATTTGAGGTAGATGCTATTATACAAGATTAGTACTTTTAAAAACAGAGACTCAGAAAAGTCAAGAAATTTTACTAGTATCATGTAACAATTAAATGACCTAGCCAGGATTTGAACCTTAGACAGTGTGATGCCAAAATCCATGGCCTTTCTTCTTTCTGTCTCATATCTAGGAAGGTTAATGAGATGTGCATGTATACTAAGGAGCAGGGACTGGTGATTACTTGCATAACATTTTAAAAAATGATTTTTTATTGGCCTTCCTTTATTTTGGTGCTTAACGTTTAATGTCTAAATTAAGAATACATTATCTTTATATCTTTTGTAATGCACTACTTTCACAGTTATCCATCAAACCAGTGGGAAGTCGTGGTTGGGGATTCCTAGAGAGTGCTGATAACAGTGCTAAATTTCTTTTCATTAGTTCCATTCATTAGCTTCAATAACTGAACATATTAACTAGACCTCACATATATATGAATCCCATAACTTATTAATGTCCAGAATGAAATTCCATTGTCACCTTTTTTTTTTTAATTTTTTTTTTAGTTGTAGATGGACACAATATCTTTATTTATTTATTTTTATGTGGTGCTGAGGATCGAACCCAGTGCCTCACGCATGCAAGGCAAGCGCTCTACCACTGAGCTACAATCCCAGCCCCCATTGTCACCTTTTAAAATACATGCTGAATCAAATAAAATTCTTACTTTTAGAATTTTAAATACAAATTGTGACTGTTGAATTTTTCTCCCTTGATTTATTTTTTTGCTAGGGAAATAACAAAAGCACTCTGGCCAAACATTTATTTACAAAAAGACACAATTTAGAAGTGGCCAACAATTTAAGTTTAATGTACTAATGTGTAGGAAAAAAACATTCTTGAGAGTCTTAGAAATTAAATGGCCTTCCTAAGTGACTTGGATGAATGCTTAATTTCCTGATCAAGTTTGATTCTGCATTTCTCCATCTTTATGTACCTAGGATTAAGTGAGAACAAATTTATATTTAGGATGAATTATAGAATGGCCAAGTAGCAAAGCCGAGTTTTTCTTCACATGAAGTTACAAGGCTGGGTGTTTGCTCTGCTTCCTGCTATCTGAGCGACTGAGTACCTGTGGGGCGCTTGCCTGTGCTGCTGACTAGAGGCAGCCCTCAGACAGCAGCTGTTCCTAAGTGAGGGAGACCACAGATGTGCAAAACTTGGCTTCAAGAGAGACATCTAAAGAAAAAAAAGAATAGAGTGTGTGTGTTTTTTAAAATATATGTAAGCCTTACTCTTTGTTAAAGAAAAAGATCCTTATAATAAATTTACACTGCCAGAAACCAAGGTACTTCACTAGAAATGCAGCTGGAGTGATGGCTGGGGTAAGCAGAAGGAGAAAATGATGTGCATACCTTTGCTTGTCCAGCTTTTGTAATGGCAGGCATATCGAAGAGCTGTCCAGTATAAAAATGCAGCCCACTGAAGAGGATCACTGCAATAGAGTCTCCTTCCTTCTCAATTATTTCAAGAATATCCTCCATTCTTAATATTTCTTCTCCCTAAGTCAAGTTAGGTACAAGTTACATAATATTGACAATAATACATTTGTCATCTATTTGCAATTTCACTGTGAGCTGTCTCGCCGTAAGAAAAACTAAAGGTAAAAATTTTCCTCTGCGTTAATGCTCTTCAAAAACCTGGCTAAAGAGCAGCATTTGAACATTTTTTTTTCCCATAAGAAATGAGAATTTTAAAAGAAATTATAATAAAATAGTAAGTAGGGTTTTTTAAGTGTAAGTCATTACAAAAGTCTACTTGCTTGCTTGTTCTTCAGGTTTTAGGTTAATCTTAATCTTTACTATTTATACACCTATTAGTTGTTTTCTCATTATACCCATCCAATAAAACAAACACCCAAAAGTGCAATTCTATGAAATATCATAGCAAGAGAAATTTGTTGGAAATTAGTATTGCATTTGTCAATCTAATATACTGTTTTCCCCAAAATCATCACCTATCTTTCATCTGAATATTACCTAATATTTCTAACTTATGAGTAAAATATTCTCCAAAAGAATAGATAGACACTGATCTAAACATGAAGAAAAATAATTAAAAAATCATTAGTACTGGTACATCTCCCTATAATTAATAATGATTACTTAGTAAAAATTTTGAAGAAATCTATATTTAGACTTGCAAACAACTTGAGCTGAAAGAAATCAGTTAAATACTTGTAGCCTAACAATTATGATATACTTACCAAATTTTCATCAATTTTCTCCAGTGCTAAATCTGACTTATTTTAAAGTTAATGTAGACTAATTACATTAATATTGGAAGAAAACTCATTAATAAATTTTCCTTCAGTTTATTGATTGATTGATTGATTGATTATACCAGGGAGTAAACCCAGGGGCACTAAACCACTGAGCCACATCCCCAGCCCTTTTAATACTTTATTTTGAGACAGAGGTTTGCTAAGTTGCTGAGTCTGGCTTTGAACTTGTGATCTTCTTGCCTCAGTTTCCCAAGCAGCTGGGATTACAGGTATGTGCCAGCTCCTTGAGTTTATTTTTAAGTTTTTATAATTCTTGCTATTTGCCAAATGCCTTATCTGTTAAGTGTGTATGTGTGTATGCACGCACGTGTGTGTATGTAATATACTCTTTATTATAAGAAGACTGGAATCTATTAAATGGGAATAGGATTGATAGTGAAATCTCTGAGTAATTGAATAAAATGTAGTTAGATGCTATAAAGTATTTCAGTGGTTAGAAGAAAAAATCTAAGTCAAATTAAAAATTTGGTAATTCAAACTCTTTTTTCTTTAGAAAATCTAATAAGGTTTGACCACCACAATTTCAAAAAGGAAGAGTAATGAAAGTATTATATAAATTAGTTCGTGATTTACTTCTTTAAAGAAGCAGTAATAAGCAAATAAGAAAAATTGTTACAAATGATAGGACATGTCCCTCATTCATGCTGACTTGCTATCATCTCTAAAGCTAAAAGATGGGTCCCAAGATCACGATGAACTCACAAGACTTCAAACTGCTGGTTACTTACAACATTAAAACCTCTGATAGTGACTCTTTCATTCATGCAAGAAATAACCCATTTATGTAGGACACGTGAAACAGATATCCTCTCAGTGGTGCAAGAACTTTTTATTTCATTAATTTACTGCATGTTGGCAAGTAGAAGTGAAGAGAGCAGGTCTTTAATTTCTTCAAAGTAATTCTGGGCTGAAAGAAGTAATTGTTCAAACATTGGCTTAATAGCCTGGGAGCATCATATGTGAAAACTATAATTTATTCTGTGTGATTCTCTTGGCGCCAAATTATAGAAGCTGTAGGGTTTATATATCAAATCTGTACAACTTAGCCTTACATTTCTCTTAAAGTAAAATATGTGGGAGTTTAGACCTTGAACAGATGGTCAAGCTGTATTAGATGTATCTTTTGTTATCCATTTGAATATAAAGGAGTCTCAGACAGATAAATAACTTTCCTAAAGTCACATACCCGGTAAGTTGGAGAGGTGGGATTCCACTGGGTCTATCAGTCAGGCTGTAAAGCCCAGATTTTCCCACTATACCTCACCCCTTTCTCCACACTAGTCTAAAGACAAAGGACAATATTTGATAGTCAGATTATGAAGGGCCAGGAAAGATAATTACCATTTAAATTCAACAAACACCAGTGGTCTTTGACCTGATTTTAATGGCATTCAAGGACAATAAAATTTAAAATTAAAAAGATACACCCAACTTGTCATCCTCATCCTATTTCCTTGAAGACTGTGTAGATTCCAGTGACATAAATAGAGGATTGTTTGCTTGCCAGATGAGTAGCCCTTGAAAAATAGAAATAAATACAATTCTCTGTTATTCTCTATTTTAAACAAAATGAGCTGACAGTAAGAGAAGGATGGGTCTTTTATCCTTTCTTGAAAGTTCCATTATAGTAATGAAGATAATAAACTTTTGAGGAAAATGGATATAAAAAAAATCAATAGTGGATAGAAGCACAATAGATATTTATTTCTTTCTCATATACCTCTCGTGGCTTTATCATCCGCATACTTCTCTCAACATTAAGTCCGTGAAGTTGAAGCTGTGACTCTATCGCGTACTGGAAAAATAATTTATTTATTAAATCAAGCCCAAAGCATAGAAGTACATTAAAATAACAACTTGGAAAACAAATAATAAAATATCAATAAAAACATTATTATATTAAATATTATTATATTAAATCCAAAGTCAAGGTTAAAAGTGAATAAACAATACCTCAGAGAAAAACTGCTTAACCCGATTTAAGCAGGAATCTGAACATTCTGAGATACTATAAATTAGAGATGAATGGAAATATAGAGGTGATTTAGACTTCAGGAGTTAGAAGAGATTTTGCTGTCAAAAGTCATCTAATCTAAGTAAAAAATCAGAATCAGCAAAAACAAATGTGAGCAGTATGTACTTGCTACACTTGAACCCAGGATAAAAATGGCTTACCTTAGTATGAGTAAGTTAGTGAAAGGAAAAGGGGATAAGAATTGACTTCACTGAGAATGTAAGATATGCCCAGGAACAAAGAATCACAAGGAATCTGATTTTTCTCAGGATATTAGGGTTTTATCCTTTTAGTAAGGTAATGGCTATTAATTCTGACATAATTACATGCCCTAAAATTATGACATAGGTACTGTAGTTAACAGCAATAATATAAGGTAGAAATCAAGTTTCTCTAACACTAAAACTGAAATATGTCATGTGCCTTTTTTTGGGGATGTGTCTGGAAAAATTACATTTCTTATCAACCAAATTGCTGATAAGGTATACTGCATAGCATTTTAGTGAACCATGAGAAATATTTTAAAACTTTAATAGTTTTTTTTAAATAATGAGGCATGAATAATTATGTTATTGTACTATGAAAATGAAGGGGCAAATGCAAGTTTAAATTGCAATTTTGTATGGCTAAAGGGTTAAGCACTGGGGTTTGTATTGATTTGATTTCATAACATAAAAAGCAACAAAAATTGATAAAAAGTTTATAACTACACTTCATTTAGACCAGTGGTGTGTGTTCAGTGTCTTTAAAAAGACTAATAAATCAATGTTCCTATTCAATCTTTCCCTCCCTTAACACATATTTTACTTGAACAAAAGAAATAATCTACAATCTATAAAAATGCTTAAATCAAAAGCATTTGACAGATCTTTTTAGTGTAAGGTTATTTGGAAAAAAAATAGTGACTAAGCATGCAAGTCAGGCAAATTATATGTCCCCCTAGGAAGAGTAGAAAGAACATAAATGTAATTTGAAGAAATCCTTACATGATCAGAAGGGAAGGCTTTGGCTTCTAGAAGAATTTTATGCCGTTTCAGTGTAGGCTTAAAAAATGATAACTGCAATGAAATGGATTTATTGAGAAAGCATTAATATACAATTTCTGCATTTGTTCAGTTGATGCCACACTTTCATTTTTAAATCTTCAAAATTTAAAGGCATTAATTAATTAAACATCTAAGATGTTTAATTAATATCTGTCAGGGGTAGCTTTACAATTAGCCCTGTTTCCAATGAATTATGAAAAGGAAAACGTTATCAGCTCCTTATGTTTATCAATGGAACAGCAAACTCAGGGGAAAATGTAAATCAGATAAAGACAAATTCTCAAACTTTACTTAAAAGTTAGTTGAAAAAATTATCTTCCTAAAGTATTTAATAGTAAATTCTCTAGTTTGAGACTGAAATATCATGTTCTCTCTGTGTTTTATTTACAATGACTTATCTCACACTACCAATTTTGCTTCTAATATATAACCTTTCCATTGTTTATTTTATGGCATTTATTTTAGGTCCAACTAAAAGTATTTCAGCTCTAACATGAAACAATTGTCTTTCTTAGAAGCACTAGTACAAAGTATCTCATTTGTCCAGTGAGGCGCTTTCATTTCTCCACATACTTTTTCAATAATAGATCGACAATGGCTGAGATTGCAGCTGCCATTAACTGGGTGTTGATTAGTGGCCCAAGTGCTAAAACAGTTCTCACATATCACATTCAATCCTTGTGCAGATCTATGAGGTAGGTATTATTGTCATTTTTAGAAAGAAGAACTTTAAAACTTACAGATGATTAAAACCTTGTCCAATCTCAAATAGACATTAAATAACATATCTGGGAGTCAAAACCAGTTAAGCCTGAACTTGCAGATGTTTTCAAAGCATGCCTAGAAATGTGAAGTCAATTTTTTTTCAAAGCATCAGACAAACTCAGAATGCTTCTGACATTTTGAGATAAAACAATTTATTAAATATTTAAGATATGAGAAGTACTTTAAATACATTAGCTCACTTAAGGTATTAGATTTCTTTCCACCAGTTTACTTTCTATGTTTCAAGTGTTTTTAAACTTCTCCTCAACAATTGCTTCACAAATGTAATAGTGATCCATATTCTCTCTCTGCTAAAGACCAGCATACTGGATAATGTCTTTCTGAAAAACTCAGTGCTTTGCTCGTAATTATACATCATTGCTTTATGTTCTTGCAAGCATTCACTATGACTCTTCTTTGTGTTCTGAGATAAGAAGTCTTCATTATTTTAAATATTTTTGTAAGAGTCAACTTTCCCATAATTATGAAGAAACCATTATGTCATGGGCCAGCATTTCCTGGTAAAAATGAACTTATTTTTAAATAAACAAACCATCAGAATCTTATGAATTAAAGATATAAATACACCATATCCCATAAATGAGTATATTCTGAACATTGGTGGGAAAAGAAACTTACAAGTAAGAGATGTAAATTAACAGTCAAAGCATTCATTAGGGCTATTTCTTTCTCCTTGGCTCCTGCAAAATAAATATATCAAAATCTAATTTCTTTATTAGTTGTAAAGATACTTGAAAAAAACAGGGTAAGGGGACTTCTTTGCTCCCTCCTTCTTACTGCTTTTAGTGATAAGGACACATCTGATGTATCATCATGAAGAAATGAAAGTTTCCCACTTGACTCATTTTATCAAGTGATATCTAGAGTCACAAGCACATAGCTAGCTAGAAATTGTAATCTCTTTTGATGTTGCAAATAGCAAAATGAAACAACAAACCATTTTCTTTTGCTTTTAAAATAAAAATGATTTATCCTATTATCAGTGAGTTTGAAAAATTCCCGAAGAGTACATTTTTGTCATGCATGTGTCTTCAAAAGGAATCTAAAAAGATATTAAGGCCAATCACATTTTGAAACTTGGTTATTTCCAACATCAAATTAAAACACACCTTTAATAAAAGAAGGCTACTTTGTCAAACATATTTCCTTGCTATTACAATTGAGATATGTAATAATTAAGACAAAAGATCTACACAGCAAAATATAATAACATAAATAGTTCTGGGGTTTATTCATACACACTGAGATAAAATATATAGGTATAATTTTCAATACAAAAGCATGCAAAGCTATGATACCCACTACGTAATCATAGTTTGATTTAATTCCTTTTAATGAGGGCTTTGACACTAGAAAGAGATCCAGAGACAGACAATACAATGGTCACTTAAGAATTCAGAGTACAATAACAGTAATGATGCTATCATTGTTTTGAATTCTTTTGGTGTCTCTTAAAGGTAATTAGACCTGGGTAATAGGAATGATGTTTATTTACCAACACTAAGAAAAATAGGCAGTGTACCTTAATGTTAGAAGGTACATTGATGTTAAGGCACTAGATGTTAAGGAAACAAGACCTACATTTTATATCCAAAGACATATATTTGATAGTTCCATTTTAAAACAATAGACAGTAAGTGGAATAATAAATCAAATAGATAGATTCCAGGATAAGGTTCCTCAAGGAGAGGGCACTGGAAATATGTGTTTAATATAGGAATTTATATTTTAGCATAATGATTTAAAGAAGGGACAGTCTTTACCTAGTCAAGGAAACCTTTCTGTCCTATTTCCACACTGATTTTTCCCTTTGATACACAACGTGGTGAACAAGTGGTAGGTATTAAAAGGTGTGTCCCTGGTCATCATATGGTGAATAATGTCTGAAATCAAAGCAATAAGAATAGTCTTGTTCTACATCCCCAGCATTAAATAAAATCCCTCCCTAGGCATACTAGATGGACATAGTATGCTCATGTTGCATGGAGGGGCATATGCCTTTCCTATAGTAAGAAAATTTCTTTCAAGTATGGTCAAAAAACCAAAATGCTGCCAGCTTTATTATAGCTGATTCTCTATATTATAGTATGAATTTTTACTGCTATTTCTGAAAAAAATATTATCTAAGATGCCTAACCTGATCACATTTTTGAATTCCTATTAGTTCTTTACACATATTTGTTTGAAACCACTTATTAAACAGCAACAACAACAAAAATGGCAAGGAGAATGGAAGTATGAAAGAAAGAACTTTAGTTTTTTTGCTACTGTGACCAAAAGACCTAACAAGAACAATTTTAGGAGGAATAGTTTGGGGGCTCATGATTTCAGAGGTATCAATCCATACATAGCTGACTCCATTCCTCAGGGGCCAATGTGAAGAGGAACATCATGGCAGAAGGGTACGGTGGAGCAATGTGGCTCAGGATATCCCACCAGGAAGCAGAAAAAGAGACTAAGCTCAGCTGACCAAATATATGCTCTCCTAAGACACACTCTAAATGATCTACATCCTCCAGCCACAACCTACCAGCCTACAGTCACACTCAGTTAATCCATATCAGGGAATTAACACAGGTATTAGGTTCAAGTTCTCATAACCCAATCATTGTACTTCTAAGAAATCTTGCATTTTCTCACACATGAACTTTTGAGGGACACCTCAGATCTAAACCATAACAGGAAGAAAAAGCAAGAGAAAAGAGAAGAGAAGAGAGAGAGAGAACAGAATTAGAATGAGAGGGATTTGAAATGATAAGAATAAAATATGTTAGTTTTCACAAGATCAAAACCAAACCCAAACAAAACAACAATAAAACCCAGAAAAGGCAGGAAGTGGGAGTGCTGAGATTTCTTACTGAAGCTCAAAATATTTTTGCTCAAACATTACATTGTGATTAAAATTATAGACTCCTGGGAAGTTTTGGCCCTCTAAGCAATATAATGTTCACTTTAGATCACCTAAAATTTTTCTGGCATGGGAAGGTGGTAAATCTATGTGCATGCCCACCTCCAGATGTGCTGGATTAAATTAATCTAGAATGACATTTGGCATCCTTCATCTCACTTTTGATGTCATGCTCACATTTGTACCAATTCTTTTTAAGTATTCACTCACTAAAGTAAATAATTTGTTTACCCACAAGGAAAAAAATTATCAGAATTTAGACCACTTTAAATTAAATTCAGCA
This sequence comes from Xerus rutilus, assembly GCA_028644305.1. Lineage (NCBI taxonomy): Eukaryota > Metazoa > Chordata > Mammalia > Rodentia > Sciuridae > Xerus > Xerus rutilus. The sequence goes on along the minus strand of CM053402.1, from coordinate 81,558,988 downwards.
CTTCACAAAATGCTGTTCTCGCCTACTATTGAACTTTGTCCAAGGACAGGATCAGTCTGCTTAACACGCATGCATGTGCACACAGGTGCACCTAAGAGTGATGCTAATAATATAGTTTCAAACCTTAACAAAATGTTTATTGCAAATATAACCTAACGGCACCAAAATAAATCAAGCATTCTTAACATCAAAGCACCACTGATTGAACTGATTTTTATTTTCAAAAGAAAATTTACCTAATTGACCTATTTCTTTGGGTTCAAGTTGTACTTCTGAAAACATTGTTCTTCTAAGACATTTCAATATCATCATCATTCTGTGAGAAAATAAACTTTTTAAAAAAATAAACTATAATTCTTTCAAGTTGCTTTTCTTTGTTCCTTCTCTTTTTCCTAAGAGACTTATTTGAATTAATGTGGTAGCATCACGTACTACAAGTATTTAGAGGCAAAATTTTTAAAAAGCTTCCAGAAAGCTCAATAGGATTTGAAAGGATCTTCATTTGAGGAGATCATCCATGATTCACTGCAATAAATGTCAAGATCTGAATCACTTCATCTGACATGGGAAAGCCATGGCTCTCAACGAATGCTTTCCTTCTTGTTTATTTATTTATTGAAGATTGCTTTTTTGCTTCTTCAGAAGATAAAGGTTAGTTCAATCCAAGCACTGCCTTCTTTCCTTGAAGGCTGGCTAGCTGATAATTACAGAGCCCTTACTCTGTACCAACACTTCTGAATACATGCACTGTGAACTAAAGTCCTCTGAGGAGCTGCATCTAAAGTTCCTGCAGACCATTTGTTTAATCTTGGCCAATTGGAACTTTGGGATTGTGGAGAGATGGAGGTTGAGAGCCAAAATTATCTTGTGCTGTCATAGCTAGCCCCTTTAATAGCCATGTGCCTTGTTTGGTATCTGACCTGACATTCTCATACTTATCAGATGAGCTTCTCAGAATATATCGCTAAGTTTAGCAGACCTGTAGTTTCCACTAAACTTAAAGTTAAGTATGCTACAAGATAACATCAGAAACTTAGACATGAGATTTCCCACCTTGCTATAGTCTTCCTCCTAGATAGTCCCACCAATATAATTGGTAAATGTATTGATTTAGGACTCTCTTTTACTCTGCAATTATAAAAGCTTATGTGTCCTCTTCCATGTATATGGAAACATGCCAATCAGTGTGACTTGAATCAATATTCCTGTGATATGGTCACTCATATTTGGCTCAAGATAACTATTTTCCTATATTCATTAAAGCAGAGTCATTATTTTTTGTTAATAGTATTATCTCACACTGTCTTCATGGAAAACTGATGAGATATATCTTCTTATTTTTCTCCTTTTATTGATGAGAAAACTGACATCCAAAGAGAAGAACTAACTTACCCAAAGCACAAGATATTCCCTATAAGTCAAATATAGGAGCTCCAAGCTCATAAGCACCTTCCTCTGTGTCTTTCTAAATCTTTTGCAAAGTGAGATGATAAAGCCCCAAGTTGCTTATTGTTTGATGAGAGGATTTATTTGTAGTCTCATAACCGCCATACCATATTCTGTATATTTTATTAAGCAGATGTAAATGTTACGGTGGATTTGTTTGTCACATTTCTAATTAGGCTAAGTCCAGAACTGTTAAACTCTACTTTTCATATATCAGAGTTTTGTAGCCTCTAAAGATGACTAGTGTATGACTGCTGGGGTAGAGCTTCCAGGGATTACTGCATTTCTGAGGGACAAACCACAAGTTACATAAAGCAAATTTATGATCACATTACAACATTTTTGTAAGCTCAAATGCATGTATCTAGCTCTATGTGATTTTTACATACCCAGGGAGAAATAGGCTTAATAATAATATTAATAATATTCTTCAGCAATTCTATTTCTAGCATCTTGATAATATGACATTAATTATAAAGGAAAGTTATTCAATGTTTTGTGGAATTATTGGCTCTATATAAAATTTTTTATTAATAGTTTTTCTTCATGTCTAATATCGAAACTATTTTCTGTCTATGAATAAATATGGTTGTTCACTTTCTTTTTCTTCTCAATATACTCTATTAATTTGTACACATAATAATTTTTATTATTCTCTTGTGTCTTCTTTTTGAGAAATTTTATGCTAAATAAAGACTATGGTTTTAAGAACCTGGAATATTTAATCATAACCCAAATTATACAATGTATCTACCCATGACAGAGTTAGATAACCTAGCAAGTAGAGAAGAATACATTTGACTTTTGCTATTGCTTACTGTAGACACCATGCAATTATTTTAATTATTTTATGACTTAAACTACATCTACTTCCAAAGAAATTTTCAAAGAAGTTTCTTGCATTACACAATCTAAGGCAGAGTGAGAACAAAGAGCAATGGGAGTGGGGCTTAGTGTCCTACTTAAGAATTTAGTAGAGTTCTTATCATGCATGCCAGGGACCTGGGTTCTATCCCTAGCAACACATAAAAAGGAAAAGGAAGCCAGTTTACTGGCACACACCTATAATCCCAGTGACTCAAGAGGCTGAAGTAGGAGAATTGCAAGTTTGAGGTCAACCTTCTATCTCAAAATAAAAAAAATAAAAATAAAAAAGGCTTGGTTTTAGCTTGTTGATAGAGCATCCCTAGGTTGAATCCCCAGGATCACTTCCCTTTCCAAAATACAAAAGAAAAAAAAAACACCTAAACAAATGAAATATGATATGTGCAGATGAGAAATTAGAAGCAATTAAATGTTTTTCTTACTTCAAACTTGACCAAATTTTTCTTAGAACTTCCTATTCCTAGAAACTAAGGCAAGAGAGGAGACTGCATGGATTTTCGACAACAAAAAAAGGAATACACTGTTAAATAAAATTATAGAAAGCCATTGTTTTGGACAAAGTTTCTGTACTGAGCCCCAAAATATCAAGTTAAAAATAAAAATGGAGTCACTTATGCTAATGTTCCAAGACACCAAGTGAAACTAAACAGCTTATCTGATCTGAAAAATCAGGATTAGACAGAGAACCCAAAATCTCAAACTGGCCATTTTCGATTGGCATGACAATGAAGTGCCCTTTGCCTTTATCCTTTAGCTATCCTAAAATAAGCTGGTATTAACTAATCAGTCTGTCTCCAGTCCCTGACTTGCAAGGAAAGTAACTTTGAAAGGAACAATTAATTTTCTGTTTCTTATTACTGCTTTCTTCAAAGTTCTTTCTTATATCTATAAAACCCAATACTTCTGCTTACCTCATTGTAACACTTATTACAATAGAAGTATTACTCAAATCTAGAATTTTAAAAAAATTAAAGAACTTAAAAGAATTTTTAAAAATTTAAAGATTAAGATCTTAAAATTGCAATTTTGTTCACATATATACACATGCGCATACACACACACAAACATCTTCTAAGAGAATATGTTCTTATTAAAGCAAGCAGTGAATTAATTTTTAAATTTGACTTAAAGAATATTTCTCTAGGGCTGGAGATATAGTTCAGTTGGTAGAGTGCTTGCCTTGTATGCACAAGGCCCTGGGTTCAACCCCAGAACTACAAAAAAGAATTTTTTTTCTCTAATATATAAAATTTTAGAAGTAAAGAAATTTGGGAGATAATAATCACTGATATTTTTAAAAGTCAAGTTTCCTGGAGCCCTGAAGAATAGAGCTGGCTGCCTATGGACTGAAACCTCTGAAACTATGAGCCCTCAAATAAACTTCTTTCTCTAAAATTGTTCTAGCTGGGTCTTTTAGTCACAGCAGTGAAAAAGGTGACTAAAACAGGCATGTTGGTATTCTAATTACATTTTAGACAGACTTTCCATAAATCTCTGTTTTTATCCTATTTTCATTTCCATTTCTAGAGGTGCTTAATTTCAGTAATTTCCTATCCTTTGAAAGATCTGAAAGGTAAAGTTGGTAACTTTCCATTTTTCACCATTGGGAAACTTGAATTTGATTTACTTTTTATTTATTTTTTTGACCTAAGAAGTTGCCACTTGTTCCCTTGCTAGCCAACTCATAAAATGTCACTGGTAATATTATCTTGTTTGTCTTTCTATTTAGTTCTTTAGGTGTTTATTTTGTTTTTCCAATTCCTTTAATTTTAATTTTAATTTATTTATTTTTGGTACCAGGGATTGAACTCAGGGGCACTCGACCACTGAGCCACATCCTCAGCCCTACTTGGTGTTTTATGTAATAAACAGGGTCTCACTGAGTTGCTTAGTGCCTCGCGGTTGCTAAGGCTGGCTTTGAACTTGCGATTCTCCTGTCTCAACCTCCCAAAATGCTGGTATTACAGGCATGTGCCACCGCGCCAGGCTACCTAATTCTTTTAAGAGTTTTGTAAGATTTCACAAAAATAAAAAAGAATAATTTAATACATGTTCAGTCCTCTATCAACTGGAAAATTATATATCTCATGGCATGGGTTATAATGATTCATTTTATGTTTCTCTGCATTTTACTTGCTTATATATGTGTTCATTTTGCATTTTTTTTTTGTACCTTCCTTTACTGGGAGTCTCATGAAAATAAAAATAGTATTCTTTTCACCATTTCCTTTCAGGGCCTACCACAAATCCTGGCATATAGCAAAGGTACAATATTTTCTTTCTGAAGAAGCAAGATATTCCACAGATTTTAATGATTTGTCCTAATTCTTTCTGTAAGTCCAATATCCCCCAGTCTAATTTTTCTTTGTTTTTGAACTAGTGTCTTTCAATGTTGCCCAGGCTGCTATTTCACTCCCAGATTCAAGTGATCTTCATGCCTTTGCCTCCCGAGTAGCTAAGTTTACAGGTGCATACCACCACACCTGGCTCCTGATGACAATATTTTGTGTGTGTGAGCACACGTGCGTTAGAATGAACGAGGGCCTTGTACATGGTAGGCAAGTGCTCTATCACTGAGCTACATTCCCAGCCTTCTTTGCCCACTCTAATTCCATTCGTCCTCCAAGTTTATTCAATCATCTGATTATTGGCCTGAATTCAAGTCAGATGAAGAAATATGAGTAACACCATCCAGGATATTTTTATACTTACTTATAAGGGAGTGAGGCTTTACAAAGCATTTTAAAAGTTTCTCAAATGTATTCAAATATTTCTAAATAACACTAATTCATTTTGCTGAATTATTATTTTTTGATCAGGACTCTAAATTTCAGGTAAGATTTCAATCAATGCTGAATATTCAACTCAATTAAATGAATAACTTTTTCCAAAATGTTAATAATTTGCCATCTAAAACTATTTTGCATACTATCAATAGTATGTATAATTCACTTTAAGAAATGCATGAGAGCATCAAAACAGATCAGCTGTATTATTTTCAAATACATTTAACTTAAATTTAAATAGATCACTAGGGATTAAGTTGACATTAGTCAAAATATGATTGGTCATTTATACTTGTAACATGTGAAACTTAGTATTTGTTTTATCATGTAGTGATATATAAAATTTAGTGAAGTTTATTTTTATATATTTTTTGGTAGTCCTGGGATAAAGCCCAGGACCTCAGGCATGTTACACATGATATACCACTGAGCTACATCCCCAATCTGAAATGTGTTCAACTGTAAGCTAATAAAATGCACAGGTTTTACATGGGGGTATATTAGTATAACAGTATACAAGAAAACGTTAATAATAGGTGTGTTTCATTTTGATGCCAAATAACCTGGTTATTTTCATTATAGCAACCTTAAATGAACAAATCTAAACTAAAGGTATAGTTATCCTTTATTGCTTTGGGTTAGGGTAGAAAATCAGCATATTATTCAAGAAGATTGACTTTATAACTTATGTTTATAACTAAATGACACTATCTAATGACAATTGTGATGGGTGGGAGGGAATTCACTGAATTTTGTACTTACCTATAATGTCCTTCATAAGGCCCAAAATACTCTCATCTCCTATAATCCAAGGGCGTTTTCCTACATCATGCCCATAGGCTCCCCTAAAATTGAAAAGAAACATAAACATTTCTTAGCTTTGTGTGACATGTGTACAGATGTATATGTTTATACCTGCAATATTTCAAATATCAGCTTTTTTTTTTTTTTTTTGTACTGCCAGTTAAACCCAGGAGTGCTCTACCACTGAGCAACTTCCTCAAACCTTTTGTAAAAATTTTGACAGGGTTTCACTAAATTTCCCAGGCTGGCCTGGAACTTGCAGTGCTCCTGCCTCAGAATCCAGAATAAGTGTGTGTCACCATACCTAGTTTAAAGTATCAGCATTAGCAAGGAGACATTTCTGAGTGGGCTTTTATAACGTTTTAGCGATTAAATAAAGATGCACTATTTTAAAAACAAAAAGTAATGCTTTTGGGGATTCTCCTTTTCAACTTGCCATTTTAAAAATTGGTTTCCTTTCTGTTGAGGGATAGGGAAATTGTCCACATATTATTTCATTACTTTGCTATATTTTAGAGTCTGAGATGTTATTTTTTCTCATTTATTTTTAAAATTTCAAGACTGAACATTCTACTTGTGTACTTACAGCATATAGTAGTGTCTAAAGCACATATACTGTTTTTTAGACTAGAGACTGAAATGATTATAAATTTAGTTTTAAAACGTACCTATTAATTGAATAGAAGTATATAAAATTTGACTATAACATTACACCCTGACATATTTTCTAGCAATTCAACTGTCATATTTCAGTTTACCTTTTATTCTAGTAAATATCCCAGTAGGCAGAATGGACAAACACAAAATACATAATAGTGCTTCAAGTCTCAAGAAGTTTTCATCAAATGAGGAAGGCAAATACACTTGAAAAATATAGAAGAAATTATAAAAAGGATAAAGGAAAATATCTTGAGTGCTGTTACATACTTGTATTTTAGGAAGCTCTGAATTAGACTAGTCTTAATGTAAACTTTGAATACTTCGATGAAATGAACAAGATATTCTTTTTGTGTAATACTAGCCTGGGTTTGAAATCATGAATTAAATTTCAGTAAGCTGGCAGTGTGAGCTAGTACACCTACTAGGAGAAAGATAGTGAGACCCGAGAATGTAAGCCCTGTTCATCAGACTTCACTGATTTTCTTGGGAGTAAATCCTCCCATCATAGCTGATTTCATGTTACCAACAAAATTCTGCATATTTAAAAGTTGGTTTCATCACCTAGCATGATGAGCCATCTCCAGGTCTCTACTGGTGTTAAGACCACATTTATGAGTAACTCACAGGGCCTAATTGTTCACATTTGTAACAGTAAATGAATGGCTATATGTACCTTAAAGGGTTGCCATAAAAAATAAATGAGATAACATATAAAAGATATGGGTACATAGGAACTCTTTGCTGAGTCTTCTTTCTTTATGTAAATCTAATGCTAAAACTCCCTTCATCAGCATGTGGTGCATAATACAAATTTTAAACTAATATTTCCATTACCATATAAACTAAGATGAAGGAAGAGGATTTCCAGAATAAACAGACTGCTAAGAACCAAGGAAGAAGAGAAGGGCAATTGCTAGTTATTATTATTCATATTATTATTAGATAGCCTGCAGCTTGCCTCTTTCTTGACTTCCAATATAAATGCTAAAGACAAAAATCATTATCATTAAATGGTAGTTAAAGACAGATACTTGGATCCTTTTTTATTTTAATCACATAGAGCTCCATGGCCTTTGCTGAAAGCACAATACATCTTATTACATTTAGGTAGTAAAATTCTATGTTCTGCCTCAGAGAATTTATATCTCAGAATTATTCCACCTACTTCTCACTCTAGTAGACATCACGGTAATAATCTTTAAGGATACGTTTCTTTCTGCAACACTTTTGGCATCTCCATCCCTTGAAAATATCACATACCAAGTCTGCTTCCTTATTTTATCAGCCTACTAGCCTGAGGTAATGAAATGTATTTAGAAAGTGTTATCCAAATAAACCCAAAGTAAAGTGGCCTGTCATTAGAAAGAGTTGATGTAGATTAAAGTACAGTTACAAACATATGTATTAGAGTTAAGAAAAATCGTATATTACTCCCATTCAAAGCTGCTTAAAATAGTTGTTGCAAAGCTGCAATATTCTTTTACAAATACTGGAAAGGAAAAGAGAACATGAGAGAGTTAACTCATTACCACAGCATAAATCATTGCCATGAGTGGGGTGTTTTCTGAGATGATTACGAACAGCATTTGCTCATGAAATTAGATTGCCATATATAAAATCTAATTAGAAATTTAATAGAAATTTGGATCTCTTTAAAGGAGGACCATGTTTTTGCCATTCTACAAAAGAAAAAAATGTCTGCACTTTTAGAAAATTTCCCTCAAAAGCAGATAAAATTTCATAGCCTTCCTTAACGAGGTTACAAGATTTCCCCCCATTAACCAAAGGATGATAAGCCAATCAAAATGTTGGCAATTCTTTGTAATATGTCATACCATGTACTTTCTTAACAAATACATTTAAAAGAAAGAAAGGAAGAAAGAAAGAAAAAAAGAAAGAAAGAAATGCTTCCATTGAATGAGACAACTACAGGGGTCTTCAGGAGAATATCCTCCGGCATGCTTCCTCAGAGCCCTGACTACACACATTGCCCTGTAAAGTAAGTCATTGTTGCCCAGTCAGCTGGTTTGTTCCTAATATGTAATTTCATGGGCTACTTTCCACTTTAAATATTCTTTCCTAAGTTGACAATCTTCTTGTAAGAATCCCTATAAGGACATAACTCTGGCAGGTGTCTGCTTCTGTGAAAAAAGAACACTACTTATCTAGCAGATTTTGACAATGCATATGGCTTAAAATGTGTTTCTGTCTTAGGGATGTAATATTCGCTTTTAAACTCACACTGTGCTCTTCAGGACTGATATAGCATTGCCTTCTAGCTGGATTTTACAAGTATGATTGTTAACTTATGTTATTCCCCTTTAAATAATCTAGGCCATTAGTAAATACTTAATAGAAAATATTCCCATCAAATTCTTTCAGCTTCTTGCCTTCCTACTCTAACAGATCCACAAGGTTCAAGTGTATTGTTGCTTCTTATTATTAGACATTTTGTGTTGAAAATTATTATGTATCAAATAGGTCTAATATAAAAGATTTCTATTTCAGAATATTACAATTATCTAAATGTTATAACTTCACAAAAACAAATATATTGTTCAAAGTAAAGTGTTATTGGTCAACTTTAGAGAGCTCCAAATGAAAGTGAAATTGCAGAATAACAATGATTAGTATTTTAAGACAAACACAGAGGTAAGTGCTTCTAAGGAAACTATTTTCATAGCTTTGCCTTAAGTAAATACAGTTTTTTAGAAGTCTGAATATGTCCTTTTGAAATCTGTAAATTGAAATGTAATCATCAATGTGACAATATTAAGAGTTTAGGCTTTTAGAAGGTGATTCAATCATGAGTATATAACCCTTGTGAATGGGATTCATTCCTTATAAAAGAGTTAGAATATAGGTGTTTGTCCCTACTGCTTTCTGAAGACTTAGGAAGAAGTCCTATCTTTGAAGCAGAGAGGACTTTACCAGACACTGAATCTGCTATACCTTGATCTTGCAGAATTTTGAATAAATGGATTTCTACTCTATATAAGTTATCTAGTTTCAGATACTTTGTTGGAGCAGGTGTAATAGACTAATACAGGTCCTAAAATACTTGTAAGTTTTTAATTCCTAGCGCAAACATCACCAACAGCAAATTCTCAGGAACTGGCTTTTCTTTAGTATCAAGGATGGTGACTGTGAATTATAAGATTGGAGCGGTTGCATCATAATCAGAAATGTCTTATACACATAGATAAGTTTGATAAGCAGTATGTCTGCAATAGGCCATAAAATGTGAAGAAGGTGACATCCATGAGCAAATGGCATTTCCTATTTTACAGGCCCTGGATGTTCAGAGTCTTGATGTTTATGTCCCTTAAAAGTTTTCCTAGATTATCAGCCAAGGAGTAGAATGGGTAGTAGGTGGGGTTGAAGGAGGTAAAAAGAAATAGGTGATCAGTTAAAACCACAATGAGAGGCCCAGGATCTGGAGGCAAACTGATCTACTACAGAAATTAAAGCAATAGAAAGATAGGGGACTAACGAGACCTGGAGCCCACCAACGTGCCAGGAAGACTATGAAACTGAAAACATCTGGATGAAAACCAACAGCTGAAAGAAACACTATCTAAACCTGAGCAAAGCCTCCTAAATGTACAGCTGCCAATGACCTATCCTCAGCGGGAAGATGAGGTTTCACGTGTGGAGGTACAAATTCAGCTGCCATTCATCTTCTTCCTGGGGAGCTCCCAGTCAGGAGGACATTGCCCATTGACATCAGCATCACTATGAAAAAACCCAATAGAACCTTCCACATTTTCTCATTGAAGCCCTTTAGTTAAGCTGGACTATAAAACCTTAGCCTTGACTATTGGGAGAGCTACTCCTTTTTTTTTTATTTTTGGTATGGGGGATTGAACTCAGGGGCATTCGACCACAGAGCCACATCCCCAGCCCTATTTTGTGTTTTATGTAGAAACAGGGTGTCACTGAGTTGCTTAGTGCCTTGACATTGCAGAGGCTGGCTTTGAACTTGTGATTCTCCTGTCTCAGCCTCCCAAAGTGCTGGGATTGATTACAGGCTTGCGCCACCATGCCCGGCTGGGAGAGCTACTCTGCCACAGCCCGTGTTCTAGACAGCAACACTACTTGACAAGGTCCAGTGGGCTCATATGGATATTAGGCTAAAGCATTTACTCCTTATTTTGTTTTTGCTTGGAATGATTGTTGGTGGGATAATAGAGATAATTATACTAATGAATGTTTTCTTGCTAACCCTGAAGAAAAAACACTCTTGTCCAATTCTATGCAGAAGTCACCTCAGTCTGGAGTTAATGATTATATCACTCAGGAGCACAAACAGTCTCAGTCTCCTATTATGCCTTCCAGCCTTTTCCCAGGAAAGATAGAAAATCCCAAAAGCACATCTAGAAAACCCCCTTTTTGGGAGCCCCCATAATGTATATGACTTCATGAAAACATCTGCTCCTCCTAGGGAAAATATATTCCCAAGCCCATTCAACAGGAAACGTAGGCAGCCGATGTGGCAATTGCAGCAGTAGGAGTTGTGGGCAACAAATCCTCCTACTGTACTCAAGCCGAAAGCTATAGCTTTGGTACAGCCAAAACCTGAAAAAAAGTCCTGGCCCAGGTGGGTTCCTCCTACCAGACATTCAGGATCATATATAATCTTTGAGATGGGAAAGGAAGTTACATGGCAGGTACCCAGATGAATAGTTACTACTTCAGAACCACCTCCTACAGTCACACAGCCTCCTTTACCTTGGACAGGAGACTATATTTATGGGGAAAGATGGGTTTCATGTATAAAGCTTTATCATTCTGGGAAAGAATCAGGAGACCTAGATGTTCACCTAGGGAAGTAGAGTTAAAACTATGCAAGCAATGGTTTGAGCAGACCTTAAATAATGGTAATTTGGGAAGATTTTATACTAGAAATAAAATATGTAGATGATAGTGTAGAAGATGTGATTTTATCCATGTAGACTAGCTATATAGAAACTTACTTATTCATTTATAGAAGAAGTAGAAACTTAAGAGTCTGGTGAAAATCACAAACCACAGTCTCACACCTAGTAGATTATTATTAGTTTTGCCTAGTTATTACATATTAGCACATATTAGCCTCAATGGTTATTCTTAGAAAATTAAGGTAATTAGGTTTAAGGGGATAGATGAGACTTTAACAATTTTAAGGTAGACATTAAGATAGGTTAAGAAAAAAATATAAATGTAGAAAATCTCTAGATGAAAGTAATAGATTAACATTTTGATAGGTCTATTTTTTAGCTTATTAAGTGTGTTTTTCTGTTTTAAGCTGGCCAAAATCTGTCATATGTAATTGTTAAATATAGAACATATGTTTTTGTATTTCCTTATTGTGGGATCTTATGGAATAACATCTTGCTGCATTTGTATAATTGATAATGTATTCATTTATGATTATCTAATGATTTTAATGAAAATAGTCTATGAGAAAAACAAAGTTTGTTGAACACTTTATGGATATAAATAAAGCCCTGCTACTGAGCAAATTCAGACACAGGTTGCACCACATCTGGTCTCTGTGTCTCATTCCCCATTGTCCCCTCGCTGACACCACTCATCCCACCTCAGGACCTGACACCCTGCGGAGGTTGGACCTCTGCACTACTCCTTGAGTGCAGAAACCTGGGTGAGAAATTAACCTTTTTCCAGTGAATCTGTCGGTTGTCAGTTAATTTGCAGGACATTTCATCACTGTGAACTAAGTTCTAAATTGGTGAGATTATTTAACACAGCCTTAGCTCAAAAAGATGAGAAATGGGATTTATTTTATTTTTTGTTTCATTGTATCTATCTATCTATCTATCTATCTATCTATCTATCTATCCATCCATCCATCCATCTATTCATCCATCCATCTATCTATTTATCTCTGGGACTTAGAATTGAACCCAGTAGCATTCTGCCTCTGAACTACATTCACAAGTTTTTTTTTATTTTGAAACAGGGTCTGGCTAAGTTGCCCACACTGGCTTTTAACTTGCTATCCTCCTGCCTGCCCAAGTGCCTGAGGTTACAAGCATATGCCACTGAGCCAAGCCATTGAGGAGCAAAAAAATAATAATAAACAATTTTGGAACAAAATATGAGGTAGGAGAGCAATGAAATATAAGCATGCTTCTCAAATGCCACTGTCATTTAGGAGCAGATAGGGCCATGATGTTGACTAGACCCACCATAGGATAAAGCAGGAAAGCTTAGTAAAGCACATGAAGCAATGATGGAATGGGTATCTTTTGCTCAAAATTCTTTAATTCAGTTTACATTGCCTGAAGCATTAAAATGCATCTCCTTTCTGAATCATCTAATGAAAACGAGGTAGAAAAGTTTAAGTAAGACTATGACAATAGAAGTTGTTATGGAAGAGAAGCATTTTCCCAAAGTATAATTTTAATGTCTTGGGTGTAATCAACCAATCCCTTGCTAATATAGAATAACCACAAAGATATGAATAGAATAGCAGGGCAGCATCATTTTTAAATGCCTAGAGGATAAAAACACACAGCCCTGCTGAATGAATATCCAGGAGGCAAGGACATTCTCTAAAGTTCAAGTCCATTCAATCTAATTCTCTGCTCTCTCTTACATTAAGGCCAAAAAATGCATATCAACCATTTTTATTAACTATGACCCTCATTTATTAAATACTAAAACCTGCTAGTGCAAAGTGCTTCCTAATATGGTGATATGTGTTTTGCAATTTATGCATAGAACTTATGCACATAAAGTTATAGCAGGTTTAATAAATTATATACACTTTTGCTACTCTCACATTAATTTGAAAACTTTCATTCTTAACCATAAAAATTAAGAACTTTGCAGTGTAACCTAATAGCCATGGTAGTAGTTATTTGCATAGTCAGTGTAAACAAAACTTTAAAGAACTTTCTGCCCAATATGAATGATAAGTAGCATGGAGAATGAAGAATGGTTAAGAAAATATTCAGAGTTCCTATGAGAGCCAAATGTATTGCTTTCAGAATTCTTAATTGGTTTGGTTTTATTTTTTATGAAATTTTAATTCCTGATCTTCAGTTTGGCCTCATATGTATTTATTTTTTGATTTTAAATAATCAGAAAATATTTTAAAAATATTTCCAGTTTTTAAAATTATTTTAACACATTTAAGCACTTCAAAATTTAGAAATAAAAGATTTGAATATTTAAAAATAATTCTAGTTTCAATTTTGTCAGTAATTACTAGGGAAAGTTAAAAATACATAAAACTAGGTAATTTTTATCCAGGGGTTTATAATAGCTAATTATATGAAATTAATGAAAACAGATACCTCTCATCTGCCTAATCAAGAGAGGATATTGGGAAGTTAAGTATTTAGTGCCTAAACAGACCAAAGTAACGAATTCTAGTGTTCTACAAAACAGTGGGGGAAGCATAGTTCACAATAACCCACCACATACTTCATGAATAACCTGAAGAGAGGAATTCAGTATTTAAACACAAATAAGGATATGGAAACATAAATATATGCTGAAGTAATCAGTACGTACAAAAAAATTGAAAAATGTTTAAGGAGATGGAAAAAGTGGTGATATTTTGGGAAGGATAATTAATGTGGCTGAGAAGGTTGGACATACAAGGATAAGGGTCAGGAAGAGAGAGAATGTGAAGCATTTCATAGTCAGAAGAGAAAAGTAGCACAGAAGAGATACAAGGAGTATAGTCCCAACTGTGACTCCTCGTGGTTAGCAAGCCTGCTTAGCTAAGCTGCAGTGAAGCATCAAGTACTTCTTACCTTTACATTTATAAACCTAAGTATTGACAGTTTATTAAAGAACTAATCACGAAAAAGGAAAATCCTAAATATCTACTCCTTTTTAAACACTAAAGAAATAAAATAAAATAACTACTTATGACATACATGTGTGAACATTAAGTAAGATTTAAATGTTTAAATGTTAAAAGTTTTACTGTTGACCTTGACACTAACTTGCCATTTGACCTTATTGTGATGTTCAACTTTTTCATCAAAAAAACCCAAAATTATTGAACAGCACAATCCCTAAGGGCTCTCTCTGCCCTAGTCCAAATATTAGACAGTTATTTGGGTGATTTTTAAGTTTTTCATGTGAGATGTAGAATCATAGGTTTTAAAATAAGAACCAGGTATGGTGATGCATGCTTGTAATCCCAGTGACTCAAGAGACTGAGGCAGAGGATCTCAAGTTAAAAGCCAACCTCAGCTAATTATTAAGGTCCTAATCAACTCAGTGAGACCCTGTGTCAAAATAAAATATAAAAAAGACTAGTGTTTTGTCAGCTTTTTTGCTGACTAAATGACCTGACCAGCACAACTGTAGAGGAGGAAGACTTTATTTGCGGGCTCATGGTTTCAGAGGTCTCAATCCATTGACATCTGACTCTACTCCTCAGGGCTCCAGGAGAGACAGGAACAAAATGACAGAAGACTGTGGCAGAGGGAAGCTGCTTAAGAGGTGATCAGGAAATGGGGGAGGGGGTCTTTGCTTGCCAGATACAAATATATAACCCAAAGCCATGCCTCAATTCCCCCTTCCTCCAGCCACACCCTACCACTTCAGTTACCACTCAGTTAATCCTTATCAGGGAATTAATTCACTGTTTAGGTTAAGGCTTTCTCACCCAATCATTTCTTCTCTGAACCTTCTTGCATTGTCTCTCACATGAACTTTTGGGGAACACCATATCTAAACCATAATAGATAGGAATTGTGGCTCAGTGGTACATCCTTGGGTTTAATCCCCAGTACCAAAAATAAATGAATAAATAAAATAATACTCACATTTTGGCCCATTTATCAAGTTCTTCTTCAAGAAATGTTTTAACCATTTTTGGTTGAAGGCCAAGAGAATTTCCCAAGAAATAAATGGCATTTTCTTCCTTATTCACTAAGGATAAATCAACTGAAACACAGGGGAAAAAAATGCTTATTCAATTAACACGCTTCCATTTGTCATTGTTAATCCAGGGCAAACAATTAATATAATTAGCTCCAAGAAAGATAATAAATAACTTACAATTAGTACCAAGGAATATATCAGATTCTCTGAAAAGTAATTAACCTTTTGCATTTCTGTATTGAAACATAATTTAAACTATAGAGGAAATTGTGATGATCTTTCATATTTATTGTGATACAAGAGGAAATTTAAATTAGCAACTACTCTCAATCATAAACAGCCAAAGGCAATAGAAATAATTAGAAACAGATTTTTTTTATTTTTAGGAAATACATCAGCCTATCTAATTGTATGAAAAGGCTATCAGAATTCACATCAAGTACTAACACTCTGAATTAATCCATGTTGTAGATACAGCAAATTTTGAAAGTTTAAAAGATTACAATCTGAAGTAGATATATTCAACTTTTATACTTTTTAATAATATATTGATATACATAGGTATAATAAGAAGTATAGAAACAAAGATTGTTCTTTGTATCTACTTTTTATTCAAACAAATCCAAATTTTGGTGATTTTTTTCCATCTTACACTTTATCCTGGACTGTGTGGAAACAAACAAACAACAAGCAGTCCTTGTGCTTGAAACTTAGCCAAGAAAACACAAGCTTACAATCACAATGGTAAACTACTGAATTTTCTTTTAATTATTTGGGGGAAATGACTCAGCACCTTGCTGATATTTCACTGGAATCATGGAAAATCATACTCTTCTTACTTCAAACTGCTTAATGAAAACTTTAAAGACATTTTAAAGGCATACCATCTATTTCAACCTGATTAGTTTTATATAACAGGGCCACTTGCTCATTGGAATCTTTTAAATCTGACCCAATAAAAGAGGTGTTAATGCTATTCACACATGTAGGTTAGATTCATTTACAGTTCTTTTTTCACGTAGGGAACAAATATCAACGGATTCATTTAAAATTTAGAGCTTTCAATTGGTGTACCAGGACTCAAGATTCAATTTAGCATTTAAACATTTGTAAGGCTGAAGAGCCTCCCAGTGTGTCAGTCCCCTGAGGACTCAGAATGTCCAGGAAGGCATCAGATTTCTGCCTCTACTGTCTTGTCTTCTTTCATTGCTCATCTTTTCACCAAAAAAAAAAAAAAAAAAAAAAAAAAAAAAATATATATATATATATATATATATATATATATATATATATATATAATGGGTTGCTTCATTGAGAAAGTCATTTTTGAGTGTGTTCAATGTGAAAGTAAGGCAGAATTGTCATTCAAATCATCTCATACCATGCCAGCCAACAATGTGGTCACTCATTTCCTTTTACTATATTCCTGTTTTTTGATTGAATTGTTTGTTTAATAAAGCTCAAGCCAAATACATTATATGAGCTCATACTCAATATTATATAAGGTAGTAGAATAGAGTGTGGTTTGCAATGACACAAAAGAATGAAAACTTAATTCACTATTTTCCATCCCAGTCCCATGTGATTTGTATAACTTGAAAGACAGACTGAGCCATAAGCCTTGCATTCCTATGCTTCTCTTGTGCCCGTGGAATGATAAGTAAGTTTTCTATTAAAAGCTGAAGGTGCTATGAAATAGAAGGGAAGGAACCCTTCCAAACTCATTCTATGAGGCTAGTATCACCCTGATACCAAAACCAGAGAGAAAATTTCAGACCAATATGCCTGATGAACATAGATGCAAAAATTCTCAATAAATTTTGGCAAGTTGCATACAAAAAAATATTTTAAAAAATAGTGCACCATGATCAAGTGGGGTTCATTCCAGAGATGCAAAGTTGGTTCAACATATGGAAATCAATAAACATAATCCATCACATCAATAGACTTAAAGATAAGAATCATATGATTTTAACAATTGATGCAGAGAAATCATTTGACAAAATACAGCACCTCTTCATGTTTAGAACACTAGAAAAACTAGATAGTAGGAACAACCCTCAACATTGTAAAAGCTATCTATGCTAAACCCAAGGTCAACATCATTCTAAATGGAGAAAAATTAGAAGCATTCCCTCTAAAAACAGGAACATCACAGGGGTGCCCTCTTTCACCACTCTTTCAACATAGTCCTTGAAACTCTAGCTGGAGCAATTAGATAGAAGAAAGAAATTAAAGGGAAAAGAAGAACAAACCACCCAATCAATAAATGGGTGAAGGAGCTGAACAAACACTTTTCAGAAGAAGATATAAATCAATCAACAAATATATGAAAACATGTTCAACATCTCTAGCAATTAGAGAAATGTAAATCAAAAGTACCCTAAGATATGAATAGGAAAAGAAGAATTCAGACTATCATTATTTGCCAAAGACATGATTCTATACTTAGAGGATCCAAAAAATTCCACCAGAAAACTTCTAGAATTAATAGATGCATTCAGCAAAGTAGCAGGATATAAAATCGATACCCATAAATTAAATGCATTTTTATACATCAGAATGAATCGTCTGAAAGAGAAACTAGGAAAACTACCCCATTCACAATAATCTCAAAAAAAAAAAAAAAAGACAACTTGGGATTCGATTTAACAAAAGAGGTGAAAGACTCTACAATGAAAACTGTAGGACACTAAAGAAAGAAATTAAGAAGATCTTAGAAGATGGAAAGATCTCCCATGCTCTTAGATAGGCAGAATCAATATTGACAAAATGGCCATACCACCCAAAGTGCTATACAGATTCAATGCCATTCCAATTAAAATACCAATGTCATTTCTTATAGAAATAGAAAAGGCAATCATGAAATTCATTTGGAGAAATAAGAAACTCAGAATAGCCAAAGCAATTCTTAGCAAGAAGAGTGAAGCAGGAAGCATCACAATACCAGACCTTAAACTGTACTATAAAGCTATAGTAGCAAAACCAGCATGATATTGGCATCAAAATAGACATGTAGACCAATGGTACAGAGTAGAAGACACAGATAAACCCACACAAATATAGTTATCTTACGCTAGACAAAGGCACCAAAAACATATATTGAAAAAATCATAGCCTTTTCAACAAATGGTGCTGGGAAAACTGGAAATCCATATGCAGCAAAATGAAACTAAACCCCTATCTCACCATACACAAAACTCAACTCAAAGTGGATCAAGGACCTAGGAATTAGATCAGAGATTATGTGCCTAATAGAGGAAAAAGTATTTTGTGCCCAAATATTCATTATGTCAAATTAGGCCCCAACTTCCTCAACAAGACTCCTAAAGTGCAAGAAATAAAATCAAGAATCAATAAAGGGGATGGACTCAAACTAAAAAGCTTCTTCTCAGAAAAAAACAAAAAACAAAAAACAAAAACAAAAAAAATAATCCATGAGGTAAAGAGAGAGCCTATATTTGGGGAGCAAATTTTTGCCACACACACATAAGATAGAGCACTGATCTCCAGGATGTATAAAGAACTCAAAAGACTTAGCACCAAAAAAACAAACAACTCAATCAATAAATGAGCTAAGGAGCTGAACAGACACTTTATAGAAGAAGATGTACAATCAATTAACAAATACATGAAAAAATGTTCAACATCTCTAGTAATCAGAGAAATGCAAATCAAACCTACTCTAAGATTTCATCTCACTCCAGTCAGAATGGCAGTTATTAAGAATACAAACAACAATAAGTGTTGGCAAGGATGCTGGTTAAAAGGCACACTCATACATTGCTGGTGGGACTGCAAACTGGTGCAATTAATCTGGAAAGCAGTAATAGAAAACTTGGAGTGGAACCACCATTTGACCCAGCTATCCCACTTCTCGGTCCATACACAATGGACTTCAAAGTGACGCAGCACTTTAATGTTTATAGCAGCTCAAGTCACAATAGCTAAATTGTGGAACCAACCTAGATGCCTTTCAATAGAGGAATGGATAAAGAAACTGTGGTATATATACACAATGGAATATTACTCAGCATTAAAAGAGAATAAAATTATGACATTTGCAGGTAAATGGATGGAATTGGAGAATATTATGCTAAGCAAAGTAAGCCAATCCCCCAAAACCAAAAACCAAATGTTCTCTCTGATAAGTGGATACTGATCCATAATGGGAGATGTGGTGGTTATGGGGACAATGGAGGAACTTTGGTCAAAGGGGAGGGAGGGGGAGAGGGGACATGGGGGTAAGAAAGATAGTGGAATGAGATGGACTTCACTGCCTTAGGTACATGTATGACTGCACATATGGTGCAACTGTACAACACGGTCAACCAGATAAATTAGAAGTTGTGCTCCATTTGTGTACAATAAATCAAAATGCATTCTGCTGTCATATATGCATAATTAGAATAAATAAATTAAAAAGAAATCTAAAAGTGGTTCAGTATGAGGTCCCCAGAAAGGACAATGATCCAAGGGTTGAAGAGAAAGCATGTTCATCTACTTCATAGAAAGGTGCCTTCCATAAGACTGAGAGAATAGAGAATGTACTATCTGCAATGGCTCCTTGGGAGACCCCGGGCACTGCAGACAGCATTTGCACTGAGTATTTGTGGGGACTGGTTAGGAGATTGATGGGAGAAAGGGTTTGCAATCAGTGAAGCCATCTGGGCTCAGATGGACAGAGAAGTTGGTTCAAGGGCAAGGAAGAGGTCTTATGGTCTCATAGTCTTCTTAGAATACCAAGTGGAGGTTGGGGGAAACCTAGCAAAAAGGTAGGAAAATTCCAAAATGAAGGAATCATATTGTTTTTTATATTTTTATTTTTTTGGTATTGGGTATTGAACTCAGGGGCACTTGACCACTAAGCCATATCCCCAGCCCTATTTTGTATTTTGTTTAGAGACAGCGTCTTCCGAGTTGCTTAGTGCTTCGCTATTGATGAGACTGAGTTTGAATTCATGATTCTCCTGTCTCAGCCTCCCAAAGTGCTGGGATTATAGGCATGCACCACTGCACCCGGCCAGATTAATTAATTTTGATACAGGATCTTGCTAGGTTGAGCCAGCTGGCTTAGAATTTGTGATCCTCCTGCCTTAACCTCCAAGAAGCTGGGTTTATAACCATAGATCACCACGTCCTGCTAGGAGTCAGATATTTTAACTGAATTTAGTAGTACCAAATCTGATCTTGTTGAAAATAAAAATTACATTCCTTACTATAAAGAAGATAATAATGACAGTAACAAATTGTACCGAATAAATGATCCTCTTCCTCATGTTGACATTTCCATTTTTTGTTTGTTTGTTTGTTTTTCTGTTGGTCCAGCCACGGGCCTCACACAGGCTAGGCAAGCACTTAACCCCTGAGCCACATCCTAAGCCTGACCACTCCATTTCTTAACTCTACTAAACACTTAAAGCTAGTTTATTTTACAGTTGAGTTTTGTAGAATAATTCACAAATTTTTTTTCCCCTCACATTACTGTCCTTCAAACAAGTTTGACTTATGACCCATTCATCCACCTGAATGGTGATTCCTGGAGTGTTACACACTTGTAGGTATGACAGATGCATTTTTTCTTGTTCTCTATGATAGCATTGCCTAAGTGACTTCGTAGAGAAAAGAGATATGAAGTTAGCAATGTGATGAGAGCTGAGACCCCAGGTTGGTAAAAACAACATCCCATCCTCATATATAACCTACTGTATGCAACCTCTCAACAACTAATTATGAGATAGCTTTGGAGGATGTAGAGTCAAGTGAGTGCAGTGAAGACCCCTTGAGGTTGTGGAGAGGCCCCTCAGACAGCACTGGACAAAGAATACATCACGCACATAGATGTTTACAATTATATATATCATGGATTTCCTCCTTCTCTGCCTTCTATTCTTTGCTGTTTGCTGCAGCCCAGCTTTTCTTTCCATATTTCATATGTGGAAAGAAGAAAGTAGATGGAACATAGCATTCCCAAATTGTGATCAGACCAAATCTATCAGCCTCTGGACATTCCTAATTTCAGAGGGGTGGGAGTGTTCTGGAGGATTAAAAGCAGGGCTTTACACATGTTAGGCAAGGATTCTACCACTGAGCTCTCTCCAGCCCTGGATATTCTTGAATCACAGGATTCTTTGTATTCCCTGAGTGCTGGTTTTTTTTTTTTCCATTTTTTTTTCTTTTCCCAATTTTGTCACAGGAGAATCCCCTTGTTTAGGATATTCATTATTTGTGGACCTCAGAGTCAGGCTTTCCATTCTCAAGGTTGTCACGTCAATAGTTACTGATTGTCACTTCAGTCATTATTGATAATCACCTGCTGTTTACTAAAGCTGTTGTCCAAGTGTAGAGTCTTCTAGGATACCTCCATGTTTTCCTGGCTCCTGTGTTTTCTAGCTACAACCCTAAAGAATTTTTGGGCTCTAAGTGCACAGAAACTTCCTAGTCCTTCAGTACCAGCTACTTGATCTTGTGCAACTTTTCATCTTTGGATTCTGCTGGATGGCTTATTTAATAGTTCATGTTCATGAACTGGAGAGAATCCCCTTCCTGAAATACTTATTGTATTTATTCATTTCTTCCAAAGCTAAGAAAGAATTGATGTATGCCAATCATTTTTGTTTTTCAGTTTCTTTTCTACTATTGACATTTTGTTTTTTTTAGTATATTGAGGATCTGATGTTTTGCCAAAATATTTATTGTAGAAATAATGGCATTGATGTATTTCTTTTCTTCAAAGGTAGGGTGGCCAGTGAGGGCATAAGATTTTGCAGTTTCTCAGTGGTCTTCTTGGTTTTCTCCTTACATCAGTGAGTGGCCATTTCACGAAGGTTGTGGAGTTTACTGTGAACTCCACTTTTGAAGAAAACTTCTGTTTGATTAACATGTGTCATTTCAGTGGACCTCCAATTTTGGTTAAATCATATTGCTTCAAGACTGTCACTAATTCTTCTTGTTATTGTCATCGTTTTTCAACTCCTTTCTTTTAATGCCTTTTCTTCTTTGCTTCTAGTTCTCTGGGGTAGGAGCTGGGTTTGGCTATTGGGTTTGGTTCAATATGCTTGGAGGGAAGTGAATGAAGTATCTCAATTTCCTCCTCTTAATCCAAACTATAGATATACTCTGAGGAGACACTGGCAGACCTCATTATCTGGGGATCCTGTAGTTGTGCTTCCAGGTCAGACCATTTGCCAACTTGGCTTTGTCAATCTCCAGTAGACAGGACCTACACAGTGTTCTTGTTCCAGGCAGAGAAAGGTAAGCTTTTCCTTTAAGAATCCAAAAGGTAAGTATTTTAGGCTTTGTGGATCATATAGTCCTTGTTAAAATGCCTCATTCTTGTCATCATGGCATGAGAAAAGCCATAGATAACATATAAGCAAATACATTTTATTACCAAAAAAAAGTTGTTGTGCTTTGTCCAAGGGTCACTCAAATTCTGGCAGATTGGGTATGGTCTTAATTTCCTTCATCAGCCAAGTATCTACAATCTATGAATGCTCCTTGAGCTAGGAATATTTGTTATAAGCCCTCTCAATTAGTTTGCTATGTTTACTGTAATAATATCCCCCAATCTAAATCTAGATGGCATAAATAGTGAAAATTTATTTTCTAATAGTGTTGAAAAGTTTTAGAGGCAAGAAGCCCCAAACCAAATTGTTGGCAGGATTAGTTCTGAGGGCTGTTCTTCTTCGTCTGTGTGTGTGTGTGTGTGTGTGTGTGTGTGACTGGAGATTGGACTCAGGGCATCACACATGCTAGGCAAGCACTCTAAGTGATGTCCCCAGCCCTTTTAATTTTATTTTGAGATAGGGGCATACCAAACTGCCCAGACTGGCCTTAACCTTGTTGACCTTCCTGCCTTAGCCTCTGGGGTAGCTAGAATGATAAATGTGAACCACCCCACCTGGTTCCTTCTTTTCAAATACAGTTTAGTTTTGATATATTTTCCTTTTAATTATGAAATACTACTTCTTGCCTTTCATTCTTTAGGAGAAGTTGAGAACACAAAATGATGTGAAGAACCAAATCTGAATCAAACCATGGTCCGTGATTGAATGGACCATTGTAATACTCAAAACCTGCGTGGGTCACCAGTGTGCTGGCGTGGGTTGTCATGATGGCTAGGCTGTCCATGACATGCTTCACATCTTCAGATGTGGAGAAAAGAAAGAAATCTCTGTGAAAGTTAACTCCTGAAATAAATATATTGCTTATTAGTTTTGAAAGAATTCAAATATAACCAATAATTCCTCCTTATATGTATTAAAAAATAACATTTATTGAAAGTCTGAGTGATAGGTAGGTATTATTAGGTGGCTTGTTTAAAAAATTGAGAAAAATTTTGTTTCTGCTTTTGTTTATGTTTATAAAATAAGGAATTCATTTTTTTCAAATTTAAGAAAAAGAAAAGAAAAAAAAGATATTCTCCAAAGATATATAATATTTTTGCAGGTTAGTGAGCATGAAATTGTTGCTGATTGTATTATAATTAGTAATGGAAAGCATAGGGATTCCAGCTGTGTTTATTTCATTGTAGTTTGATTATTTGGAGCTGTGGTATTATCAAGAAGAGCACAGGCATTTAATGTGAATTGGCTGGTTAAGAACTGGCTAATTGCAAAATTGTCCCCATCTTAATAATCATGTTACTAATGTAATTGACTTTTTGTTGTTGTTATTGTTGGCAACATTGAATTGCATTTTAGCAATTTGGAATAGCATTTAACTGATATTTATGCTTATGTTCATAAATCTGAGGCATAGTCTTAGGAGAAATTAGGTCAAAATTTTATCTGTACACAAATAAGACCCAGAAAAAAACCTGTAGGGAAAGTATTACTTTTTTTAATATATACTTTCATTACATAATACTGATAGTCCTGCATGTCAAAATTCCTAAGAGCAATTCTGTTTCTGGTCATTAGCATAAAAGAACTGTTTACTAATATTCTGCATTTATTTTAAAAAGCTTTTCAATCAAAGTCCCTTTTATTTAGTATGATTTAGACTTAATTTGTATTTTTTTCCTTTAACTATGAAAAAGTTGCCTTTTATACTTCAGTAGAAGTCGGATACAACTTGACATGGTGAAGCACATGTCAATATGACACAGTAAATATAGCTGAAGTGCACTGAGCAGCTATCCGAGGATTCTGAAAAACAAGTGGAAACAGTCCATGACTTTTCATGGTTCAACTTATGGTTTTGAATTTACTCAGTTTTCTTATTTTACTTGCTTATGGTTTTTTTTTTTGTACTTTATGATGGCACAAAACCATACATGTTCTGTAGAAATTATATTTCAAATTTTGATTTTCTCCTGGGTGTTGGCACACTCGTGGAGCTGCCAGCCACAGTGTCTAGTCAGCCCTGTGACCATGAAGGTAAGCAACTCATACTCTACTTTTTTTTGTGATGCTTAGCTATGGTATTCAATAGGTTAGGTGTACTAAGTGCATTTTCAACTTATGGTAATTTAATTGGAATATAACTCCACTGGTTGGTCACTGAGAATCTGTGTTTTGGGGGGAAACACCAGAACTCAAAATATAACCACACAGGCACTGAGTTTCCTTCCTTCCTTCCTTCCTTCCTTCCTTCCTTCCTTCCTTCCTTCCTTCCTTTCTGTCTTTCTTTCCTTCTTTTCCCATCTCTGGGAAATTCAAAAACAGCATGTATTTAAGGATAGCCAGAAATCCCAAGTCTATCAATAAAGTGAGACTGTAAGAACTCCAAGTGAATCCCACTATTCCTACTTCTGATTAGAGTAGAAGTAGGTCCCTAAAGATTAGGAGGAGAGAATGGAAGAGATACTGCAGATTTATTTTTATTTTTTGTACATTTCATTAAATGATATTTCTTTATTTTCCTCTTTACTATTATTCAAAATGCAATGAGTAAAAACATTTTGTATTTCTGTGTGCCTTAGTATTGATATTGCATGCAACAGTAATACTTTATTAATATTAACTATAGTTTAGTAATATTAAATTTCTTGGTGTTGTACTGAGGCAATACTAGTATTCTTTTTCTTTATAAGAATGTGAGGCTATGCTCCCCAAAATCTCATGGGACTTTGAATATATTTCCAGGAGCGATATTGACAAAAAAATGTATAGTCACTACAGTCCACTTGCAAACACTTCTTAGCCTTGTCCAATTGTGAATGTGTTAGTTCTCTCTGAATGGTGAGTGAAAAGGCATTTGATGAAAGGATGTATTTTACATTTAAATTTAAACAGGATTTAAACAGGAATTCTCCACATGCTTGAAAATGAAGTCTACTTAGGAAAACGGTAGGTCAGACCAGACCTTGCCTAGGCAAAGACAAAAGCCTAAGCTCTTGATGGAAATAGGGTCCCAGTTCTCCATGCTGTAGCTGAGGTCTTTTGGCAAAATTACCAGAAGGATGCAACAGTTAGATAAGGCCTTTAGATTTCTTCATGAAATTTTAATCTGACTCATGTTGTCTTGGCTATCATAGTCAAAACATCTTTTGAGAACAAAGATTGTCTTCAGCAATTTGCATTATTTTAGGATCTTGGGTTCCTTGAGTTGAAAACAATGGGGTAGACAACAGATCTAGTATAGATCCTGCTTGGCTGAAAAGCATCTCTCTCTGTGTGTCTGTCTGTGTGTCTGTATTTTAGTCAGCTTTTTCACTGCTAGGACTAAAAGATCCTACCAGCATAATTATAGTGGAGGCAAAGTTTACTTGGGGGCTCATGGTTTCAGAGGTCTCAGTCCATGGAGAGCAGTCTCCATTCCTTGGGTCTCCAGGTGAGGCTGAACACCATGGCAGAGTGTGTGGCAGAGGGAAGCAGCTCACATGGTGATCAGAGAGCAGAGAGATTCCATGCTCTTGATACAATATCAGGAGCCATATATATGCCCCATAGCCACACCCCCAATGAACCACTTCCTCCAACCACACCTACCTGCCTCTAGTTACCACTCAGTTAATCTCATCAGGGATTTTATTCACTGATTAGGTTAAGGCTGTGATTCAATCATTTCTTCTCCAAACCTTGCATTGTGTCACACGTGAGCTTTTGGGGACACCACATTTAAACCATAAGAGTCTATCTCTCTTTTCTTCTTTTCCTCAATGCATGACCAAAATCAAGCCACTATCTTCCTTGAAAACATCCATATATTTCTTTTTGTCACAGTTTTCTTCCCTTTAATGTAATGGTTCTCTGGCTGGGGTTGTGGCTCAGTGGTAGGGTGCTCGCCTTGCATGTGTGAAGCACTGGGTTTGATCCTCAGCACCACATAAAAATAAACATATTGTGTCCATCTACAACTAAAAAAATTTTTTTAAATAAATAAACAAAAAAAATAACTGAATCCAAAAATAAATAAATAAATAAATGAATAAATGAATAAATAAATAAAGTAAGGGTTCTTGGGAGAACACTCTAAAAACCCAGTTTCCAATATTTAACTCTTTCAATTATATCTGAAAAATATAATTTCCTTCCCTGTTATTCCAATAAAGCTAAGTGAAGCTCATTAAATAAGTTCTCCTTAATCTGGGGATGTAGCTCAGTGATGAAGTGCTTGCCCAGTGTGCATGAGGCCCTGGGTTTGATCTCTAACACCATGAAGGAAAAACAAAAACAAAACAAAAACACCACCACCACCAACAACAACAACACTCCCCGAACTGCTAAAATAAGAAGATCCACATACAGGTTCTCTGGTAGCTGATGCTGATGCTGACATGCTATCCCATTTCTTTGAATTTTTCTCTGTACTTGGTTTTACAACAGTACATGTCCAAAAGCTTGATGCAAGCCTATCTAATGAGAGAAAATCCTTGCCAGCTACTCTGTCAACAGAAGATTAATATCCAGAATGTATAAAGAACTCAAAAAACTTAACACCAACAGAACCCTAGCAATTAATGGATTAAACAGACATTTATCAAATAAAGAAGTACAAATGATCAACAAATATATGAAAAAATGTTCAACATCTTTAGCAATTGGCGAAATGCAATCAAAACTATGCTGATGGCGCATGCCTGTAATCCCTGCACTTTGGGAGGCTGAGACAGGAGAATTGCAAGTTCAAAGCCAGCATCAGCAACTGAGCTAAGCAACTCAGGGAGATCCTGTGTCTAAATAAAACACAAAAGAAGGCTGGGGATGTGGCTCCATTGTGGAATACCCCTGAGTTCAATCCCCAGTACCATAAAAATAAACAATAAAAAAACTACAGAGATTTTGTCTTACTTTTGTCAGAATAGAATCAAGATTTCGTCTTACTCTTGTCAGAATCATATCAAGAATGCAAATAATAATAAATGCTACCCAGGGTACAGGAAAATGAACACATACACTGTTGGTGTTTCTGAAAATTAGTACAACCACTATGGAAAACAGTATGGGGTTTCCTCAAAAGGTCAGGAGTAGAACTGCCACATGATCCAGTTATACCAGTCCTTTGTATTTATTCTAAATAAATGCAGGCAGAATTTTATAGTGATACATGCATATCCATATTTATAGGAGCACAATTCATAGTAGCCAAGTTATGGAACTAACCTAGGTGTTCACCAATAGATCAGTGGATAAAGAAAATGTACATACACACAGTGGAATTTTATTTAGCCACGAATAAAATTTATGTTATTTTCAGAAAAATGGATGGAACATGAGAGCATTTTGTTAAGTGATATAAGCCAAACTCAGAAAATCAAGAGTCATCGTATGTGTTCTCTTATATGTGGAAGCTAGAGAGAAAAAGGGAAAAAAGTGGGAGGATCTGGTGAAAATAGAAGGGAGACCAGTATGGTAGAGTAAGGGAACCATGGGGAGGGAGAGAGAGACAAAGGAGATGTACTAAGAAGTGAAATTGACCAAATTATAAATCTGCATGTATGAATATGTAACAATGAATTCCACTATTATGTATAATTGTAATGCACAGATAGAAATATAAAAACAATAAAAAAACTTCCTAATTGCTAAAATGAAAGGCTCATATCAGCTCTGTGACAACTGATGTTGATGCTGATTGCTTTCCCATTTCTTTGTCCCTCTGTACTTGATTTCAGAGCACTGCATTTCCTTATTCTATATGTCCAACTCTTTCTAGAATTCATCTTTGCCAGTTCTAAAAAAAATGTTGTTTCCACCAACTTCTAAGAGTGGGTGAGATGCCTAGATCACAACATCCACACTCACATTTTTAACTGTCACCTAAATGCTGATGATTCCCACATTTATGTCTTTAAACTAAATCCAACTACTAGCCATGCCCTAAGTTTCATTCTGTCTTTCCCTTACAGGAATAGAAGTGTTTGCTTTGTGTAAAACTACCAACAACCCAAATAATGGTTTACACTCAGCCTCTCTTGCAGATAAGTGGGCTCATGACCAAACACTGGCCCATGGGATATAAGTAGACATATTAGGAGGCATATTAAGACCTTCCTTAGAGGAGAGCACACACACACACACACGCATGTGCACCTGAAAGGACAATACTAACACCATCTTAAGACTCTGGGTCTTTGTCCAATCAACCTGGCAGCCCCCTCCCAGTTCCTGAAAATTGTGACACACTTAACAGCACCCTGCTCTGGTGCCAGTGAGTCATTTCGCAATTTGGGCCAACCAATCAGGAAACTAAACATTGGGCCTACTACAGCCAAGACTATCAGTCTAAAGGTCAACTGACCCCACACTGACCTCACCTACCTTTACCCAATCCTATAGTGACAAGACTACGGTTCCCTTGCGCACTTTCCTATACTCAATCATGTAACACCAAGGCATGTACTCCCCTGCTTGTGGTTGAAACCCATAAAAATCCCCACTCCCTTAGACTCGGGCCGCACCTCCCTACCACTGCGTTGGTGGAAGTGTGTGGTCCCTGCTCGAGCTTGTAATAAAAGACCTTTTGTGATTACATCGGAATTGGACTCCTGGTGGTCTCTGGTGGTCTCATGAGCTTGGACATTACATTTGGGGGCTTTTCTGGGATTCCCCAGATCCCCAGGACCCCCTGAACCTAAGGGTCAAACACCAGCTGGTAAGAACTCTGTGTCTGTGTTGTGTGTATGTCTTCTTGATCAGTGCGTCCCAGGAGACAATTCTGCCGACCCAAGATGTGCCTAGGCGTACGCGCTGGAGGGCACTGGTCGGGGTGGTCTGAAGACGTTCCAGACCCCACTGGTGATGATGGAGTGCCTCACGCTCTGCTTCTGCGGGAGAGGATGGCCATCGCGGCAGTTGCACGTCTGGCTCCGTCTCCAACTGATCATTTTAGGATTTGCGTCTGAACAGCAGTCGGTAAGCGTCTGTGTCTGGCCAGCCTTGTGGTTTCTGTCTTTCTGTTTGTCTTTTTGTGTGTCTACCTGACTGAGATTGACGAAATGGGACAAATGCAAACTGAGTCTTATTTTAGATCATTGTAAGGATGTTAGGAAAAGAGCTAAAGGGCTAGAACTTGAAGTCAGGAAAGGGAAGTTTTCTGTCTTTTGCAGCAATAAAGCAGCAAAATGTAACAAGTGTTTTTTACACAGCTGGCTACTCACCCTGCAGCGACCCCTCCCCCACGGGCTCTCAGGCAGCTCCAAAGCCTCCAAGCTGCAACTTAGTAAAGACTTCAGTAAACCAAGCTACTGGAGAAGAGACCAGTCTGCAACCCAAGGGAAAAAAAAAGTCTTTTACCAGTCGTCTCATTTTTTTCTAAGACTCTTGCTTTTCTTAAGTTCTATATGTTTTTTGAGCTCATGACCTTAATCCTTCACATCTAGGATAATGTTTTCTGATCAGTCCTATTTTTATTCAAAAATGGAGTTTTTTTTTTTTTAAACGTCTAACATTGCAATGGAAATCCATCCGCAGGCCTTTACTATTGTTGTGTTGTACGTCTATATGTGTGTGTGTCTGTGTGTGTACCATGTACATGATATCAAAATTGGCACTGATAATGAGCACTCATGAATTAACACCTAAAAAATGGATCCAAATACCTTTGATTCATATGATTCAAAAGTTTAATTTAAATTGTGTAAACAAATTAAATTAATGAGGTCTTTAAAAATCACTACCTCATGTTTTTCTTTCCAGACAGTTGGACAATGAAGGATTTAAAATTGCTTTGTCATCACTAAAACAAAATTACTTAAAGCCCAACAGGTATAATTCTATATACTTAAACATTGTGTTTTCATAAATGGTAAATGAATGTAATTCTCTAACGCAGCCTAATTCTATCTTAAGATTGAAAGCCAGCTTGACAAGAGGTCATAAAAGTTTATTTTTTGTTTTACTTGCTTGGACCATGTTTGGCTTTATTAGGTAATTGCCCTCCTTAAAATCTAAGTGGCACCCTCATGCTGGAACCTGAGTTCACTCCCTATCTAGGATGTTGAGCCATGTAAATCATTGACTTGCTACCTGCCTCTGTATTGCTACTGCCAGAACCTTGTTAGTTGTAAACCTAACTTTATGATTCTCTGTGTTGCAGACTTCCATGCTCCTGGATGCTTAAAGGGGACTCTCACTGCTTAAAGGGGACAGCCACTGTACAGCTGATTTGTGTATACAGTGTAGGCTTGCTTAATTTGATTTAAAAATTGGAGTCAATTATCCTTTCTTTGTGTTCTGGGTTCTATACATGGAGGCCTGAAGGTTTCTACTGTTTCATTTAAAGTACTATAAATAACAAAGTATTTCTTATCATTGAAATGGAGTAATTTGCCTAAATTCAGAAATTTACAAGGATTGTTTTGGGATGTGAACAGAAGGAATTAAAGATTCTAGATATGGTACTTAGTGGAGGGAAAAAGGAAGTGTTTCTGGGTAAGAAAATCTTCATATGGTAAAAGAAACAAGAGGATTTAAAGTAAGTGTTCAAGAAAGTTTAGAGTAAGTGATAAAAGGATCGAAATAATGAGAGTCTAAAATGAAGGGTAAATTTCAAAGCTTTATGTTTATGGCTAACTTGACTATAATTAATACAAGCTTATTTAATTTAGACTCTAATGTACTGATATGAAGCAAAATCCTGCAGAGATAGATGCAGGATTCATCCCCTTAAGGCACCCAAGTTGGGATTACAACATGGCAGAAGGAGCGACTCCTGGTCTATCGCCGGGCTCTATTGGCAGGTCTCAAGGCGGCTGCACGCTGATCTACTAATTTGACTAAAGTTTATGACATTAGGCAGAAAAGAGACAGAATAAAAATTTGGCTAGAATCTTCCTAGTGGCCACATTGGAGCCGAATGAAAGAAAAAAGAAAACTGAGACAAATTGCTGGAGGTGGAGAAGAAAGACCACAAGAGAACCACCGTCCAGCACTAGGTAAGAACCAAGGTGCCTATTGTAAGGAAGAGGGTCACTGGGCTAAAGACTGCCCCCAAAAGAGACCCAAGACCAAGGTAATGTTCACTGAGGAGGATGACTAGAGGGGATGGGGTTCAGAACCCCTCCCCTAGCCCAGGGTAACCCTAAAAGTGGAGGGGAGGCCCATAGACTTTCTGATTGACACTGGAGCCCAACACTCAGTCTTACTCCAGGCTAATGGACCAATGTCAGACCGTAAATCTTGGGTCCAAGGGGCAATTGGGACTAAACAATACTCATGGACTACCCGAACAACTGTTGATTTGGGGATAGGATGGGCAATCCATTTATGGTGATTCCTGATTGCCCCTATCTACTACTTGGAAGAAACTTGCTCACAAAAATGCAGGCCCAAATTTCTTTCAGGCCTGACAGGGCCCATGTGCCTGATACTCAAAGAAGACCTATACATGTCTTAGTTATGGACTTACAGGAAGAATATAAATTATATGAAGGACCTAATTCTCCAGACAAAGATATAAAAGACTGGTTAAAAGAGTTCCCACTAGCTTAGGCTGAAATGGGAGGCATGAGGGAAGCCAAATGTAGACTCCCTATTATGGTTGAACTCAAACCAAGTGCCCAACCCATATGAGTCAAATAGTACCCTATGTCCTGGGAAGCTAAGAAGGGCATTACTCCTCATATACATTGCCTATTGGAATTGGGGATACTCCAAAAGTGTCAGTCAGCCTGGAACACTCCTTTACTGCCAGTAAAAAAACCCAATTCTAATGATTACCGGCCAGTCCAAGATCTCCGTGAAGTCAACAAGTGGGTAATAGATATCCACCCAACAGTGCCTAATTCTTATACTTTGTTAAGTTCCCTTTCCCCAGAACATCATTGGTGCACAGTCTTAGATTTAAAAGATGCTTTCTTCAGCCTCCCGTTGGCACCCAAGAGCCAAGAGATATTTGCCGTGGAGTGGCATAACCTGGATGCAGGCACCAATGGACAGCTTACATGGACTAGATTGCCTCAGGGGTTCAAAAACTCTCCAACCCTTTTTGATGAGGCTTTACATGAAGATTTGGGTGAGTACCGGACAGATCACCCTAACTTGACTCTTGCGGTATGTGGATGACCTCCTGATTTCAGCTTCCACCGGGGAGGCCTGTTTGGAGGGAACAAGGGACTTACTACAGGTCCTTGGAGATAAGGGATACCTGGCTTCTGCCAAGAAGGCCCAAATTTGCAGAGCCGAGGTAACCTATTTGGGTTACATACTCCGACAAGGACAAAGATGGCTATCACAAGCCCGAAAAGAAACTGTACTGGCCATATCAGAGCCAACCTCACCATGCCAGGTAAGAGAGTTCTTGGGGTCCGCAGGCTTTTGCCAGTTATGGATTCCAGGATTCGCCAAGATAGCAAAGCCACTATATGAGGTCACTAAAAAGACTGGATAATTTCACTGGGCCGATGCCCAAAGACAAGACTTTGAGCAGATAAAAACTACTCTATTGACAGCACCAGCTATGGGAATACCTGACATTACTAAACCATTCCACTTGTATGTGGATGAGTGGAAGGGAGTAGCTAAGGGAGTATTGATTCAGAAACTGGGCCATGGCAAAAGTTGATAGCCTATTTATCAAAAAGATTGGACCCTGTGGCCTCAGGATGGCCTCCATGCCTGCGCATTATCATAGCCACAGTCATACTCATAAAGGACGCTGATAAGCTCACCTTGGGGCAGAACTTGGCTATAACCACCCCTCATGCCACAGAGGCTGTTCTTAAACAGCCTCTAGACCGATGCTTCAGCAATGCCAGAATGACTCATTATCAGACTCTGTTACTAAACCCTGCAAGGATTGAGTTTCAAGCCCTGCTGCTCTAAACCTGGCCACATTTCTTCCAGACCCAGACCTGGACAGGCCAATTCATGACTGCTCTGAAATATTGGCCAGAGTACATAATCTCAGGGCTGACTTAACGGATGTGCCCTTACAGAATGTAGATTGCACCTGGTACACTGATGGGAGCAGTTATATTAAGGACAATACTAGGAGGGTGGGGGTAGTGGTGACCACAGAAACTGAGGGTTAGGGTTAGGGTTAGGGCTCAATTGCTGCCCCTGGTACCTCAGCACAAAAGGCCGAGCTCATAGCCCTCACTAAAGCTCTGGAATTGGGAAAGGGACTAGCTGTCAATATATGTACTGACAGCTGTTATGCCTTTGCCACTGCACATGTGCACAGAGCTATTTACCAAGAAAGAGGCCTATTAATGGCAGAAGGAAAGCCAATTAAGAACAAACTAGAAATCCTAAACTTACTGAAAGCCTTGTGGCTCCCCAAGAGATTGGCCATCATACATTGCCCAGGACACCAAAAAGGAGATTCAGCAATAAGTAGAGGTAACAACCTAGCAGACCAAAGAGCAAGGTAAGTGGCCTTGGGAGAGCCAACCATGGCCATCACCCTCCAGGACCCAGGAAATCCGAAGTTGCCAGAGTAGCATGAATATACACCTGAGGAGAAACAATGGGCCAGGAATCTTCCCATGTCACAACAAATTAAAGGATAGTGGTACTTGCCAGATGGTAAGATAATACTTCCAGGTAAATTGGCAGAAGACATACTCCAGAAAATCCATCAGACCACCCACATGAGGACTAGATGAATGATAGACACGGTGCAGCAGGCTGATGTAAAAATCAAGGATGTCCATGCTAAGATAGACCAGATTGTGACTAATTACAAGGCTTGCCAGTGCACTAATGCAATCCCCAATGCCAGATGCCTGAGGACTTGGCTAGGAGGTAAGCGTCCTGGGGCCTATTGGGAGGTGGATTTTACAGAGGTCAAGCCTGGATTTGGATACTGCTACTTGCTGGTTTTTGTTGACACTTTCTCAGGATGGACTGAGGCGTTCCCAACCAAAACAGAAACCGCAAAGATAGTTGCAAAGAAGCTATTAGAAGATATTCTTTCCAGGTATGAATTTCCCCAAATGATTGGGTCTGATAATGGACTGGCCTTTATTTCTAAGGTACGTCAGGATGTGACGACCTTTCTGGGGCAAATTGGAAATTACATTGTGCTTATAGGCCCCAGAGTTCAAGACAGGTAGAAAGAATGAATCGGACCCTAAAGGAGACCTTAACTAAATTGACCTTAGAGACCAGCAGAGACTGGGTGTCCCTCCTCCCCTTCGCCCTATATAGGGTAAGGAACTCACCTTACCAGATGGGTCTAACCCCCTTTAAAATTATGTTTGGCACTACTGCCCCCATTGTCCCTAAACTACAAGAACAGGTCCTAGGTGAATTCTTAGATGCTGACTTACTATTTAAACTGCAGGGGACCCAGTGGGCCCACCGGCATGTATGGCCCAAGTTGCGTGCCTTGTATGAGGCTGGACCTCCTCCTGAACCCAACCGCTTCCACCTGGAAGACTGGGTTTATGTCAAGTGTCACCAACAAGGGACTCTCGAACCTCGCTGGAAAGGACCATTCATCATCCTGTTGACAACTCCAACTGCACTCAAGGTCGACAGAATAGCAGCTTGGATTCATTACACCCACGCCAAACCTGTGGATCCTTTTGCCACCAAAGTGATGGGGCCTTTACTAATCCTACTATTAATCCTCACATTTGGACCATGTATCCTCAATCGGCTTATGTCCTACATAAAGGAGACACTAGGAGTAATTCAGTTAATGGTTACAAGAACACAATATCAGACACTGTCATCCGAGTCTGAAAACCAAGATTGGTTTTAGTTACTACTAGAGGGGGAAATGAAAGGGCAAGACCAACGCCATCTTAAGACTCTGGGTCTTTTTCCTATCAACCCAGCAGCCCCCTCCCAGTTCAAAAATTGTGACACACTTAACAGCACCCTGCTCTGATACCAGTGAGTCATTTCACAATTTGGGCCAACCAATCAGGAAACTAAACATTGGGCCCACTACAGCCAAGACTATCAGTCTAAAGGTCAACTGACCTCACACTGACCTCATCTACCCTTACCCAATCCTATAGTGACAAGACTACGGTTCTCTTGCGCACTTTCCTATACCCAATCATGTAACACCAAGGCATGTACTCCTCTGCTTGTGGTTGAAACCCATAAAAATCCCCACTCCCCTAGACTCGGGGCCGCACCTCCCTATCCGCTGCGTAGGTGAAGGTGTGTGGTCCCTGTTGGAGCTTGTAATAAAAGACCCTTTTGTGATTACATCAGAATCAGACTCCTGATGATCTCTGGTGGTCTTGTGAGCTTGGGCATTACACACCTATTTTTTTTCTTTGTCCCTGCATCCTTGCTGTGATTTGAGACATAGCTGTTACATTCCTGGACTCAGAAGTCAAAGCCACAGATTGCAGAACAACAAAAATGAAAGTAACTCTAGGTTCTCCTTAGAAGAAGAGTTTCCCCAGGCAAGCCAATTACAAGCAGTGAATCTCAGCACTGTTCACTTCAGCCAGGAAGATTGGCTCATGCTCTTTCTCTTAATATAAAATCAGGGATATTTAATGAGTATTTCCAAATTTTCTTGAATCTTTCCTTTTCTTCTCCATTACATTTATTTCTGCAGTCTTTTTGCCTGTTACTATTATCTACTTAGTTGCTATTTACACTTTTTGTGTCATTTACCTTATTTATTCTATTATTTACCTTATTTATTCTATTATATACCCTACTAGGTAGTATTTCCCCACATCCACTTACTTACATGTATGCTTTGGGAATGCAAAACTTAGACACCAAAACAACTTTCCTTTCTTGCGTCTCTGCAAATTTTGTTCCCTCCGAGCAGTGGGGCCTTTCTGGTACCTTCTCCCCAGGGTCTTCCTAGAAGACTTTCACTCATACACAGGGTTATAAAATATCTCTACACTTAGAAGCAGATAGTTTATCAAGACCAAATTATAAATAAGTCCACCAGAATGAATCCAAACACAGATCAGGCACAGTGGCACCCACGTGTAATCCCAGCCACTGGGAAGGATAAGAAAGGAGCATGACAAATTTGAGGCCAACCTTAGCAACTTAGCAAGACCCTCAGCAACTTAGGGAGATACTGCCTCAAAATAAATAAATAAATAATAATAATAATAGTAATAATAATAATAATGATTAGGGATGTGGCTCAGTGGTAAAGCTCCCTTAGGTTCAATCCCTAGTACCAGTACTGAGAAAAAAAAATCTAAGAGACATGAGCAGTTTAAAATGCCTACAAATTTAAACTTTTAACTATAGAAATACTCTTAATTGTTCTTACAGAAAGTAAATAAAATCAATGTGATTCAAATCACAAAGTCATAAAACTATGTCCTTTTATAGCTGGATAAAACCGCTTTTATTTAATATAGTGCTAACTGTTTTTAAAGAAAGGATTCTAGTTTATAGAGAAAGGCATACTTTACCCTATTTTGTGCATTGATAGCTTGCAATGGTCACAATTTTCTAAGTCCAGCAAGAGTTGAAGAGGGTCTATCTACTACATTATGGAATCTCTGTTCAAGCTCAAGCCTGAACATTTTGCTATGCCACTTTGATCTCCAGGTCAGATGCCTATATATGCAAAGTTAAAGTAGAACTGGTTTAGAGGGTTTTACAATAAGTATTCAACTTACTTAAGTGAATGGTGAGTTACTGATCTCAGGGATGTGTGATAAGACTGAAGGAGAACACTTGACTATGAAAGAAACAGTGATAGAACAGTTTAAGAAATCTCCACACACAGATAAGGACAGATATTTGAGTTAATGATCTATATTCAGCAAAATCATAAAAGGTTCAGTAGATTACTAGAGGCCTAGTGCTGGGTTGGGGAAGGGAAAATGAAGAAATGTTCTAAACTTAGATTATGATGGTTGAACAACCACATACACTTACTAAAAATTACTGAATTGTACACTTAAAAATAAGAGAATTTTATGATGTGCACATTATATCTTAATAAAATAATTTTTAAAAAGTAATAGGTTGGAGTCAAGAGATTTGGAGCAGGAATAACAATATTTGGAAACCATTTGTGGTTCTCATGACCAGTTAAAGGGACCAGACATTTGAACTTAAAAGCCCTCAGATAAATGAGAGAAAGAGTTTCTATTCTTAAAGCTTAAAGAATAAAAACTGAGTTAGAGCTAAAATATGTAGAAAGGCTAAATTTAACACATTAAGAGGAAAGTAAAACAAAGAAAAATAAAAGCAAATGGCTAAGACGTTTATGAAAAAGTGTCCAACACTGATCTAACTGCAAATG
The DNA here is from genome assembly GCA_028644305.1 of Xerus rutilus. NCBI lineage: Eukaryota > Metazoa > Chordata > Mammalia > Rodentia > Sciuridae > Xerus > Xerus rutilus. Next base: position 81,520,961 of record CM053402.1, on the reverse strand, counting down.
CAAACAAAAAAGGAGTAAGTTTTGATTATCTAATGAGTGAAGATTTTTAAAAGGGACTAAAATCCATTTGTTCCTGGAGGAAATGTAAATTAGCACACCTGGGTAGTTCACTTGTGAATTGGGGCTGTGGCTCAGTGGAGTGCTTGCCTAGCATGCATGCAAGAGGCCCTGGGTTTGAGCCTCAGCACAGCAAAGGAAGGTTTCAGTTATGTGCCTTTGCAAAAAACAGTGTCTTAAGGGGTTATCCAGTATGCTTTCAGAGATTTAGGAATAAGAATGTTTAAAGAAGAAATATGTATAATTTCAAAAAATTCAGGTTCTTTCCAAAATTTAGGCTTTGCATTTCTCTTCCTCACTGCCTTCTTCCCTTCCCCCTTCCTCCCCCTTTCTCTCTGTCTGTTCTTTGGCTATGGCTATGATTTGCAAAACAATGCTAAAGATGACTGTACCACCAGTTAAGTGAAAATATTTTTGACCCTTTTCATAATAACATCTCAGAAACATTCTCACAATAAAATATAATAATTATTTTGATAAGTTTTCTATTGGAAATCCAGAGCAAATATATTTAATGGCAAAATGTCAGAAAGCCATAGACTGTGCCTGTAGTCTTTCCTTAAAATTGTAAAAAGTACAGTATTGGACTTCATGTTTCTTTTATTTTTTCCAAAACCTGTTTATGTTCTTTGTTTCTCATTGTTTGGGGTTGCTACAGAACACTGGTTTTTGGTGTTATGCTAGTTGCTTAAAATAATTTGAGATTCTAATCTGTTATGGTTTGGATGTGAGGTGTCCCCCAAAAGCTCACTCATGTGTGAGACAATGCAAGGTTTGGAGAAGCAATTATTGGGTTATAACCTTAACCAAATCAGTGAATTAATCCCTGATGGATTAACTAAGTGGTAACTGGAGGCAGTGGTTCATTGGAGTCGTGGTTATGGTGTATATATATTGTATCAGGAGTGTGGAATCTCTCTCTCTCTCTCTGCTTTTGATCATTTTGTGAGCTGCTTTCCTGCATTACACTCTTCCACTGTGATGTTCTGCCTTAGCTCAAACCCTGAGGAATGGAGCTGGCCTATGGACTAAGACCTCTGAAACTGTGAGCACTCAAATAAACTTTTCCTCTTCCACAGTTGTGCTGGTCAGGTCTTTTAGTCACAGCAGCAACAAAGCTGACAAAAACAATATTTTGTTTGATCACCTTGGAAGGTTTTAATAAGATAGGAAATATTAATTTTCTAATGAAATTGTATCTTGTTCAAAATAGATCAATTAAAAAAGGAGGGAACCAACATAATTTGCTCCTGAGCTTGGACTCTTGTGTTTGCATAGTACAAACTGGAGGGACCACCAATCTCCACTTCTGTGTACCCACGGGGCTCACTGTCTCACTTCTTTCCACACTAGTCAGATTCCATCCTATCAGTGTTTCCTTCCCATGCTACCCTGAGCAAAATAACACACTTATACTCACAACCATAGCACTTAGAGCACGACTGTGTAGTGCAGCAAATATTAAGCTGTTAGCACATTTATTATCTATCTCCTTATTCTAGATATGAACTCAACTATGTTAAAGTTTGCTCTTTAGTTCACTGAACCGTTCTAAGAAAAATGTGTCAAATGATTAATAAGTATGGTTGAATGGATGAAACCATGAAGAAGTAGAGTGAGTGAGAATAGTGCTGGAGGTTAACTCATCCAATCTATGCTACCATCCCAACTTATCTAGAACAGATGGATGGACCTGACCCTAGTATCTGTTCAGTAATTCCGAGGCAGGTTCCAAGAACTGAATTCCTAATAAGATGCTGATGTTTATGCTGCTGGTCTATGCAAGGAAATTTTTGTACTATGTGAAATGATGTTTTTACACAATTGTTTAAATTATGTATTGAATCAATTCATCTTTTTCTTCTTAAGAATCATCAATGATGTATCCAAGGTATAATTCTTTGAAGTTACTGTGACCACTAAATGTTATACCTCTAGTCAGGATACTGGAGTCAACTTTTAAGTATAATGGAAGTAATTACATGTATGATACTGTTTTTTAATGGCATTTTTTAAAAAAATATAAAAATGTGCTAAAATGCACATAGTACAAAATTTACTTTCTTAATTATTTTAAAGTGTAGAGTTCTAAGGTAAGTACATTTATATTGCTCTGTAGCCAGTCTTCAGAACTCTTACAGTTTGAAAACTGAAACTCTAAGCCCATTAAATAATAATTTCCTGTTTCTCCCTCCCCCAACCCCTGGAAACCACCACTCTACTTTCTGTTTACATCAGTTTGACTCTTCTATACCTTATATAAATGTAACCATACAGTATTTGGCTTTTCTGGTGACTGTCTTATTTCACTTAGTCTAACAGCCTCAAAATAAATGCATGTTATAACAGGTCAAAATTTCCTTCCTTTTAAAGACTGAATAATAAATATTTTATTCTATGCATATAACACATTTTTATGCATTCATCATCACTGGAAATTGGGTTGCTTTTTTTTGGAATATTGGGAAAGATGTTCTGAATATGGATGTCCATTTGCTATGAACATGGGTGTACAAATGTCGTTTGGGGCTCCACTTTCAATTCATTTGGACATATACCCAGAAATAAAACTGCTTGATCATTGGTAATTCTATTTTGTGTTTTGTTGTTGTTGTTGTTGTTACTGGGGATTGAACCCAGGAGTGCTTTACTACTGAGCTACATCCCCAATCCTTTTTATTTTTATTTTTTAATTTTTTGTACCGGGAATTGAACTCAGGGGTACTCAACCACTGAGCCACATCCCTATTCCTATTTTGTGTTTTACTTAGAGGCAAGGTCTCACTGAGTTGCTCAGTGCCTCGCCATTGCTGAGGCTGGCTTTGAACTCTCTATTCTTCTGTCTCAGCCTCCCAAAGTGTAGGAATTACAGGTGTGCGCCACCGCGTTCGGCTTTATTTTTTATTTTGAGACAGGGTCTCTCAGTTGTTTAATACCTTGCTAAGTTGCTGAGGCTGAATTTGAACTTGTGATTCTCCTGCCTCTGTCTCCCAAGTCACTGGGATTACAAGCCTATGCCATGATGCCTGGCTTCTAGTTTGAATTTTTAAAGGAAACTCCACAATGTTTTCTATAGTAGTTGCATCATTTTTACATGATAACTAAAGAGTTTCAGTTTCTATACATCCTAGTCAATAGTTGTTCTTTTCTTTTTTTTAATTGTAGTCCTCAGAATGAGTATGAGGTGATATCTTATTGTGGTTTTCATTAACATTTCCTTAATAATTAGTGATGTACAATGCTCCTTATTTTTGTTTGTTGATTTTTGTGGTACTGGTGATTGAACCCTTGACCTTAGGCATGCTAGGTAAGTGGTATTACCATGGAGCTACATCCCCAGTCCTTTAAAATTTTTATTTTTTTGAGACAAGAGCTTGCTAAGTTACACAGGCTAGCCTTGAACTAATGATCCTCTTGCCTTAGCTTCTTGAGCAGCTGGGATTATAGGTGTATGTCACTAGGGTCAACTCCAATGATACTTTTAAACTGTATTGTGATTCAGTTCAAGAGTCCCATGGGAGCTGACTGAGGTGGCACATGCATGTAATGCCAGAAACTCAGGAGGCTGGGGCAGGAGGATTGCAAGTTTGAAGCCAACCTGGGCAATTTAGTAATACACTATCTCAAAATAAAAAAATAAAATGGATTGGGGATGTAGCTCAGTGGTAGAGTGGTCCCTGGATTCAATCCCCAGTATCCTCTTGAAACAATCTCCCCTAAAAAAAAATCCCCCTTGGAACTCCAAAGAGTCCTATGAACTACAGAGTACATTAAGATAGAGTCAACATTATCCTGAACTAATTTGTCTCAAGAGGACTTTGGGTATTTCTGATCACTTCTACATCATGTGATGTACACATCACCAAGTCCTCCTTCTCTCCCATTCCTCAAAGAATTTCCTTCCTAGATTTTATTTTTTCACAACTCACCTATTTTCATTTTTTATCCCTTAAGGTTCAAATCAAGTGGTGTACATCTATAATTCTAGTGGCTCTGGAGGCTGAGACAGGAGGATTGTGAGTTCAAAGCCAGCCTCAGCAATTTAGTAAAGCCCTAAGCAACTTAAGGAGACCCTCTCTCTAAAAACAACACAAAAATGGGATGGAGATGTGACTCAGTGGTTAAGTGCCTTTGGGTTCAATGATCCCTTGTATGGAAAAAAAAAGATTCAAACCAAAATGCTCTTTCAATTCTAGATTCACCTAGAATATTTTTCATTGTTCTCAGATTATTTCACTTATATCCTTATTTTATTTGGTCCTTATAGCTGGCATTTGTATCAATGTCTCCCTTAATTAATATTAAACAACTTTAAATGGGATACTGGACTTGATATCTTCTTTAATTTTTCCAGAATTTTGGGGGGTACTTGGAACAATCATTAGAAATGAATGGCTGCAGGTACATATTCTAGAAGAGTGTATACTTATGTGTTTTATAACATGTGAGTCAAATGAGAGACCGATATGGCCCATTCTTATCCTAATGGTATTAGCTGATGTTCTGGGATTCTAAATACCCAAAATTTTACCTACTTTATTCAATCTGAGAAAAAATTCAAATCAGACAATTATAACTCATATAAAGCTGATTATGGTAAAATAATTCCATTCAACCTTGTAGCCTTTTTCATACCTGTAAAACAGAGTACAGCTAAATAATAATTTTTTTTTTCATATTTTAAAACTGTGGTAACTATGTTTCAAAACCCAAACCCACAGTCAGTTTACTGTATTGTGTTTGGAAACACAGAATGTATTTCTTAAGCATTAATGGTTTCTCTCTCTTTCTTCCTTTCTTCCTTTCTTCTTTCTTTTTGTAAGATTTACACTCACCATCTTTACTTACAGCATGCACATATGGCTATTTACATAATCTCTCTCCTAATATACTCAGGTCACACACACAAAATTCCCTCTAAGACAAACATCATGCTATTATCAACTAGGTGCCACAAAATAAAAGATATTTTAATATTGTATTGAAAAGAATCGCTTTGAGCTCTAAGTGCTTAGAGAACAAGTAAGTGCCTCTGTATATAATTTTCAATCAGTCTCTGTATTGTTCAGGGAAGTAGATGACAGTATAAGCACCTGTAAGTATTGTATTCAGAGGACTATAGGAAACAGAAAGAATATGAGGCTAAGGTAGGCGGACAGGTTGATTTAGTAGCAACAGGGGCCTGATATTTTTCAGGTACAATTGTAATAGCTCTATTATGTAGGACAATGATTTTCAAAGATTTATGGTAAATACATACTGTAGCAAAATAAGTTAATTAATAAATTGATTTAAAAAAATCTTCCAGTATTCTTACTTGGAGGCAGATCCTGCATTTTGGGAATATAAAAACACTCCCTGAAATGGCTCAGTGTATCTTCCTCATCTAGGCGGAGAGCCACTCGTTCATCTGTTGGGTGGCATCTGAGCTCAGCTGCGATGCGTTGCACTGTGTCAGATGGCAGCTCAAGAGGTGAAGGCTCCATCACAGCTGTTCTCTGAAAGAAAGAGATAGTAAAACAATCTAGCTGCCATCATTTTCCTGCAGAAAATTAGTTCTTTATGAAATACATCTTTTAAGACCAAGTTTCCCATTTCCTAACGTCACAAGTAATATAATTAATCAACTAGTAAACCCTATGCCTGAATTTCTCTCATATGTAAAATGAAGAAAATATTAGTAATTTAAGAATGTTGAAAGGACCAGATTAGATAATAGCGTTCAGGACAGAGTAAGTTTTCAATAAATGTAAGCCCCTTTCTTCTTCCCCTTCCTTCCCTTCCCTTCCCTTCCCTTCCCTTCCCTTCCCTTCCCCCTTCCCTTCTCTTCTCCCTTCCCTTTCCTTCTCTTCCCTTCTCCCTTGCAGTCCCTGCCCTTCTTCCTTCCCTTCTCTTCTCCCTTCCCTCCCCTTTCCTTCCCCCTTCCCTTCCTTTCCTACCTTCCTTTCTATATTGGATGTTGAACCCAGTGGGCTCTGCTGCTGAGCAACATTCCCAGCCCCTTCTTAATTTTTACTTTGGGGCAGAATCTCTGTAATTTGCCCAAGCTGGCCTCAAACTTTCCATCCTCTTTCCTCAGCTTCCCCAGAAGCTGGGATTACAGACATGAGACATTATGCCTGGCTTTTTAAAAAATTTTATTATTTAGAAATCTATCTAGATGTTTATAACTTCATCCCATTTCCTTTAGATGTATTACTAGGAGGTAACAGTGAAAATGCCTTTGTGTAGAAAACCAGTGTCCCACCTAGCTTGCCATTCTCCCTACCACCTCCACTATCCCAGCCCCACTGGTTCTTGAACCACAGCTTTAATAAAACTGTAGGAATATTGATAAAAACTTACTTTCACTTTAAATGTTAGCATGTTTGCCATATGTATACCAAAGAGACCCACTCACCTTCTACTGATGAGGAGAAATGCATTCTTTTTTAACATCACATGTATCATCTGAGAATAGACAGGACCCTAAAGTATTTCTTCAAACTACATTCTTTTCTGTTCTATCATCATTTAATGTTTCCCATTGTTTGGGAAAGAATGCTTATTCTTTCTAAAGAGGATAAATTAATATAGAGATTTATTCACATATTTTTAAACTTCACTAAAGTTTCTTTGCTTATTTATTCATTTATATTTCCCCTCAATTTTGGTATTTTCTTCTTATTTTGAAGTTGAGCAAGAGAGGTATTATTAGAGGAAAAAATCGTTAGGTCAACTTGATTTACATGTTATAGTTCAGCTAACTTCATTTATATGTGCCTCCATTTAAACTCTTGTAATGAATATTTATCGAGCCCTGACCATGTGGCCCCTGCACTGGTAAAACAATAGTGTTAAGATGGCATATAATTGCAAACTTCTTACAGCTTACTTTTTGTGGAAGAAAGGACAAATAAGTAATGCAATTTTATCGTTTCAAGGGCTCTAAAGAAACAGCAAAGTAGAGTCATTGGGTGTGGAATTGTTACCCTGGCAAGAGGATCCAGTGCATTTTTTCTGAGGAAGAGATACATGAGCCTTTCTGAAGCATGTTATGAAGTGAGCCATGTGAAGACCTGCACCTAAAGCAGATGACAAGTGTGAAGGTCATGAGGAAGAGATTGGCTTAGCCTGTTCAAACAGCACACTTAAGGGAAGCAGGGGGCAGGGGTGGGAGTAAAGACCATGATGTAGAGTATGTAGACGGAGAAATGAATCATGAACTTTTAAGGCTAGAAATAAGTTCAGATATTTTGTAACTTGAATGGAAAAACACTGGAGAGATTGTTTTTTGTTGTTTGTTTTTGTTTATTTCTCAGTGCTGGGGATTGTACACACCAAACAAGGGCTGTACCACAGAGCTATATCCTCAGCATAATACTGGAAAGTTTTGAGTACCAAAGTGAAATGATATAATTTTACACTAGATAAAAATCATTTTGCATTGTGACAAAGTATAAAAATTGAAAAATAGAGACAAATTAAGGTTATTACAGAAGTCCAGGGTACTTTTGGTGGATAAATTTGATCAAAAAGGGAAAGATAGAAGAGTGTAGACTTATGATACACTTTGTTAGAAAAAGTAGATAGGACTGTGGCAGATTCTCTCTGATGAGGACAGGAACATGTTTTATTTTTAGCTTTAGGATCTGCACAAATACTTGAAATGTGCTAAAAGAAATACCTGGGGAAGAAAATTTTTCAGGAGGAAAATCATAGTTTTGAGCAGGGAAATCAGAGTTCTACATAGGGTATACTAAGTGTCAGATGGTTATTGATCATCTAGGCAGCAAAGTCAAGGTATATGAGTCTATAGCTTAGAGGAATACTGATCACAAGATATGTGAAACATATCTTAACTCACACATAGTATTGAGTCTATATCTTGGGGATCCAAAGTCTAGACCCCTGGGGACCAAAACTAACACAGAGATAAAACTCTGATTTTATCATCTTTGTGCTATGCTCCCCTCCCTTTTCCCATTCCTAACCAACACACAGGGTTAGAAAATAGTTGCATATCTGATTACTGTGCAATGCCATTAAAATAGACATTGTCCTTATACTTCAGTATACAATCTTCTAATTGTTTGGTCTCTTCCTTTCTCATTGTTCATGGTGTCCTAAAGATCTATTCTTTATATTCTTCAGTAAAGATATTTAATTTCACTCATTCATGCTTTTACTTGTTTTACAACTGCTTTTGATATCAGTTGGAGCTCTAATTCATGATGTTGCACTAAAGTCAATGATTCTCACGTTGGTGTTTGTGGTGATTTCAATACTGACCATACAAAATTATTATTTACCTGTCTTATGAAATTTTCCATTTCTGTGGATTTCTCATGCCATTTCATTTGCATATAATTTTCTGCTGCCACTTTTATGTGTTCAGATTCTAGACAACTTTGAAAGCCCTAGCTCAAGGCTACATTCTTCACGAGGCCTGTCATCAGAGCTCTGCTAAAAATAGTCTTTCCTCCTCTAAACATCTGTAACAATTATGAGCACACCTCTTATGATAAGCAAAACATTCTGCCAGTTTCTATATTTATTTAGGTGCATGTGTGGATGGGAAAAATGAACCATGGTTACATGCCTACAGCTTGACTTTGAAAGAGTCCCTACCTATAGTTTTCTGATGAAGAAATTTATCTTTTGAATAAAGATAGCTGTGCCTCTACCACTTGACATGATCAATTGCCTGGTCAGAGTTTATTAGACCTCTGCTGGGAACTTGGCCCACTAAAGACCATGCACTGTCTTGTCAATGGTCTGTGGGTGGTTTGCTCTGAAGCCTCTAACCAAACAGTGATGATGTGGTTTATCTGAGCAAATAATCAAATTCTTTCTGGAATCTGAGCTGTGAGATATATTCATTCATTCAGTTAGAAACAGGAGCATGGATTTAGAAGAAGCAGAGGAGAATCTATAAAATGCTAAGTTCTAGAAAGAATATTGTCCCAAATAACATATTTCAGAGTAAATATTGTCCCACATTTTCCCATATTTAGAGTAAAACAGAGCCATTGACGCGTGCAGCAAGGGAAACATGATTCCAACAAGTATAATCACTTATCTGCACAATGCCTGGGGATTTAATAGCTATGACTCCTCAGAAAATGACAGGACAATCCCCTCTTGAGGCTCATTGAATCCTTCCAAGCAACAAGCTTTGTGAAAGGCCCTGGTTTATCTGTTTGGCTACTTATAGCATTTCATGAGATGGTTTTCTGCCTTATTACCAAGAGTGTCCTTACTGTAAACCTGTTATTTCCAATAGCTTGGTTGAGTTGCTGATTGACTACTAAAGTGTATTCTACCTGGAGCTTGATTCATGTTTAACTTATCTTTGTGGCCACTCCACTGCTGAGTGTCTTTTAGATAATGAAACTCCCCCCAATGACAGTCACATAAGAAAAGAGACAATAGCTTGGTGAACTATTTGGCATGACTAAGAGCCTATTCCTAGAGTTAAATCGTCTCTCATTCTGATTATAGGGATTAATAATTAGAGAAACATTTCCAGTGAAACTCAGAATCAAGAAAGTTTGACTCATATGTGGGACCTTCTTTGAAAAGTTGTTACTTTGAATGATCTTTGGGGATGACTTTACATTTTAAGTGAGTCTACTCAAATAAATATAAAGATTATATTAAAAAAATAAAGATTAGTTTACTACCATCATTCTCTGAGTAAAATTCCATTTTCTTTAATGTATATATGCTTTTGCTTCTTTATATCTATATCTTATTTAATCATGGTCAAAATCATGTAGATCCACAATCATATCCCCTCATTTGGAATAAACACAGTAGAAATAAACATTGGATACAAAGGTAACAGAGTTTGGTGTTTGTTACTGAGCTGGGCCTGCAAGACTGAGTCAACTCTCTTCTCTTGGGAAGACATATGGCAGATGTACAGAAAATTCCTATTCAGAGATTTGAACCTCTTACTTTGTATTTCCTTGCATCTTGCTGCTGATTTTTCAAATTACTCTTTCTTTAGCTTATTCATTTTTTTCTTTGTGTTCTTTTTTTCAGATCTGCATTCAGTCTATAAAGCACCATGTACTAAACATGAATCTATGTGCTTTTTTTAAAGACTCTCAATCCAGTTTCAGGCAGGCAAAAGTGAAAGTGGCTAGTCCCACTTCTGGGCTTGTCACAGCTGGAATATGAAGATGAACTTGATGGGAACAGTCTTCACTGAAAGAGTACACCTTCAGCTACCCCACCATAATGCACTGCCTCTAACAGATTTAAATATCATCCTGTCAAAATAACATAGTGCCTTCACTCCAAGGAAACAATTTATTAATTCATATTAATTACTACATAATTCTGCATTCAACCTCCAACTATGACAATTAGAGCTTCATAAACTATAATTTTATGACTTATTCACTAAAAGTGAATAAAATCCAAGTTTAAAACAAAAATCTCCACATTTTATTTCAATATTTAGCATTAAATTTATTAAGAAGGTAGACAAATATACATTATGGTCTTAGGCATGTCATATAACCTCTTGGTGTGTTTTTGTTATATAAGATAAAGTTAAATTGTATTTTATGAGATTGTGGTCAGGATCAAATCACATGAACATTTATAATAATGATAAAAATAATTTTATGATACTTTTAAAATATCAACACTTTCAGAGGAAAATTGCCATTTTGCTCTCAATTTAAGCTTTGAAATTTTCTAAATTGTGTCTTCACAAGTTTATTTATATAGCTAAGTCTTTAAAACTGAAATTTTTATACTTACTAAAGCTGATTGGGGCTGGGGTTGTAGCTCAGTGGTAGAGTGCTTGTCTTGCATGTTTGAGGCATTGAGGTTGATCCTCAGTACCACATAAAAATAAAATAAAGGTATTGTGTAAAAAAACAAACAGCTGATTGTTTGTATGAAATCTTATAATGCAGAATGTCCTACTAACCTCATGTGCTAAGGTTCAACAGTTAAATAAATGACTAGAGTAATCAGTAGTTAATTTGTACATGGTAGAGTTTTGTTTCATTACTGACATAAGCAAATTCTACTATGAGTTCAAAGTGTATAACATGATTACACATATTATAACAGTGGTCCACTTTCTGCTTCAAATATAACCCTTGTTGCTCTGCCACTGCAACTTATTTTTAAAATGGACATGTTTCTTTCTCTTCCTCTCTCCCTGCTCCTCCTTAATTGCTCCCCATCCCTAATCTCAGGGGAAACAGGATTACCTTTCTTCCCCATCCTAGGCAGAGTTAAGTGTCGCTGAGTACACACCCACCATAGGAACTGAGTAATTCAGACTTTGGGTATGGTACCAGAAGATCTCAGAAATGACTCTCCCCCAAATTAACAAGTGAATTACAATTCCAGACAGAAAACACGTGGAATGTAGCCTTTGAATCACCGCTTTAAAAGCCCCCTGTTCTTGCTGATGGGCAGAATCACAGCCTCTGGGACAGAGTCCTTGTGTTTCTCCTTTGCTAGCAAAGCCATAAACCTTCTTTTTCCTTTTTCTAAAACCATGTCCTCATTATTGGATATTGGCATTGGAGACAGGATTGAATTTTTGACAACTGTGTGTATGTCTGAGTATGTGTGAGCATGTGTATGCTCAAGAAAATATGTAACATTTCATTGAGGAACTAATCTTCTTGAGCATATGTAGACAAAGCAAGCTTCTTCAAGAGTGTCATTGGGGAATGAGTGACATCACAGTTACAACTGTGTTTCATCTCTAGGATACCAACAGCTCCCCGAGCTTCACAGTAAAACCATCAATGCGTTTGCTCCAGTGTCACTACCAAAATAACACCCCACCCTCCTCAAAATAAAAGCAGAAAAAAACATATCAACTTTCCATTCTTAGGCAAATGTGTCACAAAAGGGGAAGAAACTATGCTCAAAGAATAGACATTTTTCACTTCTCTAAACATTTACTATGACTAATAACAGCACAAGACAACTAGAATTACCGGAAAATAGAAGATTTATAGTTTATCTAAAGATATCTTTCTCTTATCTGGATTTTGATGTAATCTTAATATTTAAACTCAACTGCTTAGTCAAACGTAACCAAGTTTAGTAAATGAATTGTCATGTACTATTGACACAAATTCATTTTAATTATATTGTTAAGTATCTCTTCATTTACTTGTTTTTAAAGATAGGGGCTTTTACAGGAATTATGCCATTTTTGCTCATGAAGATACTTTGAAGAAGGAGAAGGAGAAACCTCTAAAGCACTGTGACAAGGATGCTAGTAGAGAGAATTTTCATTTGGAAAAGTCACCTAAGCCTATATTTATGTACAGAGTACATACTAGTGCCTAAGCACTTACCTGATGGGATTTCTACCAAGGCCTCAGTTTCCAGAACCCCTGGAGAAACCTCTCAAGAATTCCGTGCAGCTTTACAGACCACAGACCGGACCATAGGGTGAGAAGTTCAAAGAACTGCTAAGACTCCACCCTGTGGGGAATTTATATCTTTAGTTCCTCCCACTCCAACCAATGTGATTGTCAATCTCTAGTCACTGACAAAAATCTAAACCAAAAGCTGCTTTGGTGCTGAGGGTTCCTCCCCCAGCCACTGCCCCCAGAGGCAGCTGTGATCTTTAGACTCTTGTAAACACTTCCTTGCTCTCCTTTTAGATCTTTGGTGTGTAAGCTAATGATTTGTGCTGGAGCTAAATTCCAAAACTTGCACTTGTTCTTTGCTTTGGGCTCTGGAATGCTATAGACTGGGAAAAGTTCTCTCCCAACACTGGAGGTAGTCTCCCTGCATTCTGAGGTAGAATTCCAATGTCACATACTTTGTGAGTTTTTAGTTAGATGGCAGCCTGTGACATTTACTGCGTAAATTCTTTTAGTCAAAAGTTTAAAACAGTTTTTTTTTTTTAAGTTCCATGAAACAGTTGATTGCCCAATATGGGTTTTTAAAAACTTCTAGTTCAGATAGGCACAAAGGCATGTGCGTGACAGAGCATCCCTGAGTTGAATCCCCAATACCACATACACGATACAACACAACAACAACAAAAACTCCTTGGACATAAATCTAGATAGATTACACAACAATCAGTGAAAAAAGAATTAGAGTTTGAAGATCCACATAAAAACTAGTCTTGGAAACTTCATTAATGCAAATTATTCCCTTAAGCCTATGAACTCTCTATTGTTCTAGCTATATTACTTTTTTAGGCTTATTCTTGAGGTAGGGTCTTTTACAAAATATCCTTTTAGATATAAAAATGAACATCAAAGATTTTCAGACTTAGGATTCAATATTAAGATGGGGCCTAAGTAATTAAATTGCTTATTTGTACCTATGCTTTGTTGAGTATCCACAACTTGCAAGGGAAAATATTATTTTATTTTGTCATTTCTGTCAAGCATTTACTGAAAAACCCTAGAAAATTGACAACAGTTGCTGAGGCTGTCTCTTGTCTACCAATTAAACATAAAAATAGTGTCCTTATAGGATGATTGAGATAAAGAAATACATGTGAAAAGCTATTATACTCTGACATGTAAATCAATAAGTGACACTCTTTTTTTTTTTTTAATTAGCAGACAAAAAGTACTACCCATTAGTCTCCAAGGAAGTGGACAGAGCATGTGAAATTATTTTAATACACGTAATTGTACAGTGAAAAGAAGATTCATTCCACCTCATCAATCCCATTCTTACCGTAATCCATAAAATAAGCAGAGTATCCTCATTTTCTTAAATTGGAAGAGTAAAAATTGGAATCTAGTTAGGTAGCCTCAAACTTTGTCCTCTTTTCTTTGTTTTACTTTATGTCTGGTGCTGTAAGAATTTTGGTAGATTTGTTCCTTTCTCATACATGGAAAGTGAACCAGAGGGGGTTGTCATTTTGGTAGGAAAGTTGCATGTTTTAGTGACTGACTACAGACAGAGATAAACAAATGATAGAAGTCAACATATTGAGGTCTTTCTTTCACATTGTTTTTTCTATAATCCTTTAGTAATGCTATTAAAAAACCATTTCATCATTCTTAAAAATCATCATTTAACATTTCTGCTTTTTAAAGTACCTGCTTGGAAGTTTACGCTATACTTCTCTTTCTATGTTTTATAAATTCCTCCTTCTTTTATGTTGACTTCATTCATTTAAAAAAATGCACTAAGCATATTCTTTGCATAAAGCAAAATGACAGAGGTATAATGGTGAGCAAAATTTCTATAATAATATAAACTTCTAAAAATATAAAGGAATTCCAAGATCACACATCATAGGGGAGAGATGAAAAAAAGGCTCACCACAGGGTTAGCTGTGGAAGTAAAGAAAAAAACAGTGAACTTCTATTCTCTTTTTTTCTTTTTTTGAGATAGAAAAGGAATATGTGGTAGGATAGATGGTATCAATTCAGAGTTGTCTATTAATTTCCACCTGTTTTCTCAGAGCATGATATGGCTCTGAGAGGCAGAGTGTGATTTTATCCTCAGAATGGATTGACTATGAGTGAAGCTAAATAAACATCTACAGAATTGATGAATTTTTTCATTAAAGATTTAGTGCTTTTCATCAAAATTGATGACTGGGGATTCAAGGGAAATTCTGTTCTCCCAAGAGATAATCCCTAAACCATTAACTTTATTAAGGTTTGAAGATCCACATAAAAACTTATGTGAGAAAACTAGTCAGGTTGATACACCTGGGTAGGTCAATCCCTAGTAATCAGTAGACTTCAACAAGGGCTTCCTGGATGAGAACCAAATAAATTTAATTTCAGCAAACTCTGTAAGAATCCACTGCTGGCTAGGCATGGTGGCATACACCTGTAATTTCAATATTTAGGAACCTGAGGCTGGAGCATAATGAATTGGAGGCTTGTCTGTGTACCTTGATGAGAGCTTATCTCAAAATAGAATAATCATTGGAAAGGATTATGGGAGTAGCTCAGTGTTAGAGCACTTGCCTAGCATGCACAAGGCCATGGGCTCCATCCCCAGTAACAAAAGAAAAAGGAAATAGCATAATATGTCACTAATCATCAGGAAAGTACAAATTAAAACCACAATGACACAGGCATGATGGTGCATCTGCCTGTAATACCAGTTACTCAGGAGGCTGAAGCTGGAGAATTGCCAAGTTCAAGGCCAGCCTGGGCAACTTATTAAGACCCTGTTTCAAAATTAAAAAAAAAATTAAATTAAAAATGTCTGAGGATGTAGCTCAGTATAAGAGTAACCATGAGTTCAACCTCCAGAAAAAATAAGTAAATAAAAAATAAAAACAATTTAAGACAAGTCTGCGCATGATACTTTAATGCTGAATGTTCTGCATTAAATGGAGAAAGAGTAAGAGTCAATTCTGGTGGCTAATCCAGATTCCACTACTGAAATTAGTGACTAAAATTGAAAGAAAAATCTCAGCTTTGGTGACAAGTTGGAGAATGGTTGCAAATTTGCAGTCTCAATCTCGAGTATACAGGGCATTTCACATTACTCCTTTTTTTTTTTAAATAAAACTTTTTTTGGGAGGGGGTACTAGGGATTGAACTCAGGGCACTTGACCACTGAGCCACATCCCCAGCCCTACTTTGTGTTTTATTTAGAGACAGGGTCTCACTGAGTTGCTTAGTGCCTCGCCGTTGCTGAGGCGGGCTTTGAACTTGTGAATCTCCGGTCTCAGCTTCCTGAGCCGCTGGGATTACAGGCATGCGCCAATGAGCCTGGCTAATTAAAACTTTTTAAGAGTTGTACTTTTCTGAAGGAAAATTTTATCTATCACTACAGGAACTCTTCTTCTGTCTTTCAGGAGGTGGAGGGAATTCCCTGGTGATTTACAGCAGAAAGTGGTCTGGGGGTCAGCTAGCTTCCTTCTCTCTTCTATGCCTTTATCCTCTCCCCACTCAGCTCTTCACCCTCAAGCATTTTTTTCCCTTCCTCTTGGATATAACCAATATAACATAACAAGTTTCTTCCCCTTGGGTATATCCAGTATGATGCAACAAGAGCTTTCTCAAATGTCAAGTCAGGAGGTCATAGTCAAGTAATTTCTATTCTGAAGCCAACTAGCACACAATCTTCTCTATAGGGAGGAGGAAATACAGCCATCATTCCATATCCCTGAAAAATTGGTTCCATCAACCCTTGTGGATATCAGTAGCCTTGGATGCTTAAGTTCCTTATGTAAAATTGAGTAGTATTTGCATATCACCTGCATACAACCTGCCATGTACTTTAATTCATTTCTAGATTTACTTGTAACACCTAGTATACTATAAATGCTATATCTAGTTGTTGTACTATATATGTTAATGAATAATGACAAAAATATCACTATAAATTTAATTTCAGTTTTTCCGGCACTTGGGTTGAACCCAGTGCCTCTCTACCATTGAGCTCTAGCTCCAGTTCTTTCTTCTCTCTTCCTTCCTCCCTCCTTTCATCGCTCCCTCTCCTCTTCCTCCTCTTCCTCCTTCTCTCCCTTTTTTTCCCTCCCTTCTCTCTCTCTCTGTCTTTCTTTCTTTCTCAGGGTCTTCCTGCAAGAGTGGTGTTGAACGTGCTTGTACCACAGCACCCAGCAATTTGTTTCCCAAATATTTTCCATCCAGAGTGGATACTCACAGATGCAGAGGGCCAAATATATGATAGAACACAGGAACATTAGTCTCCACTGCTCTTCCCCCTTCCCTTTTCTTTGCCCACTCCTCCCTTTATGTTACACCTCTCCCTTTCCTTCTCTCTCTGCTTCTCTTCCTTCTCTTTCCTTCTCCTTCCTCTCCTTCCCTTCTCTCCTCTTCTTTCCCAATCTCCTCCCTTGCCCCTCCCCTCTTCCTTTTCCCCCTTTTCTTCACTTCCTCTCTCCTGCATCTTCTTACCCTCTCCTCCCATCTCCTCTACTCTCTTTCTTGGCTCTTCTATCCTCTCTTCTCCCTCTCCCTCACTTCTAAAACAGTGAAAGCATAGAAAATTAATATGCTAATAAATCACTAAGCTCTCATTAGACCATTTGTTCTCTTTTTTTGTGTGTGTGAGGTGTGTATTTTGATTATTAGAACAAATTTACTGGCAGGGGATGTAGCTCAATGGTAGAGCACTTGTCTAGAAAAATTTATAGGTAATGTGCAGTGAGTTTCCTATACTATACATGTAGTGTTTTCAGTTTTTCAGAGGAAAATGCAAAGGCTTATTATAAGCCAATGGCATTTTGTTAATTGGAGATTAAAATTCATTTAGAAACTAAAATTCCTATAACCATTCACTTCTCCGTAACTATTAAAATCAGAGAGATTTTAAGGCAACCTCTACCTTGTGCTCTAGCAGGGGAACCATAGTAGCTTTCTGTTGTGGGCCTGTGTGTAAATTTGCCCAAATGTTTGATTTTTTACATGAGGAATTGAAATTAAAATAATCTTATTTTTCCCCTTTTTATTCAAGTAGTAAGCTGATAGAGCCACAGAGAATTTCCAAAATAATTTTGAAATAGGCAAATGCTTTGAGCATCGCTAGCCCTATTTTACTGAGTCATCACATCTAAATACATAGAACATTAATTACTTAGTAAATAATGATTCAAGATTTAAAATCCTCCACTAAAAAGCAAGGGTTTACTTTCAAATTAAATATTCTGTAGTAGTAGTATTTGTTAGTGTGTTTAATAACAGCTTTACTCAAAGTAATATTATTACAGTTAACATCCTATTGGTAGCTACAGGTCCTAGTTTCCTACAGGAAAGTCTCAGAAAACACAGAGTAGCTTAGTTTTGGTTGACATCATTGACTCCATAACAACATCATTGATAGTGATGACACTTTGCCAAATGGGAACAATCAACAGCAAATGTTTCCACTTCGAGACAAGAGTTTATACAACAGGTTTCTTTTCACAGAATAAATTACAATATAGATGCTCTGTTTTTACTGACATTTTTTTCTTTTATTTCTTTTTTTTTTTTTTCGGCAGTTTTGGGGATTGGACACACAGTCTTACAAATAATAGGAAAGTATTCTACTACTGAGCTACGTGCCCAGCCTATTTTATTTTGTTTTGAGACAGAGTCTCACTAAGTTGCCCAGGCTTGCATTGAACTTGAGGTCAACAACGTACTCCAGACACCTGAATAGCAGAGATTACATGTGTGCTCTGTGACATCTAAGCACTAGTTCAAATTTGAAGATTAGGAGATTCCCATGTTATTCAGAGTAGTCTATGCTATACAAAAAATGAGCATCTCTTTTCATTTTCTGAGATTATCCTAATCTTAGTCCCAATGGTTAATAAGGACAGGAATCTAAACAGAAAAAGCAGCTTCAATTTTTTTTAAGTTACAGAATTGTAAAATATCTTTCGTCTGACATATTTTCATCAAAGCCAATTTTCTTTTTATTCAGGATATATTAATTATGCTTAAAGTAAATTGTAGCTTTTTGCTGCATTGTTTTTACCATACTGTTTTTCTATTTTATATGGCTTCGGACTGACTTTTGAAACTTTGTTTTCCTTTTCCCTTTTTGGTGTTGGGAATTAAAATCAGGGCTTTGAGAAGCAACTTCTCTACCAATGAATTACACCCTCTGAACTTCAACAAATGTATACTTTTGCATGGACTATTTTTAGGGCAATTTTAGGTTCAAAGCAAAATTGAGAAGGAAGTACAGAAAGCTCCCCTTATGTTCTCTTCCCTTCAACATATTTTTTAATCATCAATTTTCTAAATCTCGTTTCTTTTTCAATTAATGAAATTTATCTCTTATATTTTCTTTTTATCATATTTTCCTCTAATATTAATTCCTCCTATCACAGCACACTGAAGGGAGCAGAACTACAGCCTCACAGGATACAGTAGAGAACATTTCATAATGCATAGTTGGACCCTACAGCAAGGGTGATCAGAGGTGTGGTTCATAAATTTGTGTTACTTGTTTATTCTAAGTAATATCAGTCTAAATGTTGGAAATATTTTGTTTTTATCTGTAAATTTTGTTTTTGGTACCAGGGTTTGAACTCGGGGGTGCTGGGCCACTGAGCCACATCCCCAGCCCTATTTTGTATTTTATTTAGAGACAGGGTCTCACTGAGTTGCTTAGCTCCTCACTTTTGCTGAGGCTGGCTTTGAACTCACAATTCTCCTGCCTGAGCCTCTGGAGCCGCTGCAATTACAGTCGTGCACCACCACACTCAGCTCATCTGTAAATTTTATGCTAAAATAAACCATTTCTTCTTCATAACTCCTGCCTTCCTGTTCTGGTGTGGCTCAATTCTCTGTCCCTGTCCTTCTTTCCTGGGTATCAATGGGTTGTTGTAGGTTCTCTTGTGGCTTCAGTGTTCCTGAGCTCCCAGATGCAATGATCCTAATTCCTCCCTCCTTGTCTTAATTTTTTAGAGATGCATCTTATAGTATCTATCTGCCTATTTTTTTCTTTTTCTTTTTTGTCAGCTTTTTGTTTGCTGTGCCCATAAGACCAGAAAAAAAAAAAAAACTTTAAAGGAGGAAAAGTTATTTCGTATCTCATGGTTTCACAGATCCTAGTCCACAAAGGTCAACTCCATTGCTCTGGGTCCAAGGTGAGGTAGAGCATCATGATGGAAGAGCATGACAGAGGAAGGCAGCTTAGGACGTGGTCACAGGAGAAAGAGAGAGAGAGAGAGAGAACTCTAATCACCAGGGACAAAATATTGTCCTATAGGCAGACTTCCACTGACCTACCCTACCTGCATACATTTACCACTCTGTTAATCCATATCAGGGGATTAATCCATCAATTAAGTCACATCTCTTAACCCAATCATTTTTCCTCTGATGTTCTTGTATTATCTTACACATGAGCTTTTGGGGGACATCATGTGTCCAAACCATACCATTATGTCCCTGGTCCTTCAAAGCTCATGCTCATTTCACAATACAAACTACATTTACTCCATTCCCAAGAATCCCATAGTTTTAACATATTTTTGCATTGTCCAAAATCCAAGTCCAAAGTCTCCTCTGAGACTTGAAGCAATCTCTCAGTGTGAGCCCCTGTGAAAATCAAAGGCAATATCCAATTTATAATGATAGAAAATGAAGATTTCCATTACACAGTGGAGAGACTGAGGCATATAAAAAGAGATGAAACCAAAGCAAGACCAAAATCTAACTGGTTGTTCATGATGCTCTCTGCAATCAGTTTGTATAGCTCTACTCCTATGGCCTTGCTGCTTGTAGCCCACATGGCCTCTCTCCTGACATTTTCTGCTCTATTTCTGCAACTTTCTTCAGCATACATTCCACATTGCTGGCATCTCTTTTTTTTTTTTTTAAATATTTTTTTAGTTGTAGATGGACACAATGTCTTTATTTTATTGCTTTGTATGTGGTGCTGAGGATCGAACCCAGGGCCTCACGCATGCGAGGCAAGCGCTCTACCGCTGAGCCACAATCCCAGCCCTGCTGGCATCTCTTAATCTTGAGGTCTCCACTGCAGCTTTAGCTTCCTCCACACATCTTCACGCGTTGCCATTTCAGGGGCTGCCTGCAGGGACTCTCACCTTGCTACTATTTGCCTGGCCTCCCATGACTTCCTTTGAAATCTCAGGGGAAGTCTCTAGGTCCCCCTAACTCCAGCATCCCGCATTCCTGAAGAACGAGCCCTGTGTGGTTGCTGCCAGGGTCTGCCACCATCTCAAGAACTAGCTAAGCCTCCTGTGACCATGGCAGCAGTGCCTTCTATGTGCCTGGGTGACTGAGCATGGTAAAACAAACAAACAAACTTGCTAGGCCCCCTGTGCAAACAGTATGATGCCCTCATGGTCTCTTTTGAAAGTAATTTCTACTTTTACATCCTCAAGCCTAAAATGGAGGTGGTCTTGCCAATTCCTGAGATGCCCTCAAGACATCTTTTCTATTCTGTGCAAAGCACTCTGTATTTCTTTAGTGACTTTACTGTCTTTGACAATTAAACATCCTTTGTCCTAGTTTTATGCCCACTTTTCTGGCCAAATTGTGAGTTTTTTGAATTTTTCTACTCCACTTTCTGACCCTGATTCTCACAGTAACTTAGCTAAAAGTCACTAGCAATATCCATGCATCCATGACATTACCTGAATGCTGTGTTACCTTGAAATTTCCTCTGCCAGATTAATTAGTCCATCACCTTTAAGTTCAGCCTCACAGAAAAAGTCTCAGGACATGGACAAAAAACAGACAACTTCTTAGCTAGAACATTACATGATTGGCCTCTAGTCCAATTTTCAATAGAGGCCTCCTCCTATGACACCTCAAGACCCCTGTGTTTCCTGTTCACAGTACTATCTGTATTCTAGTCTTCAGAACTACCACCCATTAAACTCCTCTTACAACATTCTAAAGCTTTTCCAGAGTGTATCACTTAATTTTTAAAAATTTCTCTCCCTACAAACCAGCTCAAAAACCACATGGTTAGGTTGGTCACAGCAGCAACCACTTCTCAGTACCAATTTCTGTTCTAGTCAGCTTTTTTTTGGGTGCTGTGACCAAAAGACCTGACAAGAACAACATAGAGGAAGAAAAGTTCATTTGAGGCTCACAGTTTCAGAGGTCTGTCTGTAGAATGGCCAACTCCATAGCTCTGGGCCCAACATGAAGCAAGGCATCATAGAGGAAGAGCATGATGGAAGAAAAGGGCCTCAGGATATGGCAACAAGGAAGCAGTGAGGCCAAATTCTGCTCACCAGGGACAAACTATTAACCCTAAAGACATACCTACAATGACCTACTTCTTCCAATCACATCCTACCTACCTACACTTAAGCCAATTAATCCATATCAGTGGATTAATGCACTGATTAGGTTAAGGCTGTCATAGCCCAATCATTTCACCTCTGAGCTTCCTCGCATAGTCTTATATGTGAGCTCTTGTGGAACACCTCATATCTAAACCTTAATACCTATCTAATTATCTGTCTATCCAACATCTATCATCTATCTATTACCAAATATTTTTACTGTTACATATAAAGATATTTTCAGGGTATATAGACTGCCATATTGTAAAAAATTAAAGGTTTTGTTAGCTATTTCACAGAATTATTTTTTTCCCATTTCCATGTTTTTACTGTTCAGTTGATTATTTAGCTGGATGTTTTATGATTTTGCATTCTACCGATGACTTTCCTTTTTTGTGCTCATGAATCCACTATTATTTGAAAGCAAAGTATTAATATTTTCACTTGTAAGCCTCACTGCTTCTTCTTTCAAGACTGTCCTGCCTATACCTTTTCCTCATGAAAAGTGACACATCTGTGAGATTTTCACTAACCTCTTCTCCTTTCAACTTCCCTGCTTCCTGGTAAGAACTTTGGGAGGCTTTTACTTCCCTCTTTTACAAGAACCAAAATTCTAGACTTGCTGAGATACTTTAGTAAAATTACCATTTTACTAAATGGTATCACACTACTAATGGAATCACACTACTGTTTCCAAGTCTTTTGTTGTACATTAGCATATTTACTGATGCATAGAGATATTAATTTTGCATCGTATATTATTTTCCACTGTTTCTATCTTCTTTTTTTTTTTTATTATTTTATTTTTTTCCCAAAAGTTGCATTTTAATACATGTTGGCAAACATAACAGAAAAAAACAAATTATCAGAAGCTGTACACACTATTCACTGAAAACATTTGTTGAGGCAAATAGAAAAAAATTGTTTCAATCATAATTTTTCTAACTTTGCACAAAATTATAAGCAGATTACATTC
>CM053402.1:81443215-81498122 GCA_028644305.1 Xerus rutilus | reverse complement strand
CTATCTTCTTAATATTTTGTATTAAAGTCTCTCTTTGTATTAATTTTTATTGAAGCATTCTTAGTTATTTTTGCAGGGATTAGAGGTTAGGCTTAGTAATAGAGCACATATGTAGTATGATTGAAGCCCTGAACTCAATCCTTACCACCAAAGTGTATAAATACACATATTTTTTACAAATTGTGTATATGACAGATTAATTGAATTTTTGTATATTTTGAAATATTTTTTGTTGTTGTCCAAATAATTAAATACTCTCTTAGCTAGTTATAGCATGTTGGGACAATATTTTTTCTCTCTTTAATACACTTTTAGGTCCATGTTAGAAATGAGATGTCAAATGTTAACTTGTTTCTTTTATGTGTAAGTTTATAATGTTCAAATCTCTCCTTATGGTCAGGAATATAAAGGAGCATAATGTTTGCATAATATCTATGCACACCCTCCTATACATTTTAAATTATCTTTAGATACTTGTAATAAATAATATAATGTAAATATTATGTAAATTGTTGTTATTTTGTGTTGTTTAGGGAATAATGACATGACAAAAATAGAGATAAAAAATTGATCTCTATTTTCAGTAGAGATCAAATCCTGTGGACATTTTCAATATATGATTGGTAGAATCCACAGATATGAAACACACTGATACGGAGAACCAACTCGTGCTTATTTTTTCTATCACAATTGTCTTCTCTCTGTGTGTCTGCTGAACATGAAACATATCTTTCTCAGCACAGTCTATCACTCTCTCTTTCTCTCTCTCTCTCTCTCTCTCTCATGCACACACATACACACACACACACACACATAGGCTTGCTACTTAGGCAATTTATTCAAAACCTCTGTGTAGTTAATTAATTCGATTTACTTAATTTATTCAAATATGATGACACAGGAAAAGTGTTAATTTTTACTTCATTAGAAGCTTATTAATTCATGATAACTTTTGATTTTTAAATTTTTATTTTGAAAAAATTTCAGTCTTATGGAAAATTTGCAAGAATAATACAAAAAATTTTGTGCATGCATCACCAAGATCCAGCAATTTTTAACATCAACACATTTGCTTTTCTTCTTTATCCCCAATGTCTTATGCACATTTAACTCAGGTCATACTTTTTTACAACACTTCATTGGTAGCATTGTGACTTTCTCAGTTTATTGCATTAGGAGAGGCATGTGAGGCCAGTTTGTACCATTATTGATGGTTATAATATTGATACTCAAACTTTTCTGCATTATGCCAAAGGGATATCCTTTAAGCTGGCTACTATTACATTTTGGTCCTTAATTTTCACTACAACTTTAGTGAAGGGAAAAGATCCTTTTGACTCAAAATGCAATATCAAAATTTTTGATAATCTTGCTTTTTAGTTTTTGAAAATTTCCTTCCAGTGCTAAACAAAAACAAAAATATGGGGCTGGGATTGTGGCTCAGTGATAGAGCGTTTGCCTCACATATGTGAGGACATGTGAGGCACTGAGTTTGATCCTCAGCACCACATAAAACTAAATACATAAAACAAAGGCATTATGTCCATCTACAACTAAAAAAAAATTCAAAAAAAAATTCCACAAGTGAAGACAAAAGACAAATGGTAAAAATAATTGGAATACATAATAAACATTAGGGTTGATGTTCTTTATATTGTAAAAACTACTAACATTCATGTTCATATAATGCAACAAAATAATCCCATTTTATCATGTGTAATTGTCACCATGAAATTAATTTTTATATTGTTTGTAGTCATGCTTTTTGTTGACATTTTCCTTGTATATATTATTTTCAACCATTATTTTTTGTCATTTTCTTTTGGGTACCTTTTAAAAGTCATACAGCTAGATAAATATCTACATACCACTTCATATTTACATCTATACCTATTGATCTACATTGAAATGTCAAAGATAATCTGCTTTTTAGGAAGAAATCGACCATCTCATATTAAGTCAAATGCTGATGTAATTGGAAGAGAAATTTGAGATAGGAACTTTTGTGGTGACAATTGTGGAAGTGTCAATGGTAAAGGTCTATGTGGCCTGGACGGCTTATCAGAGATGTAGACGTGAGAAGAGCTTTGGTGTGATCAGTAAATGCCATATTTTAGACTCTAAAGGGGCATCCTAAAATCTTTGTAGTAGCTACTTCCAGGTTGCTCTTTTTGGGATTCCAAGACACAATTTTCCATTATAGCTGCTCCTTGGGCATAAGTTTGGTCTGATTCAAACTTTCTCCAGTGCTTTCACACATATCATTCCCATCAACAGACAAACTGCTAAATGAAAAGACAGGTTTGTCACCATATAAACTCAAAGTGTAAACACTTTTCCTTGCTTTTAATCTTTCTTTCTCTTCTATACACATATGTATGTGTGTTTTTATATATACACAAATGTATGCATATGTGTGTATACATGGGCAAATATGCAAACACATGAGCAAGACTACATGTTATTCCTTGAACATGGAGTTACCTACTCAATTTTTTAAAGCAGAGACCCTAAGTGATTCAACATGGTCCTACCATCTACCCTCAGATGAAGCAGGAAGTCTGTATTTTGTGACTCAAAAACAATTCAATATCTTTAAATGATTAAGATGAATTCTATCCTCCCTTCCATAGACCACTAAGGAAAAAAAGTTTAAACTAACATCATAAATTTACACTTAAACAGATCATTATTTATGCTGAGTATAGCTAAGTTGATGTCAAGACTGATGGAAAGCAAAATTTCTCTGCCATTTCAAAGGGGAAACAATGTGAAAATTTCTTCAGGAGACAATGATAGGTAAGGAGGCAAAAGGAGAGAGACACAAAGAAGCTTGATGATTGTTTATTTCACTGTCCCTAAAGGTAAACCGTTTTCTACATAAAGATTCCATCTATAGTCTGAGTCTGAGTAATGCTTGGCAGGAATAACAGAATAGCGTTGACTTACAATGCAGTGTGATTTGATGGGGAATACAGAAAATATTTGTAGAAGATGGTCTAAAACATTAAGTAAATATGTGGATGTAGGAAATCAGGTGAGAAGGGATTCTAAGATTTTTACCGTCTCCCTTCATATATATATGTATCTTTGGAGTCAGAGGAGGTTCTTCTAGAATGGGAGAACCTCAGTTGAGACCCAATTGAATTCTCAGGAATGTTAGAATTTATGTCCAGCTTCACAATTGAACTACATTGTTTTGGCTTTTAGTGAATTTTTCTCCAATAGAGTTTCAATTTGACTTTTTTACTCTGGCATTAATTGAGGGAAATAAAAAAGGAACAGGCATAAATCTCACTTTTTGTTTTTTGCTCCATCTTTTATTTTATATATGTGAATTCCCTTAGTAAGATAATAACCAATTTTAAAGTGAAAAATTGTCATCCAAGGGAAGGAATACTTTATATTCAGATTTACTTTTAATTCTATGTACAATGTTAATCATTTTAATTTCATAATTCTAATTTTTTCTTCATTGGAAAAACATATAAATAATACAGTTTATAACTAATAAATTGCTTTTTAATTACCATGTACAACTCAGAAACTTCACTTTGCTTCAAATTTCAAAAAACTTAGAATATTTTTAAAAATTTGTTGTTCATTTTTATGTGTGTTCTACCTCAAAGCATGATTTTAAAATGTGAAACCATAAGAGAAATTTCTCTCAGACCTTTGTGTTTGGAAAACTATGCAGAATTGTGCGGCTGTTTGCTTTGACTGCTAGGGAGGTAAAAGTCAACATTTTGCTCCACTATTAGTGATCTTATAAGAACTTTGGTTTATATTACTGTGCTTGCACTTCTCTTGTGTCTACTATACAGTATATTTTTTTGTGTGTGTCTTATATATATTTTTTTCAGACTATGTGTGGCTTAATTCCTTTCAATCTATAAGTTCCTCAACCCTTGTTAATAGTAATTTGCAAATAAATAAATATGATCGTTGTTCCCATATAAAATTCCCCATTTTCCCCTTTTTTTTTTGGTACCAGGGATTGAACTCAGGGTTACTCGACCACTGAGCCACACCCCCAGCACTCTTTTGTGTTTTATTTAGAGACAGGGTCTCACTGAATTGCTTAGTGCCTCGCCATTGCTGAGGCTGGCTTTGAACTTGCGATTCTCCTGTCTCAGCCTCCCAAAGTGCTGGCCATCTCCCACTTTTGCTGGACCCTCATTGCCTCTTTGTAATCCATTTACTTCTCTCTTTGGCTCAGCATTGTTTTCTAGAGCATTTGCTTCAAGCATCCTTCTCAGGATCCTTCATCTGAGGAAGGCTTCAACAGAGTCAGGTTTCTATTGTGTTCCCTGTGTTGATCCAGAGCATCCTCAGCCTATTTAGCATATCATGATGGCTTTATGGTCTGGATGCTTGTTGTGGGCATAAAAATGAAGTAGTTCTACAGTGTCATCTTCTAGCTATGTTTACTGTGCAGTTTACATAGGACCTACTTCCAGTAGAGCAAATTGCATATCTCCTGACTTATAACTTTTCAATTGTGTTTATTTTTTGTTATATTCACTTAAAAGATTCCTTGGAAATATTCCTCTCATGGGAGATCTCTGGATCTTCATTATGCTTGCAAGAATGAACCTTTACACTCACTGCTCTGATACCAGGTGCATGACAGAGTAGGTCAATGTTTTACTAATACCAGTGCATAGACAGGCAGGACACTCTAAAATTTGTATTAATGGGACACTTATATAGCACACAAATATGATCAGCAGAAAAGCATATGCAGGAGGAATTGTTTCTTTACTTCTTTCTATCCATAATTTTGATGATCACAGAATTATCATTCTGTTTTCCCAGAAAATATGGAGACCTCACTCTGACCAACCCTTGTCTGTTCATTCTTTCCATCTCATTCCACTCTCACTGCTTGTCCCAGTTCAACTTTGATTATTTATGACTTTCCTTGGACAATCTCCTAAATTATTTCTCTGTCTCTATATTTTTCCTATAATATAAACTCCATTTCATCCAGATTAATTTTTCTAAACCATAGATTAAATCAGATTTTAAAGTGTAATAAGGCTTTTTAAGTAGCATCTGAATAAGATGATGTTGTCAACATGACAAACAGGGCTTCTTAGGATTTGACCTGTGCTAAGCTCTAGGGTCTGATCTTGGAGTCTTTGTTTTTATGAATGAATCCACCCCTATTAAATTCACTATGAGAATTTGACTGTTCCTACTAGTCGAAATATTCTTTTCTCTTTGGATTGTCTTTTTTTCAAAATACATTTTAATTTTAATTTTTAACTCTGAGTTTTTTCTTTATATTCCACTCAGACTTTGTTGTATCTTTATAATGATCCTCACAATATTATATTTAACTGACTGATTTTGTTCTGAGAGAAGTGACATGTTCTAGAACTCAAAATCATGACCAAAGTATCATGGAGACACAAGAGGATTTATCTACCCATTATGGACCAATCCATTTTGCTATTGTTGAAGCAGGAAATCAATATAACTTAAAATTAGCACAAGATGACCCAGTTTAGTTGACTTAGGTAACTCTGATCATCACATGTAAAGCATATTTTACTCTATACTACACTGACCATAATTTTTTTTTTAATTTATTGATTGTCTTGCTGGGGGTTGAACCCAGGGGTGTTCTTCTGCTGAGCTACATCCCAAGATTTTATTTTATTTTTTAATTTTGAGAAAGTGTCTCACTAAGTTTCCCAGGCTGGCCTTGAATTTGCAATCCTCCTGCTTCAGACTCCTGAGTCTCTGGGATCACAGGCATGTGCTACTGAGCCCACCTGCAGTTTCTCATTGTAAAGGATAATCTACGTACTATCTCCTGCAGCCTTATATCTCTTTCCAATATTCAGAAAAGAGTGGAAGTTGGAATTTGGAGATTGCTTCCCAGCCTATTTAAATGTCCATAATTTCCACTCAGGTAAGATATTCTTCACTGTGTTGCCTAGGCCCGTACCACCAGCCATGGCTCATAGGAGTTAAGAGTGCACTCTCCATATTCAGTCTCTCTGTGCCTAACCTCAGTTCTATTCAGCAGATATTCTTCATGATTTGTGGTTGGGATTATAGCTATTGCCTGTTTTATTAAAGATATAATTTTCTTCTGAGTTTTCGAAAAATATTTCTTAGTTTTCTTTTGGCTTCAAGGGAAAAAGAAGTGTGGATATGCTTTTAATGTGCCTCTATAATTTCAAGTTCCCCTTAAATCTTACTTTCACTTCCCCTGTGCTACTGAATCTCCTCCCTGGCAAAGCTTTGATGACTTTCCAATCGACAATCCAAACTGCCTTCTTTGCTGACAGCTTCTGCATTGAAACCTTGTTCTTATTACTTCTTCTATGGTGCACATCTAAGCTTAATCTCTATTCACATTCTCCTTTGCCTTCTCTTCTCCAATCTCACTCTATATTCTCTTCCTTTAATTGCCAATGAGAAATATATCTTTTAATTTTTGTACTTCTAGATCTTATTATATTGCTCTTAGTAGCCCTTGGCACAGACCAGGTTCTTCCTTTCTCTGTGTACATGATAACTCTACTGTTTGAATGTCTGTGTCCCTTGAAAATTCCTATGTTAGAACTTAAGCCCCAAGGTGATGGTATTAAAAGTGTAGGGACCTGGAAGGTAGTAAGGACATGGAGACTTGGCTTCCAGAAATGGGGTTAATAACCTTATAAAAGAGGCTTCAGCCTTCTTCCTCCCATCTTTTCTGCCCTGTGAAGTGTGAGGACAGATGATTCTTTTCTTCTCCTCCAGAAGATATAGCTAGGCATTGTCTTGGATGCAGAAATAAAGCCCTTACCAGATACTGAATCTGTCAGCACCTTGAACTTAAACTTCCTAGCCTCCAGACAGTGTTGCTTTCTTTTTCTTTTTTCTTTTTATACTGAGGAGTGAAGCCAAGTGTGCTTTAGCACTGAGCTACATTCTCAGTCTCATTATCATCATCATTATTATTATTTAAATTTTGAGACAGGGTTTTGTAATGTTGCTGAAGCTGGCCTCAAACTTACAATCCTCCTGCCTTAGCCTCTCATGTTGCTGAGGTTACAAGTACTGTGACTAAATGAGAAAGATATTTCTATTATTTATAAATTATTCAATCTATGATAACTTATCTGAGTAGCCTGAGCTGACTGAGGAACAAATTCATGCCAAGAAGTGGAATGTCACCATACCAAATATCTAAAAAGTGTGGTAGCAACTTTTGAACTAGAAAATGGATAAAGGCTGAGCCATAGAAGTCTATTTTGGAGAGGGCTCAGAAGAAAAGATAACCTTTCTTAAAGAATATGTTAGTGGTTGTAACCAGAATACTAACAGCAACATAGATAGTGAGGTCATTCTGATAAGATCTCAGGTGGAAAAGAGGAGTAAGTTTTTAGAAATGGGAGGAAAAGCCATTCTTGTTATAAAATGGCAAAGAATGTGGCTTAACTGTGCCTGTGTCCTAGAGCTTTGTGAAAGGTGGAATTTATGAGCAATGAAATTGGATGTATGTTAGAAGAAATCTCCAAAGTGTTGAAGGTTCTGTATGGTTTCTACTGACTGCTTATTATAAATTGTGAGAAGAGAGAAATGAATTAAAGATGGAATTTATAATAAAAAGAGATGTAGAACTTAAAGATTTAGCAAATGTTCAGCTTGGCCAGATGATAAATAATAAAAAGTTGTGTTCATGAGAGAGTATCAATGGCGCATTCAAATGAATATTTGATAAGGAGATTATTAAGGATATATGGAAGATGGGTACAATTTATCAAGAAAACTGAAACCAAGGCAAGCAGTCATCTTTGAGACTGCCATTCCCAATTCAGGATTAGAGTACTAGAGTTTTGAGGAAAGAATTGTTTTAAGGGGTGGACTCAGGGGAACCACAAGACTTTGGAGTTCATTACCTAGCAGTGTCTCAAGTCTCTGCTCCCTGAATTTGGATGCAGTGCTTACTGGCTATTCCAGCTATGGCTTAAATGGACTTAGGCTCATCCCGTTAGAAGATGCAACTCCCAAGCATTGGTAGCATCAGGGTGGTGCTGACTGTAAGTATACAGAGAGCAAGAACGGTGGAGGCATGGCATAAGATTGTATTTTGGAAGCACAGAACTGGATTGATTTTGCAGACTCACAGGTAGAGGGAAATTTGCCTTGAGATGAATCTTACTTTGCATCTCTTCTACACGTGATTGAGATGATATTTAGAAGAGACTTCAGACATAGACTTTAAAGTTGATATAGGAATGAGTTAAGACTTTGTAACTATTGGGATGGAATGAATGCATTTTATGTGAGGAAAACATGAACTTTGTGGAATCAGGAGCAGAATGTTTGTGCCCCTTCAAATTCATGTGTTGGACTTACTCCCTAAGGTGTTGGTATTAAGAGGCCATGTGCTAGAAGATAATTAAACCAAGGTGTCATGAATTAATGTCCTTCCAAAAGACACTCAGAGAACTGCTTCTCCACTTCTATCTTTTCTGTTGAGTGAGGACTCCTATGTGGTGCCAATCTCTGAGGAATTAGTCATTTCTTCTTTCATTCTCTTTTGGCCATGTGGGGACACAGTGTTTGTCCATTCCTCTCCAGAGAACACAGCAACAAGGTGTAGCTTTGGAGCAGAATTTTCCAGTGCATCTGTCAACACCTCGGTCTTGGATTTTCCAGACATCAGAACTGTGAAAAATAAATTTCTATTACTTATAAATCATTCAGAATAATGTATTTTGTTATAGCAGCCTGAGCTGACTGGACCATTATTTTCCTCCCTAGAGTATTTGTTCTTTGAGTATGAGGTTTTTAATCTTTCTTTACTCCCTTTTTCATAGGAGGTAACCAAATATTTTCTGAATTCACATTAAATTATTTAATCCATCAGATGAGTGTCACACATGAAGCAGGAGGATCACAAGTTCAAGGTCATAATAGGTAACGTAGTGATACCCTGCCTCAAAATAATAAAACACAGACTGGGGATACAGCTCAGTGGTAGAGTACTTATTTAGCATGTAAGAGGCCCTGGGTTCAGCCCCAGTATCAAAAATTTTTTCAGCTATTTAGATTGCCTTCCTGATATCTCTATTTGTGAAAATCTAATATTGACACATTATGTTAATTAATTAAACATATTAAAATAACACTAACTGAAATCAGCAGCAAGGATGCTTCCTTTGTGACAATGGAAGATAAAATTAAGGGAGGCTGTGTGAAGTGCACCTGTAGGCCCAGCTGCTCGGGAGGCTGAAGCAACAGCATTGTTTGAGCTCAGGAGTCTGGGGTCAACCTGGGCAGCACAGGGAAACCCTGACACAAAAACTAAATAAATGAATAAAAAGATGAATAAAATCCAAGCAAAATATCCAACAAACAAACCAGCTGTGAATAATTTTTTATTTAGACCTAGCATTTTCAGAAATAAGCGTGAGGTCCTAGAATGAACAGGCACAAATGAAGTAGAAAAAGAGTTTCCACACAAAGTATATATGTTTATTTTTAAAATGTTAATTTCAATGTTCTCTAATATTCAAGGATTTAGTTTTGGTCTTTAAGTAGGAAAAGATGTCAAAATGCAAACATGTTTTTAGTCATTTTTCAGAAAAGTTTATTTTAGGCCATATTTTCACTACCATAGAATTTTGTAAGTGAAACATGGCAGAGATATTCCATTTTGATTAAAACAAAGGAAAGATCTCCCAAGAAAAACACATTCTTTGTAAAGCTATCACATTAATAAAAATGCCTAAGGTACAAAACTCAAGCTGTAGAAGCACTGTGAAGAGGGATATGCTTTACCAGAGCTTTTTTTCACACTCCACAGCCTATTCCTTCAAACTGAAGTTACTCCTACTATGAACAATCATAAGTATGGCTAGAAAAACACAGGTAATCAGCACTAATCCTTTCTACTGCATGCTCACTGTGGGTGGGGATAGGGGGGATTGTGCTTACAATTTTAGCTAAAGAGGTTTTGCAAAAAGCTTTTTCTTTGCAATTCTGCCTCTTAGCCTAACAGTTGACCAATTTTTTTGCTGATTAAATGAGTCCTACTCATGATTTATTAGACATGTCTAGCGTATTTATTACTATTTCTTCATGTTCTCTGTAACTTAATTATAGTATGATTACAGCACAAAGCAATAAAAGAACTATTATTCATTGTGTTTGTGAAACCTGAGCCTATTGATATATATTTACTGAAGAGTGTGCTATCTAATAAGACTTTCTTCATAATCCTAATGCTTTATGAGTACACCTATAATGCTTATTGAATTAAATAAGAATGGTTAGTTCAGTTTGGAAAGTTCTAGTATATGCACAATTCCTCAGTGCATAATACCTGGTAATCTACTTGATTAATACATTGAATTTATTGATTAATGTAATAAAGGTCCAGAGCTAATCTGAAAACATGTAAGAAAAGTAGTCATTTTACATTTTTATTTGATATATTAGGTCTCCAGAGAAAATGATTAGGTTTGAGTCATTCAAAGTATTCTGAAAGGGTATCCCATTGAATTGCCAAGAGGCAATGACTGTTCTGCTTGAGGAAGTGAGAAAAGCTTCCAGAAAAGAAGGCATTAGGCTGCTGTCTTCTCACTTGCCTATGTCAGTCACTGCTACTGGAGCTCACACCACACTGTTTTGCTCTGTGCTTGGACATGGCCTTTTGTCCTCTCCACAGAACATTCCAGACATTAATTCAAGGGAGGAAATGTTTTTGCCAACTTGGGCTGAGCATACACAATCCTGGGACAGTGTGCACACATCTCAGACTAAGCTAATTTAGCTAAGTGAACATAAAATGCTCTGCAGGATTCCTTGCTAGTAAATGCCTGAGGAATATTGATTGAGAGTGCCTAGAATGGTCACTGGAGTGGGAATTTACCTAACACTAGCAATTTACGTTAATGATAATTTCTTGAGAACTTCTGAAATATTTTTAATACTTAGGAAATTTATTTGACAACTGAAAGTAAAACCCCTACTTAGAACATTTGAACTGACCCATTCTTTTTCATACCTGTCTCTATTTGCTGATGTCTATAATAAACATTTGAGAAAACATGTCTTGCCTCATGAATTTATGAATGATTCTATTTATTATCATGACATTACCAGGGCATTTTTTCCCTTCTAAGTTTGTTTTTCTTTAGTAAAAAAAAAATCAGATACAACTTAGACTTTGTGTTTCATGATTCATTTTTTCAAAATATTTTTGACATTCTGGGTGATAAATCATATAGAAGGTAAAAGAGTAATGATGATGAAAATGCTGCAGTTTTGAAAATATAAATGTGTGGATTTGGTGAATACCATTGTGGACGCTTCCATCACCACAGGTCAGGTGCTTGGTGCAAAAAGCAGGTCAGCTCTAAGGGCAGGTTCTCTATCCCATGCAGGCAGGAGTGCCAGGCTAATGTGAGTTCAAGAGCAAAGTAATGGTTTCTGGTTTCCCAGCTGCATTTTCCTCCACCTATCAGATAAAACTATAGAGTTTGCATCCCAAATTTCAGGTGCCCAGTCGAGGTCAATCTGGGACTAAACCATTATTGGACAAACCATTCAATTTAAATCTGGATTAGAATTAAATGTCTCAATTATACATGTTATCTAAGTACAACAAAAGAATTTAGAAGTTGGATAAATCATCAGTATAAATGAAAACTTCACTTCATGTCAGATGTTATACTAGGGCTTTGTATTTATTGTCTTATGAAATCCTTGGAGGAAAAAATAGTGTCAGGGCACTATTATTATTTCTATCTTACAAGGCAGAAACTGCATAAAGATCAAATAAATTCAGTTAACAGAAAAGTGACACTGTGGGAAACAATATTTAGAAACAATATTTTAAATATTTAAGCTCTTCAAGAAAAAAGAAAAGACAACAGAAAACTGGGAAAGAGATTAAAACTAGGAATTCACAAAGGGAAACCTGAATACCTGATAATTTTTTAAGAAATGGACAAACACTTCAGAAATCAGAGAAGTGCATATTAAAGACATGACTAAACATTCAGTTAACAGCTAAAGCTGAAAAGAAGTGGAAAAGGAGGAACTATTCTGTGCAGTTCAGTCCAGGAAAAACATTATGGAGACTTGTTTTTGCAAGTTATTGTAATAAAATAGGAACATACTCTATGACCAAGCAATTCCACTCCTGGGCATATATCTATAGTTTTTCTCATACCAGATATTTGAACAGACTAACTAGACTCCACAGTGCATACCCACTTGGGGATTTCATTTAGAGAAAGAAGGAAAGCATGAAAGATCCCAGAGATATCTACAATAGGAGTTATAGGAGTTCCTCATGGACTTTACCTTTGCATACTAGGACTGGGATGTGTCTTTGACTCAACTTGCAAAGATCTATGCCAGGAATTTTGTCTATGAGAGAACTCCCCCAAATTTCTCAGTGACTCTCTAGACAACTCAGGCTTATAAAATTGGTTAGACAAACTGTCTTCAGTAAAGAAGCTAACCTTGGATATTCAGGGGAGTCTTAAGCACTAACAGAATATCTTAAATTTCACTGTCCTTGTTTTTGCTAAGAATCAAAAGCCAGTTCTAGGCATCCTCAGAGATGAAGCAAGAGCTCTTTTCCAACAGGAAATCAGCTCTAGCTTCACAAACTTCTGAAACATTTCTACAAAGACCAGCGTGGGCTGAACCAATTTTCACATACTTTTCATAGCAAGGATTTGTAAATATGGTCAAAGATAAGGAAACTGATATTTAAAAGGCAGTATGCATATGGTGGACACTATATAATGATGAAAATTAAGATTATAATGGACATAAATATGAATAGTGGATTGTGAGGGATGCACATATGAACAAAAGAATTGATTTTATGGTTAGAGGGAACTGGAATTAGGTAAGGGCCAAAGCACATAAAGTAGTGGTGTGTGTGTGTGTGTGTGTGTGTGTGTGTGTGTGAAAGAGAGAGAGAGAGAGAGAGAGAGAGAAACAGTGAAGACTTTAGCACAACATGACACCTCTAAGTTGCAACAATAAAAAATAAAGAAAAAATAATCATAATTTCAATTAAAAAATAAGACAAACTTCCAAATTTCTGTGAATAAAAACTGCAAAAATTGCTGGGCATGGTGATGCACCACTGCAATCCCAGGTACTCAGAAAGTTGAGGCTGGAGGATCATCAATTTGAGGCCAGCCTGGCAACCTAGTGAAACCCTATCTCAAAATAAAAAATAAATAGGGCTGTGATTGTAGCTCAGTGGTGGAGCACCCCTGGATTCCATCATCAGTACTATAAAAACAAAAACCAACAAAAAAAAAACAACAAAAATCAACAACAGCAGCAGAACAGTGAGCAGGGCTGACATCATGGGCCTACAGGGCTCTTGATCTGGGTGAAAAGAAACAAAGTCTTTGTCTATACTAATTCTCAGTCCAATTGTATACAGCCTAAAATTACTAAATCTATAGTTTTTTCCTTAGTGTACACACTTTTATTATCAAGATTTTAGTTCATTTTCCTTGTATATTCATGTATTCTTCTTTTAGTCTTCCCAATTTTTATTTCTTAAATAATTTAAAACATACTTCTATTACCATAATTTTATGTGGATTGGATTTATCATCTGCCTGTTTAATCATTGTGTTTGTCTTTCTTGGTGTTATAAAACTTAATTAAAGTTGAGACTTTTGCTTTGTAGACATACTTTGAGAAAGAATTTCATGTGACTATTAATATTCTTCCCCCACCTCCAGCACTTTAATTGCCTGATTCAAATTATAGCTTCCCATTCCTTGCTCTCTTTCTCCAACGCAGGAATCATAGTGTCAGAGCTCTGGTGGCCCAGCTGGTAAAGAATATCGTTTTTTTTTTTCTTTTCTCCTACAGGAACCAAACTTTTTTCCTTTTCACCCAGATGAAAAGCTGACCAACCAGAATATCTGCTATATTTTACATGTTGACTTCCACAAACCCTGAACATCTGAAAAGTGAGATAAAACTCACTTTTCCTGAATGAAGGATCTCTTTTGCCTGTAGTCCTTTGATAGCTGAGAAATCTGTTCTAGTTGCTTTGTTTGTTTTGTTATTTTCTGGTTTTAAATCCATTCTTTATAATTTCCTCTTATGAGTATAGGTAGAACAATGCAGTTTTGAATATCTGTGTATCAACAGATACTTTCTTTTCTTTGGCAGATGAATGATTCTTGAAGATTCTTGAAGTGCTGTCCTTTTCTCTTGATTACTGTGTCACAACCTGAAGTTATTCCAGTATTTGTCTTATATAATGAACCCTCTTTGAGTTAATTTTAACTTCTAAAATTTATTGCTCAAGAATTCTTTATTTTGTATTTTTGGTTCTAGAGATCAAACCTAGGCCCTCCATAGGCAAATCCTCTACCACTGAGCCACATCTCCAGCCCTGGAGTTCTTTCATTAATTTCAAATTTTGACTTTTGTCTCACTATTCAAAACATACTTAAACACATCTATAGATAAAATCACAATAATCCTGCTTTAAATGTTAGAAAGAAACTATGTAAATAATTTAAAAAAACCTTCTGATCCATAGTTTATATGTAGATCTTATTTAATACTCTCCCTTTATTTTCTCTCAGTGTTGTAAAGGAAAAGCTTCCTAAATGTTTAATTAGATTTTATTTGGTGAATAACTTGTTCTTTCAGTCTGGAAGCTTGTTAGATTTTTTTTTCTATTTTTGGAATTCAGACATTTTGCCAAAGGATGTGCATGGGTACATATGCATGGAAAATTCTTTGCTATTATTTTTCTAGTTATTTCTTTGTTCTCAAGTTTATCCTAACCTCTTTGATTTTATTAATATTCAACTCCTATATTTTCCTTCATGGATATGTTTGTCCATGTCTATATTTTTCTAATTTTAAAACTTCAGGATGCTGAAATAGAGCATTTGCTTAGAATGTACAAGCCTCTTGTTCAATCTCTAGCATCATTAAAAAAAATTCCTTTAAAGCTTTTAGGATACTAATTTATTTCTTAACAGTCATCATCTACTTCTTCAACTCTAGTAATTTTTAAATTTGAAAATTTTGTTGTTTAGCACCTAAAAGACTATTGTTATGCAATTGAATCAATCTCAGTGTCTCTTTTTTTTCCTGTGGAAGTTGTCATCTTTTCCTCCAGCTTTAATTTCAAGTCTAGATTCACATTCAAATGCAGATTCATATTCACTTACTCACTAGCATATGTCTGTCCGCTTGGGTTGTATTTGTGAATCTTTTGGTGTCTGTGTGCTGAGTTTTGTTAAACATACATCTATACTTGGTTTTGTTTGCCTTTACAATGCAGATAAAACTATGGAGACAGCTTGAGAGAGATAAGTAATAGGAGATGCAGCAGTGTCCGCACCTGGGCAATGGTCATGTTACAGTTGTCAATCTATCCACCTACCCTCTGTTGAGGTTTCTTTACATTCTCTTTTATTGAAAATTGAGTATTATCTAAGACTTGAGTTATGCTGTACCATTGATCTACCTCTCTAACTTGTCTTCCAAGGCCATTGTACACCTAGGACTGTATACTCACATAGATGCCAACCTCCTTCTCAATGGGCCATACATTTTTGCACAATATTTGTGCATAAACTCAGAATTTAACTTTCACCATAGGATTCTGGCTTAAAATAAGACAAACTTTCTGCTGTACTTTGTCTTTGTTTTCCAATCCCATTTTAGGATGGGGTTTCAGTCTGGGATAGTGTTCCATTTTTCTGGTTTTAAGACTTCAAATGAGAAACTTCTTCTTGAGTCACATTTTATTTTTTGTTATTTTTAGCTCTACATGACAGTAGAATGTATTTTGACATATACATACATGGAGTATGACTTCCCGTTCTTGTGATTGCACATGATATGGAGTTACACTGGTTGTTTATTCATATATGAACATAGGAAAATTTTGTCTGATTCATTGTTGTTGTTTCTTTGTTTGTTTTGTGGTGCTGGGAGTCAAACCCAGAGCCTCATATACATGCTAGGCAAGTAGTCTACCACTGAGCTACACCTACAGCCCTGATTCACTGTTTTAATCAATTACTTCTGAGTTTTCTGTATTGTAGAATGCTAACTTACAGAAAAGTTGCATTTTGTTTGGCTTACCCCTGCAGAAAGTGTATCAAAGTAGTCTCTGCCTTAGGGGGTGGTAGATTTGATGCATAGTAATAGGGTAGAAAGTCCAATGTCAATGTCTAATTACTCCTCCATTTCCTCAAAACTCAGCAGAGCCTGAGGCATTAGCAATATAACCAATAGTGCTTCATTCAGGAGAAGTGGTTGAAGATATGATTAGAACCTGGAGGGAAGGATGACAGCAACATACATTCATGCATCACTTTTTCCAGAATATTTTAACTTATCACTTTTTCCTTGATATTTATAGAACTCCATTTTTCCCCCAACAATAACAATACGATCTGAGTATTTTTCATGGAGGGGTATACTGATGCCATTCAACTACTTCCTTTGCTGATAATTGCAAAGAAATCTTTCATACATGCATTTTCAAATCCATCTTTCTTCACTTGATGCAAAGAGATTAATGTTAGTAAGTTTTCCATTACTGTAACAAATACTTTAAATAAATACATTTATGAAGAGAAAAAATTTATTTCTGTTCACTGTTTTGAAAATTTTAGTCCATTTTGATCTGTCCCATTATTTGAGCCTCTGGTACAGAGTATCAAGTGGAGCAAGATACTCACTTCATTGTGGTTGAGAAGTGAAAAAGAGAGAAAGGAATAGGTTGGTCCATAAAATTTCCTTAAGTGGAATGCCTTAAAGATCTAAGTTCCTCTTACTTAGCTCTACCTCTTAAAGGTTTCATGACCTCCCAATAGCAAGCAAACATTTAATACATGAGATTTTGGAGGACAGTTACAATTCAGACTACAATAGGGGTTGTGGTTAAACCACCTATATTCATCATAAAAAATCTGTTGAAAATATAGGCTCTAAAATACGCCACCAAACATATCTCAGTTGTTCTTTTCAGAAATAGTTCCAGAAAAACATGAACATCACTGTGCAGCACATTTCTGTAATTATACTTATTGCAATCTTAATTTATGCCTTAACCTCTGAGATTAAAATAACCTTATTCTAATATCATTGGGTTTACTTTTTAATCATAAAATTGCTCATGTAAATACATTTGATTTATGGTTATATTGACCATTAATTTCAAAGAAGGTCAATTTGATGTTTGATAAATATACTATCTATGCCTTTCTGAATATAATTATAGGCAGTATTATGGAAAACTCTGATTACTAGTTCATAACCTAAAATTGTTCAGCTATTTGCTTTATATGCTGAAGCATTATCAGAAGAATTTTATCTCACATCTGAAAGTCATTATTTAAGAACTATTTGTCTTAGTAACTCACTTTGAGCTCTTTGTTCAATTTCAAATTTTGATTTTTCCCCCAGTATTCAAAACATACTTAAATACATCTACAGATAAAATCATAATAAGCCTACCTAAAATGTTATGAGGAATGAAAATGCATATAGATACACAAAAATCTTAGCTTTAGTTTATATAAATCTGTTTCCTTAAAAGCTAGATTTGTTACAAACACTGGAATATTTCATACAAACTCTCATTATTGGTAGAAAATGAGTTTTACAATGTAGGAAAATAAAACACAAACATAAACTCTTTGCAGAAATCTTCAATATAATATTTTCTCTTAAAAGAAAACAATTTACATTTAAAATACATAAGCATTGAATGCATATGCAGAGACAACAGCACCTGCTTTGTACCCTGAAGAAATGTACTGCAATTTCTTCTAATCTGTATTACAATCTATTATCTAGCTTCTTTATAAAAACAATTTTAGCCATGTTATTTTAAAAATTAAACTATTATAATACAGCTCAAGCAAACAATAGATCTTAAACTCAGGGTTCTGAGTATGGTTCTCTACCTCTGAGAGAAATTGATCATTCTAAATCTGCAATGTAAAACATATTTGGCAGGGTGTGAGCACCTCAATTTAATTTTTAAGGTGACATATTTTTTTTCTCCCAAACAACACTTTCTCTAGCATCATTTAGACAATTATGAGGAATGAAGGCAGATGGTCAGTGAGAAACACTTTTAAAGTTTTATTTTTAATTTTTTTAGTTGTCAATGGATCTTTATTTTATTTATTTATATGTAGTGCTGAAAATCAAACCCAGTGCCTCACACATGCGAGGCAAATACTCTACCACTGAGCCACAACTCCAGCCCTTAAAGTTGTTTTAATTTTAAAAATATTTTGCTCTTTGTGACCTGAAGTGGAGCTCTTTTTCCATGCTGATGCATTTCTATATTTCCAGTTGCAGAATAGATGATCTTTTACTTCAGGCTGTGTTGATGAAGGCTTGACTTAAATGAAATCTCACTCTTTACATAATACGCCATAGTCTTTCATCATTTTATTTACTACTCAGTTCCAACATTTTACAATATGTTCCATACTTGTTTCTGAAATCCCTTATTTTAAATCTAGCTACAAAGTATTAACTTCCCCTCAAAAGAGAAAGATCTTTCCCAAAAACCTTTAGTCCTAAAGATTCCACATAACATTAGTATTTAACTTTATATGATGCACAATTTGCTTTTAGATATTTAATTATTTAATAAAAATATTGGAATAAATATGTGAAATATTGATGACAATATTTCAATTCATAGAGACCACCAATTGAGATCTAAGGCAACATCTGTATCATCATCTTTGATGCCTGGCATAACTCTAGTTGAAGCACAGTATACCAGTGTTGACTCATTCACTGATTGCTCCTCCTATTTGTCACACTGTCTGTCATTGGCATCTGACAGGCAACCTCTGTATTTGCTCCTGCTATTTGTCTTTTATATGCACCATATTGTGAGTCTGGGTGAACAGCAGATTTGCTCAGCTTTGTAAGCAAGCACTTAAATTTCTCAAATTGAATATTGTGTCTAGGCATGGATGAGATGACATAGTCTTAAAGATTTGTCAATAAATATGCAGAATTTTGGAATTAAGTAGTTAACTATTATGTTATGAGTATCTTAACATGTTTCTAAGATTGGTAGAAAACCAACATGGCATGTTAGCTTTTTCCTTTTTAGATTAACACTATTCATAATTTCCTTTAAGAGATATTTAAAATCTTCTCTACCATTTCAGAAATCTGATACTCAAAGGACAAGAGAATATAGGACACTTAAGTTTAAACAGCAGAACTAAAATTTCAGAAGTGGTTAAAGGAATTAATGAGAAAACATTAAGAGCTATTTGATAACTAATAAGAATCATCCAGCAAGAGGAAGAGGTGCAGGCAAAAACCCAGTACAATCACTGGGAAAACCCTGGATTATGGTCCTCTCCACAGGCACCCCACTCCCAACACGGACCCTGAAGCCATGCTGTGGTGTTCTTTTTGTCTTCTATCCCTGCTTTTCTCAGATGGCTTCTCCTTTGCCCTCAGGACATCTGTATCCTGACCATCTTTCGGGAGTTGCTGGTCAGGAGACACTTGATATTGAGGCCTCTTTTCTCCAATACCCTTTTATTCTTGTCAGTCAACTACATCAAACACAGCCAAGCGGATGAAAATAGGACACACTTAGTCAACTTCATGGTGATTTATTTCTTTGCAGATAGTATCATAAAAGCAGAGACAATGTATATGAGCCAAAATATGATATCTTCTCTACTGAGTCAGTCAGGCACTGCTCCTATCAGAATTCTGTCACTCAATTCAATTGGGCACCCAATGATTGGAGTGAGGAGATGTCATTGTACTTGATGCAGACCTCAAATGTCAAAAGTTAGCTTCAAAACCACTGTTGTTTTCCTTAAAACTTATCTGGATCTGTCATCATGCATCAGTTTAAGATATTTATGATGCTATTTTATGTTTATAAATTGTACAATCAATTGATTTATGATCAAGGTCAAAAAAAGGGGATATCATGAAATAGGAAGTGTATTTATCAGCATCCTCCCTCAGTTTTTGCGTTCCAGCTCAATTACTCAGAGTCTGCTTATCACTGGCTTTTCTAGTTATGGAATGTAGGAGCACTCTCCATACCTTCCAACCCCTCCCTTCCATCCTTCCCCATTCTATGCTAATAGACTGTGCTCTTGCCAAAGAGCACCCTTTGTTTGTGACCTTTGGATCTGATTGGTCTAAGACTGTATTTAAGCTTTTATACTTTTCTGGAATAAATGGTGTTTTCTGCATCTCGCTCCAGTGTTTCTGTGTCTCACTGGGGCAGAGCAGATTCTTTACCTACACCCCGGGGCCTGGGGAATTTGGTTCTGCCGAATACCACTGTCTAGAAAGACCCCATATCGTTTTCCTCCCTGAAGACTCCTCCCTTGTCTTTTCTGGACCCCAACTTGTCAAGCAGGACCCACATGGCACCCCCCGAACCCCCTTTTTAGCAATAATGGAATAAACTGAAATAAGTGCACCTGTTCCAGTTTTCAGTTGTTTCAAACATGGGTGCATCTTGAGTGGTGGGAAGAAAATGTTTAATATGAATTACTTGGTAGAATTTGAAACTATCAGGGGCTGGTCACTAGAGAATATATGAAGAATTTTGAAATGTTAAATTTAAAAACATTTCATCTATCCTCTTAGGTTAAGTACCTGTCAACTTGTGAATTAAATTGCTTAACAGGATTTTAAAAAACATAAAATATAATTTATACTTTACATACACAGTAGTTAAAAAAGGCAGTGAAAACATAAAGAAATTATATTATGTGTATATATAAATACACATGCTTAGGATCTTTTTTTTTTTTTTGGTACCAGTGATTGAACTCAGGGGTATTCAACCACTGAGCCACATCCCCAGCCTTATTTTGTATTTTGTTTAGAGACAAGATCTCACTGAAGTGCTTAGTGCCTTGCTTTTGCTAAGGCTGGCTTTGAACCCGTGATCTTCCTTTCTCATCCTCCTGAGCAAGTGGGATTACAGGTGTGCCACTGCACCCAGCAGGATGTTACATACTATTTTAATAAAGGAAAGGAAAGCGGATTGCGCTTCAAAGGACAACAAATCTTAAGGAAATGGCTTGGAAGTATACAAGTAAAGATGATGGTTATTTTAGTAAAGTCTATTAATGCAAACTCATCTCAATGTTTACATTCTGTTCCAGTGCTGAGGGCTCTTCTTTTCCTATACATGGAAGAGAGGATACCTTTGTAAAGGAAAATTTGTGACCTACTTTTATGTATTCAAGAGAAGGGCAGAGGATTCTTCATGTATCTGTTAATTCTCAATTGTCTTCAGCTAAAAATAATCTTCATTCCAGAATGGCATAATTTAAGATGACATATTCTGATCCCATTTAATGGTTTACTATAAACTCATTTGTTTCTATCATTTTAAGACTATCATGTCCTAAGTATTGCATGAAAGGACTGAGTCTTTCATAGGAGGGAATAATGCTATATAATAAAGACCAAAATATCTGGGATAATAGAATAACAGAATTCATCAGTGGTTCATAAATGCAGTGTATTGTAATAAATAGTTAAGTAAATATTGAATTGAATGATTTATGTCCAACTCCCTTCTTCAAAACTTAGTATGGACATCATTTAGGTTTCAGGATCTAAGTTAATTTTTTCAATCTATGAATTATAGCTAATATGCCAGTATTATAAAGTTCAAAGATAACAGTAAATACAAAAGTTTGGAGCAATATAAAACTTTAGAAAATATTAGGTTTTATACTTCTTTCTTAATTCCCCTAATCAAATAATTTGATTCTGTGTATAATCTCTCTGCTGATAAATGACAGAACTCTGATCTTTCCAGACCTAAAATCAATGCGTTGTGCTCTACAGATGTCACCAACCTGTGTTCAGGTCT
Source organism: Xerus rutilus (assembly GCA_028644305.1). Taxonomy (NCBI): domain Eukaryota; kingdom Metazoa; phylum Chordata; class Mammalia; order Rodentia; family Sciuridae; genus Xerus; species Xerus rutilus. The sequence goes on along the minus strand of CM053402.1, from coordinate 81,476,233 downwards.
ACTCTGAGAGCTGCATGATGTGTAAAATAAAACACAGACTTTAAAATCAGAAATCATAGAATATATTAAGAATTTGCCTTTTTCTAGTCTTATAGCCTTTGGCAAAAGACTAAAATTCTTTCAAGTCTCAGTTTCCTTATCTGACAATTATGTGACATGTCAACCTCCTTCATAGATCTGCACAGAGGATTCCATCAGATTGTTTGTGTATAGAAATGTACCAAGGGAGATTCAGGAGATGAGTTCATGGCCACAGGAGGGTGTATATGTATGTATTCGTGGGGTTTCCCTCCCCCCAAATTCCATCTATCTCAATACAATTTTCTGTGAATAAGGAGTGTGAAGTACTTGTTTTGAATGGAGAAGGTGTGTACCTGGAAAGGATACATCTTTGAGAAGGGAACAACTTTAGAAAGCTATATTTTTAACTGATATATGATAATTATATATATCTATGGGACACTGTGATGTTTTAACATGTTTATAATGTATTATGATTAAATTAGACAAATTAACAAATTTATAACATCACATTGTTAGTACTTTTGTGGTAAAAGCATTTAGAATCTACTATTTAGTTATTTATACATATACAATATATTAATATTTACTATAGTTACCATTCTATGCAATGGATTACTAAAACTCATTTCCCTGTGTAACTGAAACTTTGTGTACTTCAGTCAACATCACCCTTTTCTCCACTGTCCCTCTCCCCATCCTCCGGTAACTATGTATAGGGTCAGCATGTGCAGATTTCACGCATAAGTGAGATCATGTGGTATTTAACTTTCTGTGTTTCACTTAGCATAATATCTTCTGGGTCCAGGTATACTATTGCAAATGATAGGGTTTCCTCTTTTTAACAGCTGAGTAGCATTTCATATGTCTTAATACTACTATAAGTTTCTTTGAACCAAAGAGAGTGTGATATGTTGATTTTGCTAACATGAAATTGACCATGAAACCAAGCATTGCAGCTTTAATGCATACTAATTTATATTTCTGATCAGTGGTTGATGAATATTCAAAGGTTTTTATTTGTTTTTGTTTTTCCTTTGAAGAAAGTAGGAATAGAGAAGATGAATTGCATTAAAGCAGTGCCTAGTTACTGTGTGTTTGCAGGATGGTAGTCAAATTGATGTAAGTTTGGCTTTGTATGACATTTTTTTAAATTCAGCCAAGAATATAAGAATAGGGAAGAAGTAAATTTGTAAATGTAAGTCTGCTGTAATCATATTTCTGACCTCTGGTTATGCACCTGTCCTTCCCAGTCCACTCCCTCGACCATCACCCAGCCAACACACACAGCCAAGAAGATGTGCTCAAGTTGTTTTGTATCTCTAAAGATATTTACACTGTATGGAGGAGGTGAGAAACCATATCTTTGTTGAAGTGGATAAACAGTTTTACTATCCCAATACCATTCTATATTTATGAGTCAGTGGCAAAATGAGAAAATGAATGATACAAATAAATAATTTCATTATGTTCCCCAGTGTTTGGTGAAACATGGATTTTCATGTGATCATGTAACAGCAGCAGAGTCTCTCAAATCCACTGATTGCTTAAAACACACACACACATTTTAAATGTGATAGGTAAATAGTGTATAAACATGAAACTGTAAGTGGTTTATAAGTATAAACTTTTGGCGTAAGCTTAGGATTTTTACCCAAGGCTATGTAACATATTATATAATGTTTTGAATTTCCAATGTTTTTTAATTTTCTGAGAGAAAGTATTTGAAATCAGTGTGTGAATTTTGATCATTTATTTGTGTAATAATAGGTCTCTGATTGGGAGGGGGGGATTCATGCTATGTAAGAATTTTGATTTTTAATTTTGGAAAAGTAAAATTGGATAAACTAGTATATAAAAGTTCTCATACACTTTAGTAGAAATTCTGGTGTAATTTTGGAGAAGAAAAACAGACTAACAGGTCAAAATTAAATCTCAATGCTAAACTCACTGAAAATATTAAAAAGATGAATGAGTGCAGATGTAAAGCATAAACAGCAGCATACTGAAGAAATTGTAAAGAGAACTAGAGGCTGGTAAGAAACAAACTGTAATCAATACAGAAGAGCATTTAATAAAAACTATAAAATTTTACAACAGAAAATGTTATAGCAGTAGTTACATGCACACATAACCAAACTAATATTGATTAATAGTCATTAGGGTCAGCTAGATCTTACAAGAGGGAAAGAAGGTAGAACAAATTTTTTCCTATGCTTTTATTTATTCAGTAAAAGTATTTTAATGTTATATCCTATTTGTCAAAATGTTGGTTCCAATGAGTCCTTATATTTTAAATGAATTTTACTGGGAACTTTTATAAAAAATGGACAGAATGTCTCTGGAAATTTCTCTTGAACTTTTAATCTATTAGACAAGTAAAACGTGGGAGATACACTAGTTTGAGAATTGCTTCAGTCTTCTACTTCATTTGCTTTGATAGATAAAGCCTACATTTACATATAACATAGTTGTTAGAAAATTGTCAGGAAGCTCATATCAAATAGCTCAGGGCTATTTGTGAGAAGGGGTGTGTTACCGGGAATTGAACTCAGGGGCACTCGACCACTGACCCACATCCCCAGCCCGGTTGTGTATTTTATTCAGAGAAAGGGTCTCCCTGAGTTGCCTAGTGCCTCATCTTTGCTGAGGTTGGCTTTGAACCCTCAATCCTCCTGCCTTAGCCTCCCAAGCCACTGGGATTACATACAAGGCTATTATTAAATGGAAAGAACTAGTTGAAGAATTAGTAAAGCCAAAAACTGGTTGAATACTAGTCATCGTCACATAAATTTAGGGTTAATCTTGCACTAAAGGAGGCAACTAAAAAGACATTAACAATATATTACACTTAATTGTGTTTGAATCACAAATTACATTACCTCTTTGTGAGTCTGCCACTGGAAGCTCACAGACCCCAATTCCAACCCTCAGTGTAATTAATGATGACAGTTTTCCTATATCTACTTGGTGATGCCGTCTATTGCCTGTGATGTCTCAATAAGATAAATGACTTATCCAATTGCAGATAAAACTGTTTTCCATCAGAAGTAGGCTGTGACACTACAATGGTGAATAAGCTCAACCTGACTTTATGAATGGTAAAAATTTCCTTGCCAGAATGTGCAATGGCACATGTTATTGTTAATATTGATTTCTATCCATACAAGAGTAACAATGTCAACAAGATCAATTCTTTTAGTCACATCTGTTGTTGCAAGATAAAAAGTATCTACTTACTGCCAAAACTGAATTTAATACAGCATTGTGGATTACATTTTAAATTTACTTCAGCACATCAGGTTTTAGTTTTTTAGGTGGAGTAAGAAGTGAAATATTGATGATTTTTACCCATTGTAATCATCCAGGGTTGGTGTGCAATTTCACTTAGGATTGAAATAAACTAAAATTTAGGGTTACTTCTTTAGAAATGAATGCCTTTGGTCTGGAATTACTGTCATTAATTTTCCTCCATATCCAGGAGGATTCAGGTTAGCTCTAAAGAAGTGAACACCTGAAAATGTGTCTGAAGACAAAAATAAATGATGAAATCAAAAGCTTTGTATTTACAATGTACATGAGTAAAAGTACAAAAAATGTGACTTTTAAAGCATAGCAGGTAAGACGTGTGGAATTGTGATAGTAAATCAATACTACTTTGCAGTTACACTTTCTTACTGAGAAATTTAACAGGGAAAAGAAAATCGTGTGTGATAAAGATATTTTTCCCCATGAGTGCAAGCCTATTTTGGTACATAGTTGGAATGTCTTCTAAAAGTATGAATTAACTGTGGTACATGCACCATGAAACCCTCCAGTAAATTACAAGTGAACAAGAAAGGAAAGCCAACAAAGTCCTGCATGTTTAGCTTCTGATGCTTTGCTGATTCCAACTTACATCTCTTTCTCTTTTCTTAGTGATCTTTAACCACATTGACCTTCTTTCCATCTCTCAAACGTGCCTGTTTTGCTCATTCAGTGTTGTGTACTTGCTACTCACCAACTGCAATGCTATCTCTCTAATCATCTTACAGCATGTGCAACTTCTTCATTCTGGGCCAACTCAAAAGGGCCATCTCCAATGTAGATCCTTCATGAATGCCTTGACTACAAGTGAGATCCCCATCCTTCTCCATTCTGTTTTCATTATATTTAACGTTCTCTAAAATGATTCTTTTTGTACATCGTACACATGTATTTCCACGATGTCAGAAAGATCATCTTTCACTTTTAGAGAATTGATAAATAGTTTGACCATGTTCTTGACACATTTTAAAAATCCTTATGCTTGCTCATATAAATTATTCCCCTATTGTTTATTCCCATTATTTTCTTATAATTTATTAAGAGATCCAAGTAATGAAAAGATCTTCAGAAGATATTGTATTAGACTTCTGTACAAAAGTTAAGGAAGATTAAATGGGGTCATTTGTCTTAAGTTTGCCTTTAAAAACATAAATGCAAGCCAGGTGTGGTTGTACACACTCAGGAAATTCACCCCAACACACATGCCAGATTTGTCATTTTCTTTACATATTAAATTGTTTTTATTACTACCATTTTCATGAAACTTTTATTACCACCACTTTGTATGAAACTTTTCTTTTTTACTAATTATTTAAAACATTTAATGAGATTTTTCACTGTGTAGACAGAATGGAGACAATGATACTATCCAGAAATAAGACTGACCTAGGAAACATAACCATTGCTAGACAAAGCAAACAGTGACTAAAGGATCCCACGCTAATGCCATCTGCTGTGTTTCACATTACTTCCTATCTATCTCTTTTACAAAGCATAGTGATCTACAGTAATGTTCTATTTTAAAAACATTATTATTTCCATAATACTAGACTTTTGGCTTTAGAAGATAGATTTAGGTATCATCTATTTTTAAAAAGGTTGGGTGTGGTGGTACATTCTTGTAGCACCCCATAATTGGGAGGCTGAGGTGGGTGGATCACTCGGTCCACAAGTTCCAGACCAACTTGGGCAACTTGGCAAGATCCTGTCTCAAACAAACAAACAAACAAAAATCACTAAACAAACAAACAAACAAAAAACACATTGAGAGTGTAGCTCAGTGGTAGAGCACATGTTTAACATGTATGAAGCCATAGGTTCAATCTCTAGCACCAAGGAAGAAAAAACATATTTATTTGTTTTAATATAGAACATCAAGCATACATGAAAATGATTTTGGAATCATTGAGTTCCTTTGTAAAAGTTTACAATGTCCCTAACTCATTCAGCATTTTCTCTTTGGGAACTGAAGCGTTTGTTAAACTATACCAAGTAATTCAGATGGAGAAACTAAGTATACAGCTTTGCAATATAAAAATGTGCACACTTGGTTGAGTCAGGTCTTTTCTGACATTGTTCTGGCTTTTGCCTGGAGGAGACGGCAAGAGGAAACAGATGGTAGAACTACTTCTTTCTTCAGAAGACTTAGAATGGATTAAGCTACATTAGACTGTATTATGCTGTAGAAACAAGAGTTCTTATTGAAAAAGGGAAAAGGGTGGACTCTTGGCAAGATTTGAGAATTCTGTAGACTAGACTTTCATTTGGGGTGATAGGAGAATTGTTCTCTGTCTCATCATAACTGAACATAGAAGATACTGCTCCTCTGCTCTTTGATTGAGACAGCTAAGCTGACCATTGACATTTGAAGGCATATTGTCAGTTCAAGTGCTAGACTATTAAGGAATCCATGAATATAAGCCTGGGACAATGGGCTCTGAAATGAACCACATACATTAGTTGTTTTAAATAACCACTGATTATACATCACCTGGTTATGTGTGGACTTGCAGTTAAATCTGTTTAGAAGTTGTAATCTGTTCACAATACTTAAGAGGGGCATTCCTGGGGGGATGTATTTCACTCATGTCAAAATGGTAAAGTAGAGATTGTGCCTTCCCCATCACCATGACCTCACTCCTAGCTGACTTCAGGTTCATAACCGCAATAGTCCAAAGGATTGAGAGGAGGCTGGAAAGGGAGCAGGAAGGCAAAGCATTCATGCACATGGAGAAAACAGCTACACCGAGAATCAAAAGAGTAAAACTGTTTTTTTTTTTTTTTTTTTTTTGGCACCAGGGATTGAACTCAGGGGCACTTGACCACTGAGCCACATCCCCAGCCCTATTTTTTTTGTGTTTTATGTAGAGACAGGGTCTCACTGAGTTGCTTAGCACCTCGCCATTGCTGAGGCTGGCTTTGAACTCGCGATTCTCCTGTCTCAGCCTCCCTAAGTGCTGGGATTACAGGCTTGCACCACCGCGCCTGGCTGTAAAACTGTTAATGTTCATCAAATGCTTATTCTGTTCTAACTGCTATTAATGTACCAATTCATTTATTTCAGCCAACTCTTTGAAGGAGCACAATCAATAACATATGATTCATAACCACAATAAAAGAGAGAAGAGAACCTCCAATGAGGGGCTACTACTCTGACTGTGGCTCAGTGTCATAATTTTGATAGTAACAGAAAGGTGTCTAAGTTGATTTTTAATAGCTCATAAAGATCATCAGAATTTCTGTATGTTGAGGTTTCTCTGAAAGAGGTTGTGGGCAAGGGCAGAATAAAACACCAAACCCTGGACATAAAATTCCTGAACATCATGAAGACTGGTGAGTTTGTCAAATTGGATTAGAGCATTAACTTTATGAAGGGCTAAGAACTTTGTCTTAGTTGCTAGATACTTTGCATTTACCATTCTCCCACGAGTTTCTTTGTAAACTTTTTGGAGGAACAGCCACGAACATCAAGGCTATAACTTATGAAATGATTTTCTCCAGGCAAAGTTATTATTGTTTAGTTCTCAGAGCTTTCTTGGGGAGCTGATCAAGTCACTCTGTCTACAAGAAGGGATGCTTAGGGGATAGAAACCCTGGTATTCCATTTTTTGATCTTTACCCCATAGTGAAATCAAGAAGTTACAAGGCAGAGCTGCATCTTCAACACTACCCATCCACTTTGGCAGGTCTAGGAAAAGGGAGGTGATTTTGTACAGAAACCCCAGTGTCAATATTAGGCTATGTCACTTATTTCTTATAAAATATTTGTAGAGAAAAGAGAGGGAATGAAGGATAGTATGACAAAGAGACTTCAGCATCTGCAGCCATGCCTGTCTAGACTAGACAGCTGTGCTAGGGTGCAATATAGCAGAGGGATGATTCTGATTGTCTTTAATATTGACATCAATTGCTATCATCAAATGGATTTGACAGTGATATACTGATTATTAAGGTAGCTTTGTAAGTAGAATCATCTAAGCTTTAGTGATTTTTGGTCCATGTTCCTAAATCCACCTATTTATTTTCATTTTCTTGGTATTTTATCAGGGGAAAAATATGTGCTTATTTTCTGCATACACTGAACTAGTTTAACCCCTTCATAAATAAATTCAAAATAAAAGCATTTGCTGCCGAAAGATATAAATATCAATCACCAGTCACTAAAATGGCTAATCTCAAGGGCTTTCTAAGGTTATAAGGGTAAGACTTAATGGAGCAGACGATTCATAAACATTCCAGAATAAAATATGAAATGTGATGCTCAAGTTGACAAGTGTGTTGTGAGCTTTTTGTTTGAACTTAATTTTCCAAACATGAAATATTTCACGAAGTTTAATGGCATATACTACACATACATTAGTAATAATACCACCAAGGGCCATCTCACTGTTCATATTTGAGCTTAAATATAAATTTTTCTTTGGCTTGTTAATTATTCTTTTCTGCTTCTGCATGCATCTTGGCTCAGTGTATCAAAAGTCAAACCTACTGAAGGGCCTGCTCTATAGGTTTCCCTGAAGATGCCTCAGTGTCTGTCTGCATATTTATTATTTTTCCTTTTTGTTTTCTTTGTTATCACATGCTGTGTTTATAATATTACTATGTAAAGAAAATAGATATTTAGAAAGTAGTTAACCTAAAAATCTGAGCAGTGCTAAAACCTATAGAATATAGAAGTGAATACTTAGGTTGATTACCCCGCGAAGAGTCTAAGCCTCTTGCTTCAAAATGAAAATTTAAAACAAAAAAGAAGAAAGAAAATATTTTTAAAACTAAGATGTATACCATGAGTAATAGTTTAAAGTATGTTTTACTTTGTCCAGTTCAATATGTAATAAAAAACAATTAAGCCCAAAATCATTGTTATAGGACCCTGGAAGTCTATTTCTATGGGAAAAGGTCATCAGAGTTTTCTCATTCGGATTCCTGATCATCAGACAGAAGTGTCTCTGCTGTATCAACAGATTCTATTGTTCTGTGTACTTGAGGGGAAAGGGCATTATTCTTTAGCCAAAAAGATAAATCATGATTTTTTGGATCTTACAATCTTCTCTCTTCTTAAAATTTTAAATTTTCTCCTGATGGTTGAATATACAATATATATATATGCTTCTGATTTGATTACAAATTTTTTGAAATGAGAGACTTATTACATCTTATACTTCTGTACATGCCATAAAACAATAAGAATTTTTACAAGTAAATAAAAACCATGTACTAATTGCTGATTCAAACTAATTTAACATCCATGTGTCATAAAAATTGTAAAGAGGTATTTTTTATCTGTGTAATCTTATTTGTACAGCTTGGACTAATATCTCACATTTTAAATGCCTTCAAATATGTTTTTCAATCAATCAATAAATATTTACTGAAAGGATTCTGTGTTCTCAGTACAGCACGAGGTGAATTATAACAGGTTTGAGCAAATCCTTGAAATCTACTTTTATCCCAGTTCTACAGAAAACATTTCTTTTCCTATTTTTATTCCAATCTCCAGATGACTGATTTTATATCAAACGTGCGTTTTTTCCTAACATTGTTTAAGATAATCACCTGCTATTGTACCATTTTTTAGACTAAAAAAATCAAAATATTCAATAACATTTAAAAAGAAGTATGATAAGTGCTTTGTCTCCAAATGCATTAAAATATATACATATGTATTTTATATTTAATATATATGTCGTATTTACTTAGTAACCAAATTAAATATGTAAGTATAATATATAACTTCCTAAATTTCTTTATACGTATATACATACAGTATACTTACATGTTTAATTTGGTTACTAAGTAAATACCACACACACACACACACACACACACACACACATATCCACAGGAAGAAATTTAGGAAGTTACATAGTATACTTACATGTTTAATTTGGTTATTAAGTAAATCTTAAGTAAAACTTTAATGATAATATAATATGTAATTTTATTTTATTGTTCTAGAGAGATGGGGGTCTAGTTATTTTGCCTCAAACTTTTGGGCTCAGGTGATCCTCCTGCCTAAGCCTCCCGAGCGGCTAGTACTACAGGCACATGCCGCCACACCTGGCCATGTAATATGTAATTTATTTCTAATTATTCAGCAATTGGCCATTAAGAAGTAATATTATAAAAGTCAATAAATATATCAGTAGAATAGAGAATAATTCTTAGAAGCAGATTCAGGTGTGGGTGTGAGAGCGTGTATGTGTGCGTTTTTACTCAGTTCTTATCTATACATGTATTCACATATGTATGCATTGGATTTTTTTTAATTGACACCTTAAAGCCAGAAGAATGAAGATTAGAATACAACATTTAAAGATCTTTGCCTGACATTAAGGAAATATTAACATATATTTCCTACTTTAACCACATAAGACAAAATAAACCTTATTCCTAGTACTATTACTAGGAATAAGATTTTAAGATCAACTTTAAAAGAATCAGTGTAAAAGAATCAGGGGTTGTGGCTCAGTGGTAGAGTGCCTGCCTAGCATGTGAGGCACTGGTTTGATCCTTAGCACCACATAAAAATAAATAAATAAATAAATAAAATAAAGGTTTTGTGCCCATCCACAACTAAAAAAATTTCTTAAAAAAAAAAAAAACTTGGTGTGTCCTAGGGTAGGCAAGTCCTTTCTAAGTATGACACAAGAGGAACAATGAAGAAGCAAAATAGATTTAACCATGTAAAAGTGAAAATTTCACTAGGGCAAAAAATCCCTTAAACATTTTAAAGCTATCTATAACCTATGTAATAAAGATTTACAAAGATTTACTAATCTTACAGCAAAAAGAATACGTAAAATACTTTGGAGACAGTTTACAGTAGAGAACAAAAGACTACGCATTGTACAAAAAAGGTGAGGACAAAGTGATCCGCCGGGTATCGGTGACAAGTCCTGCTTCCCCATGAGTAAAAGTGTCACATTAGAGAAGCACACAGGGACAAGCATATAAAGAGGGTTTATTTAAAATGGGGTAACACAGACTTCTCCTGGGAGGGAGAAGGCGGCCATAGCTGGTATCCTGGTATCTCAAGAAGTGAGCCCGTTCTATCTTTCTTATATGTCTTAGGCTTCCTTTGTTCTCCTGCTCTCTTCCCCTCATCTCTGTCCTTCCTGACTCAGCCCAGGAGATAGCCAAACAGTGAGAAATAGATGAGCTGGAAGGGCCCAGGTGGAGTGATCCAGGAAGGAAGGAGGTGTCCAGGGTACATTAATTAACATTTATAACTCCCCCGTACAGAGGGACAGTCCCTGGGACAGGTTACCTTAGCAACAAGTTGGAGAAGGAGCAGGTTAGCTTGATAAGGGTGGAGGAAGGGCTCTGAAGACATGAGCATTTCAATCCCTTCCAGGGATTGAGGTCTCCAACTCCCCAGACGCAAAATGGCCTGTGTTCTCTGGATCTGACCCTTGTCTATTTTCAGTGACTACCTGTCTTTAATTCTGGCTTTGGTCTATACCCAAAGGACTTAAAAACAGCATACTATAGTGACACAGCCACTTCAATGTTTATAGCTGCACATTTCACAATAGGTAAACTGTGGAACCAACCTAGATGCCCTTCAATAGATGAATGGATTAAAAAACTGTACTATATATACACAATGAAATATTACTCAGCACTTAAAGAGAATAAAATTATGGCATTTGCAGGAAATGGATGGAGTTGGAGAATATCATGCTAAGAGAAATAAGCCATCCCCCAAAACCAAGGGCCAAATATCTTTTCTGATAAGTGGATGCTAATCCATAATGAGGGTGGGCATGAGATGAGTGGAGGAACTTTGGATGGGGCAGGAGGGAGGGGGGAGGGGGCACAGAGGTAGGGAAGATGGTGGAATGAGATGGACATCATTATTCTAGATACATGTATGATTGCATGAAGGGTGTGATTCTACTTTATGTACAACTGGAGAAGTGAAAAACTCAGCTCCATTTGTATGCAATGAATCAAAATGTTTTCTGCTGTCATGTATAACTGATTAGAACTAATTAAAAAAGTAAAATAAAGAACCCTATTAAAAGTTGATGTTCTTCATGTTCATAAAAGGAGATGGTAACACACAAATTTGGAGTAAATACTAAAAAAAATACAATCATTTTATGTTTTGTAATTTTCCATTTGAGATTGCCAATCAAACTTTACAAAAAATGTATGAAAATATGGTTTTAGTAAAAAATTATGTGCTTATAAATAGTAAAGTGTTTTAGATACACAGAAAGCTCCTAGAAGTTGAAATTCATTTAATAAATATAGAAAAGATGTTTAATTTCTCTTTTAATCAACATGAGGTGTAATTTCCACCAGACTAAAAAATGTTGAAAAGCAACAAAATCTGATATTGGAGAGGATGTGACACAATGCCTACATTCTTCCATGATACTGGTTACTCATAAATTTGAACATTTGGTCTTAGAATATTTTGATAATTAGAATAGTATGCCATAATAATGCATATCCTGTTTAGGTCAGAAATTTTACTTTCTGGTAATCTACTTTAAAAAAAATGATCAGAGAAATTTAAAAATGCCTCGCATCCACTGCATCCAAGGTACTTTGACACTCTCATTGGTCTCTGCATGTAGATTGACATAGCAGATGTTGTATTTGTATTTTCCCTTCTTTACATTGGTAAATTATACTTATTTTCCTTCACTTGCACCAGTTTTTGTTCATGACTTTGCTCATGATTTACTAGATTGGGATATACAATGAAAGAACAAAACAAAGCAGTATTCAGAAGTAGTGAATAACAAAGGTGAATGAAATTATTATTATTATGGTCAAGGAGTACCTTCCTAAGAAGGTCAATCATGGAAAGGAGGACTCATGCGATCAGAGGTAGAGAAGAGGCGGAGAAGACAGCAAGAGGCGGAGAAGACAGCATAGCGCACATGGCCCAAGGCAGGAAAGGACTCTCCTTTAAAGACTTGGACAGAGGGACTTGTAGCTAGATTACAGTGAAAAAAATTGGGAGTGTGGCTGTGGATGAACTAATGTGAGATTGGTGAGGGTGACATTTCAGAACCCTTTTTAGGTCAAGGCTAGGTATCTGAATTTGTTCAAAGTGTAGTTGGAAGACATTGAAGGGGTTTAAGGAACAAGGCTGTTTATAGGAGTTGCTCTGGTTACCCTAAGCCTAATCACAATGTTCCTGAAAACAATGATTAAATATGGAAAAACAAGGATTACATATCAATAGCTAATAGAAAAAATTGGAGAGCAGCAGAGGCACGCAGGATGTAGAAAAAATTAGAGAGCAGCAGAGGCATGCCCTTTTTTTTAGGAGACAAGAAGCCAAAAGGGTGTTAAACAGGTATTTTAGTTGTTTCCTTTGAATCCGTCTTTCTGTGTTCAGTTCTTGGGAGTCCATTCCAAACAGAAAACAGACAATTTTACAAGGATGAGCTTGGTACTGGGAAAGTGGATAGGACTTAAAGGAAAAAAAAAGTCCTAATGAGAAAGAACTGCAAATAAGTTAGTACAAAAACCTGCATGCAACTTTCTCTCAAATAGTTAACTAATTCTTAAATCCAATGTCTTAAATACTTGCATCTGGGTTTTCCAGTTGGCTAAATCCTTGAGCTATGCCATTGCAGTATGATTCCAAGAAACCTAAGAGCAACCGTAGCTAAAAGCCAAGCAGGTGAGCAGAGATTGCTAGGTTAGAGTATTGAAGAGGCAGATGTTGGCATGGAACCCTTTCAAAAAGGAGGGGCCTTGTTAAACTGCATGAGTTCCCAGCTGAGACCCTGGATGGTCATGATCTAACAATAAGATCTGTGGAGGGATCACAGTCATGAAAATGATGGTATAGGAGTAGAGACAAAAATGGAAAACAAAACTACTAGACAATAGACTTAATGGAGAATAATGACTCAGAAGGTATGTGTGTGTGTGTGTGTGGGGGTGGTATAAGTCAATGAGATCAGCTGAATGAAGCTCCAAATTTGATTTTCCTATGGATCAGAACATTTAAGGTTCATAAAGAAAAATGAACAGGGCTGGGATTGTAGCTCAGCGGTAGAGCGCTTGCCTCGCATGCGTGAGGCCCTGGGTTCAATCCTCAGCACCACATACAAAGCAATAAAATAAAGACATTGAGTCCATCTACAACTAAAAAAAATTAAAAAAAAAAAAAAAGAGAAATGAACAATGTTTTAGGGTATCTTTGAAGTTTGCATTCTGAACCTATTGGCTTGAAGGATTTCCTTAAAGACATAGCTTATTCATTCTAGGGAATTTGCTTCATACTATTATATATATATATATATATAAAATATTATATATATATATATTTTTTTCTCATGCCAGGGATGGAACCTATGGGCACTTAACCGCTGAGCCACATCCCTAGCCCATTTTTGTATTTTATTTAGAGTCAGGGTCTTGCTGAATTGCTTAGGGCCTCACCAAGTTGCTGAGGCTGGCTTTGAACTCACAATCCTCCTGTGTCAGCCTCCTGAGCTGCTCGGATTACAGTCGTGCGCCACTATGCCAGGCTACTATTTCTGTATATGAGTTATGAATTAATTAGGGTTCTCTAGAGAAACAGAATCAATAGAATGTGTGTGCATTTTCTCTTTCTCAGTCTCCATTTCTTTCTCTGTTTTTTTCTCTCTTGCTTAGCTTAGATAGAGATTTATTATAAGGAATTTGCTCACGATTATGGAGACTGGCAAATCCAACATCTACAGTATAGGCAGGCAGCCTGGAGACCCAGGAGAGCCAGCGATGCAGTTCCAGTTCAAAGATTGGTAGGCTAGAGACTCAAGAAAGTCCGTGGTGCAGATAAATTTTAAAGGCAGTCTGCTAAAGAATTGCTTCTTGGATGAGGATGCCTGTCTTCATTCTTTTCAAGCCATGAAATGATTGGATGAGGTCCACTCATGTGCTAGAAGGCAATGTGTTTCACTCACAGTTTATCAGGTTAAATATTAATTTCATCCCCAAACACCTCCATGTTGATAGATATATTGCCCATCGCTAGATATAATTTGTATAAAATGCATATACATTAAGTACTCAGTTGAATGAGTTTTGATAAACACATGCTCCTATTTAGGCACCACTACAGTGCACAACATTTTTCTCATCTCAGAATGTTTGCTCATGCAGTGTGTACTCAATCTCTCTCCAGGCCAGTTAAACATTGATAGGATTTCTGTTACAGTTTTTCTCTGTTCTCTGTCATTATGCTAATAGAATTTGAATACCTGGCTTTTTTTGCACGGCATTTATTAGATTCATTATGTCCTGTGATCATACTTATTTTGCTAATTTTCTGTTAAATGAATATCCACTATTTTTTACTAATTTGAACCTTTGTTTCTGGTTTTTAGTATGATAAAGTTGCAATATGCATTATTATACAAGTATTTTGGGGAATATAAGTTTTGTTTTTTCCTAGGAGTGAATTTGCTTCATCATGAAGTAGGTATATTTTAACTCTATAGTTAATATTTTAATAGTACGGCTAATTTACAGTTTTCTAAGTTTCTTTTTCACTAGAAATATGTATGATTTTCAGTGGATCTACATGTTTACCAACATTTAGTATTGCCATTCTTTTTAATTGTGGTCACTCTAGTAAAGTGATTTCTTATAGTTCTTACTTGTAATTCCATGAGGATAATACAGGACACATTTTATTTAATAATGGGCAAGATGCATGTTCTTTGGGTAGTTCTGACCAAATCTCTTGCCCATTTTTATTATGCTTGATTGTTTTTAAATTTAGTGTTAGGAGTTTTTAAAAGGACATATTCCGGCATAAGTTGTTTATTTGATATATGCATGGCAAATATAGTCTCCAAGTCAGTGGTTTAGTTTTCATTTTTCTTAATGATTCTTTTCTATGATTATATCCCATTTTGTGGTGAAATTTTACCATTTTTAAATTGTTAATACTCTTTTTGCTCTAAGAAATACTTGTCCACTTTAATAAGATAAAGATATTTTTCCTTTGTTCTAGAAATTTTATATTTTTGTCTGTTTTCCAACCTTGAAATATTTTTCCAAAGCTTTATTGAAATTTAATTGGTACTCATTAAATTGTGCATAAAGGGCAGAATTTGAAAATTTTTGACACATTTATCTCCAGGAAGCCATCACCACAATCAAGATAATGAACAAAACTATCAGTAAATATTTTCTGATGAATGAAGAATTTGTCCATAAGTGGCATTGATGAAATTGTGCAAGAAGTCATTTGTGGCATCCCTAAGAAGATACAAGGGTCTCTGTTTAGTGGAAGTTGTGTTATTTCATTTCTTACAGTTATAAGCACAGACTTTTCAATGTATAATTGCTGTGTACTTTTTCCACCAGTAGGACGTGTACTTTCAAGTTGAGCGCAGCTTTTTGTTCATTCAATCTCTTATCCCAAGTTTTTAAATGAGGCTTAATGTTTTTATCTATCCTACTTGAAAAACCATTCATCAGTTAAGACTGTAGATTAATGTGAGGGACATTCTGCTTTTCAAATCCTCCATTACTTTTTCTCTTTTGAATTGTGGTAAAATAGAAATAAAATTAAGAATTTGAACCATTTTAAATGTGTTGTTTATTGGCATTAAGCACATTTGCATTGATGAGCAATCATCATTTCTATCCATCTCTAGAATGTTTTTATCACTCCATACTGAAACTCTGTACCTGTCAATCATTCCCCATTTTCTCCTTATCCCAACCACTGATAATTCTCTTCTACCTTCCATTTCAATGAATATTTGTGAAATAACTTTTTGTGTATCCTGTGTAATAGAAGTAAAGATTCATTTTGCCCCACATGAATACTCAGTTACTCTGGCCTTCTTAATCTTCTATTTTTAAACAAGATCTTGCTGAGGGGCTAAGGCTGGCCCTGAACTTGCGATTCTCCTGCCTCAGCCTCCCAAGTCACTGGCTATGCTAGCACCTTCTAATTTACCAATTTTTATTAAAAAAGAGCTTATGTTGGGGTGGCACTGAATCTGTAGATAAATTTGAGGAGAACTGAGAGCTGTAAACTACTGAGACTTCCAATCTACAAATAAGGAAAATTTCCTTATTTATCTAGCTCTACTTTGGGTCTTTCTATGGTCTTCTGAACAGACATCATACATATCTCTATACATTCCTTATTTTTGTTCCATAGTGTTTTATGAATGTAAAAACAAAAAAATTCCATCTTTAAATGTCTTATTTCTAGACAAACATTAATTTTTAAATATGACTTCTTTAAACTCAAATTAAAGCATAGTTCTAGGATTGGAAAATGGTACTCTTTTAGTAAGCTTTTTCACTGCTGTGACCAAAAGACCTGACAAGAGCAATTAGAAGAGGAGAAGTTTATTTTGGGCCTCATGATTTCAGTGATCTTAGTCCACAGAT
This sequence comes from Xerus rutilus, assembly GCA_028644305.1. Taxonomy (NCBI): domain Eukaryota; kingdom Metazoa; phylum Chordata; class Mammalia; order Rodentia; family Sciuridae; genus Xerus; species Xerus rutilus. The sequence continues at coordinate 81,459,526 of CM053402.1, read as the reverse complement.
GGCCAACTGCATTCCTCTGTGCTCCTGGCAGAGAAAAGTGACTAAGAATGTGATGATCAGAAGAAGAGAGAGAGGTGGGATGGGTGGGTAGGAAGCTCTCCTGACCCAACTACACCCTACATGTCTAAAGTTATCACCAAGTTAATTATTATCAGGGAATTAATGCACTGATTAAACCTCTTATGACCCAATCATTACACCTATAAACTCTTTTGCATTGTTTCATACATGTCTTTTAGTGGACACCACATATATAAACCATAATACCACACCATATATATACCTTTTTTTTCCATATATGGAACAGCCATTTTATATGTCTTTAACAAACATGCAAGACAGTATAGAGAGGTTCAGATGTGTTTCTGGAGTTGTACATTCAACCAGCAACAGGGCCAAAAAAAAAAAAAAAAAAGACCTGGACCTGCTGACTCCCAGCCCAGGATTTTCATAGAGGAGAATTTATGAAAACATTATTTTAAGCAATATTAATATGGTTTCCAACTGAAATGGGATGTTTTCTGGTAGATGAGAAAGACTGAAATATTTTCATTTATACTTTTTATACTTGCATAGACATACAACATTTCCTTTTATAAATATTCATAATATTTAAAGGTCGTTTTGACATGAGGTTCCTGGTTAAATACAGAAATGCATTTATAGGCCCATTATCACTGGGAGTGCTATCATCACGGGCATCTTGTGCTCAAGAGGACGTTTTGAACTCTTGTATGGGAGCTATGAAAATAAACTTCAATTAATTATGTGGTACTCAATTTTATTCATGCTTCTGTTTCTGAAATTTTCTATCAAAATTTAAGAAATTTTAAAGACTGATCAGCAATCTGTTTGTGGAATGAATCACAATATTTGAAAAATTATCATTAGTTGCACATGATCACAACGAATCTTTGTCTCTCCATTTCTATATACATTTAATAGGGATAAAATCTTCAATCCCTGTTACAGTTTACATCTGATGTCCCCCAAAAGCTCATGTGTGAGACAATGCAGGAAGGTTGAGAGGGGAAATGATTGAATTATAGCCTAATCAGATAGAATTAACTGAGTGGTAACTGGAGGCAGGTGGGGTTTGCCTGGAGGAAGTGCTTCATTGGGGATATGGCTAGGGGGCACATATTTTGTATCTGGAGAGTGGAGCTTCTCTCTCTGCTTCCTGCTCATCATGTGAGCTTCTTCCCTCTGCATACTCTTCTGCCATGACGGAGCTGGCTGTATATGAATTAAGACCTCTGAAAGCATAAGCCTTTAAATAAATTTTTCTCTCCACTACAGTTGTTCTGGTCAGGTCCTTTAGTCACAGCAGCAAAAAAGCTGACTACACAGTGGGTCCAAGATATTTCTGAACAAGAAAAAAATAGTTTAATGGTCACCTCAAATTAACACAAAGCATAATAAAAACATGGCAATTCAACTTAGACAATAGTCCAATTCTATATAAAACTCAACACTTTGACCTAAATTTAACATGAGATCTTTTCCATCATTCCTGGCTGAGATATGTTTCAGCTGAAACATGGGCAATAGGGAAGAGGGAAATGTTAGCTTTCCCATGTGGCCCTTTCACGTCTCTTCCTGAACTGGCCAAAATGTGGTTTCTGAGGCTGTGGGAGGATTCCAGGGAGAGAAAGATGCCTGTGGGCAGAATGGACAAGAGAAAAGGAAAGCAGAGAAATGCCTCATAAGCTAGCACTTTATTTCCTGAGATTTACAGATATTTAAATCTGCTTTTCTTCTTCTTAGTGATTTGTGTCTTACTCTAAGACCCCTGAATACGATTCCCTCTGTCAAGCCACACTTAGAGTGAATGACTGTATCTCCATGCATGGTTTTAAACATGTGTCTCTATTCCATTTCCTTTGGATTCACTACATTAACTTCTAGGAAATCCTCTTCTGGGGTATCAAAGTTGATCTCACAATAGTTTTCCTTCATGTACATGGTCTACAATTGATTCTCAGGATATACTCATCCATTCTTACCCAGAAGACTAATAAAATACACCACTGATGCTAAAGCAACCATCTGTCCTTTCATTCAGTCTTACTAAGGGGAAGTGCTTATTTCATATGATCCAGATAATAAAACACAGGAGTCCCCACTAATCAAATTACAGAGGACTCGTGTTACAATCTTTAAGTGAAACTCTGTTAAGTAAATAATTTCTATTTCCATTTTACATTCTCACCAGCATTATATGAAAGCTCTGGTTCTTGCAGACTTTATGTAGTCATTCTAATAGATATGTAGTGATATTTAAGTGTGATTTTAATGTGATTTTCCTGTAATGATTAACAATGCTGAGCATCTTTCTTGTATTTACATATCATTCATGTTTCTTCTTCAGTGAAATGTTTAAATCTTTGCATATTTCCTTAAACAAGATTTTGATTTCTTATTGTTTTGTTTTGATAATTCAATATATACACTCTAAAATATACTTTACATATACTTTTCAAGTTTGTGCTATATTTGTTATATTAATTTCTTTTCATTTCATTAACAATATCTTCAAGGAGTAGATTTTTAATTTTGAGGAAGTCTGATTTATCAACTCTCATTAATGGGTTGTTTTTGTGATGTCATACCTTATAAATCTCCCAAATTTTTGTTACATAGATTTTCTCCTTTGTTTTCTCCTAGAAGTTTTATCTTTTAAAAAAGTTACATTTAGATGTAGAAATGATTTTCAGTTAGTTTTTCTGTATGGTTCACAGTAGAGAATCCCAGTATATATATATATATGTTATTGTTTTTTTACTTATGAATACACAATTGCTCTGCAATTTTTAAAGACTATTTTTCCTACTAAATTGCCCTTTCAGTTTTGAAAAAATTGTTGGCTATATGAACATTTTTCTATATATTAATTCTATCAATCCCATTAACCTATTTATCTATCTCTTATGCTAATAATATACTTCTCTTATTATTATAGCATGGTAAGTCTTGAAATCAAATGCTGATAGTACTCTAATTTTCTTCTTCAGAGTAATTTTGTCTATCCTAGATTCTTTAAATTTACATACAAAGTAGAACCTGCTTGTCAATTTTGATAAAAATCCTTTAGGAAATTTGATTGAGATTGCTTATCTAGAAGAATTTGAGTGTGATCAAGAGTTTTACAACATTTATGCTTGCGTCTATGGACATGGTACATTTTTCCACTCTTCATGACTTTTTAAATTTCAGCAAAGTTTTATAATTTACTTTATATGCATCTTTCATGTATTAGGGGGTCAGAATCATTTTTGTATTTCATTTATGTGATGCTATTATAAACAATAACACTTTAAAACCTTTCACTTTCTATATTTTATAGTATACAGAGGAAAATTTTTTGTATTGATTTTGCATTCTATAACTGCCTTAATCTTTACACAAAAAGGTAATTTGAAGAAATCTGATATTTGCCAGTCATTTTCCATTTTTCTGTTTTATTGTTCTTCTTCTGTCCTTTCTGCATAAGGAACATAACTTTGAAATAACTAGTCCACTTTTTATTTTTGTTTGGTTTGGTTTGGTTTTTTCTTTATTCAATCCTTTCTCTGTCTATAAACCCCAACTCTTTGGCTTGGGTCATTGGAAAACTTATCCTATTTTATGGAATGTATTGTTGCTACATTCTAGAATTTAAAATAAAGCTAATTAATATTGTTAAACTTTGAAAAGTCCAAGTGTCCTATTTTTTATTTCATATATTATTTTTGGCATCAAACATAAGAACTAGATTATATTTGCCTAGCTCTCAATGACAAACATTTCATATTATTTTCTTATGTTTTACAATAGTACACTTAAATATAGATATATTTTGAGTTAATTTTTTATGTAAATGTGAAAATTTGTTTAAGTGTTCTTTTATTATTTTTGGTATCCAATCATTCCATAAATGTTTGTTAAAATGTCTTTTTCCTTCATGGAGTTAATTCTGCACTATGTACAAATTTGTTAAGCATATTTGCAATTCTGTTTCTGGGTTCTGTGTTGTATTCTATAATCCATGTTTCTATCTACCCAAGCAATATCACACAGTCTTGATTATTCTATATTATAAAATTAGTAGACTCTTAAAATTAGGAGACATTCATCCCACTTTGTTCTCTTTGAAAACATTTCTTAATGATTCTATTTCATTTGCTTTTACATATGAATTTAAAATAATTTCTTCTATATCTACAAATAATCTTTCTTGGATTTGTATTAAAATTGTATTTAACTTATGGATCAATTTGGTAAGAATTTATGTCTTTGCTGTGTTGTCTTGCAATCCATAAACACAATATGTCTCTACATTTATTTACTATTTGATTACATTTTCTATTTTTGGACATGTAAATCTTATAAATGTCTATTCAATTTGTTTCTTTGGTATTTAAATTTTTTTAAAGCATCGTCCTTGAATCTTGGTTTCTTAGTTCATTTTCTTCTTTTCTTCTCACTTTATACTCTTTTAATGTATGTTTTATATATACTATACAGAGTTTGTAGTTGTGCTTAATAGAAAATATAGGGGAAAGCACATTTTACATCTTTCTTGATGTGGAAATCACAATTATTTTCAAGAGATAAAATATTAAAAAAATAATGAATTAGTTACTATTTTGGATACTCCAACTCATCTTGTGTATATGCAATGTTCCATATAGTTTTCTGGTTTATGTTTTCTGCTTGAAAGATGCCCTTCAATATTTCTCATAATACATGTGTACTGATGATACACTTTAGCTTTGATCATCGAAAACAACTTTGCTATAAAATATATTTTCTATAAGAATAGAATTGTTAGGGCATGTTTTGTTTTTTTTTCCAGTATTTTAAAGACATGGAGGCACTGTTTTCTTATTTTCATTGTATCTGATTCAAAATTTGCTATCATTATAATATTTGTTCCCCTACATGAAATACATCTTTTTTTTCTCAGACTACTTTTATTTTATTTAGCAGAACAGGAATTTATTAAAGAAATATTGGTTACCTAAACAGTTTTTTGAATAATAGGTAAGTATCAAGAGAAGCTAACAGAGGAAACAGTAGCATAGAATTTTACTGCTATTAGAATTATTATTGCTGAATATAGAACAGCACCATGTCAATAATTCCTTATTCTTCCTCTCTGTTTGCATCATTTGCTAAGGACTCAAAGCTTTTTCTTTCTTTCTTTTGCAGTACTTGGGATGAAACTTAGGGCTTTGTCCATGTGAGCTACCACTGAGCTACATTCTAGGCTTTTAAAGAATTTTTAAATTTTTATTTTGCTTTGTTTTTACAAGTACATTATAGTTTTGCATATTAGTGAGGTTTATTTTGATGTAATCATACATGCATGGAATTCAATCTGCTCCATTCCAGTACCCAGTACTTCCTCTTTTCCTCTCCTCCTCCTTAACCCATCCACATTATCTACTCTGCTGTACTTATATATTTACACACACACACACACACACACACACACACACACACTTAATTGATGCTTTATAGATTTACATAAAAATGGAATTCACTGTGGCATGTTCATGTGTGTACATAGTAAAATTTTGTCAAATTCATTCCAGATTTCCTTTTAATCCAACTGTCCTTCCTCCCTCTCAATCTACTTCCTCCACTCCATTAATCTTTCCTCTATTTTCATGATATCTACCCATTTTTTCCTTACTTAGTTCCAGCTTCTACATATAAAGAAAACATTGAACCACTGACTTTCTGTATCTGGCTTATTTCACTTAGAATGATATTCTTTAGGTGCATTCATTTACCAACAGATGCCATAATTTTATGCTTCTTTGTAAAGAAGCATAAAATGAGTAAATCATGAGTAAATCATTAGTTCATGAGTAAATCTCCATGAACATAAATCCATTTGTCTATTGGTGAGAACTTGGCCTGATTCCATAATTTGGCTTTTGTGAGTCGCACTGCTATAAACATTGCTGTAATTGTATCACTATAGTTTGCTGATTTTTGTTATTTTAAATAAGTACAAGGTAGCAGGATAGCTGGGTCATATGGTAATTCTATTCCTAGTCTATTGACAAATCTTCTAATTTGCAGTCTAACTAACAATGTATGAATCTAGCATGGTGTTGGAACCAAAATAAATATGAAGACCAATGGAATAGAATAGAAATTACAGAGACAAGCCTACATTTATACAGTCACTTGATACTTGAAAAATTTCCAAAAACAAATGGTGCTGGAAAAACTGAGTACCCATATATAGAAGAATAAAATGTCACCCCTACTTCTCACCCTGTACAAAAGTCAACTCAAAGTAGATCAAAGACCTAAGAATTAGATACTCAGCAACTACTAGAAAAAAAATGTAAGGTTAACACTCCAACATATTGGCACAGGTGTCGACTTTCTTAACATGACTCCTAAAGTGCAAGAAATAAAACGAAGAATCAGTAAATGAGATGACATCAAATTAGAAAACTTCTGCAGCAAAGAAAACAGGAGCAAGAAGAGAGAGCCTATAGAATGGGAGAAAATCTTTGCCACCTGCTCTTCTAGCAGAGGATTAATATCAAGAATATATAAAAAACTCAAAAGGCTTTACACACACACACACACACACACACAAAACACACACGAAACAATGGGCAAAAGTAAACAGATTCTTCTGAAAAGAAGAATCATAAATGACTAATAAATACATGAAAAATATTCAACATCCCAGAAAATCAGGGAAACACAAACCAAAACTACCTTGAGATTTTATCTCACTCCAGTCAGAACGGTAGTTATCAAGAATCCAACTAATAAATGTTGGTGAGGATATGAGGGGAAAAATGCACTCATACATTATTGGGAGGACTGTGAATTAATGCAACCACTCTGTAATTCAGTATGGAGATTCCTAAGAAAACCTGGTAATGAAACTACCATATGACTCAGCTATCCCATTCATCAATATATATCCAAAAGGTGTAGAATCAGCATACTGTAGGGATGTAGCCACATTAATGTTTAGAGCAGTACAATTCACCATAGCTAAGGTATGGAGCCAAACTAGGTGCCCTTCAGCAGATGAATGAATATATAAAATGTGATATATATACACACACACACACACACACATATAATATACATATATACAATGGAATGTTAGCTATAAAGAATGAAATTATGACATTTGCCAGTAAATGCATGGAACTGGAGGACATAATGCTAAATGAAATAAGCCAGACTCAGAAAGTCACAGGCAGGTTGAATGTTTTCCAAAATAAGGCAGGGGGAGGAGGAATGATGAATTCCATTGAAATAGAAGAGAGATCAGTGGAATAGAGGAAAGAGATTGGGGGTGAGGGGAGGGATAGGAAAAGGGAAGAACAGTGGAATTAATAGGGCCTAACTTTTCCTAAGTGCATATGTAAACATAGTGCAGTGAATCTTATCTTCATGTATATCCACAAGGCACTTATATAAACAAAACCTTTATGGAAATAGAAGAAATATCAGTACAATAGAGGAAAATCAAGAGGGAGAGAAAGGAGAGGATGGAAAAGGGAAATACTGGGGACTGAACTAGAGCAAATCATATTCCATTCTTGTGTAATTACATCAAAATGTGTCATAACATTGTGTATAACTAAAGTGAGCTAATAAAAACAAAGTAAAATTCAAATAAAAATGATGAAAATGTTAGCTCTGAGTAACACTATTAGAATCTGAAAAAGTTATGCATTTATAGAGAGACAGAAAAGAGAATATTTACCTTTGTTAAGTAATTGTAGAATTTGCTTAGTGTATTGATATTCTGGTGAAGGCAATCTTAGACTTTGAAATAAGGTTAAATTTTGGAAATTCTGAACATTACCTGAGCATTCTTTAATGTCTCTTCTGCATAATATTTAATAGTATGAATAGCAAATATGTAAAAACAAAGCTCTGCACAATTACAAATTTTGATCAACTCTGTAACTGTACTTATGTACATATCAAAAATAAAATATACTATTAACTTAGTAGTTATTGATCAAAGTTTAAAGATCAATTTATCTAAATGCCAGTGTGTTTATACCATGCATTTACTCACTGCTTTTTGAAAAATTATTTATTTTATGGTAAAATATACACCACAAATACAAAGGCATGTAAAATTATTTATAATGATTTCATATGTGGCTGATACAAATATCTATATGTAAGGAAAAAGATTAAATAGAAGCTTTTTCACAAATTATTTAGAAATATATTAAAAATTTCACTTATAACTAAAATATATTTTAAATGTAAGCAAAAGGCAGAGCTGTGAAGCAGTAAAAATCTTTCTAAGAGTTTATGATAGAAATATACAATGATAGCAATTCAAAAGACTACAGGGTAATTTAAGTTTCAATAAGTATGATATAAAAATTACTTCTAAGTTCATCTCAAATCCATCACCAATTTGCTGCATATCATAGAGTATATGACATTAATATTTCTCTTAAACTATGTAAGGACGTGATAGAAAACAACAAAAAAATAGAATAAAAGAAAAATCAAATTTAATCTTTTTAGTCCTTACCTTACCCTTTAAACTGAAGATACCTCTTTCCCTAGACATCATATATAAGTGGCATTTCCCTGAAATTAGTATATCTACCTTATAAATGTGCATCTTTGAAAATATATATAAGTTGTACGACAGTATTTTTTCATTCTTTGTATTCATATATAGTGCCAAGAATTTTTTACTCAAAGCTTGTTCCAAATCCCTAATTTATTCATTCCTTGAATTAGTCAGCTTTCAATCTCTATGACAAAAATTCTGAGATGAGCCAATTTAAAGGAAAAGCAGGTTATTTGCTCAGTTTTAGAGGTTTCAGCCCATGGTAGGTTGACTCCATGGCTTTTGGACCTATAGCAAAGTAAAATATCATCCTGGGGAACACAGGGTAGAGCAGCATTCTTCACCTCATGAGTGCCAGAAAGCAGAGAGAGCTTGCTTTTGTAACAAAACCCCTCTCTGAAAACCCATTAAGCTATCAATATAAAAATGGATTAATCCATTTATGAGGTCAGAGCCTTCATGATCCTGTCACCTCCCAAAGGCACTATGGCATCTCTGAACATAGCAGCACTGGGGACTAAGCCTTTAACACACAGGTTTTGGGGGAAATTTAAGATCAAAACCACAATATTCCTCAAATATTTATTAGAAACTACTTATATCAGGAACTTCCTAGGGGCCAAAATTACAGCACTAAAGTAACCTAACCAGTTTTTTGCTGTCATAGAAATCATACTCCTGAGACAGAAAAGGACTGTAGAATATAAAGAGCAATATAACATATGAATCTAACACATGCTGTGAACCCAGAACCAGGTCACATGCAAAAGCAGGTGACAGGGAGTGGCTGGGATGTTACCTTATATACGATAGTCAGAAAAATGACCTCAACTTGAATTTTATTTTTTGGCAGTAGGGAATGAACCCAATGGTGCTTAACCACTGGGCCACTTATCCATCCCTTTTTATTTTTTATTTTGATACAGGGTCTCACTAAGTTGCTTAGGGCCTCACTGTGTTGCCAAGACTGGCCTCAAACCTGGCGATATACCCACCTTAGTCTTCCCAGTAGCTGGGATTACAGGCATGCACCACTGTGCCTGGAAACTCAGTTTTTACTTAATGAAGGTAAATATCTCCTTTTCAATCTCTCTATAAATGTATAACTTTTTCAGATCTTAATAGTGTTACTCAGAGATAACATTTTAATCTTTTGTATTTGAATTTTGTTTTTATTAGTTCACTTTAGTAATATGCAATATTATGACTCACTTTGATATAATTATACAAGAATGGAATATGATTTGCTCTAATTTTTGGATTTAAGGTATATTGGATTTAAAGTATCATTGCTCTAAATATTGTAATTATTTTTTATTTCTCAATCATCAAAGAAAAGGATGGACATATTTTATTTGTGTATATTTTCTAAAAGGACAATATTATCTCTGGTCCCTGAGGAGATAGCTTTGCTGGCTTAAGAGTTGATGTTAAACATGAGCTTTTAGATATTTAATTCAAAAGTTACAATTTTGAATTGCATAATCATATTTTTGGTAAAATGATTATTAACACATTATTGCCAGGTGGATTGTTGTTTTTTAAGGAGCTCTGATCCTCGTTTCCCTCACCCCCCAAAAAAAGAAAGAAAAGAAAATCAATGAAATAATTGGGGAAATGAAGTGAATTTACACATTTACTTGGACCAGATAAACAAATTGAGCAAATTGTTTTCATTTTTTTTGCATTAGTAACTTAGAAAATAATTTTTTTTTTTTTGCCACTTGATATTTTCTGGTAAGTTAGCAGCACAACTGAACATCTTGATTACCACCCTATCTTATGCTTCACGGTTTCTAGAGTTGACTTGATCTTGAGATTAAAAACCATCATTTTAAGTCATATGCCATATTATATTGGCTTTAAGGTATCATTGACTCTAGGATGCAATGTGACTTCTAAAAAGATGCTTGTAATTAAAATATTGTTCGATATTTATTATTATTTAGGTTTGTATTTTGAATTTTTATGCTACCACACTGGAAAGCAGTATGGAGTTTCCTCCAAAAAAATTAAAAAAAAATAGACCACCTTTTGACCTAGTTATATCACTCCTTGATATATATCCAAAGCTGTTAAAATCAGCATACTATATGGCTCAGCCACATCAATGTTTATAGCAACTCAACTCACAATAGCTAAGCTATAGAACCAACCTAGGTGCCTTCAATAGATGAATGGATAAAGAAAATGTGGTATCTATACATAATGGAATATTACTCAGCCATAAAAAAGAATGACTTTATGACACTTGCCAGTAAATGGATGAATTGGAAGACTATCATGTAAGTGAAATCCTGAAAAATTAAAGGTTGAGTGTTTTCTCTGGTATTTGGATGCTAATGTACAACATATATATATACACATATATATGTATATATTTACATATATATATGATAAAGGGTAAAATAAATTAACTGAGCTGTTCATGTAAATTTTACATAGAATACAAGTTATTTGAATATTTTTTCAATTTAGTTATGATTTCAAAATAAAAAATATGGATGATCCAGCATTCATAAAATTTTACACAGAATAATCTCAAGATAACTTTGCAATAATGAAGATCTAGATGACTTTTAAATATCACATCAAGAATTTTGCTAAACAATGTCTGATTCAATTTATTACTGCTGGTGGTTTCTAGGAGTTTGAAAGAATGTTCCAGCATTATCCCTCTACTCCTTATGAACTGCTTGCTGTCTTGTGAAAAGTTGTGAGTTACATTCTGATGGTTGCTCATGTTTAAGTTAAATCAACTGTCACAATTGTACCCTGGCTGATGGCCACCATGACATAGCTGAATAGTAGTCACATCAAATTTGAAAATTTTTAAAATGAAAAGCAGACTAGTGTCTTATAATTGATGAAAGAGTGTAATAGAATATTTGTGTTACCATTGTAACAGGAGGCTTTTACATCTTATCATTTATAAGTTAAAAGTTTATTTTATAAAAGAAAAATTCATAAGTTAAAAAAGTATTAAAAGCTCAAAATGTAATAATATGTTAGCTTTATAAAAAATATTCATTTTAAGATCAAAATGAAATTTCCATATATCCTAGCTTTTCTTTTTATTTTATAAATTAATACAGATGTTGATGCTTATCTCTAAAATTTCAAATTGTATATTTGTCCTCTTATGATATTCTCTGTAGTATAATTTCCTTGCAAAATCCACTACTTCTCTGTTTTATTTTCCCCAAGGTTTGTAAAAACTTTATGAAATAAAATCTTTCACAATTTCTGGTATAGTCAAACACAGTGAAATCTCAAATGAGCTTTCCTGGCTAAGAAAGTTTTAGCTTGTTTAATCCTTGAACTTTTGAAGTAGTGAAAGATAATGAAGTAGACTAGGGTGTGTGGAAAGTAAGCTGAAGGTGACTGTATTTACCAAGAATGCTTCTTTGTGCTTCAGCTGGGGAAGATGTATGTGAAAAGCCATCACCACAGCTGCAATCCAAGGTCAGACACTAAGTTCCTCTTTTGCTTCTTGCTCCTTCCTGCTTAATAAGTCTTGCTAAATAAATACCCTTGGAAGGTGCAGCTGATGTGTGTTGCAAATGAGGAAATAAATTCCACTTGCAGGATCTTTAAGGATCATTTTAACATGGCTCTGAAAATTCTACTCAGAGAGGAATAAGAAAATGAAAGAATTTATTATACTCACAGGTGCTAGAGACAGGAGGAGCAGCGAGTCATGCAAGGGGCCGTATGTGAGAAGTGGTCTGGGAACCAGTTCAACCAAGCTGGTGGAGGGGAGAGGAGAGTGACCTAAATCCTTGGGCTGAGTTCTTTTATTGGAGTTGAGGGTGGGTAGAGGACAAAGCATGAGGGAATTTCATTGGTGCATTTGAATGTCACTAGGTCACAGTTGGAGACCACAAGAAGAACTTGTGGCCACCACTAGCTTTATCACACTAATGCACCTGGGCGTCTGAGAAGGGTGCTGACATATTTATGAGGATGTTGAAGCTTCAGAAAAATATGAGTTTTAAAAAAGTATAACACACCCTTTACTTGTTTCCCTATCTTTTCTAAGTGATAGATTAATTTCACCATAACTTAGTGACATATTCCTTCCACCGTATTCTTAAAGTTTGAAAGCAATTTAATGCTAACACATAGATGTCCCCAGGAAATATCATGTGATAAACTTGCCGACCATTATTAAGATAATAATAAAAAGATCCATTCATGATTACACCTTTGCATTGATAAAGGTATTACTATCCTATAAAGAAAGAGACACTAACTACAATCAAAAACAACAATTAACCAGAATTTCTAATTTACAATGAGACATAGAACAGTCACGCATTAAGCGGTAACTAACTCAGCCTTAATATGTTCCACATAGCTACTTTCTCCATCCACCCCAACCTGCTCCTCCTACAGACTTACCCTTCAGTTGTCATTGATTTTTATCATTTAATCCCACCTCCTTAGACTCATCTTTGACATTTCTGTCTCTCTACACCTGCACAACCATCCTACAGCATGTGGACTCTACCTTGGAAACACATGTAGAATTTGAACATTTCTTATTGTATTCATTATCACACCAGTCCAAATCTTCTCTTGCCTAGGTTACTATAGTAATCTTAACAGTTGGCGCCATTTCTATACTATTTGCTCTGTTTTATTGTATTCTTGACACAACACCGAGAAAGATCTCATTAAAATATCCTTTACTTAAAAATCACCAAGTGCTTTCCATTTAACTAAAAAAATGATGCAGAGCCCATTACACTATTATGATTCTGTGTCCAACTTTCTTTCCCAATTACTACTTCAAATTTTATATCCTTCTTTTGGTTTATTTTTTCCATGGTGTTTACTACCATCTAACAATTTTACATATTACACTGCGATAGAAGGTCCATAGGGCACAATTGTGGTCTGTTTTTTTTTCCCCCCACTGTCGCATTTCTATCATAGAAAACAAAGTGGTCAATGGTAGGCATCCAATACTCAGTGAATAAATTAAATAAAATTCATTCTGTTAAGCTAAGCATAATTGTCTTGGGCAGCGGCTCTCTGAAATACACGATGTTACCTGAACATAGGCTAAGCAGAAGAGCAATTATTTTTATGTTTCATCTTATGATCACACAGTGCAAACATTTCCATAAAGATTTAATGTGCACTTCATTTAGAGTTGATGTTGAGTGTGTGATTGATGCTTTTACTTGCTTGAAAGTATTTCCTTGATCTTGTTCACTTTTATTTTCATTTTTCAAATTTTAAGTACACAAGTAACACATTACTGCATTGGTGTTTCAAAATATGAAGATCAATTGATTTGAAGCTTAAATCCATTTTGACCGCCCTCTTGCCCTCTTCCTATTCTTGCTTGAATTTGGTGTGTATTCTTCTAGCAAACACTTGAAATTTGTTTATATTTAAATGCATGAATAGACACTACATAAAAATTAGATGCAGATTTTTATTTTTCATAAATAATATCATGATGTGCCCATCATTTGGAATTTGCTTTTTTTCACTCATGCTTGTTTCCAACTGTCTATGCTAACTCGCACAAGTCTAGTTTATTCCTTATAGCTGTTATGTATTCTACCAAGTGAACCAACTAGATTTAACCATTTTCCTACTGTTGGAATTTTTTTGTTGTTTTAGTTTTTAACATTGGGCAAGCTTCATAAAATGTCTTTCTCCATATATATATATATGTGTGTGTGTGTGTGTGTGTGTGTGTGTGCATTAATTTACTTTTTCTATCTTAGATACCTCATTAGGATTACTGATTCAAAGTATATTTTCAATGTTAATAGATACAGTATTGTCAAATTTTTTATTTACTCCTATCAGCAATGAATGAGAGCACTGGTTCCTCACAATTCGAAAACATATTAAGGTTATTTTTTTAAAAAGTTTCAAACCTGATAATCAAGCAATATATTATTTTACAAATTTGAGTTTCTATAATTGCTAATGATAAATAAAACATTTATATGTATGTATATAGGGCATTTGAATTTCATCTTCTACAAAGTACTTACTCATTCTTTGCTTAGTTTTCATTGTTGTATTTTATGTTCATATTTTATCAATAATATATAAAATGCTTTATCATCTCCATTACATCTTTTAAGATTATTTTCTGTTTTTTTATTTAAATATTTAAATGTTGATGTCAAATTTGTCAGTCTTTTCCTTTGACACATGCATATGTGATAAAACCATTTTATAATGCAAAGAAACGACGATACAAAAATCAGGACAGTGATAAATTCATGTGTGATTTTATATGTCCACAGTATTCTTGTGGTTCTGTTAATTCAGGCATTGTTTGGCAGTTGATGTACATTCTGTATGTATTAAACATTTCAAATTTTTTAAAACTCACTGTCTTCACATTCTCAATTAGCATTTTTTCCCCAGTTTTTCAAGCCCAGTCTGCTCCTCACTGCTTTCTTTCTATAGGGTGCTTCACTAAGATAATGTCCAGATTTTGTTTTCATTTTTCTTCTGCTATGGCCTGGTGCACATTCTGGTGTCCATGTTGTCCTCTGCATGAATCCACTCAAGAAAATGTTTTATTTTCCTCTGTCATTCACAGAACAAATATATTTGTCTCACTTCTGAGATTTATTTTATAAATTGGTGATTAAGAGAGGATGTGGAGAAGCAACGACAGTGAAATGCTTTGAAAAGATCTGAATGGCCATACTTCCCAAAGCACTATACAGATTCAATGCAATCCCAATTAAAATCCCAAAGGCCTTTCTTATAGAAATAGAAAAGGCAATCATGAAATTCATCTGGAAAAATAAGAGACCGAGAATAGCTAAAGCTATCCTGAGCAAGAAGAATTAAGCAGGAGGCATCACAATACCAGACCTTAAACTTCACTACAAAGCAATAGTAACAAAAACGGCATGGTACTGGCACCAAAACAGACATGTAGACCAATGGTACAGAATAGAAGACACAGAGAGTAATGCACATAAATACAGCTATCTTATACTAGACAAATGTGCCAAAAACATACATTGGAGAAAAGATAGGCTTTTCAACAAATGGTGCTCAGAAAACTGGAAATCCATATGCAGTAAAATGAAACTAAACTCCCATCTCTCACCATGCACAAAACTTGACTCAAAGTGGATCAAGGACCTAGGAATTAGACCAGAGACCCTGCATCTAATTGAGGAAAAAGTAGATCCAAATCTTCATCACATGGGATTAGGCCTCGAATTCCTTAACAAGACACCTATAACACAAGAAATAAAAGCAAGAATCAATAAATGGGATGGACTTAAACTAAAAAGCTTCTTCTCAGCAAAAGAAACTATCAATGAGGTGAACGGAGAGCCTACATTCTGGGAGCAAATTTTTGCCACACGCACATCATATAGAGCACTGATTTCCAGGATATATAAAGAACTCAAAAAACTTAACACCAGAAAAACAAACAACCCAATCAATAAATGGACTAAGGAGCTGAATAGAAACCTCTCAGAAGAAGATATACGATCAATAAACAAATATATGAAGAAATGTTCAACATCTCTAGCCATTAGAGAAATGCAAATCAAAACTACCCTCAGATTTCACGTCACCCCAGTCAGAATGGCAGCTATCCAAAATACTAGCAACAATAAGTGCTGGCAAGGATGTGGTGAAAAAGGTACACTTAAACATTGCTGGTGGGATTGCAAACTGGTGCAACCAATCTGGAAAGCAGTATGGAGATTTCTCAAAAA
>CM053402.1:81407189-81442715 GCA_028644305.1 Xerus rutilus | reverse complement strand
TTGGTACAACCAATCTGGAAAGCAGTATGGAGATTCCTTAGAAAACTTGGAATGGAACCACCATTTGAGCCTGCTATCCCCACTTCTAGGTCTATACCCAAAAGACTTAAAAACAGCATACTACAATGACGCAGCCACTTCAATACCATTATTCTTAAGAGTACAGGGATCAAGCCAGGCATGGTGGTACATGCCTGTAATCCCAGTAGCTTGGGAGGCTGAGGCAGCAGGATCACACATTCAAAGCCAGCCTTATCCAAAGTGAGGCACTATGCAACTCAGTAAGACCATGTCTCTAAATAAAGTACAAAATAGGGCTGGAGATGTGGTATAGTGGTTGAGTGACCCTGAATTTAATCCCTGGTACCCCCCATTCCCCCAACAAAGTATAGGGACTATACTTTGGAAATCACTGACTTAGAGAAATTCTGAGCTTAAGTAAGGTCAAGAAGATTCCCCTTACTAGAAATCTGGAATTGGGAAATATTCCCAATCATCTTGGTACCATACTTGTGAATCTGGGACTGAAGTGGCCATGTGGGGTTATGTGCAAATAAGAAAGAATGTCAGAGAAAGAAATACATCAGGTAGTCACCAAGCAAGATAAGGTTCTTGAAGAATGCAGCTCCTGGGAAAGAAATGAAGAAAGTAGTTGTTTTGATAATTTCTAATTTTCTAGTTCCAATCACTTCATACATCTGATTCCAATTCTTATTGTTGGTGTTTGAAAGGTATTTTTTTGTAACTTTCTAACAAATGCTGAATTTTTTGCCTTCAACTATTCTATAAGGCATTAAGAATTAATTTAACAAAATTACTGCTGAATGAAATAAAGCTTTTTCTATGGACTATCTTCTATAAAAATAATTGAGTTACATGTATATATTAATAACACTGACTTAGTCTCTACTAGTATTTACCATAACTGTGATAGAAAACCAAAGATATTCACTGATCATGGTGTCTTCAATGGAAAAGTAAATTTTGTTGTTGATTTGTTTGTATTTTAGAGTCTTTTTTCACCTCTAAAATGAGTTTAGAAACTTCATTGGTTTACTTCTGCATCCTTCTACCCAACATGAAATAATGATGAAGAATGAACAAATAAATAATTTTTAAAAACTAAAATTTAGCAAAATGCAATACCTTTTTTGAGCATTATTATTTTTTAAAGAATGTTGGCTATGTATACTTGTTGCTTTGTATGGGTGCAGATCTTTAAAAACTAATCACATTTTTACTTTTGCAGGTTGTAAATGAAATCACAAGATTTTATTTATCAGGTCACAACAGGGCAGAATGGTCAGGTCAGAGAGTTATACAAATATTGATCTTGGAGATTATCTATGTTGATCAATTATGCAGAGAGAAGTCAACAGAGTAGGAAAAGCTAAGATATGGTAGAACACTATGACATCAGCAGCTTTACCTGTATATTACTCTATTGCAAAATCTAAATGACAAATGACAGCTTTTATTCTCATTCTCACAGGCTGTGGGTTTGCAACTCAGCTTCATGCTGCAGGCCCCCACGCATGCTGGGGCAGTTTTACTTCAGGCATATTTGCTCTGAGGACTAATTATGGATCAACTAATAATCAACTAATCCTGTTGGCAGAAGCAAACAGGAATATGATTTTATTGAGAGAGTGATCAGAAGCCCCCCAAGAGGTTGACAGAAATAGGTGATGTACCCCACGGTGTAGGCTTACTGCTTTAATGCTGTTACTTGCCTCACATCCCATGAGTCAAAGGAAATTACAGGGCCATTCTCCACTTCTATGGAGCAGAGAAATATATTCCTTTATGGAGATTGAGGGGATTAATTTTTTCTTCAATGATCTTCTAATCCATTTCAAGCACCAATGAGAAACAAACAAATTGCTAAAATACTCAAAAACCTACGGAAAATACTTTCATCTGTTATTTCATAGACTAAACAGAGCTGGAACTCAGATTCTTCTGCATAGTGCTATTTGGTGCTATATCTCCCATTCTCATTCATGTTGAAGAATTTAACATATATGGACCCTATTGGTGAGGGTTCATTAGGGAAAAGATAGACTCTAATAATACAGAGGAAATTTGGATAATGTGCTACACAAGTAAAGAGCAGATGGGTAGAAGGATGGTATATCTAACAGAAGAAAAAATGATAGAATATCTATAGAAGAAAGATGTGATAATCAACAATTGAAAGCTGCAAAATCCTTCAGGTGGAGTCTTCTTTAGGGAATTCTTTCATAGGTGGTATTTGAGCCACCAGTTTTGCATTTGACCAAAGTAGGACTGACACTGAAAATGCAGCTGCCTTTGCCAGATGGTTGAAGTACAGTATTGCACACCCTGTCTGCATCCCTAACAATTGTAAACAACTACCTCATTGAAGAAGTCAGAAATAAAAAGCTTCTCCTTCTTCCTACTTTCTGATTTCTTGGTTAGTCTCCTAATGAGAAGAACTCATTCAAAAGCCATCTATCGCAAGAAGCTTGGGGAGTAAAATGGGATGACCCCAATTCTCTTAAAACACTTAGTCAGGAATCATGTAGTTTAACGGCAAATAGACAAAAGATCAACACAAAGGATTGTTGGTTTAGGGTGGGAGAAAGATGAAGAGATTTCTGCAAGAGGGCTTAAGGAATGGAGAAGGAAGTGCCCCACTTATAGATATGAGGGGACAGCTTCTGTTGCCCTACCACCTAGTGGGACAATGTGTGATCTCTGGTGAAAATAAGTGGGCTCAACCTGGAGACTGAAAGAATTTGGTTCATGAACTGCACTCTGAGACCTCAGGAATGAGCCATAGTGCTTCAGGATCAGTACTGTGCATGAAATACAGCACTTGCAGACTTCAAGGACTGGAAATGAGTTGCAGGACAGACTTGGCTTATTGCCTGGGAAACAATGTCAGAGTTGACAAAATTATACTTGAATAGTCATGATACATGCAAGATACCACTGACCTTCATGTTTTTCACAGTAACAGACTGGGAAAACAGAGACTTTACAAGGGATTAATTTCTTGTTTAAACTAATGAAGGTTTAAATTCAACAAGGATTAATGTTTAATGTCACATTGTGTTGTCACAGCCTGATGAAATCTGAGACGGTTTGCAAAACTGCAATCTAACAAATGGAATGGAACTAGTCCTTCTGAAATAAACTTTATTTCTTGTGATCCATAAGAAATAAAGTTTATTTCAGAAGGACTAGTTCCTAGTCCTAGTAGCGCGCACGCACACACACACACACATTTTGCAAGCAAATCGAACAAAATCTTTTATAAACCAACACAGAATCCTCATCATGTAATGTAATGCACTGTGGTATTTTTAATTTTATCTACTCTACACTATTGCACTTCTTAAAAGTAGACCAAGTGGCCATTTAAATGATTTCATGACGACTAATCAAGGCACAAAAAATAATCTCCTATCTAAAAAACATTTACCTTAGGGGTAAGAAAACTGAGACTGAGTTAGATCAGTAAATCTCTATGAATTTCCTAATGTTTTTCAGTATAATTGCATCATTTGTTTTCAGACACAATGTCCTTAAGAAGTGGGACAAGAGTAGTTACATTTTATTCAACTGCACCAAATACCTCATGTAATCTCTTAGGGAATACCTCATGATGAGTATGTATTTGAACTACATTCTTTAATGGGTCCATCTTACTTTTCAAGGTAATTGTTAGACCTTTAAAGACAGACCAATGTCCCCTATTCTTCTTTCTTAAAGTAATAGCATGGTTCTAAATTGTTGTTGTTGTTGTTCCATTTGGTTTTTTACCACGCTGGGAATCAAATGAAGAGTCTCATGGGTGCTAGGCAAACACTTTACCACTGAGGTACTTCCCCAGCCTGGTGTTATGATTGAGATGAGACATTGTCCCCCACCCTCAAAAGCTCATGTGTAAGACAATGCAATCAGGCTTGAAGGTAAAATGATTCAGTTATGAGAGCCTTAACCCAACTGGCAAATTAATCCCCTGGTAGGGATTAACCGAGTGGTAACTGTAAGCAGGTAGGGTGTGTCTGGAGGAGGTAGATCACTGGGAGCAATACCTTTGGGGTACATATTTGGTGAGCTGAGCTTAGTTTCTCTCCCTGCTTCCTGGTGTGATGTCTTGAGCTACTTCCCTCCGCCACACTCTTCCACTTTGATGTTCAGCCTCACCTTGAGCCATGAGGAATGGAGCCAGCTGTCTATGGACTCAGGCATCAGAAACTGTGAGCCCCCAAATAAACTTTTCCTCCTAGAAAATTGTTCCTATCAGGCCTTTTGGTCACAAGAGTGAAAAACCTGACTAAAACACCTTGTAATAGCACAATTCTAACCAAAAAACTCTAGTCTTAATAAAGGCATATTTAATTGAATGATAGAAAATGATAGAATGATAGAGTTTTTAAATTCATATGCATCTGTGTGCTAACCAATAGGTTTGTGTCACCTTTCCAAAAATAAAATGTAGATTATTATATTTTCTCTATACATGGAACTGCTAATATTTCATTTGTCTTCAATATAAACTGCTGATAGTGATTTGAAATATTCTGCCTTTTAAGTCTATGAGTATTAACATAAAGCTTTTTTATATTTATAAGAACAGTTTGGAATAGACAAGGCTTGACACTGTATGACCAGCGGACAATTTTCTCAGATCTGTAGAGTGCTGGCATCCCCGAACAGTCTAATAGTTATCCAAGATTCACGTTCTGATAAAGTGTTTGGATTCCATGAAGAAAACAAACAGGCAGGCTTATTTTATATGAAAAGGGAAGAAAATAATCTCCACAGAGACCTTCAGCTCTGCCTTCCTATTAAATAAAAATTTTATAGTTTTGGCATAAACCCTTGAAAAGCTGGAATTTTAATACAAATGCCAATGTAATCTTAAATATAACACCCCTGGGCTATGCTTGCATTATAGGGAAATTCAATGACCCTAATAGCAACAGACTATTGGAAATATCGATGATGGGGTTTTGCTCAATGTTTGGCTATTTGACAATTTTTCTGTTGTTACAAAATGTATTTGTCACCATTTTTATTTGTTAATTAGTGAATAATTTTAAAAATTGTTATAATCAGTTTAAGCCTATGTACTTAAAACTACCACTTATGGAAGTCTAAGTTTTAAAGTACATCAAGATGGTGAAATATATTGCCCATGGACTGTTTATTTCATATGCTGTGAGCCAGATATAGTAAACAGTATATTGCACTCTGAGAAGAACATTTGGTGGCAAGAAATAAACGTGACATTCACAATCTGTAAGGTATTGACAGGTCAATTGTCAATTTACTTCTTAGTATTGTTTCATCAAAATGTGAGCAATAATGACATTCTTTAATGATTATTGTGAAAGTTGAGTGAGACCTAAGTAAAAAGTGATTTTTATGTGTGTGAAGTAAATTAATGATGTAGAAAATATATCTTAAATTATATCCTGATCTAAAAATGCACAATCATTGCAAATTTAATTATTACATTGTGTTGTCAAGCATAAGGAATATTGAAAATTATAAGAATCATTAACATCCTTATAGATAGCATACATCGGTTGACTATATATATATAAAATTCTAAATATATTGCTTTTTCATTCTTGACATTAAAATTGTCCAGCAATTTAAATTGAGAAAGTCATATTTTTGCTATTAGAATAATATCTTTGTAGCCCTGTCAGCCAGTGGGACTCCAGGCCTAGGCCCAGACCCAGGCCCTGGATGGCCCCCACCAACCCACCCACCCACACAGGGTCTCAGACCCAGGCCCAGGACCAGTCCCACAGACCTGCACAGAAGTGCAGGCACAAGCCTGGATCCCATCTGTCCACAGGAGACCCCAGGACCAAGTCAGGCCCCCAACCACCCACACTGACCTGTGGGAGAGCCAGGCCCAGGACTGCCCAGAGGCAGAGTGGAGGTCCATGCTGTGGCTCCATATTTACCAATGCATCCCTCCCAGACCCTCATCCATCTTGGGACACTGAAGCCATTGCTATAGCCCTCCCCAAGTTGTAGCCTCTACCTTGGGACAACAGACAGGGCCTGGAGGTCAGCTGCCCACCATAGCACAGCATGCCACAGCACTGCATCTCTGAACAGGCAGCCCAAAGCCATTGTAAGTCTCACCTTTTCAGTCTCACTCTGAAATCCCCATCCATCTTGGGCCACCCCCACTGCTATCTTGAGTTACCTCTGCTACTGCCACCACCATCTCTAGTTGCAGTAGCATCCATCTTGGGATACCTTCTAGGGACTGGAAGTAAACACCAAGGTGAGGTACAGGTAATCTGCAATGTCACTACAAGATTATAGGAGAGAATCTGCGATACCTCAGATCTATGCTGCAAGAAAAGAAGACACATAGACAATATGAAAAACAAGGGAAGAAAGTACCCCAAATAAACCAAGATACTACAATAATAAGAATCCATTGACAGTGCAGTTGATGAAATATTAGAGAAGGAGTTTAGAATGCACATAGTTAAAATGATCTATGAATTAAAGAATGACTTAAGTGAGCAAATACAGGTAAAAGTTATTCACACCAACAAAAAGATAAGAGAGTAAATACAGACAACCATCAATCATATTAACAAGGAGAGAAGGGAGCAAATACAGGTAGTAAAATATTACTTCAAAAAAGAGATAGAGATTCTGAAAAAGAAAAAGAAAACCAAAAACAACCCTAAACTCTTGAAATGAAGAAAACAATAAACTAAATAAAACACTCAATAGAAAGCATCACCAACAGACTAGATCACTTGGAAGATAGAACCTCAGATAATGGAGACAAAAAGTTGGCCACACAGTGAAAATGGTAAGAAATCATGAACAGAACATCGAAGAATTATGGGATAGCATCAAAATACCAAATTTAAGATTTATCAAGATAGAGGAAGGCACAGAATTTCAAACCAAAGGAATGCACAATTTCTTCAATAAAATAATATAGAAAATTTCCCAAACATGAAGAATGAATTGGAAAATCAAATACAAGAACCTTACAGAATACCAAATGTACAAAATTATAACACATGACACCAAATGTACAAAAAAAAATTACAACACATTTACACCAAGGCACATTATAATGAAAATTCCTAGCATACAGAATAAGGATACCACTTTAAAGGATGCAAGAGAGAGGAATCAGATTACAATAGGGGGAGACCAATTCGGATTTCAGCAGAGTTTTCAACCTAGACCCTTTGAGGAGATCCTGGAAAAACATATACCAAGCTCTGAAAGAAAATGGATGTCAACTAGAAATCTTATATCTAGCAAAATTGAGTTTCACATTTGGTGACAAAATAAAAACTTTTCATAATAAACCAAAGTTAAAAGAGAAAGCCTGCATAACAGAGCATTCTCAGCAAAATATTCCATTAGGAGGAAATGAAAAACACTAATGAAAATCTGCAAAGAATGGAATGACACTAAAGGAAAGGCTAATCAAAGGAGGAACCAAGTCAAGTTACAACTGAAAAATAAACCAAAATGACCAGGAATACAAATCATATTTCAATAATAGCCCTGAATGTTAATGGCCTAAATTCATTAATTGAAATACACAGATGAAAAGATTGGATAAAAAAAAAAAGAGCCAATCACATGCTGCCTTCATGAGACTCATCTCACAGGAAAAGACATGCACAGACTGAAGGTGAAAGAGTGGGAAAAAATGTATCACACACATGGACCATGAAAACAAGCAGGGGTTTCCATCCTCATATCAGATGAAGTCAACTTCAAACCAAAGTTAGTGAAAAGGGATAAAGAAGGACATTTCATACTGCTTAAGGAGATCATACATCAACAAGACATAGCAATTGTCTTGTTGATAGCAATTATCTATGCCCCAAATAATGAGGCATCTATGTACATCAAACAAATCCTTCTCAACTATAAGAATCAAGTAAACCACAACATAATGATACTGGGTAACTTTAACACACCTCTCTCACCACTGGATAGATCTTCCAAACAAAAACTATAAAAAGAAACTCTAGAACTCAATAAAACAATCAATAATTTAGATTTAACAGACATATATAGAATATTCCATCCATCAACAAGAGAATACATTTTTTTCTCAGCAGCATATGGATCCTTCTCCAAAATAGACCATATGTTATGCCACAAAGAAAGTCTAAGCAAATACAAAAAAATTAGAGATACTACCCAATATTCTATCAGATCATAATGGAATGAAATTAGAAGTCAATGATAAAATAAAAATAGAAACTATTCCAACACCTGAAGACTAAATAATATGCTATTGAATGATACGTGGATAACAGAAGACATTGGGGAGGAAATGAAAAAATTATTAGAGGTAAATGAGAACTCCAACACAACATATCAAAATCTCTGGGACACTATGAAGGCAGTAATAAGAGGAAAGTTTATTGCATTAAGCTCATTCATTAAAAGGAAAAAAAGTAAAAAAATGACCTGATACTACATCTTAAAGTCCTAGAAAAAGAGGAGCAAATCAATGCCAAAAGAAGTAGAAGACAGCAAATAATTAAAATTAGGGCCAAAACCAATGAAATTGAAACAACAGAAACAATTGGAAAAATTGACAAAACAAAAAGCTGGTTCTTTGAAAAAATATATAAAATTGACACATCCTTAGCCACTCTAATGAAAAGAAAGAGAAAGAAAACTCAAATTACTAAAAATGTGATGAATAAGGAAATATCATGACAGACACTATTGAAATACAGAAGACAATTAGAAACTATTTTCAAAATTTATTTATAACTTTATATAAAATTTAGAAAACCTCAAAGACACAGAGAAATTTCTAGAGGCATATGACCTACCCAAAACTGAACCAGGAGGACATATACAATTTAAACAAATCAATGTCAAGCAAGAAAATAGAAGACGCCATCAAAATCCTACCAACCAAGAAAAGCCTGGGACCAGATGAATTCTCAGCTGAGTTCTACAAGACCTTCAAAGAAGAAATAATACCAATATTCCTCAAATTATTTCATCAAATAGAAAAGGAGGGAACCCTTTCTAACTCATTCTATGAGGCTAGTATCACCCTGATACCAAAACCAGACAGGGAGACATCAAAGAAAGAAAATTTCAGACCAATATCCCTGACGAACATAGATGCTAAAATTCTCAATAAAATTTTGGAAAATCACATACAAAAACATATTTTAAAAATAGTGCACCAGGATCAAGTGCATTCATTCCAGAGATGCTAGCTTGATTGAACACAAGGAAATCAATAAACGTAGTCCATCATATCAATAGACTTAAACATAAGTATCATATGATTACATTAATTGATGAAGAGAAAGCATTTGAAAAAATATAGCACTCTTTCGTGTTCAAAACACTAGAAAAACTAGGGATAGTAGGAACAATCCTCAACATTGTAAAAGCTACCTATGCTAAACCAAAGGCCAACATCATCCTAAGTGGAGAAAAATTGAAAGCATTCTCTCTAAAAACAGGAACAAGACAGGGATGCCCATTCCACTTTCATTCAACATAGTCCTTGAAACTAGCCAGAGCAATTAAACAGATGAAAGAAATTAAAGGAATACAAATTGGAAAAGAAGAACTCAAACATCATTATTTACTGATGACATGGTTCTATAATTAGAGGATCCAAAAAATTCCACCAGAAAACTTCTAGATTAATAAATAAATTCAGCAAAGTAGCAGGATATAAAATTGATACCCATAAATCAAATGCATTACTAAACATTATTGAAGAATCTTCTGAAAGAGAAATTAGGAAAACTACTAAAAAAAAAGAAATTACTTGGGAATCAATTTAACAAAAGAATTGGAGAATATCATGCTAAGTGAAGTAAGCCAACCCCAAAAGCCAAAGGCTTAATGTTCTCTCTGATAAGTGGGTGCTGATCAATAATGAGGGTGGTTATGGGAAGAATGAAGGAATTTTAGTCAAAAGGGAGAGAGGGGAGGGTATGGGTGCAGGAATATAGTGAAATGAGATGGACATCATTGCCCTAGGTATATGTATGACTGACTGCACATATGGTGTGATTTTACATCATGTACAACCAGAGAAATGAAAATTTGTGCTCCATATGTGTACAATGAATCAAAATGCATTCTGTTGTTATGATACCTAATTAGAATAAATAAATAAGTAAATAGAATAATATCTTTGTAAATGAGTATGTGTGTGTGTATATATATCTGCAAGTATACATACTATTGTATAATAGTATGTATAAGTATAATATATATAACTATTTCTTGAGAAAAATACTAGAGGAAGATACACTGTCACATTTGGGAAGATATTAATAGTCAATTGCCCTGTATAATTTCATGACAACTTTTGATTTCATAATTAGTAAACTATAAGCAAATTTAACAACTTAAAAATATTTGATAATAATTTTAGTTGGAGGGGCTGGGGTTATGGCGCAGTAGTAGCGTGCTTGCCTAGCACATGAGAGGCACTGAGTTCGATCCTCAGCACCACATAAAAATAAAATAAAGCTATTGTGTCCACCTACAACTAAAAAATAAATATTTAAAAAAAATAATTTTAGTTGTAAACTAATATTTATCTTTCAATAAGTATATTTGACTTACTAGAACAGTTAAATATTTTAACATAATCTTTTGGCATTTCATTAATTTTTTTGTCATATTCTTATCATGAAATTAGTCTCTTTTGAAAAATTGTATATGATTATTTGCTGAGCCTTAGTGTTTTTATTTAGAACATTGGGAGAATAACACTTTTTCATGGAGATATTTTTATTGTTAAATGAGATTACATAACTTAGATTTTGGAGAAAATTATTAGCAGAATGTCAAAGGTATCAGAGCTATTCAGAGGTAGCATTGGAAGCTTAATTACCATGTTCCACAGTCCATTGTTTTAATAGAGTTCTACCAAAGCAAATTACAAAAACACAGTCCTATATATTACTTCCAAGATGAACTATATAGTTTTCTCACGTATCTTTCTGGGAAGTTGATTCAATCAATAAATTATTTATTACAGCAACGGCGAGGTGCTAAGCAACTCAGTGAGACCCTGTCTCTACATAAAACACAAAATAGGGCTGGGGATGTGGCTCAGTAGTTGCATGCCCCTGAGTTCAATCTCCAATACCAAAATAAATAAATAAATAAATAGATAATTTATTAATAATCTACTCTTATCTAGTCACCTGGCTAAGAGCTATGACTATAAGGCAGCAGATGTATAAGGGAACACATGGACCCAATAATTATATAACATGTGCTCATAATACGTATCATTCTAGCTATATCAAAAGTCAATTGTTAAATGTTCTTCTATGCATGAATATGTGAACTAGGAATTACACCAGAAATATTGCAACTGCTAAAAAAAAAAACATAGGGTCAATATTCTAACATATTGACATGGGCATTATCTTCCTTAGCAAGACACCAAAAGCTCAAGTAATAAAATCAAAAACCAATATTTGAATGGCATAAAATTAAAAGTTTTTGCACTGCAAAGGAATCAAGAACAGGAAAAGAGAGGCTACAGAATATTTGCCAGCTACTCTTCTGACAAGGAAATAATATTCAGAATTTATAAAGAACTCAAAAACTTGCTATCGAAAAGGAAAAGAAAAAAAAATTAAAAAAAACACAAACAACCCAATCAATATAAAATACAAAGGGCAAAGGACCTAAATATACATTTCTCAGAGAAGAAATGCAAACGGAAGAAAATATATGAGCAAATATTCAATGTTTTTAGCAATCAAGAAAATGCAAATCAAAACTATATTGAGATTTCCTCTCACTGCAGTTAGAAAGCGAATCATCAAGAATACAAATAAAAATTTCTGGCAAGGACAATAACTACACATATACATTGTTGGTGGGACTGCAAATTAGTTCAACCACTTTTGAAAACATTTTGGAGAACCATCAAAAGACTGGGGACCACCATAGGTCCCATCTACTCCACTCCTTGATGTTTGTCCTAAAGAGCTAAAATGAGCATACCATAATGGTACATGCACGCCAATGTTCATAGCAGTATAATTCACAATAGCCAAGTTATGGAACCAACCTAGGTGCCAAATGTGAATTGATAAAGAAATGTGAAATATATTTACAATGGCATTTACTCTGCCATAAAAAATGAAATTTTGTCATTTGCTGGTAAATGAATGGAACAAATTTTATCATGCCAAGTTAAACAAGCCAGATTCAGAAAATCAAGGGTCAAATATTTTGTTTCATATGCTGAAAGTAGAGAGAGGGTGATGGAGAGGGAAAGGGGGTAGAATAAAGGAATTTAAGAAAAGGGAAGAGATTTCACAAAAATAGAAGTGAGACCAATAAATTAGAGAAAGGGAACTGAGAGGGAGATGGGTATGGGGAAGCACGGGGGAACAAAATATACCAAATTATGCTATGTCCTTGTATGATTATACCACAATAGATTCTATTTTATATATAAATATAATGTACCAATTAAAATATTAATAAAAATAGTAATGGAGATCAACAGAGTAAACAGATAATAAAGTGGGAAAAGGAGAGCAAAAGTGAATACACTGGGTAATGTGATTGATGGGTTTATGTTACATCCATGTACAAATATGGTATAAGAAATTTCACCATTATGTATAATTTTAATGAGCCAATTAAAATGAATAAAAAAGAAACTAATGTTTTCCATAGGGATTATATGATAGATACCTGGAGAGAATGTTAGGAATTGACAAGGTCACAGCCATCAGGCTAGGAATTATAGAAGTACAAATACATTTCAAACACTTTCATTTGAGAAGAAGTCCCAGGGTACCCTGCTCCTTTCAGACCACCTAAACTGGCAAGACACTCAGAGGTCGTTATTCTAGTGAGCACAGATACAGCTTGTATTGTGGTAGACTCTGGCATCATTCACGTGATGCTGGTTTTGTAGGCATGCAGAAATGCAAGAGTAAAGGGATCATGGAGGCCTCTACCAGGATCTCAAAATGAAACCTAGGAGGTCAGTTCAGTGTGTGTCAGAGTTGAAATCTCTGCAAGCAACCTCTGAAGGTCATGTGTGAAGCTGGAGAGTAAAGTCAAGGCTGTGCTTGAAACCCCAAGAAACTTGAGATGCCAGGGATACTGAGTGTATATCTAGCATAGTTGCAGGCATCATGCAAGCCAATCTAGATCTTAGGGGTGGGATTGCCCAAGCTCTTGGGAGCCCACTTCTCACCACAATGTGCCTCAGAGGCCTGACATTGAGATGTAGAATTTAATGTTTGTCTTCCAGAGTTTGGTCCAATCTCTCCTTGCTATCTTTCTATTGCCATCTTTAGGAATGGAATCATATTCCCAGTGTCTGTTCTGCCATTGCATATTGAAAACATGTAACTTGTATTTTGATTTTTACAGGAGCTCACGATTGAATTTTTCCTTGTGTCTTAGAGGATACTTTAGACTTGGGCT
This sequence comes from Xerus rutilus, assembly GCA_028644305.1. Classification (NCBI taxonomy): domain Eukaryota; kingdom Metazoa; phylum Chordata; class Mammalia; order Rodentia; family Sciuridae; genus Xerus; species Xerus rutilus. Next base: position 81,429,251 of record CM053402.1, on the reverse strand, counting down.
TTTGAGGAATGGTAGAATTGTTAAAACTTTTAAACACATTTTACATTATGATATGAATATGAAACCTTTGGATCTGGGGGAGATGCTATAGTTGGGGTGTTTAGTGTACCCCAAAAGCTTGGTCCCTAGTTTGGCACTTTTGGGAGATGGTATAAACCAAGAGTTTGTGCCTAGTGAAAGGAAGTTAGGTCTTTGGGAGAATATCATTAAAAGTAGTGTTAGACTCCCACACCTTCTTCCTTCTCTCTTCATTTCTTAGCCATGATGTGAATGGCTGCTCCACCATGCAGTCTTGCCATTACAATCTGGCACTCCTACCAAGGTATAAAAGCATTGAATCCACCCAATCATAAACTGAAACCTCTAAAACCATGAGCTAAAATAAACTTTTCTTTTATAAGTGTTTGTTATAGTGATACTAATCTGATTAATACACAAGTGCACTGGGCTGAGTTTTAGAAAAATATCTCAAAGGGTTATATATTATATTATTCCACTTGAACAATAATTTATAAATCATAAAACATACTGTAGGGAACACAATAGTGCTGATCAAGAGGAAGGCTTACCTGTAAGAGTGCTGCAAAAGAAGTTTTGTTTGGAGTGAGAAATTATAGTGTCCTCTCCATTGTGGCAGATATGGATCCATACATTTGGAAAAATTATATAGAAATATACTCACATAGTGCTCATAAAACCTAGTGAAGTTGGAGTAAAATCCTTAATTTATTTAATAGACTTATGTTAATATAAGTTTCCTGGTTTTGGTAATTCTTCCAAGGTTATATAAAGTGTTAGGATTGGAGACAACATCTATGCAAACATATTTTTAAAAAGTCAACAACTGAACAATTCATTCTTATTATTCCATGTAGTTGTACTGCTTTCAAGAGTGTAAAAAATGATGATTACTAATATATAGTCAATTTCAACAAGGAAGAAACCATGTACAATATTTCACCATTCTATCTACAAAATGTAGCATGTTTCCTGGAATATAGAAGGCACTCGATACATGCTGCTGGGTGAATAGAATAAATTAACACAACACATTTCATCAAGTAGATGTATCTGAAATAAATAAGCTAATTTCATATTATTTGAATTTTATATTCTTTCTAACTTTGTCTAGAAACATAAGCACAGACATATCTTAATTTATACAGTTGCCCTCATACCTAGTACAGTTTTTACATATTTTCCTCAAGAATCATTTCTCAGGAATGAAATAACTAGGTAAAACTATAAAATTTATTTGGAGCTTAAAGTGGAGTTGATTTTTTAAATTCTTGTATCAGTTTACTTTTAAAAATATAATTTACTATTACATTTTATTGCAACTGCTTCATCCCCTAAATCATGCTTGAAATCACACTCTGTACCTGAGCCTTGCTTTATATCTTCTACTCAAATACTCCCTTAATACCCCACACTTGAGTCTAATTTCAGCACTACTCTTTGTGATAAGGATGAAATAAGGAGCTCATTTATAAAGATTACATTGCTATATGCCTAGGTGTGTATATTTGTGTGTCATATATGGGGAACTAATTAGATGGAAATAACTGTGAAATTCCTTTACAAAGTAAACCTTAGAAAGTTACTGTTTGAACTCTATGTTAGCCAATTTACTCTTGTGTCCAATCACTGAGTACTGCCAACGACAAGTTCCAGCTAAATATCCTGAATAATTCTTCAAGATGAACATTATTAACACTATTAACTGAAACATGGAAGCATTTTATTTTTTAAGGTAACTCACTAAACAAGTGTATTCAAGAATAGAGTAGCATTGTTCATTTTGGTGTTTGATCATTCTTTTCTACCTTGTATTGCTTCTGAAACTAAATTGTTATGTAACATTCAATGAATCCTCCTTGCCAAAACAAATGAATGGATACACAAACAAACAAAAATCAGCTCTATTAAAGAGTTGTCTTAATACTTCTATCAATTTTAGAAAGGAACTGATGTACATTTGGAAATATTAATTTTAAAATCAACTTATAATTTAAAAAAACAAAAATTTATAATTTCTTTTAAAACAAAATTTAATTGAATATGATTTTGATCTAAATTACAGAAACCTTTAATTATTGAGAATTTCTAAACTTCAAGAAAAAAATTTACTGGAAATAGTATGTAGCTTTTCTGAGTCATGATCCTGTACTATCTGAGGTGATCTTTTTTGACCAGGACATTTAAATTAGCAGCTTAAAGTGATAGATGTGCACAGGAAAATGAATTCCCTAATAACATACTAATCTAGAAAGCCTCTAAGAATTAAAGTTGGTTCCAGTAACATTGTGGAAAAATCTACCTTTAAAAAATTTATTGCTTTCTTTAAGTGGGATTTTATTTTAAAAAGTATGTAGTGCTCTTGAAAATCTACAAAAGACATTATTTCTGATTTGTCTTAAAAAGATATTTAATGAACTATTTGGACATCAGTGAAAAATTAAGCTCATTAACTTAAAGCATCAGATTTTGTGTTGGTCTGTGTGGGCAGGATATACCAATTCATTAAGAATAATGTTCCTATGAATTTGCTAACTGTAATCCTGATGTGGGTTAAATATTTAATATAAATTGAAATTAAGATTAACAAAAGATAACTATAGGAATGGACAATTATGTGCTCATAGTCTGAAATGGTTATTGTAGATAAATTATTTTTTTCTTTTCTTCTTTTGAAATACAAGAGATCAAAACTACAGCTATGTGCACAGTAGTCAATCACTCTACCACTGAGCTACAAGCCCAGGCTTCACTTCTTTGCCATGGTCTGTTTCTAACTGTGACAGTTGGTCTCTTGAAATGTACATACTTAGTTCAAAGAAAATCATGGGTTACTGGATGAACAAACAAAAAAATCAATATTAAATTGTTAAATAATCATAACTATTATTAATGTAATTATTAAAATAATATATAAAACTTTATTCTGTTTGATGGTATCACTTAGTTGTCATTTTTCTGTATGTAATATAGACATAAAGACATAATTCTTAACAGGATAACACTTCTGGTTGAAAAGTGTAACTGGGACACATAAATACATGTTAGCACATAAGAGAGTCAAAATTGAGCATCTTTGAGTAGTTTCTTCCTTATCAGCTCTTGGCATCCTCAAACTGGAAAAAAAAAAGCCTAAGGACTTAAAGGCCTTGAGTTGCCTTATGAATTGAACTTTAATGCAACTCAGGATCAACATGTCTCTCTGCCAAGTTATATTTAGTCTGTTTGGGGTTAATAGTTTCATCTTTTTAGATAAATGGGATTATAAGAGTTTTAAATTGCTCCTGTCCTATGTAAAATATGAATAATAATACTTAAAACTTGACAACTTTAGAGAGATACAATGAGGAGGATTGATGAGGTACTCGCAAAGAGTACCAAGCTTCTTGGAACAAAAGCTTCACATTTTTGGTAATATAAAAATAGTTCACTGTCAGTTATGGCATAAAAAATATTTCTGTTACAGTACTATAATATTGAACTCTATGTTCTTATCTGAGGATTTTGCATATTTTTCTTGTAAGAATTCCATATTATTTTACAAACATTCTCAGTTGCTGCACTCTGAAACTATGAGCTAGTCACCAATTTATAGACAAATTTGTATCATGATGTATACTTTGTTGTGATTGGTGTTAGAAGGAAGCACAAATAAACACAGTTAAAATTGTTTTAAGTAATGAAAGAATTTTTTGTCTGATTTAAATAACCAGAAAGAAGATTTGGTTGATACAGCATTTGATATAGCCTTGTGTATTAAAAACAAAATTGACATGGATTTGACACAGCATTGTCTTCAGATAATACTTAATTTAGAGACTCAATGATATTCCTAAGGGAGAGGCTTCCTCTGTCCCTCCACGTACTTTAACTTTGATGGTACCATCCTAGGACTCTTTCTCTTCATGATAGGAAGATGGCTATTAGAAGCTCACAAGATTGCATGCTTTCATCTCTGACCTTGGCCTAAGGAATCCTAGAAAAATCCCCCAAATTGAATTTGGCTGAATTATCTTGGGGCACACATCTTGGAATATCCCCAAAATGATCACTGTGGCACATTAGCTTAGTCCAGGCTATATGTCTTCTCATGATACAATGACTATTGTCGCCAAATGAAAATAAGAACTTGTTGTGAAGACTAAGTGCAACTTTTGAAGTGGGGAAAGATATACGTCTAGATCTAAATCTATAGATAGGCATAGAGACTCAGATCCAGATATATCACTTATGGTTTGGATGTGAGGTATCCCCCAAAAGCTCATGTGTGAAACAATGCAAGAAAGTTTAGAAGAGAAATGATTGTGTTATGAGAGTCTTAACCCAATCAGTGAATTAATCCCCCGAATTGGATTAATTGAGTGAGAACTGAAGGCAGGTAGGGTGTGGGTCCCTGGGGGCATGATTTTGGGGTATATATTTTGTATCTGGAGAGTGGAGTCTCTCTCTCTCTGCTTTCTGATTATCATGTTGGCTGCTTCCCTCTGCCACATTCTTCCACCATTGATGTTCTGACTTACCTCGAGACCCAACAAATGAAGCTAGCTGCCTATGGACTGAGACCTCTGAAACTTTGAACCCCAAGATAAACTTTTTCTCCTCTACAATTGTTCTGGTCAAGTGTTTTATTCATAGCAAAAAAATCTTGACTAAAACAATCACTTTCAAAAGTAAATATCTATCTGATAAAAGTAACCTTATTTTCTCTGTGTGTATGTGTGTTTATATATATATATATATGTATATATATATATATATATATGTTTGTGAGTGTATACACACACACACACACACAACCACACACACACATTTCTGAATTCCCTTTCCAAAGAATTTCTGAAAAAATTTCTTACATATTCCAACAAGCAATCCTGGTTTTCATTGCCCACTCTACCGTGGTACTGAGTCTTCTCTATTTACCCTTGTTCTACCTATTGGGTACATTGCTCTGCTTTTTCTTAAGCCATGGAATTCAGTGCTACTCTGCCCACAATGTTTTTTCTCAAATTCTTACATGGCTGGTTCTCTCCTCAAAAATTATTCTTCAGGAGAAGCATAATTCTCTTGACCATCTTATTTAAATGATGTCCTCATCACACTTTAACTTATTCTATTATTTTGATGGCACTAATTATTATTTGGAATAATTTACATATGCTTTTTAAAATTGCTGATTATATAGTTTTTTGACTTCTTCACACTGAGATGTTAGTTTTATGAGAGATATCATGTCATTTATAGTATTTTGCTCACCATTTTGTTCCCTGCATCTAGAATGTAGGTGTGACAAATATTTGAAGAATGAGCAAATGTGTTGTCTCTGAATGTAATTTTTTTCTCTCTCTTGTTCTTTGTCTCAAATACATCATAAATTTTCCACTAAACTTCCACTAACGAAGTTGAAAATTTAAAGCATGATAGAAGTAAAACAGTGTGTAATTGATAACTGGTACTAGATGAGTTGATCTCAAAGCTCAAAAGTCCCATTTAAACTAGATATTGCTATGAGGAAGTTTCAAATGAATAGCTCCTGTCCAACTTGCAGTCTGTGTTTGTGTAGTATTGGCCCATTTCCTCCTAATCCTTCTACAAATGGAGCGTTTTTGAGCACGACAAGCCTCCTATCCAGAGTAGGGCAAATGACATCTCTCTTTTCCTCCTAAAACCCATGGAGTTCACTTTCTGCTTCCAGTTTGACATCTTCCCAGTATGATTTTCATGAATACTTTCACTTCCCCTAAGGAAAACACTTCTCAAACCACAAAAGTGTGATCTGGCTTAATGCCTTCCAAATAACAATTCTATTGGAACACAACAGTCCTACATAAGCTTCTTTCCTGACAGACCAAGTCTTTATCTTGAATAATAATATTGTGAGACATCAACAATCTAATCGAATATATAATATTTAGACAAGCCCAATTTATCTCCAATGGAAAATGGAAAAAAATTGAGTTTTTTCTTTTTCAAACTCAAGTTAATTACGCACTTATATCTCTCCTTAAGTCCTTAGAGGTCTCTGTTGCTGATATCATGTGGCCATTGTTTTCATAAGAATTTCCCCCAAGGGCTTGCTATAATTTTCAGACACAGCGCATTCTAAATCCATACTTGGAAATTCCTCTGAGGGAAGCACAATCTTCAGATGTGAAACTCTTCTTGCACCATAGCCAGCCTCTCTATATTATCTTACAAAGCAATTGCATTCCTTGGAGTCACATCACTGCCTTACATCTTCAAAATTTAAAAGCACTTTCTCAGTCCATATTTTTTTCTGTGACAATAAAATGGCTTCCCTGAAAGTAGAATAGTCTCTAACAACTGGAAGGCAGAAAATTTTCCTGTTTTAAAAGGGTTTGTTTAGTGGAGTTTTTATCTGTTTGCTCCACCACTCTCTCAACTTCGTCTATGCCAGCTTTAGAGTTCAGAGGAATTAGCATCAAGTTTGAGTTGAAGTCCAAATGAAAGCATCCAATACCCCTGACCCCCACAGACAACTCCACTAGTAAGAGGTCTACTTTCAGTTTGTATGCTCTTCCCAAGATCACTGACATTTTTTTTGCCTCCCAAGCTATGCTTACATTTTAACTAGCTAGTTATACCACTAGCTGGTTATACCAGTTTCATTTAGTTTATACCACCTAAATTAAATGCCTAAGTATAAAATAGGTCCAAGCAAAAGTGCTTAACAAAAATCTTCACAAAAACTCAGGAATCTGCCCTACTATTCTCCAACAGGGAAATCACATCACAATTTATCTCTAGTTGCCTTCTAACTTATAGGTTCAGAATATTGAGAAGTATGCAACAGAGAAATAGGGCTCTAGGCTTCTTATAATAGGAAGAAAGATTAGTTCATACATATGAACATGATCATGGAAACTGGCTAGTCTATGGTGAAGGACTTAAGTGAAAAATCAAGACTTTTTGTTCATTGAACTCAGTTTCTCTAGAAGGAATTCAGATATCTTTCCATATGTAAATTATGAGCACAATTCTCCTCTGGGGATTATAGAATTGTTAGGGCTAGGCCTGATATAAAGCTATTTAGACATGGGGGTAGATTTAAGAGTAGTTTTTCCTTAGATTTTTAATGATAAAAGCCAGATACTTGAACTTGGAATTTGCTAACCTTTCGGGCTAAAGGTCTTAAAAGAGAAGAGCCTGTGTTAATGGCTTAATGGAGAGTAGTGGAGACATGTGACAAAGGACATTCATTTTAGTAGCACTTTAATGAAGTGAGAATTTGGCAAGAGGAGCTGCAAGTCTGACAAGTCAAAGGTTGAGGTGGTAATGGACTGGTTGTCTCTTGAATTATTGGAACTTCACTTTGGATGATTTAGTAAAAGATATACTTAAGGCTATTATGAATAGTGCACTCAAAGGTGTCATTATCTCAATCCCCTCAACTCTAATACTTCAATATGTACTTCTAGAAATAGTTACTTCCTCTCACTTATTGCTTTTCCCTTTACTACTTGCATAGACTATTACTGTATTACCTTCCAAATTAGTATGCCACCTGCCATTGTTCCTTGCCATGATTCATTTTCAAATTCCACACAGATTTACCTTTCTAAAACAGAATTGCTTAAAATCACATATGGCTGATGAGAAGGCAAATTGTCTGCATTTTAAAGGACAACTACCTGGTAATATCTATCAAAATTAAAAATCTATACATTACTTAACCAAGAAATTCCATTTTTAAGAATTTTCTTATGGCTATACTTACCTAAGAAAAAATAATGTACAAAAATATGCTTTGCAGGGAAATACAGACTGAAAGGATTTAAATGGTAGCTATCAGTAAAGAACTAGATAAATAAACTGTGGTTAATTCATGCAAAAAAATTGTATACAGCTATTAAGGAAAAGAAAACATCTGTATTATAAAATGTACTTTCTGTTAAATTGATTTACTTCGGGGGAAAATAAAGTGTAGAACAATGTATGGATAAAAGATTCATAGAAACACAAAAAGTGTACATAGCCATTACCTCCCAGATGGATCTTGGAGGAAAGAGTAGATAAGAGACTTGTCACTGATAAATTTCACTAGTTTATAGGTTTGAACTTATTGCTATAATTCCTATTAAAACATAATTATTAAAATAATGCAATAACTTTCTGTTATCCCTTGGATAATCTTCAAAATTGTGTGTATATGTGCATACATATATAACAACACACATAGACAAATATGTATATGATTACTATGTATGTGTATATATAGAAAGATACTTCTGATACTATGGAATTAGTATTATGTAATAAAACATATAATGCCATATACATCTATAATGTCGCATATATCTATGTCAAATCATAATTATTATGTAATACTTAATATTATGAAGATTTTTATTGTAAACATAGACCATCTATCTAACATCTGTCAATGAGACAGTGGTATGTAGCAATATTTCTGATGCCATTTCTCAAGGAAAGAATGTATCTCCTAATTTCCACCAACAGAGTTATTTTTAGTTTCCTATAAATCCATGTTTTTAGTGAGTTTGGTGGTATTTGTTATAATCATTTCAGTATGATTTCAAAAAGTTGTTTAGAGTGAAACTTTTTTTCATTTTTAAAAATGACCCTTTATAGCATGTATTATATGATTGATATTATCAAATTTAATAATTGATAGTATTGAATTGGATCAATTATCTCAGTACTTAATGTAAATCTTTTGTAAGTGTGGAAGTTGAGACTTAGAGTGGTACATGTCTGTAATCCTAGTGATTTGGGAGGCTGAGGCAGGAAGATCAGGAGTTTAAGACCAGCCTTAGCAACTCAGCTAGGCCCAAAGCTACTTAGCAAGACCTTGCCTCAAAATAAAACATAAAAATAAAATAAAGGACTGGGGATATGAATTAGTGATAGAGCACCCTGGGTTCAATTCCTAGTACTGAAAGGAAAAACTTAAGGAAGCCCAAATACTTATCCAAGGTCACTTGGTGAGTATATGAAAGACTCAGGGTTCAAGAAAAGGGTTACTGTCTCTCAGAAGCAGACACTTCTAGAGAGGATACAATGAGGGAGCTGTAACAATACAATGAAAAGTAAGTTTCCTTAGGGAGGGGAGGTCATTTCAGTTTGACACAATTGTGGGAGTCTTTATGAGGAAAGTAACACTATATAAGCACAATTTTGAGTTTTAGTTTGAATCATAAGAACTCATCATTTTTGTAGGTCAAAATTTCAAATATTGAACATTTTTTGTGGTTCAACTAAAATTCATTTGTGGCATTGCTATTGACCAGGGCAAAATTTTTAAAACTGAGTTGTTTTGAACTTTTTCCAGGATTTTCATTTTCAAGAAGACTAATCAATGATAGAGAAACAAAGGAGAAGATCAGGAATATGACAAATCAAAGTATGAGTATTCTGGGGAAAAAAGAACAAATCTTTATGTTGAAGTTTAAAAATTACTTGTGCTGTGTTCATTAATACTTGGGAAATTTAAATTAGTTTTTAATTATTTAAAAAATTATTATGGTAAGGATAGTAAATATAAGATCTATCTTCTTAATAAACTTGTAAGTAACCTCTTTAATAATACAAGGAGTTAGGACCTAAATATATAATGTATCTTTAGAAACTATTTTAGTAAATTATTTTTGTATTGTATTCTATTACACTTACATAAAATTGCACAAATCAAGTGAATAACATACTACTATGGATTTCATTTAACTACCAAAAATATCAAAAAAATAGAACATAAGGTGAACCAAGAAGGCCACTTGTGCCTCTTCTCAGTCATTACTATGCTTAGTTGTTTACTAATGTCTAACACCATACATTAGTTTTTCTTGTTTTAAATTCTTTTATAAATAGATTTGTATAGTATATCTATGTGTATACATATACAATTATATATGTAATAATTTTACTTACATAATTATACAATTATAATTGTATATACAACTTTATATATAATTATATATAATTTTTGGTATGACATATTTCATTCCTCATTGTTCTTTTTAAGATTCATCAATATAGTTACATGTAGCAGTGGTTTGTTAATTTTCATTAGTAATTAGAATAAGATATGAATATAACATAATTTATTTGTTTATTATAAACATACATTTGGAAAACATCTGTTTTGAGCTTATTCATGGTAATGCCATGTGCATGTAAATACATATCTTTTGGTACATGCAGGTAAGCATTTCTATTTGAAATATGTGAATATGCATATAACTGAGTACAAAATGGATACATTTAGCTTTATTAATACTTTCAGTTTTCTGTAATTGTCTTTGCACCAGTGTATGTTTTACAAGCAGATATGACAATTATAATTACTCTTAGTCCTCATTAATAATTTGTATTGTTGACATTTTAAATTGTAGTCATTCTGGTGATATAGAAAGATAGAGAAATAGACTAAAATTCTTTTTTAACTTTGATGTCCATTTTCTTGATGATTACTGAAACCATGCATACTTCTACATTGTTTGGACATTCGTTAATTTTTTTCTTTCTGTGAAGTACCAGTTAAAATCTCTCCTTTATTTTTTCTATTTTATTTACTGTGTTTTCCTTACTTTTTATAGAAATTCTTCAATTATGTACGGTGTGAATACAATTTAAATGTCAGATATATTATAATTAAAATATATTGTTATACTTAGTGAATTGCCTTTTACTTGCTTTTGATGTATTTGGTTGATAAAAGTTCTTCATAGTAAAGTTGTTCAGTTATCATCAAAACTGCCTTCATTGTCAGCAGTTTCATCTTTTCTATTTAAGAAATCTTTGCCCAAGTTCATGGATATATTCTTCATTGTTATTTTTTAGAACCAAATTAACAAACAGAATTTTACATGATGATGAAAAAAGAAGTTCTAAATTTGTGCTAATTATTTCATTAGTACTAACTGGCTATTGAGCTCTGTAATGTGGGCATTACTACTGATATCAGAATTTAAAAATTTCAATTCAAATTTGTATAGCCACATCTTGCTAGTGGTTATTGTGTTGGATAGCAGTTTATTTACTATATTAAAAATTCTTTTTCACTGTAAGATTTTTAATCCATCCAGAATGTAGTTTTGAGCGTAAATTTACCCACAAATATATTTTGAGAAGGGCATCCTTTCTTCAATAGGTTTCAGTGACACTTATACAACTATACACATACAAATACAAACACACATACATCATAAATTTGCACATATGTTTTTTCTAGATACTGTTAGATTCCATTGGTATATTTTTCAATTTTATTACATTCTCTTAATTAATTTAGCTTTATAAGACTCTGACTTATGGTGTTTTTTTTTAATTTAAATATTTTTTTAGTTGTTGATGGACACAATGTCTTTATTTTATTGCTTTGTATGTGGTGCTGAGGATCGAACCCAGGGCCTCACGCATGCGAGGCAAGTGCTCTACCGCTGAGCTACAATCCCAGCCCACTTATGGTGTTTTAAATACACCTTTTGTCCCCTCTTTTCTAAGATTACTGTGGCTATTCTTGAACTTCTTAATTGTATATGAATTTTCAAATCAACCTATTTATATGTAAAAAAAAAGTTTCTGGAACTTTGGAATTGCATTAAATTGAAGGATATTTTGGGAGCAATTTGTAAAATATTTTTTAAAATATTGTTTCAATTTTTGAATATTGTAATTTCTTCCACTTGTTTATATTTTCTTAAATTTCAATCAATAATGTTTTGTAGTTTTCTTTATAGAACCTTGTACATCTTTAATTGTAAACAGTATAATTTTTAAAGTTTAATTTTATAATAATTGATTTCTCATATAAAAATACAGTTGAATTTTATACTTCCCTTGTATTGAGTAATCTTGCCAAGTTTCAGTAGCAAGATTATTATAATTTGAGTTATTATAATTTGCATACTCTTTTGGATGTTCTGCAAATGCACTCATGTCATCTGAACAATGGCACTCTTGTTTCTTTTTCTGCCAGCATTTTATTTTTTCTTATCTTCTGGAACTAGATATGACTTCCATTTACAGGTTGATATCAGATATTGTTGTTCCTTCCATATCTCAGGGAAAAATTTGAGATAATTTAGCTCAAAAATGATATTGAATGTAGGAAATTTTAATTAGAGATTCAATTGAGTTTCTTTTATGGCTGATACAAAAAGATGCACACACACTAAGTATATGACCCACCGATTAGCAAATATAACTAAAAATATAATTTCTAGTTATTCTACAAGTATTTATTGAACTTTTATCATTTGTGATACTATTATATGTCACAATTTTTAAAATAAGCAAAGATTTTTTTTTTGATGAAAATACTTTAATAAATACAGCCAAATGCTTGGGAAGCAATTTGGGTCAACAAACGTACTCAATGCCTACTATATGTACTGAACATAGTTTGTGCTCAGTACATATTTCTTTTTTTTTTTAATTTTTTAAAATTAGTTTATTTAATTGCCTTTCAAGTCATAGCACATATATAGAGCTCAGTTTTTCCATTTCTCTGGTTGCAAACCAGATAAAGTTACACCAATTGTGTTTTCATACATGCACCAAGGGTAGTGATGACGATCTCAATCAACCATCTTTACTATACCCATTCCCCTTTCCTGCCCCCCGCCTCCCCCATGTCGCGTCCAGTGTTCCTCTATTTCTCTTATGTTTCCCATTCCAACCTCCCTTATTCATCAGCATCCACTAATCAGAGAGACCATTCAGCATTTGGTTTTTTGGGATTGGATAAGCAAAGATTTTAATGGATAGTTATCCAAAGAAGACATAAAAATGTTCAATGAGTAAATAGACATTAAACAAATAAAAATTCAAACCACTAGAATGGCTAAAGTAAAAATATATACAATAATGAGTGACAGGAGGTTGTGGAGAAATTGGAAGCACTATACATTGCTGGTTAGATTTAAAAAGGTGCAGTGAATTTGGAAAACAGCTTCAGGAGAGTGTTAAACATAGAGTAACTCTGTGACCCTATAATTTCATTTCCAGGTATAAAACCAAGAATACTGAAAACAGTGTTCAAACAAAATTGTGGACATGAATGTTCACGAAAGCAACATAAGTAAAAAGTAGAAGCGGACTGAATGGACATCAACTGCTAAAATGATAAACGAAATATTGTGTACCCATATAATAAAGCCACATTCAGCAAATAAAAAAAATAAAACTCAGGTACATGCTAAAATACAGACAAACCTTGAAAACATTAGCTGCTATTTGTATGCTTACATACAACAGAATTATGATTCTATTTACATAAGATGCTATCAATAGAATAATTTACAGAAATAGAAGATAAGGCCAGTGGTGATAATGGGGGATTGTTGAACAAGAGGTATGACTTTCCTTTTTGTATAATAAAACTATTCTTAAATTAGATTATGGTGAAGATTACACACCTCAGTGGATGCCATATACTAAAATCTTTTTTATTATATAGTTCTTTGTTAGTCAACTTTTCCTCAACGTGATCAAAATACTAGATAAGAACAAGTTTGTTTTGGTTCATGGTTTCAGAAATTTAGTCCATGGTTGGCTGAGTCCATTTCTCTGGGCCCAAGTTGAGACAACACATCATTGGCACAAAGGCTTAGCAAAGAATAGATGCTCAGGACATCGCAGCAAAGAAGCAGGGAGAAAGATGAAGGAGGGATGACAGGTAAGAGGAAACTTTCCAGGGCATGTTCCCAGTGACCCATCTCCTTCAGCCACACCTCATCTGTCTACAGTTATTACCCAGTTGGTGCATTCAAACTAGGATGTAGGTCACAGCTCTCACAGTCCAATCATTTCATCTCCAAACCTTTCTGCATTAACAGGAGCTTTTGAGACACATCTACCATCCAAACCATAAGGATTTTCAATGGGTGGTTTCCTTTATGTAAATTGTATCTATAAAACTATTATAATCCATGAATATATAATATGTCAAACTACATCCTACTGTCATGTTTGTATTAAAAAGAACAAATAAATAAGTAAAAATTTTAAAAAATAAAAAAACTGTTAAAAAGAAAGAAAAACAAAAGAATGGAGATCTTAATGTATATTTATTAATAACATTTTGTTAAAGATGTGCTTAAAAAAGTATTTAACATCTCAAAGTATTTCCCTTAATTACTTTTCTGACCTCTTTTGCAAATATTTTCTGTAGCCTATGAATTTAAAACGAGTTCTTTGTTTGACAAAAGTAATTGCCTATTAATTCTATGAAACAGATGGCTAGAAAGAGGATATTGCTCTAAATTGATCAACGAAATCTCTGGCCATTTTTTCTTCAGGTTAAGGAAGGACATTCAGCATTCACTTCCAAGTTTTATTTATTTTTTATTTTGTTTTAAATAACTCTTCAATGTTCTTGAGTCAGTAACCTCTGGCTAAACTTTTTTCCCCTCAAAGACTAAAAAAGACACTTTAATTACACAGTTGTAAGAAAATTAGTAGTGATTAGCTATGACTTTGAGAATTTTTACTTTTAAATGTAAATGAGAATTATATACATATTGACTTATAGTATTTTTGTGAATTATATAAGAAGTAATAAGAGAGGCCAGATTAATTTCAAAAGCAATACCTATTGGAGTTAATATAGTATTCTTTCTATGAATATAAAAATTTACATATTTACAAATTAATTATGAAAAATTTACATATCTACAACTTGTAAGTGCAATGTAATAATATTGGAAGGAAAATTTACACATATTTAGGATTTATTTCTAACTTCATCATAAAATTTCATCTTCTGTGTAAAAAGTAGTTCTTAATATCACCCAGAATTCTACAGAGAAATGGGATAAAAATTGTATAAAGAGATTTATTATAAGAAATTGGTGGCAGAATTCCCTCTTGTTTTGAGAAGTTAGTCCCCTTGTTCTAATCAACTGATTACATGAAGGCCATCCGCATTCTGTAGGATGAACTGAATCACCTAAAATTCACTGATTTAAATACTAAACTAATCCAAAACATATTTTAAGTTGATAAGTAAAGTTTATGATCATACAAGTGTTTTTATATTTTATTGTTATTATTATTATTATTATTATTATTATTATTATTATTCATACTAGGGATTGAACCCAGGGGCACTCTATTACTGAGATACATCCCCAACTTTTTTCTAATATTTATTCTTTAATTTTGAGATGATCTTGCTAAGTTGCCAAGTGTGGCCTTGAACTTGCAATCCTCTAGCCTCAGCTTCCCAAGTCACTGGGATTACAGGTGTACTCCACCATACCCAGCTATCGTAGTAGTTAAAAAAATATTGATGACAGGACCTGAGGGTACAGCTTAGTATTAGAACATTTGCCTAGCTTGTGCAAGACCTGGATTTCAACCCAATACTGCAATAACTAAATGACAATGATGATAACTGGTCTTTTTGAGAGGGCCTTGGGAAAAGCACATTTTTGTTTTCACAAATTATATGTTAATATCCTAGTCTTTTTTTTTTAAGAATTGTTTTCACAACACCTTTTTTCTATTTATTTACTTTTATGTGGTGCTGAGAATCGAACCCAGGGCCTCACATGTGCTAGGCAAGCACTGTGCCAATGAGCTACAGCCCCAGCCCAATATCCTAGTCTTTTATCTCATAGATTTTACTTATCTACCATGATAGTTTCTCAATAAGTCTATTTTTTCTTCCTTTTGCTTCTCTATAACTTCTAACTTTTATGATCCTTGTTTCTTTTACCAATGTCATTAGCCAAATAAATAAATAAAACACTCCAAATGTTGCAATTTCTTGTGATTTTTTATCCTTACAGGGCAAAAAGACTCCAAGAAAAATGGTAAGTACTTAAATGAGTAAAAACAAGTGAAATAAAATTTAAAAGTCTAAAAAAATATAGCATAAAATTAAAAATGAGGAAAAAAGAACAAAAAATAAGGAAATTCATCTTGTTTTTAAGAAATCAGTATGAAATGAATTGAATTAATTTGACATCTTTTGTTTTCTGTTAAAACTAAAAATGGAAAATTAATTATAATTTTAATGGTTCTTATTTAAATCAGAGCTATACTACCTATTGATTATAAGAAGATGTTGCAAGAATAGAGATATTAGAGGAAAAAAAATTCTGATGATTTAAATAAAGAATGTGAAACCACTGAGGATTTTCAAGGTTATGTCTGGTTGCCTACTTTGACTGTAACATGCACAAAGTGGATTGATGTTTGTCAGATATGACATTACCAAAAAACACTTCCAAAAAACACCAAAAAACAAAATACAAATCTCATGGATCGTTATCAAAAGATTTGATGCTAATACAAAAAGCACACCTGTTATAAATTGCTATTATTTACTGACAAATCTTTAAGAAACAGACAACTTTCTTAGTGGTGTTGGATTCCATAGAGCAACCCAATTTCTTATTACAATATATTTTTTATTCTCATTTGCAAAGATTTAAAACAATGCTATATTATTATAAAATTCTATGGTTATAATAAAATAAATTATCTACATATTATGTGAACATTAAGAATTGTTTTACAAACTTCATATATGTTTTAAAAGGTATTTTAATATATTTGAAGTTTTAAAAATCAAAGATTTCTAATTATTTTAAACCTTTGAAATAACACTATTTTGTTCAAGTAAGCTAAAATTTAATTCGAATTATTAGACTAACAAAATAAAGTAGCATCCTTTTCAACAAACTAAATTTGTCTTAGGACAGATCTCTATTGAATACATAGTGTTTAAATAAAGTATAGGTTTTTTGCTATTGTTATTTTAAGTGCTGAAATAAAAATGCATATATAATTTGGAATATAGATACTTTTGTTTAAAAAAGATAGAATAACAAAATATTTGTCCTTTTTTGACTGTTTATGTCACTTAGCAATTCAAGATTCATCCATGCTTTAGCATGTTCCAGAATGCCCTTCCTTCTTAAAGCTGAATAATATTCCATTGAAGGTCTATACAATATTTTTTATATATTTATCGATTTTGATGTAAATATATGGAGGAGCAGATACTCCAGGAGCCATGTGTCCTGTTCTATTTTCTGCTATAAGTTATTCTAGCTTTAATGTGTTAAAATAGTTGATATCTGCAAAATTCAGAATGAGGATTACAGTTTGACTGTTTCAGTGATGTTCAGAATATCAGATTAGACAATACTGTATCTATTTCAATATTTTGATTACTGGAAACCAAATTAGTTGCACTAATCATAGATAACAAATATTCAAATCACACACAAAAGCATAAAATACAAAATTAGAGAATCACAGAATTGATGTACAGGGCAGAAGACATAATTCTAAACTATAGAGATTGTCTTGTACATTCTGCTTACTTTGACTTTATAGAAAAAGAATCTAAAATATTTTTGATATCTAAAATTCAATGACTTTAGTATTTCAAATTAATGTTTTAAAAGTCAATAATGGAATCAAATTACTAACAGTAAATTTAAAAGTATCAAATGCTAATTTCTCTTGCTGAGTGAGAATAAAACAATCAATTGTATAGGAAAGGCTAGTAAAAACTGAAATAATAGTACCTTTAAATAGAAAATGTCTGTGTTTTTGCTAACTATGACAAACTCAGCATTAGTCAACACTCTGATGGTGCCACTGAAAATGTTATCATTGCGTTGAATTAAATAATGTTAATCAAAGTATCATGTCTAGATAGATGTTTATTCCATCTACTATGCAGTTCATATTTGACATATTTTCTCTAACAGTGCATACCACAATATAAGAGACATTGGTAAATTAGTGTGCATTTATATCAGTGAGGTTCTGAAAACTCTGACACATGTAGAAGGATTAAAGAAATGGGGGAATTTAGTATAAAAATAAAGAAAGACTTAGAAGAACCATGATGGATGCTTTTGAATATTTGAAAAGCTATTCTATTAGAGAAAGGATAGATCCTTACATATTCTATGTATCTATCAGACATCTTTAAGCAATCAAGACTTTTTTATAAGGAAGTTCCTCAAAATAGTGAGTAACTTAAAAGGATAGAATAGGCAGACATATTATGTAATGATTTCACCTTTATTACAAATACTTGAGTAGCTGATAATTCATTATAGTGAATGTTTGATAAGCACACTGGTAAAAGTGGCAAATTCATAATTTTTAGAAGAAATTTGGGAAAAATGAAATTGACAATGTTAGTTGTTTTGCTGAAATTACTTTAGAGATTGCTGTTTTGGTATTATATGAGGAAATATGGGGTCATGAACTCTTAAAGCAGGAATGGAATATGACATTGAAGTGGCTAAGTGAATCTGTGACTTCTATTCATTATCAGGTCCATATATGACACTATTTGCTTTATTTATAACATTTTGGGAGAGATTTGAACATCAAGATAGATAAGTAATTTTAGGCTCAGAATTGTCAATGAGTGAATCATTTGAAAATGATGGCAGACTTCAGAGACAGACGAAGAGAAAAGAAAAGAAGGTATTAATAAGAAAATTGCATCATAGAAATGACTAAGGAAGGAGAGGTACAAACTCCTTTCTTTGAGAGCATAAAAAAGACTGTCACTGGACTTTTGGGTTATTTGATTTGATGCTAAGCATGATTATCTAAATTTAAAATTCCATTATAGTTTCTTTGCTATTTACAGTTCTGAGTAACTTGTAGTAAGTCCACAGGTGACCTGAATCTATTTCTATTGCTTACAATATAAAGAATTCTAATTAGTATACACCTTTATGTTCAAAGATCTAATTTGAGAGAGGTGAAACGTGATCACTATGATGTCTTAGAAAAGAGCCAGGTATTAATAAAAACCTGAAATTAATGCCTTCTTAAATTCTCAATTCCATCATCCCCTTTTCCTCCATCATGTTGGGTTTATTTCTCATTAAGCAGTTTTGTTTTAATTTGGCCTTCCAAATAAAAGTCCCCTTAGCAATGCACTTACAATTATGGCCAATGCAACTCTTATATTAGAATTGCAGAATATTTGTTAACAATACATGTCCCTAGTCTTAGTCTTACTGAATTAGATTCTACTGAATCAGAACATCATCCTAAGACTCTGTGTTTAAAGCAATGGCCCATATAAAACTTTTATGCATGCAGAATTGGAGACCTACTGTTCCACAGACAGAGAATATGTGGAACAGCTAGTATGAGTATGCTTCTAAATTCCAGGAGATAATTCTGGCCTGGAGCTCTACTGAAACCATCTCTTTCTTGTCTTTTCTGCCCTGTGTTGAAGAATGTAAGGGCTTCTTTTTGCTGATAACTTGGTTGTTGTTTTAGTTAGCTTTTTTTTTTTTTTTTTTTTTTTTTTTTTTTTTGCTGCTGTGACCAAAAGACCTGACAGGAACAATGGTAAAGAAGGGAAAGTTTATTAGAGGACTCGTGGTTTCAGAGATCTCAGTCCATAAGTGGCTGGCTCCATTCCTTGGGGCTCAAGGTAAAGCATAACATCATGGTGGGAGAGTATGGTGGAGGGAAGTAAATCACATGGTGATCAGAGAGCAGAGAGAAAGACTCCACTCTCTAGATAGAAAATATATACCACATAGCCACACCACCATGAACCACTTCCTCCAGCCACATGCTACTCGCCTTCAGTTACCGTTCAGTTAATCCCTATCAGGGGATCAATTCACTGATTAAGGCTCTCACAACTCAATCATTCCTCCTATAAACCTTCTAGCATTGTCTCACACATGAGCTTTTGGGGGGACACCTCACATTCAAACCATATCTGTTGTCTCATCCTCTCCTGTTCACTGGGTGTTCATTGGAGTGTTATTTGTTTAGCCAATTTCTTGCATTTCAACCCCTCTGGTGTGTGTGTGTGTGTGTGCATGTGTGTGTGTGCGTGTGCATAGTATATGCACACACAAAAATATATATGCATATATATTCATATTCAGAGTTGTTTCTTTTTTTCTGATTTCTAATCTGAGACCAACCTTGGAGTAGTCCATGTTCCCTGATGTTATGCCCATTTATCTCTCCTTAATTGAAAGAATATCTACTTAAGTCTAAAAGTGCTGAACATTAAGACCATTTCTTCTTAGATTCTAGGAAACTTTTCAGTTTCAATGGCTAACTATTGAAAATGATGTACAAGAAAGAATTTAGAATTCACATGGCTATTCGACCTGGCTATATACAGCTCAAATCAGAGGTATTGCAGTTCGGAACAGGGGTAGATGGAAGATTCATCTCCCTACCTCCAGTGTCCTTTAACACAATTGTGTAAGTTATCATTAATGTAAAAGGCTCTGTTTTCCACTAAAATGAGATAGAGGCACTTCAGAAGCCTGAATGATAAATGGAAACATTCAAAGTTATGAATAACTAATCAAAGTGGAGGCAATCTTGACATTTTATAATCTTACAGTGTGCCAAAGAACATTTAATTTTCAGCTGAGATCTTATAGTAGAAGAGCTACTTACATCCCATAGGTGCTGTTATGTTTAAGAATTTCACATTTATTCTTTATAAATCAACAGGAAAATTATGAAAGAATTATATTTAAATTTTTTTTAGTTTATCAAGTTAAAGAAATATAACTGTAAGAAATTAAAACATTATCATACAGGACTAATTTCTGATTGTCTTTAGAAGCAGTAGAAGCTATATTAAAAATTTCTTTAGGAAAATGAGTTGACCTTGTTTGCTATGAATACAGTTATTCTTTTAAAAAGAAATAGTGAATGCCTTTAATTAGCAAGCAATATGTTCAATGGTGAAATTGCAAACATGAATAGAACTTATTTCCTGTCCCAGGCAATTGACCAGTAATTGATGATATTAAGAAAGCAAATACAGATTATATGTCCTTTATCTGAGATTCTTGGGGCCAGGAGTATAGGAGCTCTCTCCATGCCTTCAGTGCCTCCCTTCCCCTTTCCTTTGCCCTATGCTGATTGGTTACTTTGAATGTTTCCCCTCCTCTTTACCCCATGCTGATTGGCTGCCTTCAGTGCCTCTCCTTTTCTCATCCCATGCTGATTGGCTGCCTTCAGTGCCTCTCCTTTTCTCATCCCATGCTGATTGGCTGCGCGCCTGACATGGATCAATATCCTATTGGCTGTAACCTAACCTCAGGGCCGTGATTGGTCCGAGGACCCTATATAAACTGTTGCACTAACTAGAATAAACGGGTCTGCTTCTCGCTCCGGCAGAGCAGTTTTACCTACCCCCGGTGTCTGGGTGAGTGACTCCGCGACTGTCCACCCCATAAACCCTCGTCCTCCGGGAACCCTAACCTCGTCCCATCCCATGGGACCCCATTGTCCCTCATCCTCCGGGACCCCTGGCCTCGTCCCGTGGGACCCCATTCCTCGGTCCCCTTATCCTGCGGGACCCCAACTCGTCAAGTGAACCCACACGAGGCACGACATAAACGACACAGGAGTATATCAGATTTTGGATTATTTTCATGTTTTAGAATAGTTGCATATACATAATGAGATGTCATAGGGAAGAGACCCTAGTTTAAACACAGAATTCATCTATGTTTCACATAAACCTTATGCACATAGCCTGAAGGCAATTTTATGATATTTCTACTCAGTCTGCATTTTGAATGCACCTATCACATAAGGTCAAGTGTGGAATTTTCCACTGGTGGTATATCAGTACTTGAAAAGTGATATACTGTGGAGCATTTTGGATTTCAGACTTTTGATTTAGGATTCTTAATCTGTAGTAGCAATACAAATAAATTAATAAAATAAATTTTTTTTGATAACTGAAAGCATGAAGAAAGAAACAGGAGGAAGATGCTACAGTCACCCTGAGGAGGCAACCTTGTGCACTGTAGACATTATAATTAATATTACCTTCATTTTTTATTCCCTAGAAATTTTAAGAGTTAGGGACCCATATTCTTACTTTACAGTGTACTAAGAAAAGCTTATGGAGATTAAATGATTTTCAAAAGATAATTTCAATTTTCTATTATAGGTCACACATTCCTTCCTCTATGTTTAAATAACAGGGTAATCCAAGGCTCAGTCCTCACACCTCTCTCTTCTTCATCTATAACTCCTCTTTTTTAAAAAAAATTATTTTTAAAACAG
>CM053402.1:81376939-81398019 GCA_028644305.1 Xerus rutilus | reverse complement strand
AAAAAAAAAAAAAGATCTATGAGAACTTTTGGTAGTCATCTTGCAGGGATGTAAAAAATAATACTGTGACTACTTACTTTCCTAACAATGAGGTTTATTGAGGTATAATTTTTATTTAATAAAATCTCCTTTTAGTTGTATAGTTGTATAGTTCTATGAGTTTTGATTAATCTCTATGGTCAGGTAAACACCATCACAATCAAGGCATCTGACACTTCTTTTATTCCATAGAGTTTCCTCATATCCCTCTCTAACTTATCCTTTCCCTTGCTCCCACCCCTGGAAACTGTCCCCATTGATTTGTCTTTTTTAATAGACGTTTTTCCTAAGGTAAAAATGGGATCAGACCTTTTGAGTCTGGCTTCTCTTATTTAACAAAGTATATTTGACGTTCATCTATGTGATTGTATGTATTGAGAATTCATTTTTTAAAAAAAATATTTTCAATACACACATAATGTTACATATTTATTGGGTACATTGTGACAACTTGATGCATGGACACAAGTGTAATGATCAAATCAGGGCAATTAATGTTTCTGGCTCCTCAAACATCAATCATCTGTGTCTGGAACTTTTGTACTTCTGTCTTCTGTTTCTTTATGAAATATGTGATACCTTTTTGTAAACTATAGATAACCTGCTGCCCCATAGAACACTAGAACTTGCTCTTCCTAGATTATCTAACTACATTTTAGTACCCATTATCCAAGCTCATTCATTTTTAATGTAGCATCTACTTTTTGGTGGTTTTCTGTTTCATAATATGATTGCTTTCAGCAAATTTCCACCCTATCTCAAAGCTTAAAAAAGTTTTATTCATCTATGAATTTAGTTTAGTCATGTGATTGCTTTGCCTGGGAGAAGTTGGCATACTTCTGTTTCTCTTTTGTGGTTATGACAAACTGGAGTAAGCTGATGCGGCCAGACAGAAGATGATCAGAGCTGGGAGGAGAAGTTTGCAGTGAGAAGTACAAGAAAATGATCATTGTGTTGCTTTCTGTAGCCTGTTCATGAATTTTCAAGGCAGGCACCTAACTCCTGCAACTATCAAAGATGCAGCTCGAGTCATTTTAATTAGACAATTAAAAAAACAATAAAACCAGTAAACAAAGAATTCAGGGTCTCTTTGGTCATGGATACAATCGAAGTCTCCTTAAAATTGAAAACTGACTTCCAAAATCATTTCCAAATCATGACATTAATTCCTGTTCTTTTAAAAAAGATACACAGAAAGTGGCAATTAAATTTTATTTCTCCTTTTGTTTAATACTAACACTAAAATATGGCCATTATATTTCTAAGCAAACATTGTCAATAGTAGTTCTCCCTGGTAAAATTCCTTTTGGACTTGGATTCATAACTTCTTAAAGAAAATTCTTTCTATTTATATGTGAAAGTTTGCCATAAGATAAAAAGATTATACATTAAGATTTCCAGTATGTTATGGTTTAAATATGAGGTATCCCTCAAAGTTCATGTGTGAGACAATGCAAGAAAATTTATAGGTGAAATGATTGGGTTATGAGAGCCTTAACTTAATCAGTGTGCTAATCCCCTAATAGGAATTAACTGTGTGGTAACTATAGGCTGGTAGAGTGTGGCTTGAGAAGTTAAGTCATTGGAGTGTGCCTTTGATGTTCATATTTTGTTCCTGTGAGGGGACCTGTCTTTCTTTTTCCTGTTGCAGTGTCCTGTTCTGCCACACCCTTCTGTCATGATGTTTTACCTCACTTCTGGCCCAAAGCAATGGAGTTGTCCATCTATGGATTGAGATCTCTGAAACCATTTGGTACAATGAGTACCAAATAAAGTTTTCCTCCTCTCAAATTGCTCTTGTCAGATCTTTTGGTCTCCCCAGTGAAAAAGCTGACTATAAAAGCAGAAGTAGTAGAATTGAAACTTTTTTTAAATAGCTTTTTAAAACTGGTAGGAAATATTGCTTGGAATTCGTAAACCACCTCTTAATAGAATACTGTCTACTTGTTCATTGGGTCAAAGGATATGGGAGGGAAGAATTTGCAAAAAGTGCTTTGTTAGAGTGTGCCAGAAATTTTCAGCTTACCCATTGCCCTGCAATGTGAATTTCATTTAACTTTGCTGTATATATTGTATATATACTGGACAAAGGAGTTCTAATTTTATAATATCTAGTCTCTAGATATTAAAGAGGTTGCCAATGTATGACAAAATTAGAGTTAGTAATCTCGCACATTTTGTAAACTTTGTGTTAAAATTTATAGAAAGGCAATCTTCTAATAAGGACTTTTGGAAGTGAAATTGTAACATCATGTCATGTGACACTCAGGTGTGACACATGACATAGGGGAAAGAAGTGGAAGAAGTGAAGGATTCTAGGCCAGAATGATTCTACTTAGAAGACCCTGTGAGATATATTCATTGTTACATGTGTGCGTTTTAGTTAACACTACTATGTACATAGTGGACAAACTTATGTCCTTATTTGAAACATCTAGGCTTTCTAGATGTTTATAAGTGCACAAAGTATGCTAGAAGTAGAGGTAGTAATTAAAATATTTTATAGATATCTTTTTTAAAAAATTCATGATGAAATAACTGTCTTTTGGAAATGGAATGATCAAAACATTTATCTGAACAGTACATATTATATTTGTGCCAGTTCAGGGAGGAAGAAGGAAAAGAAAATGCAAAGGGGTTTATACTAGTGTATTTTCTGTGAAGCAAAATTGACCATTGTCTCTTATATTGGTGAGCTTTGTTTTACTATTCTGTGTAAATAGTGGATATAAGGGACAAATGAGTCCTAATTTACATCTAGTCTGTCTAGATGTTAAAGAGGTTGCCAGTGTATGACAAAAGTAGAGTTGGTAAACTGAGAAAAAAATAGAAGAAGCTGACTAAACATGGTGTGAAAATTAAGAATATTAATAAAAAAATTATCTATGAGATTTTATGAATTATTTCATGCATTTCACAAGGTTTGTATTCCTTTATGTTACCTAAAAAGAAAGAAATATGAAAAATCTTGGAAAATACCTTGGCACAGTCAAGTTTGAGGAAACATTTTGCTTATTTCTATGACATAAATTGATTTAAGCTAAAAAGTGTTTCTCTAGGACTTAAGTGAATAAAAATTATTGCCAATTCATACTTCATAAGAGTGATCAAATTAATCTGACAAATATTGTATGGTACAATGGAAGTACTAAATCTGAAGTATCAATTTTCAAAATGAGTTACAAAAAATGGAGTTCATACCTTGTAAATTGTTTGAAATGGATAGAATTTTTTCTTACAATGACAGACATTTCTATCATTTTGTAATATTTTATAAAAATGAACACCATATTGTTGATAAACAACTAGCAAAAACAAAGAGGTAATTTGTTAATCGATGTGTGCCTTGCAAAAAATAAAATTAAAGCGATCACTCATGGTAACATCGATCACTTAAAGTTGTAAAGGATGCTTGTTTTTATATTTACATTTTATTAAAAAATAAAAATCTATTCCCCAGATGCTACTCTTTTGCTTTTAAGCCAGAATGATATATTGATTCAAGTGCTTAATTTTTAAAACATTTTCTTCTTGAGAAATTAGTCTTCTTTCAGCTCCTGGACTGTGCATGGCAAGAATTCATAGCAGTCCACCTAAGAGGCTTACCTTTCATCTTTTATTCTATGGTCTTTAGCTGTAAGAAAGCTGCAGCTTGTTTTTCTTTGCAATGATTTCCTTTGATATAATCCCTTTTTCTTGTGTGTCTGATACTGAGTGAACATTATGTTTCTACTATATTTTTAAAACTATTTTATGTTCTGCCACATTATTTTTTAAAGGCTATGTATCTTGCTCATTAACTATGTATTCTTCTTTGTTTTACTTGTAACCATGAATTCAGTTTAGGTAGGAGATGTACTTGGAGATATTTTCTATCAAAGCAGCACTACATCTTCTTTGATCCTGCTATAGTCTTTCACCCAAGTCCGTTATAAATCTGATCAATCCTTTGTTCATTTTTTTCTATTCAGGGTTCAACATGTTGAAAGAAGTGAAGATAAATTTCTAATGGTAGATCAAGACTATGACCTTGTCAACATTATCTTCTATCATAATATTTTTAACAAACATTGTTAGTATTCATGAAAAATTTTATTGCTTTCCAGAAGTTAAGAAGATATTGAATTATTTTTTATATATCATTGACTTAATTTCTTAGTATCCCAGTGATTATTTCCTATTTTATAGATAACCAAGTTAAACCTTATGTTAAATATCACCACTTAAATGATGGTGGAATGAGAAGGACATCATTACCCTAAGTACATGTATGATGCCACGAATGGTGTGACTCTACTTTGTGTACAACCAGAGAAATGAAAAAGTGTGTTCCATTTGTGTGCTATGAATTGGAATGCAGTCTGCTGCCATGTATAACTAATTAGGACAAATAAATTAATTAATTAAAAAATAACCACTTAGATTGCATAGTTGAGAAGTAGCAGTTTCTAGATTCGTCCATGTCAATCGAATTTGAGCCTATGTTCATAAACACTCAACACAGATCTTACAGAAAAAGTAAAATCAGCAGTGCAATTGAACCACTTTTGTATCAGTGTAATCATTTATAAAGTAATAAAGGCAAACAACAGACACTAATATTTTAACAAAAATTGATTCTATTGTATAACTCAGGTTTTTTCAGTTTTGGCCTTGGCTTTTTAATTTTTTAATCTCTATGTAATCTCAGAAAACCAAGATCCTACTTTGTTTTATTTTAAGAATTTTTCTTCTCTTGTAATGAAAAAAGTGAAAATATTTTATTAGCCATGAGCTGAAGAAGTCCATGTTGCATAATATGGGAGGGAGGTGGTGGTGGAGAGATTATTCTTACTTACCTAGATTCTTTGCTCAGTCCCACTGCAGGATGCTGTTGATGAGCAAGAACTGTAAAATTAGACCAGATACATATCTTGGCTACTCACTTTTGACTAACTTATTTTATCTAAGTTATTAGATTCACTAAGCCTCAGTTATATCATTTATAAAGTGTCGCTAAAATTTCTTGTCACAGAGGCTTATGAGAGGATTAATTGAGATAACTCAGGAAAAGTTCTTTGCAGGGAATTTTGTTAACTAAATAATAAATACTATATATCCCTTTTACTTATTTCCTGCCCCCTTTACTTCAAATGAGTCAGATGCCCTTAGCCTAGTGCACCATACAATTGTCAGCCCATAGCAGTGAGGTGGGAAGATAGATCTCCTACAGGAAACTAGGAAAGGGCCTTGGAAAAGGACAAGAAGGGAGAGGGACATGATGACGACAACATGAAATGGGCAAGTGATTTTCATTCACTTACGTCCTAAAGAAATACTTATTTTAAATAAGTATGTGTCATATAAATAAGCAAAATATTTCCTCAGATTTGACTGTGCTATGGTATTTTCCAAGAAACACACACAAACACACAAATATATATGTACATATATAAAATATACATATTATATTTATATAAACACACACACATATATATACACATATATGCTATATTTCTTTTTAGGCGACTTAAAGGAATACAAACTTTGTGAAATGCATGAGATAATTCATATGACATTTTGACGCTTCTTTATTTTATGCTAGCTGATGTGAATGTTTCAACACTCCAGAAAAGAGCTTGTTTTGACCTACATTATTTTTGAGTATATATATATAGCTGTGTATATTTACCTTAGTAACTCAAAATATTACAACGTGGACATATAATATATAACTTTCAGAATCTTGATTTTGATGTTTTACCGTTTCAAGTGAAGAGCAGAAAACTTACTTCCATATAGGTTCCATTAATCTCCCAGGTTTTACAATATAATAAATTCAGATATCATTTTCATATACATTAAGTGCCATACCACATGGTGCTATGATTTTTCTTCCAGTCATAAAATATGTTTAAGACTCACAAAAGGAAGGATAGTCTATGGCACTCATGCTTAGTGTTACACAATTCTTTCTTTGAAATTCCAAAACTTCTGTGTTTGTTTTGTTTTTGTTGAAAATGTCCTTTAGCTATCCCTTAATGGTGAGTTTGTCTTTATCCTAAATGATATTTTCACTAAATATAGAATTTAGTTATTTTTGTTCAGAGCTTGAAAAATGTTTTGCCACTTCTTTCTGGTCCTTATGATTTCTGTCAAGGAAATTCATTCAAATGGGGTTCTCAAAGAAGCTATGCATCATGTTTTCTCTGCTGAATTTCACTTTTTTGTCTTTGGTTTCTAAATTTTGGTTGTGTGTCTTGTCATTTATTTTCTTAGGTTTATCTTAGTTGAGTTAAACGCACATATGTACAGAAAAACTAACAAACACATGTGCACATAAACATGTACCCTTGGATCCACTTAAAAGAGAATACAGCTCTACAATATTGAGCTTATAGAAATTGTGGGCTTAGTTTTTGACCTCTGTAAGGCATACAAAATCAAAAAGTTTAGTTTAATAAATTAAAGGCCTAGAAATTTCAACCAATCTAAGTTGTGCATAATAATAATTAAAGCTATACTACTTCTAGATTATAAGTGACCTATTCAACACATTATTGAAATTCTTAATATCAATTTTATTTAAAAATTGCAGAGAAGTTGAGAAATTTATTCCTGAATGAGTATTTGATTTAAGATAAATGCTCTATTATGAGAATTTTAAAAAATATTCTAGAGAATTTCTTAATAATGCCATCTTATGGAATGTGTCCAAAAATTATTATTTGAAATTGTTTTCAAAATAAAATGTAAAATAATGCCTTCATATGTAATCAGTTGAATTTCAAAGGCCACATATCAAGTGTGCACTCTAGGAAATTATGCATTTAAAATAAAATTTTGCTTAGTTTTTATATAGCATTTCCTTTATTGGTGAAAAAAGTGATTGGTTCTGAGGAAACTAAAGACTTGTAACATTTCTGGATAAACATATGATCAGTTCAATAATTTCTACCTCCATCTTTCCCTCTAATTTTTGGCACAGTGTTCTTTACACTCAGCAGCAGGTGATAAATGATACACTCACAAGAACCAGGGAAGTCAGATGCTGTGGTACGTGCTTGTAATCCCAGCAACTCCAGAGTCTGAGGCAGGAGGATCTCAAGTTAAGGATCAGCCTTAGCAACTTAGTGAGGCTCTAAGCAACTTTAGCAAAACCCTGCCTCAAAATTAAAAAAGTAAAAAATGGCTGTGGATGCAGCTCAGGGGTAAAATACCTCTGGGTTAAATCTTCAGTATTCATAAAAAGGACAAAGGAAGAGTCTAAAGAAGGGGTTATGTATAGAGGTCTGAGCAAGGTTAATAAGGGATATTAGTAGCAGATGGCAACCCCCATGGGGTTCAGGACAGGGGAAATTGCTACCAACTTATACATGAAGAGGCAACAAAATGTCTGTAGATCCAGAGAAGGGCAGAAAAGGATAATTCTGGAGGGAAAAATGGATAATACGAGTCAAGAGTCCATATATTTTTCTCACAGAGTTTTGTTCAAGCATCTCCCTGTGGTATGTAAGTCCTATGGATGTTTAGTCATAGACTTTCCCTCACTGTTCTATTCTTGGGTTCTGTGCCCTTTTATCCATGGTAGTATTTCAGCTTGCTGTTCTTTCTTACCATGACAATATCATCCTAAGCTATAATTGAGCTTTACTTGGAATGCAGATAAAGAAAAATTGACATTTGTTAAATATTATCTTGTGCTTTTGTGAGTGTAAGAAAATTTGGGGGAAGTAGAAAAACTCCCTTTCTGCTGATAAAAGCCCCAATGTTCATTTCTGGAACTGTCTCCTTACAAGTTCCAATAGAGAAAGTAAGACACTAGTTCTTATGTGGTTAGAATCCTCTGGAACATCACTTCCAGACCTGGTAGGCAGATTGGGGATTAAAGACTGGTTGGAGAAGGGGTCAAATCATCCTTCAAAGTCTTAAAATATACTAATTTTCTTAATGTCCATATAACTTTATTGTGGGACAATAGAGGACTCCTATCATATTCTTTTATCTTATTGTTTGTATTGTAAACTATGCTCTTTGATTTTTGAAGGGAAAACTAAAATAGAAAATTTTGATAAATCATAAATATTCTTTCAAATAAGTGATCCACTCAAATTCAAAACTGTCTTGGTTTAAGATTGTATATAGTACAAGCAATAGGTTTTTAAAGAATCAGATAGAAAAGTGCTTAGCTACTTTGCTCTCATGTGTATCCTTCACCCTCAACTCCCCCACATTCCCAAGCAATAGATGCCACTAATTGATGGATAGAGATCAAGACAGCAAGAAAATAGTTATGAAAAGAAAGTAAAACCTGTTATTATTACTCAATACCATTAGGCCACATATACTTGAGCAAATAGGTTTGTTTTGAAAAGATTTACCCTTAGAAATGAAGAATGGCATACACATTGATAGCTACAGGACTCTTTAAAGTGACTTGTCTATTTTGCTAGAAATTATTTCTGTAACAATGGAAGCATTTTGAGTATGCCACCACTCTACTTATAAACCAGTGTTATACATTTAAAATGAATTAATAATAATATCTACACACATCTTTATAAACATTACAAACTATATGTCAGTGCCACATATATTTTATCAACATAGTAGATTTAGCAAAGACTTGGAACACAACAAAAATGATGTTCTTATAGTTTCACTTCTCTTGAGATGATCTCTGTATTTACTGTATTTCAAAGCAATTAAATTCAGAAATGACAGACTTCACCTGACTGACCACAGTCATAAAAATAAGTTGCAACTGTATTTGTGAATGTGTTTGGGGGGAAATTAGTATTCTATTGAAATTGCTTATCTAATAAAGGTAAAGAAAGAAGGTCAAAACATGTTTACATTCGGGCTCCCAAAGCAGCAGAATGAACATCTTTCACTGTGGTAAACAGAGCCAGAGAGGGCAAGGCTTCTTGTGATTATGGTATTCAGTTTCTGTTCCTTGTTACCTTGACTACAGATCTTCTTTATATAATTATTAATAGTTAATGAGAAATACCAAGAGTCTCAAACACTTAACATTTTGACCACCAATCATCTAAATATACTATTTTAATGCTTATGCTCAAGAATGTTGGCCATTGTTTGAATATTGCAAATACAAACTATTACAAGTATAATAGTTTCATTATTAATCATTTAAATGATATGAATTATGAGATATATTAGTTTATCTAAATAATATGCATGTAATTACCAGATTTGCATCAGTTATTTAATTATATATAATACAATTTCCTGTTGGACAAAAAAATATTTTGTCTCTTTCTTGGTATAGTGTCAGAAAATGATAGTCTCCTGTTTCTGATTTGTTCAGTCTTATTAAATATAATCCATTGATTAATTTTTTGGTAATTGTGATTGAGAGAGCTTAAGACTAATGTGCCAAACTATATTTAGGTCCAGCTCCAACATTCTCCTCCCCAAATCAACAAAGCAACTAATGGAGAACAACAAGAATACAAGAAGAACACAAGAAGACACAAATACCCGTTTCCTACAAAGTTATAGAACAGTAAGTAGCAATTAGTAATTACATTAGTAATAAGGTAACAATACTTTCCAAACCTATTACTAAAAGTAATGCCAATGAGCTGATTTGGAGATGCCTATATAATCAAATCTCTCCCTGTCTCCTCTCTCTCTCTCTCCTTCTTTCTCTTTCCACACACAAAGGGGAGTGCATGCACACCCGCACACACAAATGACATCTAGATCTAGAAATACCGAAATGATTATATGTGTTTGTATTGCATTTCAAAAGTTACACACTAAATATTTTTATATAAGAATCTTGAAGCGACAAAGTTAGAGTGACAGAAAATACATCAGGGGTCACCAAAGATTGGAGGTAGAAGAAGGATATGGCTATTGGGAGTAATATAAGAGAGGTTGCATGTGTGTTGATGGAACAGTTTTGCTCTGGTTGTGGTGTTGGATACTCAAATCTATACTTGCATAAAATTTTCATGAAGCCATGCTTTCTGCTCAGTACAGACATATATTCACAAATGCACACACAGAGTACTTGTAAAGTTTGAGAAATAGGTCTATTAACTAAGTAAGTAATTTTCCACCAATGTCAATATTCTTATTTTGGCAATGTGAGATATTATCATTGGGGAAAGTTTAAGTTAAGGAAAGGGTACATGAGACAGCTATGTACTATTTTTATAATACTTTCTGAGTTTTAAACTCTTATAAATAAAAATTTATTTAAAAATGACATAGACATGGGTGTTATAATTAACAGCAAGGCATTTAGATAATTATTATAATCATATTCTATATATTCAAAAAGTTAATCCACATACAATGGTGTGTGCCTGTTCCCGTTATTTGGTGCTGAGGTAAGAGGATGGCTTGAGCTTAGGAATCCAAGATCAACCTGTACAACATATGGAGATGTTGTTTTGAAGAAAAAGTTAGGTAGACACCCAAAAGATATAAAACTGGTGCAAATCAAATTTGCAAAAAAAATCTGAGATGTAAACTAAAATAGATAAGATAAAAAATGTACTGAATTCTCTATACTATGATTGTATGAAGACTACATTTTTCCTAGGAAATTGCAAGTTTAAAATTATTTCAAAACATTTTTAAAATGAAAATGGGGCTTATAATTAGTAAGTGATTTGTCCCTCATTTCATGTATGTTGAATGTCAGAAACCATTCAGTATTCTTGCTAGTACAACACAATGCACTATCTGACAATGATTCCCTCCTTTCCATTTATTCATTTAGGCCTTTCTCTTGCATTACATGTCCTCATCTTGGGCTATGGCCTTTCTCTATTTACACCAAGAGAAAATATGTCCATATACAAACTGAAGTTTTCAAGTTGTTGTCTCTCTCTTGTGCAAGACAAGAGTATTAGACATAAACAAGTTCTGTGTATTATATATTAAAATAAATGACCTAAGAATTTAGAGTAAATTATTCTAGTGTTTATTTCATGAGAAGCTTTTCTGTTGTTATAGAATCAGACATGTTTCTGAACTCAGCAGAAATCTGGGTGTCAAGGAATTATCTGACTCATAACAACAGTCTCAGAAATGTTAACATGATCCAACTGACAGGATTCTTCAGCAGAAATGTTATAGCATGCTAGTTCTTTAGTAGATATTTTTAAGGACAATTAATGTCAAAATGTGATTTAATTTGATGCAAATTTTTTAATAAAAGATGCTTCATTTATTGGAATTTTTAAATCACACCCATTAAAGGTAACAGGATTTTACTTGTAAATAAACTGTTTTATTAGTTTTATGGTGTGCTTCAGGTCCTGCTCTATGCATTTTATATTCATGACCTTATTGAATTGCATGAATTCTTACAATAATCATATACTTATAGCCATTACACAGATGAAGAAATTGAGATTAGAAGTACTAAGTAATTTGATCAAATAACACAGCTAGTAGATGGGTAAACTGGAATTGAATCCAGGATCAGTCTGACAAGAAACCACTCCTTTTTTTTTTTTTTTTTTTTGCATCCATTCCTCTTCACTCTGCCTGAAGATCTGGAGTCTCACAGGCAGCTCAGACTCAATTTTCTTGTTTTTACCATTCTTTTTAAATCTTCATCCTTCCTTCCAAATTTTCTTCTGTAAAACTTTCATTTGGATTGCTACAAAGAGGGTCTGTGCTAACTTTCTATTTTTTTGTTGTTGTTGTTTTGTCTCATTTTCATGAGGTATATGTATAGTTGGCAGCTTTTAGATGGCCTCCAGTGATCTCTGCCCCCTGGGCCTTATACCCTCATGTAACCCTGCTCCTTGGATGTGGGTTAGACCCAATGTCTCTTCTATCATATATAATATGATGAAAATGATGGGACATCACTTCCAAAATCAGATTTGCCATGAGTCTGTGCCTTCCTTCTGACTGACCTTTTGTTTCACTTCTCATTGCTCCTCTAATGGAAACGGTTGCCATTTGAGGTGCTATAGGCAAAGGGTCACATAACCTGAGGGAGGTATCCAGGTGATATTTATTAAGGAATGGACATCCTTACTCTAATAGCCTGCAAGAAATCATAGTCTGCTAGCACAAGATGAGTGAGCAAGTAACAGTGTATGTTATGTTGCAAGTGCATGGGAGACTTACTTGGAATGTTTTCTTCCTCCAAACTCTTCATACCACTTTATATGTTTCTCTTTATGTCTCATTTTCACTGATGCACTTGATTTGTATAATGCCCATATTTTTGTTCTCTTAGTAGATTCCAAGAACCTTCAAGGTTAAGATGAACTCTTTTTTTTTTTTATAAAAATATGTTTTGAATACTTAGCACATTATTGGTAATGGAGAGAACAAAATTAAGAAAGTAAAAAATGTGGCTGAGGGTATATAGCCCAGTGAAACAACACTTATATAGTATTCATGAGACTTGTAGTTCTGTCCTCAACACCCCCATCCACAAAAAATATAGAAAAGAAAAAAAAATGAAAGGAAGAAAGAAAAAGAGTGAAAATCAAGTACAAAGCAAATAATCTCAAGGATTTGTATATAATGGCATGATGGGACTCCAGGACTTTGTACACTGGGTAGTGGCTGAGTCCTCTGTAGATAGATATGAAAGAAAGAAGTAAGATGTTTGAGGGATTAATTAATGTATAAAATACACTTTTACTAAGCCAATTTCTCTTTAGCACAGATGGATTAACCATGATGTGTTTAGAGTACCATTGCCACTGAAGAATCCACTTTTTAATGAAGGAAGTGGAAAATTAAAAAAATAATTCTATTGCAGTGTGATTTGCAGTGTTAGAATTCTAGACTCAAAAGAAGCAGGGCAATACAAGAGAGTTTGAAGAGCTGGGATTAGACAAATCTTACCAAACTAATTTATTTAGCCAGGCAAAGAAAAAAAATGAGAAGGGAATGAGAAACTGCATCATACGAAGAAGAAATAATAAATATGAGAGCAAGAAGTCATAGGGAATTAAATTCTTATAGCTCTCTGCTATGTAACATAGCAATTTTTGGAGCATAATGTGTTTAGGTTATGGTGAGCAATGAGAATTGAGTGACAAAATGAGATCTCCTGAAGGACATTGTCTGACACACATTTTAAAGGGTATGTGGATTTTATTATGAAGGTTATTAAGGTCATTGAAATGAAAAGTCATTTTAATACCATCTCTACATTTGCTATTTACAGTGTGGTCCATGGACCCATAGCAATGGAATCACTTTGGGAGATGGTTATAAGGCAAACGTGGGCTCCACCTGGGATGTACTGAATCAGAACCTCCAATTTGCAAAGTACTGACCAAGATCACAAAGTTTGTGAACCCTAGTTATCACAGACACTATTTGTCCTTACTGAACTACAATTCTGTCCCATTGCACTAGCTAACAAGACCTCAAGTTATTTTGGCATGAGCAAAACTTTGTTTAAATCTATCCTGGTTTTTTCATTCTTATTGCTAGTAACTAGTTTAGGCTATGTATATAATCTAACCTGTCCAATGAGACATGACAAATGATGTGGATGTTTAAATGAGAAAGTGTCTCTGATCTTAAAGAAGAATCTTACCTATGTTCAGAAGATGATGTGATGCTTGCAACTACTTTGCCCAAGTGAAGAAAGAGCCAAAGGTTTGGGGTGGCATTCTGAAGTTGGATGAGCTGAAAGGTATGAAGAATCTGTGACTTTGAGTGTGTTGCTGAGCACTGAATTAGCAACACTGGAATCAACCTGTTTCTGGACTCCTGTTATGAGATAACAGATACCTTCACTGTTTAAACCATGTTGAGTTGTATATTTTGCTGATTTCAGCCCAGTTAACTGATGCAAATTCTAAATGACACAAGTCAGGCTGGATGTTAATAACTTCTACCTGAACTTCATTCCTTTTGTTGTCTCTTTAGAAATTCTCAAAAATATCCATAGAACATAAGCATGCTTCCAAGATGACCATCTGTGAATTTTGGTTGAATTTTTCTGCATCTCTGGATTTCAGGGAATTTAACATGTCTGCCAGTGATCTGTGTTCACAATTAGTGGATTTAGGCTTTAAACCAGGATTCAAAATATCAAATATATTTCTCTCCATTTCTACCTAAAGATTTCCTTACACCAGTTCTACTCATCTCAAACTGCATATCACTACCCTGCCCCAGAGCTGGGGATCAATGAAGGGCCTAACACATTTGACGCAAGCACTCTCCCACTACATATACTCTCAGTCCTAATACCTACTTTTCTTTGGTAAAGAAAGGCTTTCTGTGAGTGCTTGTTTAAGAAAGGCAGACACCTAGCTTTAGAGTTCCCAAGATGCATCCTGGGTTATGGACTTGACCTCATTAACCCAAGCATAATTATATCAGGGTTCTATTTCAGGGTACTCATCTTTGAAGTGTGCATAGAGGATTTGGGGGTGGAGCCTACAGCTGGACTGAGTGAACTCAAGGGTAGGTTCACAATGCATCTTTAAAAGCAGCTTATAGATGCTAGCTGTTGTAGAGAGTCTGCCTTGATAAATAACCTTTTTATCTTGAAGACTTTTTTCTTAGGATTATATGTTTTATTTCCTGAAATCAGATTTCTATAAGATCTCCCAAACCATCTAATGTATTTGTGTAGGTCTGAATTTCTGCTGTGGACCATGTTCAAGTTCTTCCTTATGAAGATTCTAAGTCCCAGCAGTTCAGGATATGGTGCTTAACTCCTGTTAGTGGGTTTAGGTTTTACTTGCTCTGAACATTAAAAAAACACTAACAGAGGGCTTGTCTATGTGAACATGCAAGGAATTAACCAAGCAACCAAAGAATTTAAAGAAGAAAGAAAAAAGCATATTAAATATGTTCTTTATACGTATCACAGTGATGTCTGTATGGATGATAGAATGAATACAGAGAGACATGGGAAGCAGAGGAATCAGTTTGATCATTTTTGTAAACCAGGTGAGGAATGATGATTTAAATCATTTAAAGCAGCTGGGACTGAAGGAGATGCTGTGAAGACAGCCAAGCTGAGAGACTTTTTTATCATAAAATTAAATATGGGGCATAAGGAAAAAGAAAATCTAGAATGTCCTCAGATTTCAGTCTGATAGATTTGAATTTGTTTTCTTTTTCCCCTGTTGTCACCCGAGGATTACATTTTGTTAAGAGATGGTGTGGGTTTAGGGCAGCATATAGGGATAGACTTGACCTCATTAACCCAATGTACACTGTGTAAGATCAGAAGAAGTTATAGCCACACTAAGGGGATCAGCTTGGTGCCCTAAATAAAATGACGCAATGAAGCTAAATAAGTGTAATGCATCCTGCTTGTCCTTTCTACTCCGTTGGCCTTCAAGGGAATATTTATTTGTGAGGGAATGAAAACATAAATTATGCTGCAAGTATTTACTGCCAGCACATACTTATGCCCTCTTAACCTGTAATGGAGAAGAGAAAAATCCGTGGAAGCAATAAAAATACAAAGAATTTGTATGAAGCTTTCATGCGAACTTTGTAAGCCTAATAGATTATTCTTAGATATGAGGGTCTTTCAAAACTATTTCAAGAGTTGGGAGAGTTTGGGCTCTCACAAACATGTCAGTATAAGTTTGCAAAACTAAAAAGAGTCTCGTTTCTTCCCCACAGCTGTGCACTGTAGTAAGCAATTATGTCTGTTAGGAAATACAAAGGGCATGGAAATTTCAGACCTTCCAGCTGCTCATGAAATTGGTTGGTATTTGTATGCTCACCTCCAGGTGCCTGTCTTGATAGAGTTGTAGCTGGTGCTCATTGTCATTTCTTAAGGGGGGAAAAAAGAAAAAAAACCCTATTTGTCTAAATGCTGATGGTGCCTGCTGTTTATAATTCCTCTAGCATAGCCTAATTTAAATTTTTTCTCACATTAGAATGTGAGAATTATTCTTGAGTGGAATGGAAATTAATAGCTAGTTGGATGTTTAATAATTATTCCTTCACTCTCAATTTGTACTGATAGTATGTTCGATATTTTGAAATGATTTTTAGTTTCAACAAAGATCATCCACATAGCCCAGTCTCCTAACACCAATGATAAATTTACCAGTGAGCTTGTTATTTTTACTGTTTAAGTCATGACACTTTGATTTAATTATTCCAAAAATGCATTTGTCATGAGGCGTATCTGTAAATTTGACCCTTTGAGAGAGGGAGATTGTTTAGCCATTTTTGTCACTCATAGATGAATTGAAATCTTTGAATAAAACAGTAATTCACTAATGGACTTGTTTTATTTTTCAGACTCATTAAAATCATGCCATAGAATGCTTTTGAAGTGTGATATTTCCAAACACATATAGTATTATTCTTTTATCGTTGGAAGTTTCTGTTGCTTTACCATAAATAAAGTTATTGTTTATGCACATTTTTTATTTTCAGAAATATGCTCTTATTTTCTTTCCATAAAGCTTGACAGAATTTTAGGGTGTAGTTGAAAATCTACTTGAACTTATTCTGGCAATGAGAGAGAAACTTCCCTAAAGGAGACCTGAAGCTCTATTCTCCTTTGAGTAAATCCCTGTGGAGTGGGGAATGTTGATTGGCAGTAGCTGACCTGGACACTAGCATTATTACAGTTCCTGGTTCCCAAACACACAAATTCCCAAGCTGACTGCAAAATACTGAGCATTTCAGAAGTGCCAAAGGTGCCAATTGTGATGGGAATTGGCATTTAAGAAATAGCCTGACCTCAAGAGAATGCAAAGAAAACATACCATGTATCTACCATTTTGAAATGTACCTTTTGAATTCTCTCTATACTGATGAATTTGTGCCTCTGGACTTTTTGCTGGTAGCTGCCCTATTGCCCTTTGTATCCCAAGTGAGAGAGAAAAGAAAAAAAAACACTTTCAATTTCTCTCTCTCTTATTTGTGCATCAGTTATGTGCAGTGTTCTACTGCTGGATATTTTAGAAGTTCTGCCTTGGGCAGCAATCACACTAGTACCCAGTAACTAGAGTTAATGAAAGTAGCCCCACAATGGCTGTCAGTATTCCTACTGTCCTCTGCTCTTCACAATGCCTTGGGAAGTAGCTGTCCAGAAGCCATGATGTCATGGAAAGATTCTGCTCTGGAATTACCAGAAGAAGTAGTGTCATTTTCATCACTGTTCAAATCACTATCATATGCCAAGGTTAGACTCATAACTCTGTCTTCATTCTGTGAGTGCATTCACCTTTGCTGGTGGTTTGTAGTTTCTGTGCACATGAATAAGTGTTGTGCTCTTGGCTCACAGAGTAACCAGATCTTAAAGGTAAAGTATAAATCAAGAAGTGTCCTGAAGTATTGGATTTTTTTTCTTGAAATCTAAATGAGATCATAAATAACAGATGAAATACAACGATTTAGAACTTAAGGATAAATTACTATATAGGAATCTAAATTTCCAATTAGATTCAGATAAGCATGTCAAAATTTGATCCTTCAGTATATTCAGACCTCTAGGTAGCTTGGCTCTGAGTCATATTTAGTGTTAGGAAATACGTGTGTGTGTGTGAGAGAGTGAGAGAGAGAGAGAGAGAGAGAGAGAGAGAGGGAATTAATGGCTAAATTGTTGATCAATCAGACAATTCATAATCAAAATACAACCCTTTATATTTTGCTGAAAATACAGAGGGAAATTTTGAAATTCTTTCATTTATATTCATTTCAGATATTGGAAAAAGTGACATGAATTTCTCCCAAGGAATTAAATAAAAACCAGCATATAATTTTTAAAAATGTGGCAAGTACAACCTCCTCAATAGTTGAAATGAAATGATATACAGGATATAAACTGATTTAAGAAGCTGTTTAAATACTCCAAAATAGCTAATCAAATCATTTCTTGGTAACATTGCCTGTTGCTACAGACCTTCACATTAGAAGCAAACACAAATAACGACACCAACTGCAAATCTTAAGTAGAATAATTACACCTTTGCCCAGTTCTAAAGATGTGCACCCTGGAATCCCTGGAGTCTATGAACATGTTATCTTACATGGAAAACTTGATTTTAAAATGTGATCCTGTAACTGACTTTGAGGTGGAGAGGTAACCCTGGATGATCTAGATGGCTTAATCTTATCACAAGAGATTATAAAGGGAAGAATATACCTGGCTAGGTTAGAAAGGTGAAAAAGAAAGGAGGAGGAGAGTTGTGAATTGTGAGATAGACTGAACTTTACTGATAATTTTGAGGTGGAGAAACGGCACCATCAGCCAAGGAACCCAAGTGGATTCTTGAAGCTGCAAACAACTCTTGTCTGACAGCAAGCAAGAAAGTGGGGATCTACATCCTATGACAACCAGAAATTTAGTTGTGCCAAGACAGAAATGATCAAGGAAAGAGAATCAGAACCCAAGAATCTTGAGAGTTGAGAGTAGAAGCTGGTTGTCCCCTTGATTTCAGCCCAGTGAGACCTGTGCTGGACATCTAGCATAACAAAACATAGGCTAATAACTCTGCATTATTTAAGCCAATTGATTTGAATTAATTGATTGTGACATCAAAGGGGGAACACACTGCACTATGGACCAAGCATCTACCTATCTCATCTACCTATCTAAACAATGTGCACCGATCATCTACATTTTCAGTGATATTTTTAAACATAATAGATGGTGATATGTCATTGAAATTCCTTTGCTGCCAAGGCTGTAGGAGAGGAGGGAACAAGTAAGTGGGTCTCTTGTCTCAGACTGCACTGCAAACACAGTAGTTCCTCTTTTATATGTCTTTGGAATAAAGGACAATTCTGCTCATGAGACACTTATAGCCACAGTTATATAGCATTTTTTTCTTTTTTGTTTTATTAAAATGAGTAATAAAAACAAAAAATGAGAGTTTTCATTCTAATGATGAGAAATGCAGGTCTCATAACCTTGCTATGCCCAGGACAAAGGTGGAACTCATTAGAGAGCTGAAAGGAGAGAAGATTGTAACTCAAATGGATGCTCATTAGGCCTAAGCCTCTCAACACTGTATCCCATTGTGAAGGGAGAGAAAAGTGTAGGGGACTGGTGAAATGTTTGAAATGTATCACCAAAGATGACATCTAATATGTGATATGCAATTAGAGATTTAAAAATATTTTAAACTTCTGGGAAAATAATCTCCTTCCTTAAAACATAAAGCCATATGACCTAGGGAGTTAAGTTTAACACATTTCATAATTCTATGTATGAGAGATATCTGAAGAGAGGCTGTATCCATCAGAAGAGAGGAATTCAGGAAATCACTGAAAAGAGAAAAACAGGGAAGCAAATAATGGTATTATTCTCCAGATTCAGAGAAGGGAGAATGTGGAATTACCACAAGTGATTTTCTGGTCTTTTCAGGAAGTCTGTCTCTGTTGAGGACAGAAATAAATCAGGTCCTCATGACTCAATGGTTCTATTACTATATGGATACTTTATGTTCCCAACAAGTCTGTCTGAAAATAACTGTCATTCACATGTGTGTCTTCCAGCAGGACTGAAGATGCTGCTCAGACTCAGTGAAAGTCAATAGCAATAGTTTTTACTATAAATAGATAACTTTCTTTCTTTCCTTCTTTGTATAAAAAGAAGAAGGAAAGGAAGAAAAATAAGGAACTAAATAAAGAAAAGTAAAATATAAATATATAGGTATGTGGATATATATATATAGGCATTTAGATAAATACATATAGATAGGTTTATATATATGTTATATATCTTTATAATTTTTTGTGATATTGGGGATTGAACGTACTCTGTCCCTCAGCTATATCCCCAGCCTTTTTTTAAAATTGTTTTTAAATTTTGAGACAGGATATTACCAAATTGCTTAGGGTAGTCTCAAACTTACAATTTTTGCCTCAGTCTCCCAAATTACTGGGATTACAGGCATGTTTCAGCAAGCCCAGGAGCTCTCTAGTTCTTTACTTACTGGAATATCATGAGAATTAACCCAGATGCCCTAAGGTTAATTATATGTGATAAATTTTATGGGCTAATTATATGTGATAAAAAACAAAACAAAACAAAACAAAACAAAAAAACTATCTCATGATGCTGGGCAGTGGCAGTGGGCTGCAGCTCCCAGTCAACCACAGGATTGATTCTCTACAGTGTACTATATTATTAGGCTACGATGTTTATACATTTATTAGGTTATGTGTTAAAGGTATTTTTAATGTACAATATTTTAGTTTAGTTTAGGATGGATTTCTAGGGGCATAAACAAATTATAAGTTGAGCAGCATTTCACTTCCATTCCCACTGCAAATTTATGTTAATATGCCTCATCTTTTGCTCTGACTTTTATAGTATGCTTCCCAAAATGGTATTTATTCACTGAATATGCCTTAAAATGATCATAGGGAGATGTCTCTTACTCTCCTCATCTTTTCCTTAACTAATTGGGTATACATATATTCAGTAAATCAACAAAGGACAAAGTCATTACTCATGATTGAGCAATTACTGTAATGACAGATTGTATGCTGAGCACTTTAGAAGTATGATCTCTTAATTTTCACAATGCTGTGAGATATAGACACTATTTACAGAAAGAGATTCCACAGCACAGCCCAGCAAGATGTCACTGGCTTCAGAGTATGTGTTGGTGAAGCTAGGATTTTGACTCACAAAATTTGACTTTATAGTCTAGAAAATATTTTTCTTCACATTATATTCACTAGAGTGAAAAATAGCTGAACATATTCCATTTAAGATTTTACCTCTAGGTTACTGTTTGACTATTAATAATATCATACATACAGAGTTTTCCAGTGAGTATGAGAACTGCATACACACACAGACACACACACATATACATACATATTTATGTTAATTTCTCAAAAATAATTCTAAGAAGTAGGGAGACAAACTTATTATTGAGTTCCTTTGATCAATGCAATTCTTTTTGACCACAAATCAAGGCAGCACAGCACAGAATTTTCTTTCTGTTTTTTATTTAACTGGGAAAATGACGTTATGTAAAAAGTAAAAATGTGTCCAAGATAACACCCCAGCAGTTGCGTCAAGGAGAGCAAGTAGGCCTGCTAGCACCTTTGGTAGTGTCCTTCATCAGATCTCCCTATGGAGATGA
>CM053402.1:81310241-81376439 GCA_028644305.1 Xerus rutilus | reverse complement strand
AAAAAAAAATGTCAGAATATAAATCTGCGAATGAACCTAGATGATTCCTGATGATAAATGGCAATTATAAAAGTATTGCAGGATTTAAGTTTTATAACATTAATATACATAAGTATTTAGGAAGCCAATAAATGGAATTAACTTTTGCTGAGTGCATGTGTTGTTCAAGAGTGAGGGAAATGTGAGCAGAAAATTACAAACTTCATGTTTAAAAGGCAAATTTACTATCAGTATGTGAATTAAGGAAGTAGATATTTAATGGAAATCATTTAGGTGAAGTTCTACTGATTAAATCTTTAAGTATGAGAAAAAACAATGCAAATTTGATAATAATCACAATGTAAAGCTCTTTACATATGTTAGTTTTCACTACATAAGACTGGCCTTAAATCATTACTTAACTTGAATATTAGTTCATCATGTTTAAAAATAGGGTTATAGGAGCTGATGGGAAGATCCAAATAAATACTTTTCTTTCTATTATAAGAGGGCTTCATTTTTTACTATCACCTCAGGTACTGTGATGCAAACCAGGTAGAGAGGTTACAAGCAACAGTGATAGAATCATGATTTATGCATTTCTCTATCACACTATGGGATAAAGAAGAAAAAATGAGTCTAAAACAAAATAGCCATTATCTCATAAGGACTGTAGACAGATCTTTGACCTGATTGTTCATACATCAGGAAAACAATGATGAAATTTGAAAACCATTCACAAGAGTCATATTATCCTGTGTCAAAAGACTAATATT
Source organism: Xerus rutilus (assembly GCA_028644305.1). Taxonomy (NCBI): domain Eukaryota; kingdom Metazoa; phylum Chordata; class Mammalia; order Rodentia; family Sciuridae; genus Xerus; species Xerus rutilus. The sequence continues at coordinate 81,375,684 of CM053402.1, read as the reverse complement.
CTGTAAACGGAGGAACAAGAAGTCTAAAAAAATAAGTACATAAAGAGAACTAACTCTCTTCCAGCATCACATGATTTGATCTGAAGATTTTTAAACACTTAATAAAAATAAAACTCATGAAAATGTAAAGAAGCACTATAAATCCTAGAAGGGAATAAGAGAGATATCAAATGATTTTGTTTTTTATGTATTTTTCTTACTAATTTGCAAGAAGGAACTTATTATCATTTTGCATTAGGATGAGGTTGGGTGTCACAACAACTTTAAAGTGCTGACTATTTTATTTTTGTAAATGTACAAAACACTTAAAATATCAGAACCAACTGCTGCATATTTTAACAAGTAAAAGGAAAGCTGACAATCAATAATGTGATATTACACCACAGAATAAAAATGTATGATTCTGTTTTCATTAAATACATTTTCACAAACATGAAATAGAAATGCTTTTATCTTTCTGTTAATAAATTTTGAATTCATTGGGATATGACTTATTTGAATGCCTGTAAAATAAAATCAGAGGTTTTGAAAATATGTACAAGTCTAGTCCAAACTAGATATTTTATAACAGTTAGATGTTAGCAGACTCTAACCTATGAGATATGAGTAGTTTGCATATTTTTGTTATTACATTGTAAAAGTCTCACTAGAATATGAAGCATGTATGTAGCCTCTGTGTGCTTTTTAAGTAGATGAAAATGACTGGGATCAAAAATATGTTATTTTTATTTGTATATCATTCTTCAGTCATCCTTAATTTTACTTCCTTGAAATTAGGAAGATCTCCAGATTTGGTCCCTGACAAAATATAAATATGCAATCTGTATCTGAATATCTGCTAATTTTGAAGGCAATTTTAGGAGAACAGTCCATAATCAGGTACCTCTGAGCTTGGAATCCATCTAAGGCCCCAAATCTTAGTGATGCCATAAAAATACTTAGTACTCAAAGCCTTTCTGGCTGCATTTTAAAGTACTTTTTAAATTCACATCTAATTCTAATCTCTTCTGGTGTTTGAGTTTATTAGCCTTTAGTTTGTGGGTAGTTTTTTCTTTTATGCCACACATATGCTTGTAGAGGATGTGCACATGGAATCCTATTATATTCTGTGTGACAGACATATGTAAGCACATGCTCAAATTCTGTCCATAAATGTACATCCAATATGATGGTGAACCTCTTTATGTAGGAATTTGACTCTAAAGACAGTGAATAAACATAAAATTACATATGGTCAAATAAACATTAAAAATCCTTCAAGTATCTGGGACTTGGGCCCTTGGAAGTTCAAAGTCCTCAGAAGTTTGTACTGCCCTGACTTAGTGCCAGGTACAGTCTAAGGTGCTGGAGATAAAAATGTACAAAATGGCAAAAATCTCTACTGTCTTGAAGCTCATATTTTCATGTGGTAGGTAGGCAGTAAAAATAATCAACAAATTTATTTTTTATAGCGATGCATCAAAAAATATATTTTGAGTCTTGTTTTTCCGCTTTCCTTTTAGCACAGAAAAGAGCAATGAAGTAAATCCTCCTTTCCTTCCTCCCTCTTCCAGTATTTTTCCCTCTGCCTCCTTTCCTCTCTTCCTTCCTTCCATCTTCCTGTCTGACTAATTGCTATTTTTAAAAAAAAAATTTTTTTTAATATTTTTTTTAGTTGCTGATGGATCTTTATTTTATTCATTTATTATTTATATGTGGTGCCGAGGATCAAACCCAGTGCCTCATGCATGCTAGGCAAGCGCTCTACCACTGAGCTACAGCCCCAGCCCCCTAATTGCTATTTTTTAAACCCAGTATCCTTCAATGTCGGAATTATTCATCCATAGATATGGTAAGTGTAATAAGTTCTACTTTTTTTTTTTTAGTACTGAAGATTGAACTTAAGTGACTTGGAAAGTTGAGGTAGGAGGATCATGAGTTTGAGGCTAATCTCAGCAACTTAGCTAGGCCATAAGAAACTTAGTGAGACCCTGTCTCAAAACAAATAAAAAAATAAAATAAAGATAAATAAATAAAAATAGGCTGGAAATGTAATATAGTGAATTCTAGATTTTGACAAAAACACTGCACAGAACATTCTGATATAACTAGCCTGTAAATATTTGAAGCACTGGCTAAAATGGGTGACATACTATGAGTCTAGTGTGAGGGAAAAGTCCCTTAGTTAAATGAGAAAGCTGAGCTGACAGTATAGATTTCCTAGAGTAGGTATATATTTTCTTTCATTTTCATCAGTGAGCTCATTTTCATGACATCCAATGACTGTTTCTCAGAACTTATCTTCTATTTCCTCTCAGTATCATTTTGTAAAAGTGTTTGCAGCTTCTTTGAAGACTTCCTGTTCACTGATGTTGTCTTGGTCTAGATCCCCAGACTAATTTATCTAGACAGATTCGTGGGGTGAATCACCAGCCTCACAACAGGATGGGTTTATAAGCTTTAATATGAGATAATATAACAATAAGCAAGCAACAGTTATACTTTGCAATATTGAATATTGTATATAATGAATCAGTAATATAGAAGAAAAGAAAGAGAGAGCAGCTCCAGCCCAATAAGCACTCACCAATCAACACCGGGTAACACAACGCGGGTTTGCAGATACACTCAAAGCACCATCATTACCTCCAACACCCAGCCTTGGGTAAAATAAGCAACATCAAGAATGGGGTAAACACATAGGTAAGAGTCTTTCTCCTCAAAGCACCATCATCACCTTCAAAATCCTTCTTCTTTACTCAAAATAGCATCAACACTTTCAACACCTATCCTCGGGTAAAAGGAGCAACACCAAGGGTAGGGTAAACACATAGGTGAGAGTCAAGATCCTTCTTCTTTACTCACAGCATAACCAACACCTTCAATACCTATCCTCGGGTAAAAGGAGCAACTCCGAGGGTAGGGTAAAAAAACATAGGTAGAGAGTCAGCTTTCTTCCCCACAAGTCAAATTCCTTCTTCTCACTCAAAGCATTGGATTCCTTCTTCCCCGGTTGAATTTCTTCTTCTCTGGTGGAATTTCTTCTTCCCAGTTGGATTCCTTCTTCTCCTCTCCAGTTGGATCCCTTCTTCTCTCTCTCCAGTTGGATCCCTTCTTCTTCTTCTTTCTCCTTTGGAGGACTTAAAAAGGCACAGCAACCCCTCTCAACATGCAGCTTGCCTTAGGCTATTAAATCTCTGTGAGGTGGAAACTGGCCAGGTTCCAAAACTCACAGGATCAAAGGCTGAAAGTTTTGAGGCACCAAGAGCTCGTTAGTGTGCCAGATGGCCCCGAACAATAACCTTGAGAGTGTTTCCTCAAAGGCTCTCCAAATTCCTCACTAATGAGCTCTCCTCTCCTAAGTCACACTTAAGGATGGGCTCATATTATTAACTATCTATACAGATGTCTAGAGGGTTGTAATAGTTTAGAGTCTGTTGTTTATTAGTATTTTTCTGGGGAATCTTTTCACTTTTCACACTATCAAATTATTTTTTCCTCAATGCTCTGTACTTCTGTACTCTGTTTTCTATGTCCCATTTTCATTGAAACCTATTTTTAGGCACCTTCATGACTTCAATTCTGACTTCTCTACCAGTGAGTAGTATATATGAAACTTCAGTGATCTGTTCTCTCTCTCTACTTCCCTTTCTCTCTCCTCTCTTTCTCTCTCTCCCTCTCTTTCTCTCTCTCTCCCTCCCTCCCTGTCTTTATCCCCACCCCCTCATGTCCAAGCACCATATTTTGAACTTCTTGACATTCATTTCACTTTCTGAACATCTCCACTGGCAGGTATCCTGAGTCTCTCAAATCCAATGCATCTAAGATGAACTCATTACTTGTGCTCCTACAGTTGCCACTTTCCCTGTGTCCCTTATTCTAAAGATGATTAAGACTAAAACCACCTTCTAGAATTAGATTTGGAATCATCCTTGATGTCTCCCTCTCCATATTTCATCAACTTCAATAATTAATTACTGTCAAGTGTGGAGTCTAGACATTTTGTTCACTTTCTTTCATCAACATGAGGGCCAACATAAGTGGTCTCCCAGATTGGACACTGTAAAATTCCAGAGTTTCTACTTCTATGTTCTACCATGGATATGGTACCCATTAAGAATCATCTTTCTAAAGATGATTAGAAAGATGATTATCTTACATAATCATCTTTCTAAAGCTTGTGTTTAACCCATTCCTTCCCTCTAATCAAAATCAAAAAATATGGGATAGTGAAAGTTTTCAGAATATAGGGTCTAATGATCTTTGAAAATTATTGATCCATATTTCTCTAGACGTGTGGCCTTTGAACAAGATATTTAATATCTCTGAGAATTAATTTTTATCTTCCATAAGAATAATAGTAAGGTAAGGAATTTTTATAGCAGTCAGAAAAAGTACAATACTTGCCAGAGGGAAAATACTCCTTGGTAGTTATGACAGAGAATTCTGAGTACCAGTGAGGAGAATGAAGGCCATAGGTGCTTCATAGAAGAACAAGCTTTCAAGAATGAAAGTGGCATAAGAATGTGAGAGGATGCCAAACGTCGGTTTTTCCTGAATCAGAATGTGCTTAGCACCTGACAGAAATGGGCAGGATAATCCATTGAAATTGCTAAATAAATATAAATGTGTAAGATTAATGTGTAAGACCATCCTTGTCCTTGCTAAATATACTGGGCAAATTTAAAAGTTAGCCTGGTCATGCAGCTCAGTGGTAGAGCCCTTGCCTAGCTTACATCAGGCTCTGGGTTCAAATCCCCAGTAGTAGAAAAACAAAATAAACACACTACAGATAATACATTATCAATTTAGTCCTGAAGGTTGTTTTTAACCATGTTCTCATAATGTGCTCTGAATTGGACTTACATAAAGATAGGGTGTAATGTGAAATTAATAGTGACAAGAGAATTTGGTACTAAAGAATAGTGTTCATAAACCATTCATCTTACCCTGTGACTGAAATTAGGTAATTAATTTGCATGGCAAGCAGTTAATTCAAAGTTTATAAAGGTTAAAATGAAAAGACTATCTTAAAATCATGATCTTTCTCCAGTTAATTGGGCTAGCACTACACATTTTCTTGTGATAATTAAAATTGGTGCTTGTGTAGGTAAACTTGAGATTAAAATTCCCTACAATTTCCCCCTCAACATTTCCCAAGCCAAAGTTGTACTTAAGCCAAATAATAGAATTAAATAAGTTGTGGAAGGAAGAAAATATAATGCAAGGTAAATGTATTATTTTAAAGTTCACATCAGTTTCTTCAAATATTTTGTCTTGATTATTACAGATTTTTATTTGAAAAATAACTATCTTGAATGATTCAAATCTGTTTACTTGTCAGGATAAAATAATTCTGAAATTTACTAGTAAATCATGAATAATATTAGAGAAAAATATTAATGGGCTTAAATATGTTTCTGAATTAAAATTTGGATTAAGCCTTGGGTTCAGATTCCCAGTACTTGAGAACAAGAATAAATGATCATTTAACTTTAACTTAGATAACATTTGCTTACTATTTTACTTTTCCTGTCAACAATGAAATATATTATAGTTAAGTGTTGCTTTGGGTTTGGGGAGAAAATTGAAGAATGTCCTTAATTTCTCATTAACTACAGCATTAATCAGTGGTTAATTGTAATTATTTAGCCTGTAGAAAAAGGGAAAGTAGAATTAGAATCTGACAACAAGTCAAATAAACTTTGTTTTTTTTAAATTGATTGAAGCACTTTTAAGACAGTTATTCAATAGAGTTTGCTTAGTAAAATTTTAGTAGCCTGGTCACAATGCTGAATAGTAATTGGAGTCAGGTGCTATGGCAAACTGTTTCTCTTTCTGTGTTAACTTGTGAACATTAATATGCTTTAATATCAGAAGATGGCATTAGTATTGTTTTTCCAATATCAATATATAATTACAATTGAAAGTTTTGAGAGGTTATAGAATATACTATCTGCCTCTGTGGACTTTCAGTATTATATTGAAATCAATTGATGCTGTATTATTGAAAATGTTTCTTGATATTTTATTTAGAAGTAATTGAAAATTATATAAATTATTTGTACAGAACTCTCCAGTATGGTTGACATCTCTCACTAATTGTTAAATTGTTAAAGATACAAATCTGGAATCCTATAAACTTCAACTCCTATTTTGCATTTTAAGAGCACCTGCTTGTTTGTAATGTGAGGGAGAAACGAGACCAAATCTTTCCTCAACAGAATGCCAGGAGATAAATAAAAGCCCTATTTTAAAATGTGAAAATGTTAATGACACGCCATGTCTAGTTTCTCATTTTGAGAAAATGTGGTGGTTGGAGAGTTTCATCCTTTTCCTGATAACTATTCTCAGAATCTTGTTATAATCTTCACAGAAATTGCTTATTGAAGGAGAAACACCTGAATTTGGCATTCTTTAGCTTCCCTTTCATCAGTGTCTAAATTGTCCATACATTTTCTAAAGCCTATGCTAACAGACCTCTGAAGTCAAATGCTAAATGTTATTAACCTCTAACAAATTAGATTCCTGATGAATCCATGTTCTTTTTTGCAACAGTGTCAATAAGTCACCCCCAAGCCTCCAGTGGGGATCCTCTAGTGGCACTGTGAATGGGCCCAGTTTATTTATATGATCTTTGCTTTGAAGATTCTGATGCCATTTTTTGATGGTTTATAAAATAACCATGAACATGAATTCTATTTTTATTTTTTTTTAGTACAAGCTGTATGATTGGTACTATGTTTAGATCTATGGGCTATTAAATACAAAGCAATTGTGTCCAGAGTTGTGTTTCATTTATTTAGTATATTTGGGTACTTGTGGTTTTACAGAGTAAATGTCACAATTTTTATCTTTCTCAAAATGAGAGCACTGAGTTAGTTTAATAACATTAAGTTTATAACTTTAATTAATAAACAGGAATTTTAATACAATTATTAATTTCTATTTCATTTTCAAGCCTTTTTTCTACTTTCATACAACAATAAATTATTCCATGGGGTTAGACATGACTTTTGTAATATGAGGTGAAAGTTTCATGACTTCCAAGCACACAGAAATGTCCTTTTCCAAAACAGCAGTTTCCTCCCCAAGGCCTAGGTGAAAGTTGCAGGCAGATTGGTTGAGAAAAGGAGACAGCTCCAAAGCTTGGGATAATAAAAAAGACATACTTCAGCAATTTCTGAAACTGTACCAAATGCTTCCAAAGCAGCCCAAAATGTTTGATTTATCTCTGTGATCCTTGCTCATCAAAGAAGAGATTAAGGAGAAAGAAGCATACTTATTTATTTAAAATAAGATTTATGTGACATGAGACTCAATAAAGAGATGAAGGCCAAAAGAAACTGGCAAACTGGTCTATTTTTATGCTTCCATTTCAGAGAAATAGAATCAGTAGGATTGGAGAACCAAGGGAGTGTGATCTAAGGACAATAAACCGTGGGCCAGTTTGTTCAGTTTCTTTTTTGTTTCCCTGTGTCTTCAGAAATAAGGATGTTCCTTCCTTCCTCGTATAAGGGTGACACCTCTAAAATTAAGGATTTGTGACCGGCTTCAGAGAAGGAAGAAGGGAAGGTGAGAAACACCTTTCTGGGATAACTGATTCAGAAACCCCATCACACTCCTTATTTTCACACCTCAAATTTCTCACCATCTCACAGGCTCTTAAGTGTTTTTACGATGATGTTTATATTCTGTTCTACCTTTTAGTTTGCTAAGCAGGATGGTTGGTCTGTACACCTAATTCACCATGATTAGGACTGAATTCTCCTCCCGCCATCGGTGAGCACTCTTCAAAGTGTGTCCTCAACCCCCAATAACTCTCTGAGAACTTAAAATTGTAAGAGCAACAAAGCTCCCAATACTTCACTCTCCTAACTTGTATTTTCATAACAGTGCTGATGATAAAGGGAAGAGGGCAGTCCTTCTAAAATTACCATTTCAGCAAATCCTCACAGGTTTTCTAGGTTCTCTGCTGCCTTCATTGAAGATATGTCTGTCTTTCAAGTATAGAACAGCATAATATTACTGTAAGAAGGTAATGTAATAATTTTAACCACAAAATATAAGGAAAGGAAAAAATAGGCTTTCAGGCTAAAGTGGAGTGTGAAAGTTCTGTTATTTCAGAAATGAATTAGACAGTGTACACTTTGTAAAGGAGACTTTCAAAATACAGTTATCAGGAAGTGATGGATTGAGGATCTATAAGAAGAAAAATAGGAAACCTCCACTCTTAGTATATTCAGAAACTGTGGGTTTCTGAAGAAAATCTGGAATGTCTGACTTATATGTAATTTGCATGGCAGGATTCAAATGAGGATTGTGGGCTCAAACTGTACATATAATTCAATAATGCCATGCATGCAAAACAAGAACAGAAAATATTAAAAAATTCAGATTTATTATGAAATGCTATGTTAAGTATAACAGTTTATTTTAAATACATTTTATGAATACTTGTTTTGCTGGAGAAGCCAAAGAAATGACATGAGCTGGATGATGTGACTTAAACAACAGAAAATAATTCCTCCATGGTTTTGGAGCCTAGAGGTCAAAGTCGTCAGCATGGCCACACACCCTTTAAAGGCTCTAGGGAAATGCTTTCTTTCATTTTCTTTGCTTTCGCCATTTCTCAGCAAGTCCTCAGTGTTCTTTGGCTTATGTGTCACTTCAGTCTGCCCCATCTCCACATGGCCTCTTCCTTCTGTTTCCATATCTCCTGTCCTTTTCAAAGGACAAAATGCATTGGATTTAGGATCCACCCTGATCCTGTGACATCCTTGTAAATGAACTAGTTACATCCTCAAAGTCTCTATTTCCAAATAATATCATATTCTGATGTTTCAGTTGATATGCTTTTTGGGAAGACATCAATTAAATGTACTACAGGTATAATTGTCACTAGTTATATACCTACTTATTTGTGGGGAACTAACTTCAAGCTACGCCTTTAAGATGGCGACCAGCCGTGGCGAGAGTATGTGGGCGGGAAGGGCACAGAGGAAGGAAGGATAATATGATTGGCTTGCCATTGGATCCGCGAGTGTTATCAGCTCATGAACATTCAAGGGGCTTGTATGCTTTGCCACATGGACAGCTGCTGGCTACGTGCATTGCCTCTGATTGGCCAAATGGCCCTATAAGTTGAATGCTTGTTCCACAAATAAACGGGTACCTGCTCTGACTGGACTCCCTGGCATGCCTGATTGTCCTGAGGCGGAAGGCTGGGAACGGGCAGCCAGTCAGCTCCTATTCTTCCTGACTCCAACTACCAGGTAAGGGTGCCTCCTCAACTCGCTGGCTCCGGATGAGTTGAGATCTTCGCACTTATTGATATGAATATATACCAATATACACTTATATATATATTTATGTATATATTATTACCTGTTACACTGCCTTTGTTATTTTATGATGACATACTTTCCTACATTCATAAGATTTTTATAATTATAGGCTATATTAAATCATCTATTCTAAAAGCATTTGCTTTGTGTTTAGTAAGTGCTGTGGATTTTGCTAGAAATGTTAAATAAAGGAATGATCAAAATGAAAAAGAAGAAAGAGAATGAAATGAGAGAGGTGAGCCAGCTATATCCATCAATAATAAATGGAGAATTTTAATTACTATATTAGAACTAATAAAAATAAATTCCAAAGAGAGGAGATAACATGGTAGAAAAAACCTTTGAAATAGTGGGGTCAGTTATGAGAACTGCAAGCATTTCTATATAGAAAGAGATGCAAGCAATGTTGTGGTGCAGGTGATTCTAGGAAGGAATTCAACACTATACATGTATTCTGTAGTCTCCTAGACAAACTGGCTATAATTCTTTTGACAGTAAATGGTCAGTGGAAGGTTTTAAGCTGGGTGAGAAAGAGATGTTGGAATTATTTGAGTTGTGTTTTCAAACAGACAAAACTCAGTTGTCTTCTAATGCTCTTTAGGTTTGCATTTTCTAATTTTATGCAGCCTTGATGTTGCTTCTATATTTTGAAAGAATGTTTCTGAAAGGGATAATGAGTTTGACCACCACATCCAGCACACATCCCACCCAACAAAAGTAACAGTGCCCCTAAGTAAACCTGAAGATTTGGTTGTTATGTGGATCTTTGAAATTTGAATTACTTAATTGAAATTGTATTTGCAATTTTAAGTGTTTTATGGATACTCTTTGATGAGAGGAATAATTCGATTATTCTGATTTTTATTCCAGGGAAGTGTCACATTCCACCAACCACTACCATATTTGATGTAGGATCAATTTTAAGGTGGAAACAGAAAATAATATTTTTCTGATCACATAATATCATATTATCTTGTTCAAAATCTTAGTTACATACACACATGCAAATAACTCTGTTCTTTGATTGCTGTCTTCCAACTGCCTTGCTCTGGTAAACTTTGAAGGACCTAAACACAGGGAAGAGGAGGATCCTTCCTGTTAGCTCTGTATGGGAAGAGCATTTAAGGCCAGTCACTAGGAAATGCTTTCAACAGATACCAAACAGAGGGACTGAAGAGCTGTGAATCATCAATCAGGTTTATGTAAAGATTTCTCAAAACGCAAAAATACAAAAGAGGAAAGGCATAGGGCATACCTTTTGTGATAATCTTCTGAGTGGGTAAAGTTTATAGGTGGTTCATACCAGGAAGCATGACCCCAGAAAACCAGTAATTGTGAGATGATATACACAGAATTTAACAAGCTTTCAAAGAGCATAGATATTTCTATAAAAACAAGCCTACTGGCCAGGAATCTGAATATGCACCCTTTTCCCTTTCTCCTGGTTCCCAAGTAATAAATAATGTTAGGAACCTTCTGAAACCAGCAGGAATCATAACAAGCAACAATAATATTTTCAGCATAGAAAAAGCACAGTTAAATGCCAATAAGGTAGAAAGCATTTTGTCTTAGAAGGTAGATGTTTTCTAAGAAAGAATAGTTTTTTACTGAGACTGTAAATATATGATATTGAGAGAAAGTTGTTTTATCTTTTTATTCCCTTGAATAAAAATGAGAATAATCCAATTATTTCTCTCATCAAAGAGTAGATGGTAGGATAAACAATCATTTTAAAGCCTGAATCATTTACAGGAGTTAGAGCATGACTGGATGAAGGTACATAGGAGGAAACAGGATTTAGAGGAAGGATAAAGACCAAGTTCATCATAGTTTTCACAGACTCAGTCTTCGTACAGTATGTTTCTCATTCTCTGCCTTATCTTTGCTATGATACAATAAGCATTTACATGCATTTACACACTAGAATCCAGAACTGAAACTATTTTATGAAGATTGATGTAATATAATGGACAGATTACTATCAAACTGTAATAATCCATTATTTTTGGATCTGACAGAACACAATGTTTTCTAAAACATGAAAGTTTTGAATTACATGAAATATGAATAAGGAAAGGTTTATGTACTGGCATTAAGCAAATAGTATTCATCTAACGTCTGTGTTAAGTACTGTAAGTGGGCTGTAAGAAACACCGTCAGTATGTATTTTAGCTTTGGAGTTGGAAGTTCACCCTCAATTTTTAGTTAGGTAAAGGCATTTCTTAAGCTTTTTGTGTATTAGTCAATGGAATATATAAGCTTAAAATCTAAGTCATAATCTTCTGGTAGAAATAATGAAACAAATATTATATGTCATTGAACAGAATATGAGTTCAGTTCACAGAAATTCTCTTGGTGTGCTTATAAAGTATTTGATACCTGTGGCTGGCCTCATTTGTTACTGAACATAGGTATTCACCATTCTTCTCATAATTATCCTTAAAATCCACTACTAGAGTGTAGTGCTAGAAAACAAGAAAGTGCTATAAAAAAATAATAAATCCCACAACTTCAGGGGTATGTTAAAAGGACATAAGAGGCAACACACAGAGATCTCAAAGCTGGAAGAATTTCAGTAACAAAATAAATAATGTAGGACTGGATTATAAATGAATGTATGAAGTAAATATACATGAGACTATACTGATATGAACAAATTAATGAATAAGTAAATTGTGGAGAATAGTCAAAAATATCATGTGACAGAAAATCAGACAATTTATGTAGACACTCCCTTTACCCTTGAGAAGGTGGAACATATTTCCCCACTTAAGTATGGGGTTCACAAAGTAACTTTCTTCTGAAGAGCATGATATGCAATTGGCAGAAATAAAGCAATTTCACAATGGAGAATTTCAACCTCAGTCAGATGCTCAGGTGCTCGAGGTTGACATCAATAGTGTTGTTATGTGATATAATGTTCTGAAATAAAAGTTTATTTCTGATGTTCCTCCTTAAAACACATGACTACTATCCAATCATGAAAAAAAACACAAAAGAAAAATCTTAGTTGAGAATTATATTACAAAATACCTTATAATTTCTTTTCAAAACTGCCAGGATAGGTGGAGGGAGATTATACACCTGTAATCTCTTGATTAAGCAGGAGAATTGCAAGTTCAAGAACATTCTGGTCAATTTTATGAGACCTTCAGCAATTTAGTGAAACCTTATCTCAAAATAGTAAACAAACAAATAAATAAAAGGGGTTGAGGTTGTGGCTTAGCGGTAATGTAGCTCAGTGGTAGAGCACTCTTGAGTTTAATCCCCAGTACCACCCAAAAAAGAAGATTGCTTTCCAAAAAAAAGAAAAAGAAAAAAAAAACTATCAAGGTCTTTAAAAACAAGACTCTAAGAAACTGTCTCAGCCAAGAGTAATATAGGAGACATGATGACTAATTGTGCTTTGGTGTCTTAGATCTTAAATAGAAAAAGAACATTAGAAAAATGTTAGCAAATCTAAATAAAGTGTGGTTCCCAGTTAATAATAATGTATCAATATTGAATCATTATTTATAACAAGCTAACCACACCAGTGTAGAATATTAGTATTAGTAGAAAGTGGGTAGGGTAGGTGGCAGCTCTCTGTACTATATTTACATTTTTTGTGTAAAACTAGAATTATTTTAAAGAAAAAAGTTTACTTATAAAGTTGACATACTTATTCTGAGATGATCAAGCTTTGATAGAGCTGACTGTATGTATAGTTTTAGTCATGAGAATGTGATGTAGGCCTTGCTCATTTGAACTTTGTCCCCTACAGAAATACAGAGATGGCTACAGACATAGACATCCAAATTATTTCAATCAGAGTAAATCCCTAAGTGTTTTTGGATGGATTAAGCAGTGTTTTGTTGTGTTTAGTTTTTCTTTGCTACCAGATGTTGACCTTTTTGCATATAGGTCTAGAGCTACTGACAGCCATCTTGCCAACCCAAGGGCAGAAAGTGACTTTGGAATGAATGAAAAACTGAGCTGAGATTTGGACATTGTGAGACCAATTTTTTTAAGTCTTGTGAATTGAACTCAGGGATACTCTACCACTGAGCTACATCTTCAGTTCTTTTTATTTTCTATTTTGAGACAGGATCTAATTATATTGCCCAGGCTGGCCATAAACTGGTAACCCTTTTGCCTTGGCTTCCTGAGTTGCTGGGATTAAAAGCATGTGACACAAAACCTGGCTTTGTGTTCTTAAGTACATTGTTAAGTTATTTTTTTATCCACCCTAAAATAGGACTATTTATTAAAGAATATACAAAATTTGATGCATATTTTGTCTAGTAACAAAAAACATTAAGAACTTTAGTAAGAAACATGAAAAACTGTCCAATGAAATTCCTTGTATGCAAAGAAGTCTTCTTGCTGAATCATAAAACTCCAAAAAATATTAAAGCAATAGAAAATAATAAAAATATAATACTTTTGCCCTTTCATTTTAGTGTTAAGTCATTTTAAAGCAGCTCTGACTTTGGGTCTTTTTTTCCATTTGTATAAGCTAATAAAGTCCTCCTTTTGCTTTAGCCAGTTGGGTTGGCAACCTTTGAAACCAGTCACTATGATTGCAATAGATGCAATGGTTTTTCATTTGGAGGATGCCCTTTACTGGTGTGTTATACAGAAAAGTGTTGTCTGATATACTCAATATCTGTATAAAACAAATATATTCATTTGTTGTAGAGAAACGTCCTCTGATAATGAATAGACTGCAAACTATATGTACTAATTCATCACAGTTATTTTTAATGAATGCTTAATGCTTAATGCTTAATGCTTAATAATATGGCAGTACTTTTCTAGGTGTGAGCAGTCAGAAGTAATAAACAAAACAGACAATGTCTCTTGTTTCATCCTAAACAAAATCAAACAATAACAAACACACAGAAGATCAAGAACAATAACTATAATTTTTTGAGTAGCAAGTGCTATAGAAGACAGACAATGGAGACAGAGACCTGAAGGAGAAGGATTCAGGTAGGGTGTTGTACATATGGCTGGGAAAGAAGTATTACCATCAGATGGAAATGTGCTGGGTCTTGAGTATGATATGATGTGACAGTTTTACACATCAATTGGGTTGGGCCACATACTCAGATAATTTGGTCAAACATTATTCTGGGTATTTCTGTGAAGATATTTTTCTGGATAAGAATATTTAAGTAGCTTGATTTTGAATAAAAGAGATTACCCAACATAATGCAGGCAGGCCTCATCCAATGAGTTAAAAGTCTGAGTGGTATGAAGGCTGATATTCCACCAAGCAAGAAAGACACAGTTTCAATGTTTCCTTGGATTTTCAGTTTGTAGGCCTAGCCTGCAGATTTTGAATTGTACTTCTACAATCATGTAAATGAATTCCTTCAAATGTTTTTTCTTTCTCTCCACCACCATCCTTTTCTCTCTGTGCACATCTTGTTGGAATGGTTTCATCAGAGACTCTTGATTAATACAGCAGGTGTTTTGGTGAATTCAGGAACAGCAATGAAGCCAGAGTGCACTGGACCAAAGTGAGTGAGGGGAGAGAGTGACAGGAGGTAGAGAACATCAACTTCCTTGACTCACAGTCAGGAAGTTTATATAGGTAGTGTCAGAGTGGGTCATCAAGCAAGTTGGCAATCACTAAAATCCACTTAGTGTTCCCATCATCCTAATTTCTCCATTATTTATTCCTTCAGTGTAGTCTTCATGTGTTGACATTGTTTGTGAAAAAGTTGCAGATGTTATTTCTACATTTTAAATTTCATCAATTAAGTATGGCTCTGAAAATGTTAACACCACAGGCTAACATGTAAAATAAAATTATTAAATTTACTCTAAAATAGTACATGATAAAAGTAAAGGAAAACAAAGTTGATTTATTACTTACATAGGATTGTGTAATAAACAAAATGAATAAAAATTTACTCCCCCAAAGGTTTTAATAAATTTTCATCTTCTCAGTTTTTTCTCTGGCCTTGGGGAGATATAGTCCTTAGGAAATTAAAATATTTCTAAATTAGCTATTTACTCATAATTAAAATTTAGAGATGAGCCTCCAAAATTTTGATTCTTTGGGACTGATTCAATAGTCCAGTATTTTTAGTTCATGTAGATTGAAATATACAGCATGGTTTTTAAAAAGAAAACTTTGTGCAGAATGCTAACCACACAAAGAATAACTTAATAATTCTAATCTGTCTACATTTCTAATTATTTGTGACAAAATCTATCTCTGCTCTTAATAGCTATACTTTATTATTTTCATTTTGGATGTCAGATACAAAGTTAATGACATTTTATTAGTTTGAAAAAGAAGAAAATCTTATTGTGTCTAATGTACTAGATACCACTTTTCTAATTTGAAAGTTCCCTTTCTATTCCAGAGGAATTTGAACAAGGGAAATAAAATCTTTGATACGATTAGCAGACAGATCTAGGCCATCCTACAAGGTAGGATTAGAGAGAAATGGAATAGCTTTTAAGAAACATGTCTCTATTTACTTATACATTCAAATTAATGTATTCTTCTAAGTGGTCACCTTGGGAAAGCTCATTTATTTATTCTAATGATGTTGTTGTTCAAAATATTTTTAAAGCTTTTTTTGTTTTGATTTGTTTTTATTTGGCTTTAGAACCTAATTATGAGTCACCTAAGAGAATTACTTGGATTAGTTTAATACTTATTTCAGAAACATTTATATATGCTAACTCTGATGCAGACATTGTCCTGAGAATTTAGTCTGAAGATGTTAATCTTCAGACTAAATTTTGAGGCAGGTGGTAAGACTGTCCTAATTCTGTTGATAAGAAACCAAGGTATGCCCAATGTGGCACACCTATGAAGTGATGCAGGTGGACTACACTTATAAAGTCTGGCCCCATGATACCTGCTTAATAATTACGCATTCTACCATTTACATCATTTTTTGTCTCAACATTATTAGCCACATTTTTCACATGGTATAAAATATCTCTGAATTTGTGTATGTAAAAGAGCTTCTTCAAATGCCCTTTATTGATAGATTGAGAATCTTAAAGCAAAACAAGAACTGGAATTATGACCCATTCAATCATCTATGTACTTACCAAGGAAAGGATATTGGAAAATCATTGCTAGGAAACAATTATCCTACTTAGTCTTGTTGATCAGAACTGCTTATGGACAGAGCATCCACTCTTTTAAATTCTGGTGAATACAGGTTTTACTAAGGCAAATGTAGCATTATTTCTCTTAGCCATCTAAATCTCAGTGGTCATTATTAAGTTTAAAATGTACACTGTCAGCACCATGTTGAATTTTACTAAGTGGATAGGACCATTGCTCAGATGATCTTGATGAACCTCTGCTAGTGGGTTGATTCTGATGAGTTATAAATCAGCCCCAATGTCTTTCTTCCATTCAATCCATCTTTGATAGACTTTGATAGAGAAATTTTGTTCATTTCTATCTAGATTCTAAGAACAAAGAGAAAAACAATAAATTGTTGAACACACACATACAAACACACACATTTTGATCTTCCATTCTTGTATTTCACTACATGTGGAGAGTCAAAGATCTTACCAAAAGAAAAGAATTGAGTGACTCCGAATTTCCTTAGGTTTTGTGAATCATTCATAAACTTTATTGAAAATATAGCCTCTCTTATGGTGAATGATAACTAAATCATAAATCTCAGTTTCCAAATCCCTTATATCCAAGGAAGAATAAGGTGTTGGCCTAATGGAGATGAATTATTCTCATTGATGATCTTTATAAGCATTTGCTTACCATTATTAATTAGTAAAAGAAGATTGTTTTTTAAAGCAAAAAACATATATATATATATATATATATATATATATATGTATATCTTCACCATTAAATGCAACTTCCATCAGGGTAATAATTGTGCTCATTTCATTCACAATTATACATAGTAATTAACATAGTGGGTACCTTATTGTGATGTTCAGAAATGTTTATTGAATGAGTGAAATCTTTTTGTAATGTTTAATTACTATTATTTTCTAGACAATCAATTTATACCCCAGAATACTCTCATAATAATATCTTAGGAATAGACTTGAATGACCTCAGAGTTAGAGAATAACTTATTTGGAGTGCCATGATTAATCCCAATAACTTGTACACTTATGAAATTTTAATCTATTCAAGCTATGTAATGTATATTCTTTTGTTATTTGTGGAACATCTAGAAGAATAGTAAAATAGGTTTTGTTGCTTCTGCTTTTACTGATGATGAAATAGGCTCAGGTAATTTAAGATTCTGGCTCAAGGGTCATGCACTGAAGTCAAAAACCTAAGCAAGGATTGAACTCCTTCCCACAGAGTTCAGAAGGGTGTGAATCTGCCCAAACAGCATAAATTATTTAATGACCTAGATTCATCTTTTTGCATCCAAATGAAGCTGCCATATTTGCATCTTTGTGATTGCAGAGAGGAGAAAAAAATTCATGGCAGCTGGCAAGAATGGCAAGTAGATTAATCAGCTTATAAAATGTTTATAAACTAAAAAATTTCAGGATTCCCCTGAAATTTCAGGAGTCCCCCATTTTTAATTTTGCTTCTGCTCCTTCTACAAATATTTTCTTACAGAAGCTAAATTGAATGGTCAGTACAGATTTATTTTTATTTTGTATATGTTTTGAGTTGAGGAACATACAGAGTTTCTACACATACACACAAAAAAAACCCTGATTATCTAAATCAATGTATTTGAGAAATGATTAATTTTAATTTAATTTAGCTTCCCTATACCTATTGTATATAAAATAATATGCTCCTCACAACAGGCTCTGTGTTCATTAACCTGTTCATAGAGGCAGTGATCTCATTCAGAAATACTATTTCCGAATTCTGTGCATAAGCCACACACTGATTCTTTCAGACCTGGATAGGAAGCAACAATGTGCAGTTGTGGATTGATCTTTTAAGTATGAACGTTTAGGAGCGTGGGGAAAGATGAGGAAGGAAAAAAGGAACAATTTCACTAATAGTTATTAATTTTCCTTTTGAAATCATTTTTTCTGCTTGCTCTTTCTTATTGCTTCTCTATTCCAAAGAAAATAACATTTTAAAAGAAAATTTCCCCGCAAATAAGTGAGACAAAGTGGCAAGGTGGTCAAATAGAATAAGATCTTTCTTCCTACTTTGTCCGTTTCCCTTCTCCTTTGTTTCCCTCCCTCCATCCTCTCTGTCTCTCTCACTCTCCACTCAACTTCCTTTGTCATCATTTTCGTGAATGTGAAAACATTCACAAAAATAATGCTAGATAGCCATTAAAGTCTTATAATTACCATCTTCTCTGTTTAAACATCCTAGGACTTTTATAATGTTGATGGAATGGGAGAAAAGAGGCTGTAAATTCAGTGAGGCAGGGATAGAGCAGGTGGTCTGGTTTGCGGACCTCTGGCCCCTCTCATGTAGGCAGTGCCTCATGTAAATTTAGCACATCCACAAAATCTGAAACCCTGAAGTAGGTTAAAATAATCTCAGGGCTGCTATTTATTTCATCATCGAGTCATCCACATTTCTGAGACTTTTTATACAGCAGGTCCAGTAACAAGGCTTTTCATTGAGTACACTCAGGACTTGACTTGATTCATACTACATTTCTTTCTTTCTTTTTAAATTTTTTTTTAGTTGTAGATGGACACAATGTCTTTATTTTATTGGTTTGTATGTGGTGCTGAGGATCGAACCCAGGGCCTCACGCATGCGAGGCAAGTGCTGTACCGCTGAGCTACAATCCCAGCCCATGATTCATACTACATTTCTAATGATTGCAATCTTGTGTGTCAGTATACAGTTGGGTTATTCATTAGCTGTATAAGCAATATATAAGTTCTACTGAAAAATATTATTTAATTTTTCTGTTATTCATCCTTTTATTTCCTTTCTCATTACTGTTCTTAATGGAAGAGCCTCACTACTGGCTTTCAAACCCCTCTAAGGACAATTGCCCAGTGAATTCTTGAATGTTATTCCTCTGAAGACACATGCTTATCTTAGTTTTTTTCTGAATATTTTAACCTTTCTGGTTCCCAGTCATGGTCATGATTGACTAGGTTATTCTATTTCCAACCAAGTCCTAGTTAAAATAATATACAAAATATAGAAACTCTGTTTGCATAATTTTTTCATTATACTAATGTGGAATAGTTCTATCTCTGGTGCAAGTATCAGCTTTGAGTAGTTTTGAAATTGTTTGTAAACAGATCACATGTGTTTGAATAAGTAGACACTTAATTTAGGTAATATACAAACTTCATATTCTTCCATCATACTTTTTAAAAACCATTACAAAAGATATTACAGTCATATCTGAATTCTGTCACTTAACCACAAAAGTGCCCTAGCTTAATAAATCATGAAGAGAATCAATGAGGCTTGCCTTGAATGCCTGAAAGCTGCAATCATTCATATGAAGTAACACTGGATGATTACTAAGTTATCTAAAGTAGTTGAGACTGCAGAAAATCATAAATGCTTTGCACAACAATTATCACTATCCAATATATGAATGGAGCCGTTTTGAAAGTATTTCCAATAAATCCACAGATGCCTTGACTGGAACTGAAGTGGACTATTTTTACAAAACTCTATTGAAACTCTCAGCTACAAAGGTTGCTGTCTGAATGGAATAGTAATGTTCTTTTGTCAGGATGATAAATATTTGTTTGTAATTGTAGATCTTTTGATCAAATGCTTCCACTCAAGAGGAAAAACAACAAAGAGAATGCTATTAGCATGTAGGATAATGTAATGCACATAGAATATGACAAAATCACAAAACTTATTTAATATGAACTGTGGGTGATAGAAGGACAGCTTTTCAGATGTTTAATGAGTTAACGTCTCTCCTTCACATTCAACAAAATATGCTTCTGGAGTTTTTTATATGTGCCAAGTATTGGATTAGCTCAAGGAGGGAAACAAAGAATAATGAAAATGTTCTCTATCCTAAAGTTACCCTATATGAAGAAAGCTCATGAAGGGTAAGAAAGAGTGCATACGTGTGTACAGAGACAAGGTATTTTTAGATATAGGTACACATAAGATCAGCAGCATAGAGATTGTGTCTCAGTTTCTAAACAAACTATAGAAATCATATTGAATTCACAGAAACTGCCATCTTTGAAGGGCTTTCCATTCATTTGAAAAAATATATATACGCACTCCAAACATATATTCTGTAATCAAGGGGGTGGAAGCTGCCTAGGAGGCAAAATTACATCTTAATCTAAGCATAGCAAGAGGACATATAAGGTCTTAATTAACTTGCTTGTGTCTGAAAGAACCTGAGATAATTACACATCCCATATGAGAAATTATTATTCATATTGTATGGCCTGTGCTTATGAACATCGAACATATGCAAATTAATGATATGTTTAGAGAATGAAGATATTAGAATTAGGAGAAGGGAGCTATTAGGTGGAAATGAAGGCCAGTGCATTGGTTGTAATTAATTCATGGATAAATAAGCCACTAACAATTATAATGATTGATATATTTACAAGGGCAAATTTGATTTGCATTGTGCATCTGCTGTCAAAGGAAGGGGATGATATGTGAAAACATATCTACTACAGTACATCATTGAGAGTCAGTTTGCACTTCCAATCTGCTCTTAAAAATAACTTATTTTGCAATGTGTTTCAAATTGTGAGAATGTTTGGCCTTAGCTTACTGGCTTACATATCGAGTGTAGGAGCGCATCTGCATCTGCTCCCAATGGTGACTCTGCTTCATTTACATAGTGCTCTCTGAATCATTTTCACATGTTTCTTTCCACACCCTGGGTAAGAATCCAAAGGCTGAGTATTCTCTGAAGTAAATTGAAATCTGGCATTAGGTTAGCTTGATATGGGTGTTGCAAAAATTAGTTTTTTTCCTCATGACTAAGGACCAAGGAAAACAGATGGTAGGGTGAGGAATGCGGAGGTTGTCGAATGAAGTTCTTGCCAACAAGATTCGGTGGTAACATAATATATTCAGTCAATTGGAGCATCTTGATGACACCAAATATAGAAAAGAAAGATGTTTCTGGTTGTCTTCCTAATTTATGTGGTGACTGAAAGAAAACTGACTTAACTTGGGCTGAGTGATATTTGCTTATTATAAAATAGAGGACTACATTTTCAAAAAATGTAAGTTTCCCAGCTTATGTATGCATTATAAATAACTGTTTTTTACTTATAAAACAAAAGCACATACTAATCATTTAAAAATTATATTGATTCGATAATCAAATTATGAACATTTGAATTATGTATAGATAGCTCATGTATAAAACAATTTAATTTTCGTGTGACAGGAATAATGACCAATTTTCATATCAGAAAATGTCTAACAGAAGAATTTTGGATAGTGAAAAGGGGAGGTAGGGGAAAGGAAGGGGCATGAGGGTAGCAAAAATGGTGGAATGAGATGGACATCACTACCTTCATTACATGAGATGGAACATGTAATGAAGACACGAATGGTGTGACTCTATCTTGTTTACAACCAGAGAAATTGAAAATTGTGCTCCATATGTGTACTATGACTTGAAATTCATTTTTCTGTTTTAAAAGATTAAAAAAAAATTTAAAAAAAAAGGGTTAGGGCTGTAGCCCAGTGGTAGAGCACTTGCCTCACAAGTGTGAGGCATTGGGTTCGATCCTCAGCATCACATAAAAATAAATAAATAAAGCTCCTGGGTGTCCATCTACAACTAAAAAAACATATATTAAAAACAAATAAATAAAAGAAAATAAGTCTATATGTGATGGAGATTATAATACAATATGTCAAAACACTTATTTTTACAGAGTTGGCAATCAGTAGTACCATTTGTATCCAGAACAGATTTTTAATGGCACTCACCTACCATATACTCCTCTACATTTTCTTTTTTTCACCTCTATTCACCTACATCCCAAGATTGTCCTTTATCTTGGGCAGCATTTCTATAGTCTCTTTGTGTCTTTTTCCTTCTTTCCTTGCTTATGAAATATAGTGATTCTTTTCTTTTTACTCTTCAAATGTGTTTTCCCTATGCCATGCAAGATATACTCACAGACATTTTTAGTCATATTGTTAAAACCTCATTTCTAAAACATTTAGTGTCTCAATAGTTGGGCCTGAAGAGATCTTAGAATAAGAATTAGTTTTACATTATATTTCTTATATATAATTAGGAAAAGAATCAAAAACAAAACTTTTTCCAAGAGCTAAATATACAATGAGATATCATCAGGCACAGGAAGACAAAGAGTATAAGGAAACAGAGAGACCCAGGACCACCCCTACTGACATTCCAACCCACAGTGGGGCTCATACCATGGACCAACATGGGAACCCAGGCACAGACCCACGTCTTGTTCATCCAGATGAGAGCACAGGCCCAGGTCAGGCCCAGAACTGCCCCCACGCAGAGTGGAGGACCACACTATGGCTCCTCATTTACCAATGCATCACTCCTCCTGCATGCTTCCATCTTGGGACACTACAGAGATCACCATAGCCCTCCCCACATAGTAGCCTCCATGTTGGGACAACAGATAGGGCCTAGAGGTAGCTGCCCACAGCAGTACAACACACCACAGCACTTCATGTCTGAACAGGCAGCCCAAAGCCACTGTAAGTCCCACTCTTTCAGTCTCAGCTCTGAAAGTAGTTGCATCCATTTTGGGACACCCCCACTGCTATCTTGAGTAACCTCCGCTACTGCCACCACCATCTTTAGATCCAGTATTCTCCATCTTGTGACACTGGGCAGGGACTGGAAGCCCAAAATCAAGGTGAGGTACAGGTAATGTGCAGGGACACTATAAGATTATAGGGTAGAAGCTGCAATAACTCTGCATTGCAAGGAAGGAAGACACATAGACAACATGAAAAACTAAAGTTTACCAAACAAACCAAGATACTACAATAATAGAATCCATTGACAACACAGTTGATGAAATGCTAGAGAAGTTCAGAATGCACATAATTAAAATGATCTGTGAATTAAAGAGTGACATAAGAGAGAAATTACAGGCAAAAATTGATCACTCCCACAAAGAGATAAGAGAGCAAATATATCATATATGACAACAACAAAGAGAGAAGGGAGCAAATACAGGTGGCATGAGATTACTTCAAGAAAGAGACAGAGATTCTGAAAAAAAGAATCAGAAATCCTTGAAATCAAGGAAACAATAAACCAAATAAAACACTCAATAGAAAACATCACCAACAGACTGGATCACTTGGAAGACAGAACCTGAGATAATGAAGACAAAATGATACAATCTTGAAAATAAAGTTGACTCCACAGTGAAGATGGTAAGAACCATGAATAGAACATCCAAGAATTATGGGATAGCATCAAAAGACCAAATCTAAGATTTATCAGGATAGAGGAAGGCACAGAATTTCAAACCAAAGGGATTTCTCTCCAATGAAATAATATTGGAAAACTTCCCAAACATGAAGAATAAATTGGAAAATCAAATACAAGAGGCTTACGGGACACCAAATGTACAAAATTACAACACTTCTACACCAAGGCACATTATAATGAAAATGCCTAGCACAGAGAATAAGAATGGAATTTTAAAGGCCACAAGAGAGAAGAATCAGATAACATATAGGGTGAGACCAATTTGGATATTAGCAGATTTTTTTTCAACCAAGACCCTCAAAGCCAGGAGATCATGGAACAATATATACAAAGCTCTGAAAGAAAATGGATGCCAACCAAGAATCTTATATTCAGCAAAATTAAGCTTCAGATTTGATGATGAAATAAAAATCTTCCATGATAAACAAAACTCAAAAGAATTTACAGCAAGAAAGCTTGCACTACACAGCATTCTCAGCAAAATATTCCATGAAGAGGAAATGAAAAACAACAATGAAAATCAGCAAAGAGAGGAACTACACTAAAGGAAAAGCCAATCAAAGGAGAAATCAAGTCATATTAAAAACCAAAAATAAACCAAAATCACCAGGAATACAAATTGTATTTCAATAATAACCCTGAATGTGAATGGCCTAAACTCATCAATTAAAAGACATTGACAGACAGATTGGATTAAAAAGAAGACCAAACCATATGCTGTCTTCAAAAGACTCATCTCACAGGAAAAGACATGCACAGATTGAAGGTGAAAGGGTGGAAAAAAACATCAGTCACATGGACTGTGAAAATAAGCAGGTGTTTCCATCCTCATATTAGATAAAGTGGACTTTAAACCAAAGTTAGTGAAAAGGGATAAACAAGGACATTTCATACTGCTTGAGTATGTCAGCAAGACATAAAAATCATAAATATCTATGCCCCAACCAATGGTGCATCTATCTATCTATCTATCTATCTATCTATCTATCTATCTATATATATATCAAACAAACCCTTCTCAACTATAAGAATCAAATAGACCACAACACAATAATACTGGATGACTATAAGACACATCTCTCACCACTGGATAGATATTCCAAACAAAAACTAAGCAAACTATAGGACTCAATGGACAATCAATAATTCAGACTTTACAGACATATATAGAATATTCCATCCATCAATGAGGGAATATATTTTTTCTCAGTAGCACATGGATCCTTCTCCAAAATAGACCATAAGTTATGCCACAAAGCAACTCTTAGCAAACACACACACACACACACAAAAGGTAGTGATACTACCCTGCATTCTATCTGACCATAATGGAATAAAATTAGAAATCAATGACAAAATGAAAATAGAAACTACTACAACAATTGGAAACAAAATAATAATGAAATTGAATGATTCATGGAAGACAAGAAATAATTAAAATAAGGGATGAAGTCAATGAAATTGAAACAAAAGAAACAGCCCAAAAAATTAACAAAACAAAAAGCTGGTTCTTTAAAAAAAATAAATAAAATTGACACACCATTAACACCCTAATGAAAAGAGAGAGAAAACTCAAATGACTAAAATTTGTGATGAAAAAGGAACTATCATGACAGATACAATTGAAATACAGAAAACAATTGAAACTATTTTCAAAATTTATACTGCAGTAATGCAGAAAACCTCAAAGACGCAGACAAATTTCTAGAGGCATATGACCTACCCAAACTGAACCAAGAGGTCATACACAACTTAAAAAGATCAATTTCAAGCAAGGAAACAGAAGATGCCATCAAAATCCTCCCAAAAAAGAAATGCCCAGGACCAGATAGATTTTCAGCTGAGTTGTACAAGACCTACAAATAATAATTAATACCAATACACCTCAAATTATTCCATGAAATAGAAAAGGAGGGAACCCAACCAAACTCATTCTGTGAGGTTAGTATCACCCTGATACCAAAACCAGACAGAGACACATCAAAGAAAGAAAACTTCAGACCAATGTCCCTGAAGAACATAGATGCAAAAATTCAACATTGTAAAAGGTATCTGTGTAAACCCAAGGCCAACATTATCCTAAATGGAGAAAAATTGGAAGAATTCCTTCTAAAAACTGGAACAAGACAGGGATGCTCTCTTTCACCACTTCTATTCAACATAGTCCTTGAAACTCTAGCCAGAGAAATTAGACAAATGAAAGAAATTAAAGGGATACAAATAGGAGAAGAAGAACTCAAACTATCATTTTTTGCCAACAACATGATTCTATACTTCGAGGATCCAAAAATTCTACCGGAAAACTTTTTAAATTAATAAATAAATTGATCAAAGTAACAGGATATAAAATCAATACCCATAATTCAAATGCATTTCTATACATCAGTGATGAACCTTCAGGAAGAAAAATTAGGAAAACTACCCCATTCACAATAGCCTCAATAAAATAAAGTACTTGGAAATCAACTTTACAAAAGAGGTGAAAGATCTTTATAATGAAAACTGCAGGACACAAAAGAAAGAAATTGAAGATCTTAGAAGATGGAAACATCTCCTATGCTCTTAGATAGGCATAATCAATATTGACAAAATGGCCATACTACCCAAAGTGCTATACAAATTCAATGCAATTCCAATTAAAACCTCAATGTCATTTATTGTAGAAATAGAAAAAGCAATCATGAAATTCATTTGGAAAAATAAGAGACCCAGAATAGCCAAAGCAATTCTTAGCAAGAAGAGTGAAGCAGGAGGCATCACAGTACCAGACCTTAAACTATACTACAGATCTATAGTAACGAAAATGGCATGTATTGGCACCAAAATAGACATGTAGACCAATGGTACAGAATAGAAGACACAGAGACAAACCCATATAAATATATTTATCTCATGCTAGACAAAGGCACGAAAAACATACATTGGAGAAAAGATAGCCTATTCAACAAATAGTGCTTGGAAAACTGGAAATCCATATACAGCAAAATGAAACTAAACCCCTATCTCTCACCATGCACAAAACTCAACTCAAAGTGGATAAAGGATCTAGGAATTAGACCAGAGTCCCTGTGCCTAATAGAGGAAAAAGTAGGCCCAAACCTTCATCATGTCAGATTAGGCCCTGACTTCCTTAACAAGACTCCTAAAGCACAAGAAATAAAATCAAGAATCAATAAATGAGATGAATTCAAACTAAAAGTTGCTTCTCTGCCGAAGAAACAATGAATAAGGAGAAGAGAGAGCTCACATTTTGGGAGCAAATTTTTCCCACATATACACCAGAGTACTATTCTTCAGGATATATAAAGAACTCAAAAAGCTTAACACCAAAAATACACTCAACCTAACCAATAAATAGGCTAAGGAGCTGAACAGACACTTCTCAGAAGAGGATATAAATCAATCAACAAATATATGAAGAAATGTTCAATATCTCTAGCAACTAGAGAAATGCAAACAAAAACTACTCTAAGATTTCATCTCATGTTAGTAAGAATGGCTGTTTTCAAGAATACAAACAACAATAAGTATTGGCAAGGATGTGAGGGGAAAGGGAAAGGCACTCTCATATATTGCTGGTGGGACTGTAAATTAGTATAATCAATCTAAAGCAGTATGGAGATTCTTTAGAAAACCTGGAAGGAACCAGCTATCTCACTCCTTGGTCTATACCCAAAGGACTTAAAAACAGCATACTAATGTGATGCAGCCACATCAATATTTATAGCAGCTCAGTTCATAGTAGCTAAGCCATGGAATCAACCCAGATGCCCTTCAATGGATGAATGAATAAAGAAAATGTGGCATATATACACAATGGAATATTACTCAGCAATAAAAGAGAATAAAATTATGGCATTTGCAGGTAAATGGATGGAGTTGGATAGTATCATGCTAAGTGAAGTAAGCCAATCCCAAAAAACCAAAGGTTGAATGTTTTCTCTGATAAGTGGATGCTAATCCATAATGGGGGGGTTGCAGGAAGAATGGAGGAATTTTGATTGGGCAAAAGGAGGAGAGGGGAGAGGGCATGGGGCAGGAAAGATGGTGGAATGACATGGGTATCATTACCCTAAGTACATGTATGACTACACATATGGTGTGCAATTCCATATTGTGTATAACCAGAGAAATGAAAATCATGCTCCATTTGTTATAATGAATCAAAATGCATTCTCTGACATGTATAGCTAATTAGAACAAACAAACAAACAAACAAACAAATAAATAAATAAACAAAATTTTAAAAAAAGAAGCAGTGAAGCAAATTATCTTTTTCAGATCAGTTTTTTACATATATGAAGAGTTGTCATTTGCTGGATATGAAGATATGATAGCATTTTGGAAAAAAAAATTGAAATAATATAACCCTAGATTCCAAAGTAAGTTAGGCCTGAAATAAACTCATTTCCTTTGCTTACTGAGTGTGTTGTTATAGGCAAGTCACAGTTACTGTGAATGTTTCTTCCTTTCCACAATGAGAGCAAAGACACTATTCTCTAAGCTTGTTCAGTAATTTGAAATAATGTGTATGAAGAATTCTTCATAGGATTGAGATTATTATTCTGTTCCTTTTTATATTTTTCCATACATGGGTATTGATCAGAACAGGTGAAATAAATGACAGTCATATGACATTATCTGAAGGCCATCATATGCTAATTTTTCCATTTTTTCATACTTACTGTTATTTTAACATAATAGCATCCATTAAGTTCATATATAGTTTTGAATTTAACTTTGGAAAGTTTGATTTTTTTTAATTTAAACTTCTTGGGTGTGTCTGAGATTCTGAGTATTTATTTTCCAAAAACAGAAACCAGTTTCTGAATATTGTTTCACTAAACCCACACATTACCTTGAAGTTGTTTTCTGTAGCCTTAATAAATAATGATAATACTTCTATTCTTGCATAGTGATTCATAGTATTCCAACATCATTATAGAAATATGATGTGATCAGAAGATATTTTATTTAGTTTCAAGAATGAAAATTTGGAGAAAATGGGAAATTCTTCCAGGTCAAAAGTTTTTCAGTAGAGAATTTGAGACCCCAAATTTCCATTTCTCTTTTTCTTTTTACCACATTACTTTGTTTTTCATTGGATTTTCATAATATTTTATATTGTTTCTTATAGATATAAATTCCTCTGGATGAATAGATTGGTAAATATTTCTATATTTTAACCAAATATTCTTAGATTTAAATACATTCCTTTAAAATGGAATTTAGAAGAAAACAAGGCCTCATCTATGCTTAAAACAACTTAATATGTATTTTCTGCACACACAAAAAATAGTTTCAAAATCAATAAAATGCATAGAATATTTAGGAAATAGTCTTCTTAGCTCTTATCTAAATTAGAATTATTTTTTCACCTGAGAGAATTTGTCTTATTTTAGAAGGTCACTATATTAGTCAGCTTTCCCTCACTATAACAAAATGTCTGACATAAGCTATTTTGAAGAAAATAAGTTTATTTAGTTCACAGTTTTCAAGTTCTAAAGTCCGAATGATAGAGCTAAGGCATGGTGAGGGTCTTCCCTTGGCCTCATCAACTTATGGTATGGCTAGAAATGTGGGGGCATGTGCAGGAGCAAGGTCATTTCTTAAGCTAGGAAGCTGAGAGAACTGAGTAGGGTTAAATTCAGCTGTTATAACAACCCTTTAAGGGAACTATTAGTGAGTTGCAGAACTACTTCAAGTTCCCAATAACTTAAGAACCTTCCAGTAGGCTTTGTTCTTTATAGGTTCCAATGACACTTCCCAGTATCACTACCCTGAGGACCAAGTTTCTAATCATAATGGACTCTTGGGGAATACTCACAGCAGAGAACATAAAGTTCCTTTATTAATGTTCATTTTTTCTCATTAATATATATCATTCCACTACTATTTGAGAGCAGTAAATTTAGCTTGAATATTAACTTTATAAATTTCTCTTAACTTTAAAATAATTATTTTCATTGAATTTCTGATATTATTTTCTGTTTTCATAAGGTAAATGAGAAATTCACTGTTGGTTTTTTGTTATGTGTAAAATTTTTTCAAAGTTAACTTGTACAATATATTTCTCAGTGTGGGTAAACATTCCTACACCAACTCATTCATCATGGGAAAGGATCATAAGGGCTTTTAAAATCCTTTAATATATACGAACTTTCATAATATTACTAAAAATACTCATTTAATTTTTCCTTGAAGATGTCTGCAGTTCTCATTACTTCAAAGAAAAACAATTTATTCCTTTCTGGAGATGAAAGAACACCCTATTTCCATAATCATTAGGGAGCAGTTTCTTATATTAATTTAAAATCAGTCTTCCTATAATTCTAACTCAGTGGTTCCTACATCTACATTTGAAACTATATGTATTTTTATTCTATTTGTACATGTCATCACCCCAAATATTAAATATTAAATAGCCTGATTTCAAAATTCTTCCTAAAACATAACAGGCAGAACTGAACACAGTGTTACATATGTTGCTAAGCCTTACAATGAATAAATGACTCTTCTTTTTCTATGAATTAAAAATGTGCGGTGGTGCTGAGATCACTGTCTCCCTGCTACACCATTTTTTCTGGTCAAAATTGAGTAAATCGATAACTATTCTACTACTCCTGGTCATTTATTGTGAATAAGTACTATGTTAAGCAATTTGATTCATTTACACAACAACCTTCTTACTTGGTTAATTTTATGCACATGAGACAGAAAAGAAAAGTAAACTTTGTCCAAGGTTACATACCTATAAAGGAGGCTGGATTCTTGAAATCTTGGACTCTTTTATTTCAAAGCTCACGTTTTCACTCACTGGATGACATTGCATTTCCTAGCTAAAGTGCTGACAACTCTGTGGTGTGACTCAGGTGCTGCAACCACTGGTGAGATGACCCCTTTGGCTTTAGAAAAGTTGACTGCCACCTCAACACCAAGCCTGAGACACATGATCAAATTTGCAGCTGTCTTTTAGGGCAGACTTCAATTTCTTTTTCTTTTTGTAAATATTCAGCCAGAATTAGACTTTGTTGTTTACAACTAAGATGGATACACTTACCTAAATGACATTATGACACTATCAAATTTTTGCTGCGACCAGGATGCATTATCTTATGGTACTTTTCTTATTTTCCCATTCAGTATATGAGATTTAGTTGACCTATTCTATAGAAACTACATTTTTAAGTGCTTACCAACTCTCTATTTAAAAGATTAATTCATCTGCAATTTTCTGTGAATTATAATAAAAATAAAATCTATGTTGGTACCTGTAGTGTATCAATCTCCCATTCTGAAAATTATGAAAACATTTATCTATTCCCAGACTTATGTTGAAACTAATTGAAATAATATTGGAAACCCTTTATTTATGAGGTTATGACATTTTGATGTCAACAACCAGTTGTCACATTAATCTGATAAGAAAAATGATTTCTTTCTGATTGCTTTACTGAGCAATCAAATTAAACATCTGCTTGTGTAATCAGTATATTTTATCTGACATAAGGCTTGCCCTATCAACTTTTTCTCTGGCAGTAACTTATTTGTCTCTTTCATCATTTTCCAAGCAATTCTTATTCCCATTCTTATTTTCTTCCTCTATTTTCCCCAATGATCCTCCCTCCCTGCACTGCCAGTACTATACTTAAAGACTCAGATAGGATATAGTATTCAACAACAAAAAATGGTCACTATGACAATCTACATTAGTAATTGTTTTCTAATAGCCCTAATAATTCATATCACAATACCTAGCAATTGACTCTACCTGACTAATGTTTCTCTTGATATATCAAATGTGTATGTCTTGCTACATCCTATCCAGAATCCAGGTCTCTTTAAAAGGGAGAAATGATTGTTCACCTTTCCTGAGATAATTCTGCCTTTGTTTCTCCATGGGAATCACAAGGCTCCCAATCTTACACAATTGCCCTATATTTCAGAGACTACTTACTTTTGAATTTTTCCTGAACAAACTATAAACTTATCCTTGTACAAATTCAAGGTCTACAAACTGACTTGCATCAACATATTCTTTGACGACAGCAATAGAAGAAATGATTTCCTTTTCTTTTTCCTTCATGTCTTAGAAGTGCTTATAAAAAATTTCAGATACATTACGAAAAAGTTCATGCTTTTTCTGTTTGTTTTTAGATAGTGTAATAAGGACTTTTCAGATTGTCTTTCAAGGTCTCTGTGGGAGTTCTGACAGCTGTGATTATTCTGTGTGCTTTCATTTTCCTGGACTTAGCTATCTGCAATTGTTTTGGACACCTGGATAGAGCAGGAATTCTGAATTGAGATGCAGAGATACTACTTAATTCAGGCTCTTTTCTGAACTGAAATTCGCAAACTACAAAGCAGTTGGGTATACATGCTTCCCACATAAAAGTGAAGCAAGGGGGCTGGGATTGTAGCTCAGCGGTAGAGCGCTTGCCTAGCATGCGTGGGGCCCTGGGTTCGATCCTCAGCACCACATACAAAGCAATAAAAAATAAATAAAGACATTGTGTCCATCTACAACTAAAAAAATATTTAAAAAAAAAAAGTGAATTTTTTTTAAAGATTACTTTGTTAATTATTTTCAGTGCTTCACTAGGCATGAGCCTCTCTCTTGTCCACTGAAAGGGAAATTTAGGTAGTTTAGTACAATTACAATGATTGGGCTGCTCCAAGTATGTCTGTGAGTGTTTCCAGAGGACATTGGCATGTGTCCCTGGACTGAATGGGAAGATGAGCCCAAAATGTGGATGGACGTGATCCTATCAGCTTGGGACCAAATGAAATAAAAAGATGGAGGAAGGGCAAATGCTTGCTCTTTCTCTTTTGGAAACAGGATGTCTTTTTTCTCCTGTCAAAACTCCAGGCTGATTTGATTTTGAACTACAGGACCCATGTTGACAAACTCCTTTCACCAAGTTCTCTGATTTTTCCATCTCAGACTGAGAGATGCATACACTTCCTTAGAACTGAGGCCTTTGATTTGCATTGAAGAAGGAATTTTTCTGCTTATTCTACCAGCTTCCCTGGTTCTCCATTTTACACATAGCCTATCATGGGACTTTTCAGCCTTTAAATAAAGTGAGTCAATTCCCCTAATAAATCTCTTTCCCTCTCTCTTTCTCTCACTCTCTCCATACACATGTGTATATATGCATTATGTTATATGAAAGATAATAAATCTTAATAGAACCAATAGTGTTTATTATATAATATAAAATAATATATTTATTACAATATATTATGTAGATTTACACATATATGATTGCATAATACATATATTATACTTGTATTAGCTCTGTATTATATATATATGTGTGTTTATATATATGTATTAGTTTTGTCTTTCTGGAGAAACGTGATTCACTAAGACACTAGCTTAGGAAGGTCTTCATTGTGGAAGAGCTCCTTGAAAGCTATAAAGGAAGAGAAGGAATTTTTCCATACAGTCTGCACTGGGAAGAGCATAGCAGGAAGAGAAAGAGTATCTATGAATCCTTAGACATATGTATCAACTATCCAGAGGACATTGGCCACTATTGCACTGTGCATGGTGGTCATAAAGGTGAGTAGGAGAGGTGCAGATGAAATGCTACAGAGGAGATAGAACCTAGGCTGAAGATGTTATGGGTAATTTGGGGATTTATTTTTCCTGTGGATGATGACAAGTCACACACAAATATCAATCAAGATCTTTCATATTTAGACCTGTGCTATACTCCTAGGTTCTTAATTGTTGATCAACTACTGTGAACCTTATTATAAATTTTTAGCCAAATATTTTAATAGTGTTGGTTTTAAACAAATTATGTAAAGAACATATTAAACTAAATTAAAATTTTGAATTTTAGAGTTCAATATTTGCTTTAATCAGAAGTTTGGCAGAGATGTAGTATACTTTTTAGAACTGGTGGGTACTCTTGATTTATACAAGTATCTTTCAGTTCTGGAAATAAAGCTAACAAGTAAAGAAATCTATACAATGCAGTGTATCAGTCTAGATCCCACTTATAGTTCTAACATTCCTAAAATCAGGATATGTATTATAATCAATGACAGCTTACAACTTTAATCTCAGATATACCTTTCTTATTCAACATTATACAAAATAATAATGCTTCATCTCATACTAAATGGAATTATAATTATCTCTTAAGTGTCCTCCTCTATGTGTTTAGAGGATACATACAACTAGAAGTAGGATTTGCTCTTAGCACAGTTTCTGATGTTGGGTTGGAGAGTCCACTGTTAACTTCACAATTGTTATATTAGTTTTTGCAAACAGAATAATTGTATATTCAAATTTGCCTGGTAGCTCTTCAGAAAGATTCTTAACACTTAAATATTAATTTAACAGAAAATCTTAATTATATCACAATCATTTGGCTCTTAAACTGAGCATACAAATAAGACTAATAAGGGGAAAATGTATAAGCATATATGATTTTTATATTCAATATCCAGAAATTTTTATTTTAGTCTATAACTTCTATGATAAATGACAAACTCAGAATGTTCAAAGCACTGTTACCTGCTAGGTATAAGAAACATAATAAATAATTGCAAAATTGCAAGTTATTAATATCCTTTAGTTGCAAATTTCACTGAATATTCATACCTCATGAATTGATAATGATTCATCAGCTTGCAAATGTCTCGCTTTTTGTGTAAAATCTATTTGTCAAAAGGGTTGAGAAAAAAAGCGATATGATAGAACTTGTTTAAATATTTCAGTAGAATTAAAATAAGCCCAAATTTAACCTTTATGTTTGCATGCATGAAAATCATTGTTGTTTGAGAATTTTTACAACTTTTTTCTTCTGTTGAAAACATATTGGCTGACATATCAAGATATATATTTTATAAAATATCTGATTATTCTGTTTGATGTCCTGAAAGCTTTAAAGTTAGTCTTTTTTTCTTTAACTTACATCTCTTTTAAAGAAAATAACTGTGATACTCCTATCTCTGTAGGGAAAGTGTCAATGAAGTGCAAATCTGGGCTTCTGAAAATGTTTTCTATCCAAGAAGCATTATCACATGTGACTCCCTCCTGTGAGTTCATATAAGGTGACAGAGACCACTAAAGGGACCATGGGTTAGTAAAACATTACTTGTTATTTGTATATGTTCACAATATTAAAGCATTATATACAAGGGCATCAACATTATTCCACCTCATAATAAATCAGTGTTAAAGCCATAAATCTTCTCAAACAGGAAGACTTGGCCCCTCTAAATCAAACTATATTGACCTTAAGAAACTTCCTCTTAAAATACTGCCTTGTCAATACCATGTACATTGGAAATTATTTGAAGATTGTTTAAGAAGAAATGTCAAATGATCAGTATTTACACAGGGCCAACCATATAGTAGGTGTTCAGTAATTACTGGTAGAATTTTTTCTTATTCATCATAAGAAAAAGAACCATGCCTCTTTATGATTCTTTTCATCACAAGTTTTCAAAGCAAATATAAATAACCAGCATTTTCTACTTTAATTTGTGTATTATCTGACCACTGTCTAACTTTTTTCAAATTTTGTTAATTCTTTAATAATAAAAAGGAGAGGGTGAATATGGTAGAAGTTCTGTTAGATTCTTGTCTAATATCTATTTCTTTCATTTCTTCAGTAAGCACCTACTATAAATATTTATATGGTCTCAATGCTTCAGGTTAGGCAGAAAGTTTGTCTAAGCTGATGATTTCCAAACTTTAATACACATTGTGATTGCCTAGGGAGCTTACTAACACACATAGCTGGTGTCCTTCCTCAGTATTTTTTTTTTTTTTGTTAATCTGAGGCATAACCTGAGAATTTCTCTTTTTAGCCACTTCTCAAATGATACTGACTCTGCTGGTTCTAAGAATATAATCTAACAACCATTAGTCTAAGCCAATAAAAGTAATTTTCTTAAAATTTTTAAATTTTTAAAATTTGTTCTAATTAGTTATACATGATAGCAGAATGCATTTCAATTCATTATACACAAATGGAGTACAACTTTTCATTTCTCTGGTTGTACATGATATAGAGTCCACCACATGTGCAGTCATACATGTACCTAGGGTATGGATGTTCATCTCATTCCACCATCTTTCCTGCCCCCATGTCCCTTCCTTTTCCCTCTGTCCTCTTTGCCCAATCAAAGTTCCTCTGCTCTCCTCACACATTCCCTCCCCATTATGGATCAGCATCCACTTATCAGAGAGAGCATTCAGCCTTTGGTTTTTGAGATTGGCTTACTTCACTTAGCATGATGTTCTCCATCTATTTACCTGCAAATGCCATAATTTTATTCTCTTTTAATGCTGAGCAATATTCTATTGTGTATATGTACCACAGTTTCTTTATCCATTCATCTGTTGAAGGGCATCTAGGTTAGTTCTGCAATTTAGCTATTGTTAATTGAGCTCCTATGAACATTGATGTGGCTATGTCACTATAGTATGCTGATTTTAAATTCTTTTGATATAGACCAAGGAGTGGGATGGTTGGGTCAAATGGTAGTTCCATCTAAGTTTTCTAAGGAGTCTCCATACCGCTTTCCATAGTAGTTGTACCAATTTGCAGTTCCACCAGCAATGTACTAATGAACCTTTTTCTCCATATCCTCACCAGCACTTACTATTGATTGTATTCTTGATAATAGCCATTCTGACTGGAGTGAGATGAAATCATAGTTTTGATGTGCATTTTTCTAATTAATAGAGATGATGAACATTTTTTCATATATTTGTTAATCAATTGCACATCTTCTTCTGAGAAGTGTCTGTTCAGTTCCTTAGTCCATTTATTGATTGGTTTATTTGGTTTTTTTTTGGCGTTAAGTTTTTTGAGTTCTTTATATATCCTGGAGATTAGTGCTCTATCTGATGCGCATGTAATAAAGATGTTCTGCCATTCTGTGGGCACTCTCTTCATGTTACTGGTTGTTTCCTTTGCTGACAAGAAGCTTTTTTGTTTGAATCCATCCTGCTTATTAATTCTTGATTTTATTTCCTGCGTGTTAGGAGTATGGTTAAGGAAGTCAGGAGGACCTAATCTGACATAATGAAGATTTAGACCTACTTTTTGTTCTATCAGGTGCAGGGTCTCTGGACTAATTCCTAAGCCCTTGATCCCCTTTGAGTTAAGCTTTATGTATGGTGAGAGACAGTGATTTCATTTCATTTTGCTGCATATGGATTTCCAGTTTTCCCAGCACCATTTGTTGAAGAGGCTATCTTTTCTCTAATGTATGTTTTTGGTGCCTTTGTCTAGTATGAGATAACTATTTGTGTGGGTTTGTCTCTGTGTCTTCTATTCTGTACCATAGGCCTACATGTCTATTTTGGTGACAATACCATGCCAGTTTTTTTTTACTATAGCTCTGTAGTATAGTTTAATTTGTTGATGACATGATTCTATATTTAGAGGATCCAGAAATCTCTACCAGAAAACTTTTAGAATTAATAAATTAATTCAGCAAAATAGCAGTATATAAAATCAACACCTATAAATTAAATGCATTTCTATAAATAAGTGATGAACCTTCAGAAAGAGAAATTAGGAAAACTACTCCATTCACAGTAGTCTCAAAAAAAAAATAATGCTTGGGAATCAATTTAACAAAAGAGGTGAAAGGTCTATACAATGAGAATACTGAACACTAAAGGAAGACATTGAAGAAGACCTTACAACATGGAAAGATCTCCCATGTTCTTGGATAGGAAGAATTAATATTATCAAAATAGCCATACTAACAAGAACATAATACAGATTTAATAAAATTCCAATTAAAATCCCAACAACATTCCTCATAAAAATAGAAAAAAGCAGTCATGAAATTCATGTGGAAAAATAAGAGACCCAGAATAGCCAAAACAATCCTTAGCAAGAAGAGTGAAGCAGAAGGCATCACAACACCATACCTTAAACTATAATAAAAGTAATTCTTATACCACAGAGATAGACATACACTAGACATGCATACTAGTTTATGACTATTGTCTATTAGGATTTACGATGTTCTATCTTAACTGGTAGGTGACCATGCTACATAGGTTGCTAAATATATGAACATCACCAATAACTCATTGTTCCCTTTATATTCTTAATAGTGGACATAAAATACAATTTAGGATAATCATTAATGAGAAGGCATTTACTGGACACCTCCAGAAAATATTTTTCTTAAGTTTGAAAAATTATGTGTGGGAAGTAAGGCAGTGTTTCTTCTGGATCTGGATAATTCTTTTCTATTTGAATATAACACCTGGAAAGATTATAGTTAACATCAGATCAAAGGGGAGAAAGCCTAGGAGGATAAATAAATCTCTGCAAAAGTCTGAGTATAGAGATGTAAGAACTTGGACCCTGATGATACTCTTGAGAGGCTCCCAATTTGGGGGATCTCCCAATCTCCATGTTTTTGTACAGAGGATCATATGTATTGTTATTTTTTTAAGTTTCTTTTCACAGAATTGTTTTCTTTTTGAGGTCAAAATTATCCTGCAAATCAATAATCCATGTAGTGTAATAAGTTAAAAAGTATTAAATCTCTTAATCAGTGAGCAAAAGTAAAAAAACCAAAAAGAATAGGAAATAATTATTAATTAGAAACTTGTTATGAGTATAAAATAATTATACATGTATTCAATGGGGAAACATCCCAGTTATTTAATGATTGCAAATGTTGTGTGATTTATTTTAATTTCTTTGCATTAAAAATATTTCTGACAGTGTCTAACAGATGTGATCATTGTCTTTTTGACAGAAACCAGGTGGAGCTTATAAAATAGAAGTTATTAAATTTAAATTAAAGACCTTCATTTGCAAAAAATGTCTCTACTGCTTATTATTTTGAGATGAGATAAATTTAGGGAAACATTACTTTTTGAAAATAAAACTATTGATTTTTCATAATTTAAACAAAAATTTAGTTACTTCTATTGCCAACATTTTGTTGCTTTTATTCATAGACTCTCCTATTTGACAAACCCATGTTTCTCTCTATTCTTCATCACCAATCACATATGGCTTTAATATTTCTGGACACTATTTTGCATTGACTACTGTCATTAAAAATTCATTTTGAGAAAATTAAGCAAAAGAAGCAGGTCTGATATAGAAATAAGGGGAGCTTTTAAGATATCAGGAAACTAGTAAGCCTAATTTGTTAAAATATGGTAATAACACTTCTATATTTCATTCTTAAGAGAAATAATGCCCCCACTCTTGCATCTGAGTTCAAGACTGAAATGTCAACATAGACCAATCAGCTGGAGATCAGAATTATATTTATATTTACTGCTAATAAAGTTGATTGAAGAGCTTGATTTTGTATGGAAAAGAAAAATGTGCTATTATGGATTGGATATGAGTAGTTCCCCCCAAACCCTTGTGTTGATTCAGGAATATTCAGAAGTACAATAATTATATTATGTGAGCTATAAGTTAATCAACCATTCTAGTTTCAATGTATGGATTTAGAGGTAACTGGAGGCAGGTAGCGGGTGGTAAGAGGCTGTGAGTCAATGGTCACTGGGTTCGTGCCCTAAAGGATTCATCTTCCCTTTGTCTCACTGACTTCCCTGCTTCCTGGCTACCATGAAATAAGCAGTCCTCTGTCTTGTCCTTCTGCTATGGTGTTCTTCCTCACCTTAGGCCTGGAACAATGAAGTCCTATAATGATAGACTCAATTATGAAACTGCAAGCCAAAACAAACTTTTTCTTCTCTCAGTTGTTCTTGTCAAGTATTTTGGTCACAGTGACAGAAAGCTGATTAACATATGAGATATTTCTCCTAAATTAAATAGATTTATTTACCTAGTTAATGTCCCACTTGGGCAACTACACACTACCACAAAGAACAGATAAAATACATACAATCTCTTCACAGGAAGGCAGACGCAGAAAGAGACAGGCTACTAAGTTTCTTCTGCCAAAATTATTAGTCAAATGTGATATTTGTCCTGGAGTTGGGGGAGGAAATGAAAAAAGAAACAGAGCTGCTAGAAATGCTTCTTCCTTTATTTTTTCCACCTAAGCTATGGAATAAAACATTTCCTCTCTATACAGAAAGAATAAATAAGCTCCTTCTCCCATTCCCTACCCCAATATTTTGTAATTTTCTGTCTCTTTCTCATTAGGTCTAACAAACAGGTTTGTGGTGAATCATGCACAGTATTGGCTCAGCAGGGGAAGAACTAAGAAGATTAACAGGTCTTCTCACTCTGGTTACCATTGTTTATTTTTTAATTTTGTTTTCTTGGTACACTAGTGTTCAGATGACCTTTTAGTACCAGAAAGATCTAAAATAGATCATAAAAACATTCATATAATTCACTTCAAGATTAAAATGATATTTTCAATTATAATTCTCATCTTTAGTTGTGTCCAGACAGCCGACACATAGAAATCATCAGAGCTTACGCAGTCTACATGTCTACAACACAGAGAAGCCCATGGTTTGCAGGAAGAATTTCTTAGGATGAGATGAAGAACCCAAAACATAATTGTATTTCCATAGTATGTGAACATAAAGAATCATAAAACCCAAAGTAATTAATCACAGATTTAAGAGAAATTGAAATTTGAATTAAACTTCTCGATTGCTTGTTTAGTTTTTCTGTTCTGTCTCAGCAAGATCAGACTTTTCCCCCTTTTTATCCTGAGAAAATCTGTGGTATTTTCAGCAGCTGTAGTGTGCTGTCTTCACATAGACTAGATATGGTTTTTTTAGAATTTTCAAAATTTGAATTAATTCAACCCAAAACATGAATATTCTTTATTTTAAAACTATTTTAGCAGTATTAACTCCTACAATTAAATACATAAAATGCACAATATACATCCCTACCATAACTTACAAAAGCAAGTGAGGAAATGATTTTGTCCTAGGCAAAAAATTATTTTCCCAGAACAGAATATTTCAAATAAACCAGGCAATCATTCAATCTGTCCAACCAAAAAC
The DNA here is from genome assembly GCA_028644305.1 of Xerus rutilus. Taxonomy (NCBI): domain Eukaryota; kingdom Metazoa; phylum Chordata; class Mammalia; order Rodentia; family Sciuridae; genus Xerus; species Xerus rutilus. The sequence continues at coordinate 81,335,038 of CM053402.1, read as the reverse complement.
CACAGAAGAGACACAGTATTTCTGGGATGGATGAAGCCATAAGGACCTTCTCGATCCTCATCTCAGTTCACATATTACATTTGGCCAGAGACTATTCATGACAATACAGTTACCATATTTTAATATTTCTTTGAAGGAAATCTCCTTTAAATATTATGTCTCCACAATAATGGAGAGGGGAAAGGATGTTCAGAGGATTATACAAAGTGGAATGAAAGGAAGGGAGGAGGGATAGGAATTGGAAAGACAGTGGAAAGAATCTGACATAACTTTTCTAAGTACATATAGGAATATACCACAGTGAATCTCACCACTGTGTACATCTACAAGACCTGGGTCCTAATTAGGACAAGATATATCTCATGAATGTATAATTATATCAAAATCGACTCCACTGCCATGTATAACTAAAAAGAACCAATAAAAATTTAAAATGTATTATGTCTGTCTGAGAGGGGTAACTGGGACACTCTTGCTGACTTGTAGTTGAGAAAATAAGAGATTATGGTAACTATAGTCAGCAGGATTCACTTGATACAATTTTCTTTCCATAAAATACTTTGCAAATCTCTCAAGGACCCCATTGGCTCTGCATCTTATACCCCCAGCTGCACTCAGTCTTTTTGAAATCTTGCCTCTGCTTTTCTGCTTATAACATTACCATCAATCATATTTTCATACAAAATAACTGAAGTATCTCTCTCATTTCTTATCCCAAAGAACGCATGCTCTTTGTTATTTCTTATTTTAGCCTTATCTTTTCAGATTGTAATTTTTAAGAAAAGTTTTCTCTTTCCCTTCTCTTCCCTGATATTTCTAGTATCCTCCCTATATTCTTGTCTTGGAAGTTGTACTGAAATATGTTTTTGAAACTAATCCAGTTACCATTTGAATTCCTGAGTAAACCTATTTGATAGAGACTGAAATTTCTGAACAGAGGTCTATGTAATTGTTTCATTCATCTTTGAGAATGCAATAATTCCATTAAGCTCTTTCCTTCCTCAATCAAAGAAATGGAATGTTCTCCATTTAAATGGTCTTTAAAATAGGGAATGTGAACCCAAGGGCTACACAGAAATATTCCAGGACACAGTGTCTGGCCTCTCAACTTTCATGCATCTTTTCAGCTTAATAGAATATATTTTCTTTCCTCATTGTCTAGCAAGTTTTCTTTTTCTGTATTTCTCTCTTTTTTTAAAACATTTATTTTTTAGTTGTAGATGGACAGAATATCTTATTTTATTTTTATGTGGTGCTAAGGATCGAACCCAGTGCCTCACGCATGCTAGGCGAGCACGCTACCACTGTGCCATAACCCCAGCCCTGTATTTCTCTTCTTAATAGTCCTTCTACTTTACAAAAGGAAAAGTGTTTTTCATCCTAAATATTTTTATTGTCTATCCTCTGGAGGTAAAGAGGGATCCTAGCACCAGGAAATTTAAACAATATATCTTGGAGAAAAATTTCTGTGATGACAATTTTCAAGATTCCATAAATTCACATTAGTGTTTTAAAAATTAAGTATCTTTTACAAAATTAATTGATTAGAATTGAGGTACTCTGATCTTTGTTGAGATATAAAATATTTTATATATTGTGAATGGGAAGGTCAATGACAATTTTCATTTAAAGAATTCACAATTTTTTCCATGTATAGTTTACTCTTGAGAGAGTGTTAAGAACAAAGACTGCAGTAGTTAAAAATTATGACTATAAAATAATGTTTGGTATCTTTAAACATAAACATTATTTTCAGTTACTTTAATGCTTAACCCTAAGATCTGCTCAATTTGCTAAAATGTTCCAACAAAGTAAGCAATACGGGTTATAATATTGATTACTTGAAGTGAAATTGGAATGGTTTTCATGGAACATCAAATATTCTAGTTTATATTCAAGAAAACTAACGAGACACTTTGCATGATTTCATCTATATTAAGTGAATGTGTTTTAATGAAATATTTAGTCTTGTATCATCAAATAATTATTTTAGTTACAGATTATCATTTTTATTTCATAAAAGTGATGAACATTTTTCATCTCATATTAATAAAAATTAGCAGCATATCTAGTATATCTAAACTCAATGTGCTGAGTCATATCATCCACATTTATTAAACACTTATGGACTGTTGGGTTGTCATCTTTTAATGGAAGCATTTTTTTTGAACATGGTTCTTATTTAACTATTCATCAAAGTGAAACATCAAAGGTCATAACAGTTGTGCACCAGCATTTACCTAATAAGCATGCTACCTGTAATTATCACTTAACTTCAGAAATATATGTATGTCTATATATAGATATAGAGAATATGCATAATTTATCAACATATTTTAGTATTAAAAATAAATTATAAGGACTATATATTTGTCTTTTTTCTCTTGAATACTATCTCCTTAAGGGCCCTGATTCTCTCTGTATTTCTGAAGTTAGACAAATAATTGGCACTCAATTTTATGTTGTGTAAGTAAATTAAAAGGTAAGAGTATAAAATACTTAAATTAGCTAGGCAATGTACTTTTTGCTTTTACAAGAACAAACATAAACTTCAAGACTCTTGCCTGCATAAGTGATAGTATATGCAATATTATTTGTGTCCATAATTACAGTAGTTTTTCATCAGCAATAAAGGATTTTGAAGTCAATGAAGGTTAGAAATACTCAAAATGAACAAAAATAGACGTATGGAAAAATATCTTAAAAGTTGAAACTAGGTAACAATGAAAAAATACTTAGGGTTTACCAAACAAAACATATTTTAAATTTGGAAACATATTTTGATTGACATTTTGAGAACATATATGTGAATTAGTCTTTCAACTCACTTCCTTCATCCCATGCATATCTTTGTTCCTTGATGTCTTTTAATATTTCTTTCACCTAAAACTGAAAATTGCTATGTCAAAGATATCTCTAGTTATAAAACTACTACGTATTTTGGCAAAGTCTTGGTTAATAGATTTCACTGTGTACTTTAGTGAGGACCAATAGGCATCGTATTTATGTTAATTACAGTATATCTTAAGAAAGTGAGGCCTTTTGAGGAAGTTACTGTGTGTGTATACATATGTACACATATATACTTATATAAAATAAAACCTACATATACTTCATGCTTTATAGTAGTACATTGTTTAGGTAAAACAACTTTTTACCAGTTTGAAACATGTTCTCAAATTCTGTCATCATTATTAGGTGGTTTTGGTTGTCCCTACAATGACCTTTTAGATGTGATTGCTTTGGGAACATGTAATTTCATTGGAATAGCATCTTTGAATACTAGACCTTAAAAGCCAACAATGTTCCTCCTGTGACCCACTTTCCATATAGCAATGTGACACATGGGAAATGCACATTGATAAATGAGGATCTTTGTGGAACATTAGAACAAAAAGAACTAAATTGGGTCTCTAGATATTAATTATTTTCAGAGAAACAGTCCATCTTAGTGATCTTTGAATTGAGAGATAATTTTACACTTTAATATGATTGAGCATGGAAACATTTTAGAACTGAAGTGAAGTAAGCAATATTGCAAATGGGTTGGGAAGAGAAAGGATTTAAAAAAAGAAAAAAAAACTTTTGAACACATTTATAAATTAAATTGAGAATGGTAATATTTCCAGCCCTGAGACATTTTGGCTATCAAAGCTATCTAACTCAAAATATGAAAAGAAAGGACAATTCTACTCTCTTTTGCTAAGTCTATTAATACTCTTTGTGCAATTTGCTTGGTAAAACAGATCAAAGCACTTTTATAAACAGATGAAGCTTGATCAAAGCCAATATAAATGATATAAATTAGTGCTCAGCATAGGTAAGTAGCAAACAAATGCATCCTTTGCCTTTTTATTTTGCATAATCTTAGCTTATTTAAATTTTATGTGTACAAGTTATATTTTCAGTTTATATGACTAAGTGGACATTATTTATGTTGATTATTGTAGATCCACGGCTGTTATGAGATCAGATCAAATAACATATATGAAAAGTGTTCTGTAAAACATGAGGCATTATACAATGAAAGTGATTATAATGATAATCATCTTAAATACTGAGAGTAACTGCTCTGAACATCTTAAAATATGCTTCCAACCAGAATAATCAGTCTATCAGTCAATTACATTTATTTTATAAATCCACATGTAGAATTCTGTATCATGACAATTTTTGAATGAGATAGAAAAAGAGAATATATGACCTGAATTTTCTAAAAGACTTCACAATTTAAAAGGAACACATGATAAGCTTAAATGAACATGTAGAAGACAATACACACATATTACATGCCAATTGTCAAGGAGAGAACATATGATAAGACTAGGACCGAGAACATGCTTGAGGAAATGTAAGAAAGATAAATGCAACTAAATAATGCAATAAAATGGAATAAGAACAATATTGATACTTAATACAGTGGAGAAAGAGCATAAAGGATAATATTTTATAAAGCAACACAGGGTCACATCTCCCATCTTTTATTCCCTCCTTTATTCCTTTCTTTCATCTCTTTTTTTTCTTTTGTATTTTTCCTTTCTTCTTTCATCTGATCTTCAATTTGAAGAATAACTTTATGCCCTAACATGATGGGACATGCAGTTATATCAGGCTGGGTGTCTAGTAAGCAATATCACAAATGCATTGGAAGGAAGCAGAGCAACAAAAACCAACTCATTAAACAAATAAAACTTTTGTTTGATATATCTTTTGGTATTTGAATTTATAGTCCTTATTTGTGATTGTCATAGAAATTTCACAGCAGGGAGAAGTTAAAACTTCTGATAGTTAAATGAATTAATCATACGTACCAAACCAGGGTGGGGAGTGCAGGGGATGGGGGAAGGATAAATAAAACCTAAATAAAAAAGACAGAAATATACTCAAAAAATATGCTTTTTTCCCACAATATTTGTATTGAATAATGGAAGAAAATACCTGTATGTTTTCATTATATATTATACTGAGAAATTTCAATTTTGCTACAGAGCATCCCAAGCAATGTGCTGAGTCATATATCTGTTCAAAGCACTGGTTCTCAGTTCTTGGGACATCAGTGCAATTTTGCAAAACATTTATATAAGAAGTTATTAAAGGTTTTTAGAGATAATAACTTAGTTTAATATTATCTCCACCCACACTCCACCTCTCTCCATTCACCATTCAGTTAATCCCATCAAGGATTAATTCACTGATTAAGTTAAGGTTATAACCCAATCATTTCTCTTCCAAACTTTCTTGCATTGTCTCACACATGAACATTTGGGGCACACTTCATGTCCAAATCCTAGCACATTTATTCCATGCAAATATTTTATAGATCATGTTGCATGTCTTTTTTATTTTCTCAATTTTTCATTTTGGCAAAATACTTTCCCTATGTTATTCTAAACCCAATATCAAAGTACTTAGTGCCACAATAGAAAGAGAATTTCCCATTTTTAATATTCTATATAAGTATTTTCAATGTTTCATTACTTTAAAATATTCTATAATTATGTTATTTAAAGGATTATCTATATTTATAATATTTTCATATAACTGAAATGCCCAAAAAGTAAATCTCAAAGTCAAAATTCATAATTTTTATGACTTTTGTTAAATATTGTTTTTAGACACATTATTATTGATGTGTCTTGTGGGATTTTAATCAGTGATATGTGACATTAGAAATAAAGAAAGTGATCCAGGTACAGTGGTGCATGCCTGTAATCCGAGCGACTCCAGAGGCTGAGGCAGGAGGATCTCAAGTTCAAGTTTTGCCTCAGTAACTTAGTGAGGCCCTAGCAACTTAGTGAGACCCTGTTTCAAATTTTAAAAAAATCAAAAAAGGGCTGAGGATGTGGCTCAGTGTTTGAGTGCCCCTGGTTTCAATCCTTGATACCAAAAAGTAAAAAATAGTAAATTATCATTGTAGCCCACTGAGAATTTTCAGTCTACTGAAAGTGGACCAAGACATGGTTGAACTTCATTTAATACCTTGTGAAGGAATTAGAGAAAGGAAGATATATTTATATTTCAAATATGTAGTACTTTTAAATGATCAATGATCAAAAGTGCAACTGAGAAGAATTTAGAATATTTCTTATGCTTCTACATAGGATCAGTCTGTACAATACTAGTAACAATACCCAAACACAATATCAATGGAGAGAAAATACAGGGGAAAGATGAAGATTATCGTCGCCCGCCGGCAGGAGACAATAATCACGCCGTAGTTCTCAGAAAGCAATTTTTATTCTTGTTGAGCGCTCTTATTGCCTTTCTGGTTCTCTTTTGTTCTCCCCTCTCTTCCCCCCAGCCTCCCTCTATATACTTTTTCATACAGCAGGAAGTATTACCGAGCAGAGTTACAACCAATTAGCAGGAATAGCATTATCAAGCACGAGGGGAATGCATGAGCAGAATACAGGCGTGTATCAGAGCAGGCATTGTCCACAAGCCAAGCATGCACAGTGACGTTACCACCAGCCAATGCTGGGCACTTCCTTAAGTTGTCCACCTGTTTACTGCAAGTTTCTGGCATACAGCCAGGTTGCCATCTTGAAAGGGCAGGGCAGCTCCCGGGCCCAGGGAGCCTACCTCCAACAGAAGATACAAACAAATATAGAACTGAAGTTCAGAGAGTCACACATAAATACAGATAATTCCCAACATAGAGAAAACATCAAATAAATTTTGTTTTGTTAAATACATCGATTACTGTTTCTGACCAAAGTGTAAACATGGAAATGCTGGTTTAAATATACAATATTCTAGTAATAAACCTTTAGGTTTAGAAGAGTAGAAACAAATTCTACTAGATGACTAGAAGTCAAGTGGTTATATCCATAACTTGAATTAATGTTATCTCCAGGGAATAATAATTGTAATATGTGAACTCATAAAAAGAAAGGAAAAACTTTGCACAAAAAGGAAATCAAAAAACACAAGATATGCAACAACAAAAACCAGACACAAGAAACTTGCATAAAATGTTGCTACATTTTGAAAGAAGTAGATAGATTTAAAATTTCACTGAAATTTAAATATATTTCCATATATAATGTGGTAGACTGAGTAACAGCCTCCCCAAAATGTCCATATCCTTAAGTACCTAAACTTGTGAGCACATAACCTCAAATGCTATGATGAATTTTGCAGATGTGGTTAAGGATTCTAAGTGACTTGTATCTTAGTTTACTCAGGCAACATACCATAGATTAGGTGGCTTAAAGCACAGAAATTTATTTTCTCATTATCTGAGACTGGAAAGATGAGATCAAGGTGCCAGTATGCCTGGATTCTGGTGAGGTTTCTCTTTCTGATTTGCAGATAGCTACCTTCTCTTTTTGTCCTTATGTGGCCTTTCCTCAATGTGTGCATATGAAAATTAGAATCTTTTCTTTTTCTTCTAACCTGACAATCCTATCAGATTAGGGCACAAACCTTGCTATGGTTTGGATCTTAAATGTCCCTGAATGGCCCATGTGTTAAAAGTTTGGTCCCCAGGGTGACACCACTGAGAGGTAGTGGAACCTTTAAATGGCAGGGCCTGGTGGGATATCTGTAGGTCATTCTACAGATATCTGTATATCCTGGAAGGGAATTGTGAACCCCCTGATGCCTCCTCATCCTGATTTTCCTCTCTCCATATCATACTTCTGTGATAATAAGCTTCTTCATCATAGGCCTAGAGCAATAGAACCAAGTGATCATGAACTAGAACCTCCAAAACTGTAAACCACAAGAAACTTCTTCATTGTATAAGTTGATTGTGTCAGGTATTTGTTATGGTGCCTGAAAGCTGACTTATACAACTCTATGACATCATTCACCTTGATTAACTCCTAAACACTTCATTTTCAAGTATAATCACATTGGTTATTGTGGCTTTGACTTAAGAACTTTTGGGGGTCACAGTTCTATCCACTGCAGAGTATTCTAGCTTATTCAGATGTATTTACAAGAGTCCTTACAAGAAGGATGCAATTGGATCAATGCCAGTTAATGTGGATGTGATAACAGAACCAGAGGATGGAGTGATGAGCTTTGAAGGTGGAAGCAGGAGCTGTGAGTCAGAGTACAGGCAATCTCTGGAAACTGGAAGAGGTAGGAAATTATATTCTTCCCTAAAGCCTCCAGAACAAATGTAGTCTTGCCTTTATAAAAGAAAATTTAAACTTTTTCTTAGTAATAGTATTTCAAGTCAGTAAACTTAAATGAAATTTGTCCAGAGTGTTTCACATTCTTGGGAATAAGGAAATAAGCTTTGTTTTTTGAAAAAGAAAAAAAAAAGTAAATTGACTTAAACCCCCAGAATTTGGCACTGAAGAACAAAGTGGTAGAATAATAAGAAGGATTGAGAGAAATGTAGAAATACATGAGATGATTCTGTAGCTAATTCAATATAATTCATCCTTAATGTCTCTATCTTCTTTTCTAGGGAAAAAAAGTCCGAGTATAAAAGAGGCAAAATGCACAGAGATAATGGTGTAATTGAAAACATTTAAGATACTCACAGAATACCCAGCAGGAGAACAGAAACAATTTCTCCTCTAGGCACACTAGATAAAATATACAAAAACAACAACTCAGAGGAAAATTACAGGGGAGATTAATCTCTGAAAATCTGTTTTTTTGTTCAGTAATAATGACATCAAAATTCTCATCAGCCATAAAGAATGCCAAAACACAATGAAATAATAACAACATAATTAGAGAAAATGATAGATAGCTACCTATACTGCCATAGCTAAAATACCATTTAAAAGTCAGAGCAAAATTTAAATATTGCTGACAAAGACCAAAACAATGTAGTGTTCACAAATCAGCTCCAATAGAATTACTGAAAGGTGATTTTTATCAAAGGAAATGATCCAAGAAAGGAAGAATGTGGTTCAAGAAGCAGAATGGAAGAAAAAGAAAGTTAAAAACATGAATTAATCTCATTACATAATATCTAAAAACTATAAATAATAAGTCACTGCTTATGAAGCATAAAATGGAAATCAGTACTACTCACAGATATTATGTAAGATGACAATTGGCTTAAAGCTTACATTCACAGGCTCTGCATTGTGGGACATGAGGCAGTGACTTTCTAAAGACATCATAAAGTCCTGGGCTGGCATTGTAGCTCAGTGGTAGAGCATTTGCCTAGCATGTGTGAAGCACTGAGTTCGACTCTCAGCACTGCATGTAAATAAATTAATAAAATAAAAGTCCATCAACAACTCAAAAAAAAAAGACATCATAAAGTCCTAAAGGAGTCAAATTTTAAGGATGAAACACTAGAAATATGAAGTGTACCTTCAAAAGCATTTGGGAGAGAGTAGGAAGAAGTAAACAAAATATTTGATTATCATACTGGAACATAGAAAAATGGGAAAATGTATAAAAAATAGAAAAGAAGATGTTGCAAAGAAATTCAAATAAGTACATTTTTCCAATAAATATACATACATTAAGTTATTTATTTAAGTTATTTAATGCTAGAAATTATTAAAAAAATAGCTTCAAGTTACTTTTAATAATGCACCTAGAGAGACATAGAAAAGCTGAAAGCAAATTTTCCAGGAAAATTTAATGTACAGTAGGGTTAGAAGAACAATGCTAAGAAATACGAATTCAAGAGGTAAATCAATACGTGGGATAGAATAATTGTTAGTTAATGCTAAGGAGAATGATCACTAGCAGATATAACAATTCTGATATCAAATGCATATAGAAGTACAGCTATAAATTTTATGAAGCAAAACTGGTTTAATTATGCAGCAAACTAAACAATTTGGTAATTCTAGTAAAAATTTTTTAAATAATCTGGAGAATGGTGATGAAGAAGGAATTTAAAATTTTCATAACATTTTGAAGAATTTGATTTATTTAAATACATCATACCTAACCAGTATAGAATACTTACAAGTTACTAAGTAATTGTTTTTTGGATGCTAGTAGAATACATGACCCCCAAGCTGACAAAAAAATTAATCAGTGCATGGCAATGTAGACATTTTGTGTACATTTTATTTGCCTTTCTAGACTCACAGGAGTAGAGAAATATGTGTAGATGTATGCCTGCATGTGCAGCACTGGATCACAGGAGAGAAGCATCAAGCTTGGAGAAAATTATCAATGGGTTCTAATTAAGAATATATATTTAAATAAATTCTAGCTAAAAGAATAAAAATGTAATTCATGAAATATAAAAATATGTCTTTCAAACCCTGTTATCCTAGGAATAATAAACATGTCTACTTTACTATTAGATATTTCAGTCAGATAACTCTTACATTAACATATGGTAAAAGAAAAATTGTACTATAGTTTCAACTTACATGATCAATACTTGGGAAATTTAACATCCGCCAATGAAAACAAAGTTTAGAAATCTAGTTTGAGGACTGCATTTACCTCACTCACACACAAAAAAGTCTACTAAAATCTTTAGGATATAGGCCTATATATGTACTATGACTTGACTTAAAATGCATTTAAATAAATAAATAAATTTTAAAAAAAGAAATCTACTCAAATCCAACATCATTATCAAATCTCATGAAAATAAATTAGAAACATGCCTTTTAAATAAGAACTTCAAGGGCTGGGGATATAGCTCAGCTGGTAGAGTGCTTGTCTCACATTGTAAGACCCTTGGTTCAATCCCCAGCACTACAAAAAATAAACAAACAAAAAAACTTCAAAAAGGATGTTTTAAGCTATCGTGTGCCATGTAATGCTATTTTGGTCAATAACAGATTACGTGTACAATGGTGGCCCCTTCAATTTATATGCCTAGTGATGTTGTAGCCATCGTAATTTGAATAAACTATGATGTTCCTATAATGAAAAATTACCTAATGAAACCTAACTTAGAATGTATCCTCATCTGTAAATAACACAAGACTATAAAGCTATGTCATACTACATACCTAAATATATACAGAATCATGCACTGCAAAATGACATTTTGATAAATGATGGATTACATATCTGATGGAATGTTCCATAAGATTATATCCCTAGTGATATATGAGCCATTTTAGTTTGTAAAAGTCTAATCTATGATATTTCCATATAACAAAATCATCTAATGATGCAAGACATATAACAATATATCACTAGCATTCTTGTAAAATGCAATACTTTTCATAAAATATTTTCCATTTAAAATATCAGTGATAATCATAACATATCATACAACAGATCTCCCAGAGATGTAGAAGTCCTTTAAAGAAATTTATAAATCTGAATTGAGGGCTTTAAGAAAATTCCTCAATAAAGAAAATACAATGTATACTATATCTCTGATTTTATTTCACCCTATTAAAGCCTGGCACATTAGCTTATTAATTATTTCATGGATGCTGACATAAGATGCATGACATCTGGGTCAGAGAAAACGATACTTTATTACTCACAGCTAAGGAAACAGCATGAGTATTGGCATATTTCCCTCAGTTCCCCCATCCCTACTTTTCTCTTCCCCTTGTACAAGAACACAAAGTGATGCTCAGATAGATGCCTGTACATGATGTGGGCTGGATAATGGGAAAGGAGTGCTGAATTTGCAGAATCCACTGCTTTCATGGCAAGTGGCAACCAAGCTTCTTCTTTTGTTTTGGTTTTCAGACTGATAGGCTGCATTACCTCAAAATTACCACCTACAGAAGCAACACTTAAAGATGGTGTGTTCAGGTCCCATAATGAGCAACCAGGGCCTTGTCTTCTTGTCACACCCAATAAAATGAGTAGGAGTACAAGAGGCTTAAGAAGAACTATATGTGCTAACATATATCATTTTCACAAATGATATATTAAAAATAGTAATGCATAAATGTGTTAACTTTCTCCAAATTAAATTATGATTTCATTGCAATTCCAGACCAACTCCAAACAAGTTCATTTGTGGATATGGAAAAAATGTACCTGGCTGAAGAAGTGTACATTGATAAAATTATTGGGAGATTCTATTTGATAGTATCAAATAAAATTGATGATAATTACATTTTATGATCCAGAAGTTCTTTCAGTAGTATATATACCCTGTGAAACTCTCACGTGCACATGGGCATTCTCATAATGTGATGTTCCTTCCAATATTAAAGAAAATTTAGAAAAAAACCTTTATATGTTTATCAATATAGGAATGGAAAAATAAGTTATTAAATAGTAATTAAAATAAATAAGCTAGAACTAGTAGGTTACCTGGGATAATACCCAATAAAACAACCTATAATAAAGCAAGTTATAAAAATACCATAAATTAAAATGTAGAACAATGTTTTTTAATATTTATGATTACAAAATACTAAAAGTTTGACAACATGAACATAAAGAATATACCACAGATTAAGGATAGTTATTAAATTTGGATAAAGCAGGAAAAAGAAATAGAATACATAGAATGAAATGGAAAGTTTTAACCTTTTCTTTTTCAGTGTTATATTATTTAAAATGTAGACTTGAAACAACCTTAGCAAAATGTTAATATTTGTTAAAACTGGATGGTAGAAACATGAATATTTGTTACAATTTGTTACAATGCATAAACCTTTTAATATTAAAATTTTAGAAATATGAAATAGAGACATTTTACCTGCTTATCTGAGAGAATAAATGAATGCATACAAAAGCATTACAAATTTTCTTCAGGAGCTGTACTTTCTAGATATTAGTGTGATTACTTTTGAGTGTGAGCTCTGTTCTCATGTATATTTACAATTTCTTCATAATCACTGTTCATGAAAGAATATAAGTAGTTGAAAAATGACATTTTCCTAGAAGTCAAAGAATGAGAAAAGCAATAATGTGGGTAGACACAAGAACTAATAAAAATATATTTGAACAACTAAAAAAATATTTTAAAAAAATATATATATATTTGAATGGAAAAAAAAACAATACAACATCTGCTTTGAAAGATATTTGAAATAGGGATTAAGTAATTGGACTCAAAATAATAGCAGTCATAATGTTGAAATCTCTTCATAAAGGAGAAAAATAATTTAGGGATTATGAGAGCAGAGTGGGTCCAGGTAAACTAGGGGAACAATTTCCAGGTATTTGTTTTTGCCCTCCAGGCCTCTTGGAAAGGATTTTAAATAATAAGAGAGTATAAGAACATAGTCAAGAATTTAATTTTAAACATAATTTTCACTAAATGACATCTACCCTAGAAAAGAATGATAATTGATATATATTAGGAAAATAAGCAAAATATAGGTAAATGGAAAGGATTCAGTTAATCAGACTATCCCATTCCTCATTTGTTTCAATTAATGATGGTTTTATTTTCATATATATGAATGTGTGTGTGTGTTTGTGTGTCCATGTGTGTTTTTCTAATGTTTTTGACAAGGACTCCTGTTAAAGGTCTAACACTGCACTATTAACTATAGTATCCACTAGCCACAAATGGGTAATGAACATTTATAATGGGGCTACTCCAAATGGAGATGTTATAAGTATTAAGTGTATTCCAAATTTAGAAAATTCAGCTTGAAAACTAAAAACACAAAATCTCTCATCATTGTTTTATGTTGATTGCTGTTATGGTTTGAATGTGAAGGGTCCCCCAAAAGCTAGCTGTGTGAGACAATGCAAGAGGTTCAGAAAGGAAATGATTGGGTTGTGAAAGCCTTAACCCAATCAGTGGATTAATCTTCTGATGGGATTAATTGAGTGGTAACTGAAAGTAGGTGGGGTGTGGCTTGAGAAGGTGGAGCATTGGGGGCATGGCTTTAAGGTGTATATGTGTATATGGTGCGTGGAGTCTCTCCCTGCTTACTGATCACCATGTGAGCTGCTTCCTTCAGCCACACTCTTTTGCCATGATGTTCTGTCTCACCTTGAGCCCAGCGGAATAGAGCTGTCATCTATGGACTAAGACCTCTGAAACTGTGAGCCCACTAATAAATTATTCCTCCCCTAAAATTGTTCTGGTCAGATCTTTTAGTTGCAGCAGTGAAAAAGCTGACTAAAACAATTGCATATTAAATAATATTTTAAATATACTGGATTAAATAAAATATACTTTAGAAATTCATTTTAATTTTTCTTTCTACCTTTTAACAAGGATACTAGGAAATTTTAAATTATATATGTAACCACATTTTATGGCTGACATTGCATTTCTATTTTTTGATACCAGGTATTGAACCCAGGGGCGCTTAACCACTGAGCCACATCCCTAGCCCTTTTTATATTTTATTTTGAGACAGGATCTCCCTAAATTGCTTAGGGCTTTGCTAAGTTGCTGAGGCTGGCTTTAAACTTGTGAACCTTCTGACTCAGTTTACTGACCTGCTAGGATTATAGATGTACATCCCTATGCCTGGTGACATTGCATTTCTTTTGGTGTGAAACATAACTAATAATGGTAGTTAATAACAGTCCATGACAATACTTATCATGAAGATGACAGAGTAGCCTTCTTCCAAGTTCTTCTCAAAGCTGTCAGCACAGAGGATTAGGCTGAACTCGCACTCTTTGCCTAGTTATTTTTCCTGAACTTTTTAGTTTATTCTCTCTCTGCAAAAGAGAATGAACATACTAGCAGAAAGAGTCTGGAATTTATGCTTTATTTTTTTGTGGGGGGTTACCAGGGATTGAACTCAGGAGCACTTGACCAATGAGCCACATACCCAGCCCTATTTTGTATTTTATTAGAGACAGGGTCTCACTGAGTTGCTTAGTGCCTTGCTTTTGCTGAGGATGGCTTTGAACTCTTGATCCGCCTGCCTCGGCCTCCAAGCTGCTAGGATTATAGGCATGTGCCACACTATTCCCAGCTATGAATTTGTACTTCTTGAGCAGTGTTACCAAGAAGAAAATCTGTGGAGTGAAGGATTAATATCAGCAAAATGTTTTCCTTAAAACAAATAACCATCATATGATCATATATGATGGTTATTTGTTTTAAGGAAACAAATGTATATATACATATATGTATATTATATACATATTATATACATATCATATTATACACATATTATTATATACATATATGTATATTATATACATAACCTACTGCTCTCATAATGTTGTTTTTACATAGGTTCTACAAACTTCACAACTTTTGAGATCAGTAGTTATTTCATTCCCATTTTGAAGATAGAGAATTAGAGTCCCTGAGAGTTTAAGAAAGTTGCTCAACATCGCCCAGCTAGGAAGGGAAAGAGAAAGATATTTTCACTATGTTCTGCTGCTCTCTCTATTGCATTTTTATTGTAATTAAACACAATCTGTCTGAAATTCTGCAGTTAATCATGTCCAAGTTTTGTGAATGAAATGTATCAGGATGGTGATTGAATTCTTAAAAATTGAATGAAGAAAACAGACTTTTTTCCTAGGGTTTTGAACTATAACTGTAAAGAGAAGTTCAAAAAAGTTTTGAACATGTTTTGTTGTATTTATAGAATTACTGCAAAATTCATCAGAACAATTACCATGAGAAAAGAGTTTTACTGTTAAGATATAATAACTTCATCTTTTAAAAAAGAAAGAAAAATCTTACAATGTCTATAATTAACAGCAGATGCTCTTCAGCTTGAGATAGGACTATGCACTGACAATTCCATAATAAATTGAAAATATGTTAAGTCAAAAATGCATTTAATGCACCTAACCTACCAAGCACTATAATTAGTAATACAGTACATCAATTGCTTTCCCCTTGATCACTTGGTTCACTGGGAGCTACCTCTCTGCAGCTGTCCAGCATCACCCAGAAAATATCATATTGCATATCACTAACCTGGGAAAAATCAAAACTCAAAATTTAAAGTGTGGCTTGTATTGAAAACTTATTACTTTCCTACCATCACACAGTCGAAAAGCCATCAGTTGAATCACTATGAGCCAAGAACCATCTGTATAGTCATCATTCATTTACATATATTTACTACATATTTATGCACATGGACATTGTCATTAAAGCTATTTTTACATAATATTGAATATATATAGGACAAAATCAAATAATTTTACAAAAAAGGATTTTATGTAACGAGAACGGTATAGATAAGCTGAAATGAAAGGTTCCCCATGTTTCTTGCTGGAATTATTTATAGCCTACGCTTTGAAAATTACTTTATAGTCATTAAAATGTAATCCAGAATCCTTCTTTTTCCAAAATTGTAACTAAGGAAAATACATTCTGAATATCTAACATTGTTTTATGTTAGTTTTGATTGTTTATTGTTTGTTAGGCTATTGTGCTTTCTATGTTGCAAAACTATAGTTACAGTGGCATTGCTTCATTTTATACATCTCTATAAGTTAAATAAAAGCACTTTGTAATATTTGTGCAGCCTGTTTTGGTACTTACTTTGTAGATTTTTCTCAATCACATCTTTTAATCTATTTCAAAGCAATTTTTGCTTGATTAAGTACTATAGAACCATCCATATCAATATCACTGCACAATTAGGTCATGCAAGTATGATATTTTTTGAGAGTATAAGAGCTTAGATTTTCAACACCTTTGTTGCACCAGGGAACTCATTTGGCAGTTGTTTCTTCTCATTTCATACCATTATTCATGTATAATTTAATGATAGAAGATTCTTAATGCATTTGTTGATAAATAGGGGACCAGGTTTGTTCTCTATAGGATTACTGTGTTCTATCTTTTCTTCATTAAGTTGTCAAGGCTGCTATCGTCCATCACAAGTACATCCTGTACATTACTGTACAAAACTGATAGGTGATGGGAAAGTGCACTGGAGAGCTTTTCAATTTTTGAACTTCCTGAATTTAGGTTTTAGTTAATCATTCTACAATTGCTGAGCATGTAGGGATGTAGGGATATCATTGATCTCACCTTCTAAATGCCTCACTTACTGTCTGACATTAAAGAAGAAATTCAGGTACCTTAATTCCCTCAAGCCAACTGTACAGTATTCAGTGAATTATTATAGAGCTATTTTGATGCTTGACTTTTCTTTATTTAAGTCACTGGTGATAAGCTTCAGAGATAGGGCTACAGCCTTGTATTCCTGACCAATTATATTATCAATATGTATCACCAGCCAGAACAATGATATCAGAATTACAGCACCAATTGCAAGCTCCTACTCAAACAGCACCATTTTATGAGGGCATAAATTGTAGTTTGAAGGGATTAAAAATTTTGTGACACCATAAAGTTTAATGACATTTCTAGATAAAGAAGAAATATGACCTGACCCTCAACACACAGATCTGGGAGTACATATGTTTTTTCCACTTATTGTCAATGTAACATTAAGCAAGTTATATAACTTATGCATGTCTTAATTTCATTCTTTCTATATTGATAATAACAATTATTTATTGTTTTTATCCAAGAAATTTGTAAATATACAGGAATTGTTAAATTTCTTTCTTTTATATTTATTGCTTCAGAGAAATTCAACTTTAGATTTTAAAACATCATTTCTTAAATATCCCTGCTGATAATATTGCCTTTATAACAGTAGATAAGCAAAGTTGTTTAAAAAATACCTGTTTTTAATCAAAGAGCTATGATGTTCTAAAATGTTCCATTGCCTTTAGTGGGGAGCAGAGCAAGGAACAGAAGGTCACCAAAAAAAGTCGAGTTTAATCTCTCACAATATTAGAAATAAACTGGAACTAGAAAAATCTTAGCAGGTATGTTTACTTGAAGTGGAGTATTTTTATAAGTTTTTTTTTAATTTCTATTGTACTTTCATGATCAAGAGTCAAAATGATAGCTGATAGCTTGTCACCTACACAACTCTTTTTGTCTCTTCTGTGTAGTCTAGGAAGCACAGGATCCTGGGATCCTATTATCTTAGTTATTCTTTCTTCTACTAAGAAAATATTTAGTACTGTATATGATATTTATGAGATTCTTTAAAATGTCAAAATTCACTTAATTATTGATTTTGAGTTGCTTTTAAATTTTAGGAAATTAAATGTAATTGTTGAAATCACTAATTTGAAAAAGATCTGTAAATTTATGGTTATTTCAAAATAAAAATAGATTCTTAACCATCTTCATTTCTATTGTCTCATCTTAGAAGAGAAAATACAAGAAATGAAGTCTAATGTTTTATAAAATTAAACAGAAAATGGTTAAACCTCACTGTAGACATTGTTAAGACAAATATATTTGGTTCGTAGCATAGTAGCATAAGAAGTATATGATGTAAGCTAACGATGCCAGTAAAATTCTTCCAAATAAGAAACAGAAGAGCTGGGGAGGAGCTGGGGATATAACTCAATTGATAGAGTGCTTGCCTGGCATGCACAAGGCCATGTGTTCAATCTCCAGCACTACAAAAATAAATAAGTAAATAAAAGAAACAGAGGGGATGATACTACAGTTTTGAAAATAGAATAAAAGTTTTTTCTTTAAATAGTATTTTTTCTAAAAGAGTTGTAAGTATTGATAAGACAAGAATATACACTTTTTTGTTTTAGAAAATAAGTATTTATTTGGAAACTAAGTGAGCTCATATAGCAACAATATAGCTCCATTTTGAAGTTCCTCATAATTTCTTCATAGGCAAATAGAAAGTCCAAACAGGGGTTGAATTTTGTGATTCCTACACTTCCAGTATGCTCTCAAGTTCACTCATTTCTTTCATCTATTCCAAGTATGATAGATTATTACCCTGAATCCTATACAGCTGAAATATCTACAAATTTAAGGATTACAAATTTTATAAAGAATTGAAATCTTTGTATTAAATCATCAGCAATTGGCAAATGGCTTGCTGTAGGTTTTGTTTGTTTTTTTGTTTCTTAGGTAATTTCATCATAATTCTATAAAGGAACTTTTTTTTTTTTTTTTTTTTTTTGGTACTGGGGATTGAACTCAGGGACACTCAAACACTGAGCCACATCCCCAGCCCTATTTTGTGTTTTATGTAGAGACAGGATCTCGCTGAGTTGCTTAGCGCCTCTCTGTTGCTGAGGCTGGCTTTGAACTCGCAATTCTCCTGTCTCAGCCTCCCTAACTGCTGGGATTACAGGCTTGAGCCACCGCGCCCGGCTTATAAAGGAACATTTTTAAGATATGGCAAATACTAAATTCTAGAATGTAAAGTTTTACCAATTTGTGAATGAGAGTTTCATTGGTTTTTTGGATTAAACACAAAAGATTTAATCTAGATAGCTTATATAAATCTGAAAGTTGTTTGCTGAAAGAATTAAAAACAAAAGATTATATTGGGGGCTGGGGTTGTGGCTCAGTGGCAGAGCACTTGCCTAGCATGTGTGAGGCACTGGGTTCAATTCTCAGCATCACATATAAATAAATAAAATAAAAGTTCATTGACAACTAAAAAAATGTTTTAGAAAGATTATATTGGAAAGAGAAAACAATGGACTTAATGTGAAACTCAACTAAAAGGAAATTTTCTCCAGGTTTGAATGCTTCTATTTATTTAAACCTAACCAAAGAAAATTCTGAACTTGAACTAAAATAAAGTCAATTTTAAAGATAGGAACTTGATGGGATGTTCCTCGAAGCATTGTTTAGAATTGCAAATTGTCCAACAATGAGACAATTGGGTGAGTTAACTGTGTTGCATTCAGATGATGGAGTGATTATTAGCTATGCTTACAGCAGTGCATAATTAATGAAGTTGGTGCATGTTTAGGAAATGTTATTGAGCAAAATGTAAAATAAAATCTATGACATGTCTATAAAAAAATAAATAAATAAATAAATAAATAAATAAATAAATAAATGACATACTCCAAAAAAAAAAGATAGGAACTTGAATGAATTCACAATTTTATTTATTTTTTGTTATTTATTTATTTATTTTTGGTACTGGGGATTGATCTAAGGGGCACTTGGCCACTGAGCCATATACCAGCCCTATTTTGTATTTTATTTAGAGATAGGGTCTCACTGACAGGGTCTCGCTTTTGCTGAGGCTGGCTTTGAACTCACCATCCTCCTGTCTAAGCCTCTAAGCCACTGGGATTACAGGCGTGCACCACAGTGCCCTGCTGAATTTACAAAATTTGAAAATCTGTTTTTGAATGATTAGGAAAAGGAGAGTTGTATATATGAAATTAGAACACCATACAGGACTGGCAGTAATGTTTTGAAGTGAGGAGTTGAATAATGGAGTTCTATAATCCTATACCGAGACAATATGCTTCTGGTTCTAAAATATCTTCAGAACACTCTTTTATACTGAGAAGACAAATTCCACCTACTGCCTCCACATCTTTAAAAACTATGTTCCAAAATTGCTCTTCTTCCATTCATATTTTCTAAAGAAATAGTCATCAATGAAACAAAAACCTACATATCTATTAAGTGCTATCTCAAATGTCACACATGCCATAATTAAATAATTTTCACCACTTGATTCAAAACAGTTTATTCTACAATGCCACTGCTAGTCTTAAATTACACAAAGTTAAAACATTTTATAGTTAAAATGAAATTATACTTTACTGCTTATATATCTATTCCTTTTTCTGTATTCTTGAAAGTAAAGATATTTCCTGGTTAATTTTTAAGTTTCTCATACATTTCTTTGCAATTATATATTTCCAAAAAAGTTTTTTTGGTTAGATTCAAGCTAAATTTTTTACATCTATTTAAATGTTTTAATCTGATGTTATTATGCTTGGGAAACGATACAAAAAGCTAGCATAAGATCACTTGGGACATGAGGCAGAAAAATACACAGAAATAGATATCATGAGGAGAGAAAATAATTCCACAATCACTAATTCATTAAAGATAAATTAACTGGCCTGCTGCTAAACTCATCTCTATTGCATATATGGAAAGGGATGATATTGCCTGCTGTAAAATAATTTATGATATTCATGTGTTTCCTAGTCCTGAAAATGAGATGAATAATTGAACTGTGCTATCCTCATGTCTTGCAACACTTGAAAACCTACTGAAGCTATGACTTCTGCTCTACAAGATTTTATATCTTTCTTGCACAGAATTTTGAAGCAATTTTTATTTATGTAACAGAGGCATATAATAAGATATATCCCATGCTTATATGATTATATCAAAGTCTTATTCTAATTAGGACCCTCATATATATGTTATTACATAGACTGCCAAATAACTAAATGAATATATACTACAATCTCTTTCTCTTTTTAAATTCTATCATCAAATTGCATAACTTTAAATATCTTTACCTACTTCTAATTCCATGTGTTATTAAATATTGGTTATTCCGTGTATACCAAGGACATTTATTTATTTATTTATTTGTTTGTTTATTTGTTTATTATTTTGTAGTGCTGGGGATAGAACTCAGAACCTCACACATGCTAGGCAAGTGTTCTACCACTGAGTCGCACCCACAGTCTCTTTTTGAGGATTTAATAGAGATGAAATTATGGCAATTAAAAAGAATCTTAATGGCTATTGAGACATGATTCTAAACCTATCATTGTGTTAACAGGGCTATTTTTCAGGGGAGTACTCTGGATTGAATTCGGGGGCACTAAACTACTGAGCCACATCCCCAGTCTTATTTTGTATTTTATTTTATTTATTTTTTTTAGTCTCACTGAGTTGCTTAGTGCCTCGCTTTTGCAGAGGCTGGCTTTGAACTTGCGATCCTCCTGTCTTGCCGTCGAGTTGCTGGGATTACAGGTGTGTACCACCATGCCCAGCTAACAGGTATTTTTGATATCGAAATTATTTGACTATATCATGAACATATTCTGACCAAATACAAATAAACTCCTTTATATAATACCTATAAGAGCAATCTCTTAAAATTAATTTAAAAGAAAAAAGTAATAGTTTTTGCTAGAATAGCTTTATTACATAAATACTCTGAATATATATTATTTCACTAACAACAGTGAAATATTCTTTTTAAAGTATATTACTAAATATTTTGTTACTCTATATTTTAATTTCTTCATAATGAAAAAACTTTTTGGATTTGTGTTTTAAAATCATTTTATATATATTTTGTTTCCAGTGCTGGTTATTGAACCAGGGGTATTCTACCCCTGCATTATACCCCCAGCCCTATTTATTTATTTTTTTAAATTTTGAGACAGAGTCTTATGAAATTGCCCAGGCTGACCACTGAACTTGTGATCCTTTTGCTTTCACCTTCCAAGAAGCTGGGATTATAAGAGTATGCCACTGCATCCAGATTATTTTCTTAATATTTTAAATTTCTTGTATTAAAGTTTTATTTGTCCTTCATTTTTCATATACTTATTTACTTCTTCTGTACTTGGAACTTGTTCTTAAAATATCATGACTTCCCATGTGTGGAAATTATGAACTTTTCTCCTATGATAATGTAGTCTTTTTCACTCTCTTGACTTCTTTCCTTGCTTTTTTGACTTACATTGAATAATTATTTCTTCTTTATTAAAGCTGTTGACTCACACTTTACACTTTACCTTTCTTTTTATTGGTTCTTTTTAGTTATACATGAGAAATAGAGTCCATTTTTATATAATTATACAAGCATGAAATGTCTCTTATTCTTATTAGGCCCCCATTCTTGTGGGTAGACACGATGGTGGGATTCACTGTGGTGTATTCATATATGTACATAGGAAACATATCAGGTTCTTTCTACTGTCTTTATTGGTTCAAGATTCTCTTACAGTGAAATAAATTAAATTTAATATATAATATAATATGTATACTATAAATTGTATATTTTTAAGGTTCATAGAAATGCGAATGTAAGTACAAAATCAGAAAATAAAACTAATATTTACAAATGTTTATGTGGTCTTCATTTTTCCATAAGTCCTACAGATAACTAAAGAAGATTTCATCTCATGAAACTTCTGAGTTGCACCCCACTGATCTGTAAGTTTTTGCAGTATATCTATATGTATAGTGTATATTTTCTTTTTTCATCTTCTAATTATTTTGTAAGAATCAAAATTAACTTGGATAAAATTATATAATCCTTGACCAGTAGACAAGAAAAAAGGGATCAGGATGAGGAAGGAGGGGAAGGAGAATGGAAATTCTGGGGAGTGGTTTTGGCCAAATTATATTGTAATATTGTGTGCATGTACCAATATACAACAACAAATTTCACCATTATGTATATCTATAATGTACCAATAATAAATACAAAAAAAAAGTTGTGTAATCTTTGAGGGTATGGTTAAGATACTGGTTTTAGTATCTTCAATATTTGAAATGCCTCTTATCTTTTGGTTATATAATGTAGCTATCCAGCACATTGATTAAAGTATCATATAGTTTGTAAATTGTGGTGTCATTAATTTGACCTTTATGGATCATCATTGGAGCATCATGAGCAGAAATAATTTTCAGTCTCAAAATATTAGTTATTTTGATTCAACCTATATGTCAATAATGTTTAGGAACAAACCCCTGAGTTCAAACCCCAGTACCAAAAAAAATTTAAAAAAGTATGTGTATTTAGTTTTAGGTTCTTCTTAGCTAGCTCTAAGTAGCTCAACAGCAGATTTTGAGTCATCTAAAAATTAAAACATTAAATGGGCTATCTGCATCCATGCAAAAAAAGGGCTTTTCCCTGTGGTTCTCTAATCAAAGCTACTTTCTGTCTGTTCAAGTAGTCACTCCAGAGGTTGTAATTCACAGTATGTACACAGATTTCCTTGACATCGGCTTCTTCCTTGGTGTCATATTTCTGCTAGAACAAAATAACAAGTCACAAAATTTTACTTAAGTAAATGAGGAGCTTTAAACTTACTGAATCTTGCCTGCATAAAAAGGGAATAATGTATTTAATTAAAATAGAGAAGAATCTTTGTTATTCTCTGCAAACCGAAACTCACTTTAGTATCTTTAGATTCCTATCACTTGGATTGCTCCAAGTCATACAATTTTAAAATAACATCTATTCTCAATGGCTTCACTATGTTTCAGACATTGTATTATTATCACATTTACGCATCCTTTATGGGAGAAATTTCCTTTCTAGGTAAGTTTTATGATTCCATTTTAGAGAAGACAAGTTAAAATAACCTGGCTTTGGTAACACAACTAACAAGTTCTATAATGAAAATCGAAACATAGAATTGTCCTTTAAACACACAGTCTTCACTAAAACATTTTGATTCTACAAATCTTCTCAAACATAAAGCAAAATAAAAAGTGTTGTTCAATTTGTGGCATTTTGTCATTACATCTGTCATATGTGATGCAGAATGACAGTGACCTCCATTTTGGTATGTTAATTTGGGAATATAAAGGCAGTTAGCCAAAATATTCATTCAGAACACATTTTTGTGGAATATGTTTTGACTTAGGTTTCCTGATCAATAGTTGACATCAATTTTAATAATATAGATAGATCTAAACCTTTAGAGATATGCACAAATTTTCTTTGATCATTTTTAGTTGTTGTTACTGTCATTTTAATTTGTGGCACATTGTTTATAATCTGCCACTTTGATTATGTCATTAAAAAGCTGTAAAACATATCATATTCAGTCACAGAGAACATAGATAAATTGAGCAATTGTCTGGCCATCAAATTTTATTAATGCTGATAACCAACTCAAAACTTCCTTTGAAATAATCTTCCCTTTGCTCAGCAGATACGTTTGCTGTTTTTTTCACCATGTGCCTATGAGCACCATCTAAATACTCTTCCTTCATTCATTCCTTCATTCACTCATTTATTCATTCATTGTCTCTGCTGTTTGTAAGACACAATCTTAAACTGTTGATCACATAATTAATTTGAGGAGTTTACCAGCCCCATCTCAGAGGTTCTTAATCAGTAATTAATAAAATCTGCTAATTCTAAAGCAGATTAACAGAAGGTCTATACTATGGGAATACAGATAATTGACCCCAGTAACTTACAATTAATATTTATTTT
>CM053402.1:81284914-81309741 GCA_028644305.1 Xerus rutilus | reverse complement strand
GAGAGAGAGAGAGAGAGAATTGTAGATTCTCTAAAAGGGTATTGAAATGGTTTCAACAGTATTCACTGGCTAACATTTTAAAATAACTGTACAGCTGCCAAGGTTCAATGAGAATCCAATTTAAATTAATACTAAAATGTCCACATTCTTTCAAAATGAGCCCTTTAGCAGCCTCACCAATGAGTATCTTGGAGAAAGTTTATCTCTCTCAGTCAGGGACTCAATATTTCCTCTCAAATTACCAAGATATTAGACCTAATTTGAAAAAAGACACCAAATGCACATGGTTCTTCACTATAGACTGTATTATTGAAAACCTTTTCAGCAGCAAGTAGTATCACATTCACCTAAAAATTGCTTAAACAATAAGAAAATATGACCTCATGTAAAAAGCTGGCCAGGTAGAAGTTTTCAGAACTCATTACATCAGTAGCATTATAGAATCTTTAAATACTTAATTATTTTAATTTTTTTTTTTTGGTACTGGGGATTGAACTCAGGGGTACTCGACCACTGAACCACATCCCCAGCCCTATTTTGTGTTTTTTTTATGTAGAGACAGGGTCTCACTGAGTTGCTTAGCACCTTGCCATTGCTGAGGCTGTCTTTGAACTCACAATTCTCCTGTCTCAGCCTCCCTAAGTGCTGGGATTACAGGCTTGAGCTACCGCACCTGGCTTGTTTTAATTTTTTATGTAGGAATGCTCACTCTGTCAGACAATATCCTTAGATATGTATGGCTCTGTTTGAGATCAACATTACAGAATAACTCTCATCATTGCTCCTTCACCACACATCTAAAAACCAAAAGGGAAAGAAGATGTGAATCCTACTAAGAAGGATAAAATCACTTTCAGAAGCCTGTGGATAACATTCTCAAAACTGTACTTGTATGCAGTTGCACAACAAAATCTTTCCTGTAGCAGTCAATGTGGAGAGGAGCAGATATGTGATGATATCCAGAAATGAAGACTCACTCTCTAGCTATCAAAAAGGTGGACACCTAATGTCAGTAAATCTGTTCTTGCATTAATTAAGGAAAATTGGGAAAGGATGGCTATTGGCAGGCAACCAGTAGTGTTTGCAAGACATTTTAAAGGGGCCATAAAAAATACCAAGAGGAATTTGAAGAGAGAAACAGTGGGATGAGGGTTTGTTCTAAAGGCCTGAGAGAGAATTTAGATATTGTCTTTCAAATGCAAAAATTCATGAGTTTTCTTAGTTGTCATTTATTCCAATGATCAGCATTGTTGCAAAATTCAGAGTAAATTATTAATAAGATGAGACTTTAAAGAGAAACGTCATTTTAATCATGAAAGATGGCAAAATAATGCTTTTTAGCGTTTTTCAACAAATAAAGACTATAGTGAAAATATCCTTTCCTCAGATAAGAAGAGAATGAATATTGGGATTATAAAGAGTTTTTGTTACATTGTAAATGAAACTTCAAGTTTAATTCACAAAAAATGCTAGTCTTAAAATTCTATCAATATGTGTTCAATTTTTTTCCATTAAAAACATTAACAGACTGTTCATCAAAAGGAAAGATTGTAAAATATTCTTACTGCACTGGGGAATATTATGAATGAATAAGAATAATTAAATAATCTATATGTGAATTCCAGAAAAAAAAAAACATTAACAGTATTACCAAGAAGCTCAAAACTAGCAAATCATCAGTTGTTGTTAAGAAATTTATTTGCTTTAATTTAAAAGAGAACTTTTAAGCCTCCAAGTTTTAGCCCACAGCATCATGAACAGCTTTAAAAGCAAGAATAATACCATAGTTAATAGTCTTCACTTAGTAATTACAACAAAAATACTTTGTAAAATGAGCCACTTAAAAAATGAGCAGGGGATTCAATAACAGGTGGCATCTGGGTGATTTCAGAGGTAGCAATGAGGCAGGTTTGTTTGTGAATCAAGATAAACTTCTGCCATATTCATATTGGATGTGTCAGTATCTAATGGACTTTGTGGAGAGAGCATTTTCCTGTTACTGAATCCCTTGCTCATTTTTTAAATGGCAAAGTATCTTTGTTGTAATTACTAAGCAAAGACTATGAACTATGGTATTATTCTTGCTTTTAAAGCTGTTCATGATGCTGTGGACTAAAACATGCAGACCTAAAATTTCTCCTTTAAATTAAAGGAAATAAATTTTTTAACAACAACTAAGTGATAATCTAGAAAGCAGTATGGAGATTCCTCAGAAAACTTGGAATGGAACCACTATTTGACTCAGCTAGCCCACTCCTCGTTCTATACTCAAAGGACTTAAAAACAGCATACTACAGTGATGCAGCCACTTCAATGTTTATAGCTGCACAATTCACAATAGCTAAACCATGGAACCAACTTAGACACCCTTCAACAGATGAATGGATAAAGAAAGTGGGCTATATATACACAATAAAATATTACTCAGCATTAAAATAGAATAAAATTGTGGCATTTGAAGGTAAATGGATAGATTTGGAGGATATCATGCTAAGCAAAGTAAGCCAATCCCTCAAAATCAAAAGCTAAATGTTTTCTCTGATAAGTGGATACTGATCCATGATGGAAGGCGTGGGACATGGGAAGAATGGAGGAACTTTGGGGAAAGGCGAGGGAGGGAAGGAGAGAGGGCATGAGGGAAGGAAAGATGGTGGAATGAGATGGACATCATTACCCTAGGTACATACATGACTGCACATATGGTGTGACTTTACATCGTGCATAACCAGAGAAATGAAAGGTTGTGCTCCATTTGTGTTCAATGATTCAAAATGCATTCTGCTGTCATGTATACCTGATTAGAGTAAATTTAAAAAAAAGAAAAGAAAAGAAAAGCAGATGCCTCAAGTGGACTAATTTGGAAAATTCTTACTGTTCCCAATTGTAGTAAATTTTCCATTGCCTTTTATTTTGTACCTCTTTAGCATTAATGCCTTTGTATTTAATACCAGAGGATGCAAGTATTTTCAATCTCTTCTAATTTTGTTGCCCACTTTGTACATTTATTTTGGGTGAGTCATTGACCAGGTGCTTATTGTTATAGGGCAGATAATGTGAAAGTAGTAATCGAGTTGTCTTAACATATGAAGAAATCTTTCTTTATCCTCTAGAGTGCTAAATAATTTTCTCTTTGGTTCCTAAAATAGGTCTCACGATTTTACCTTTTTATAGAATATTTAATAATAGAAAGGAAATTAAAAAACACAGCTGTGCTCTTATTTAAACACTAAACCTTAATTGACTGCCATTGGTCACTGTTTCAAAAATTTAAATAGAACTTGTTTTGTTTTGTTTTAGTTTACATGATTCTGTTATACTTACTTTTTATTCCAGATTTTATGGAATTATGGCTAAAATGATTTTATATTTGGTTTATTCTGGATAGTTCAGATATCAAATCTTTGGTTCTGTTGGCCCCATAAATATGCACTTTGTGGCCCAACCACACTTACCAAAGCATTGTCTCAAAGAACAAAATATATCCCCAGTGCTCATAAGAACTCATTTTGCACAAAGAAAGTTTGGTTAAAATTGTAGTCCTCTAGGTCCATATGTAAACTTAATGAGGCTTTCAGTATTGTGTACTTATAGACATCTGGTTGAATAAAAGAAACAAAAATATGTAGGAAGGTTATATTCCCACTAAATATAAATGCCTAAGTATAGTAATTTACTTTCTAATACTGTGACAAAGTACCTGAAATTAATAACTTAAGAAGAGTAAAGGTTTATTTGGGTTCATGGTTTCAGAGGTTTCAGTCCATGGTTGCATGGACTGGTTGCACAGCTTTTTGGCCTATAGTGTGAGATAGCAATGGCATGAGCACATAACAGAGCAACTTGCTCACCTCATGGCAACTGGGAAGTGAAAGAGAGAGGAATAGGTAAATATGGGAGTCCTACAATCTGTTATAACCTAATCTTCCACTAAGTTTCCCTCTTAAAAGTTCTACCAACTTCTGCTAGCACCAAGCTGAAAACAAAGCCCTTTACACATAGGCCTTTGTGTAATATTCCAGATTCAAATTATAGCACAAATGAATTAGAAAAAAATGTAAGGAATATTTATCCTGCATGCCTGGAAACACTGTGGGGATTTAGGTATATCTGTCAGGATATTTGAGAAGATTCAACCCTCGGGAAGAATGCAACTTGGAGACAAAATTTTCTGGAGAATGTCTTGAAAAAGTCATGGGCCAACCTGACACTAACTGAGCATGATAATTCATCTCAAGGGAAGAAGTAACAATGCAAGGTAGCTGGCTGTTTAGATGAGAATCATCATGTCAGAGGGGAATCATGACTGTGATGACACCATGGTGAGTACTTCCAACCTACTCCCATATATCTAAGGAGCAATATGACTGTAAAGGAAAACTGTACAGAAGAAACAAACAGACAACAACAAATGCTCTGCAAAATACGGGTGAACAAGTCACTTTGCTGTAGGAACCCTCCAGATGAATGTCATATGAGAGGGGTTGGCCTTTTGATACAAAAGTACTTATCACAAAAGTACTTGGTCACAACGTATTATGTAGCCTGGACACCATGATAGACTAGGTGATTGATTGTTAGGGCTTAGGGTAATGTTTGGCATTCACCACAGAAAAAGAATCTGTGTATCTATCTGTTCATGCATCAATCAATGTACCAGTTGATTTATTATAAGGACTTGGCTCACAAGATTATGAGGACTGGGAAGCCCAAAGTCTGCAGCATCGGCAGCAGGCCTCACACCAGGAGAACTTAGGGTTTAGGAACAATCCAAAACAAATCTGAAGAATTTTCTCTTGCTCAGGATGACTGGTCTTTTTCTTCTATGCAGGCCTTCAACTGATTGAGTGAAGCTCATTTACATTGTAGTGAACCATCTGCTTTCCCCAAAGTTCACCAATTTAAATGTTAATCCCATCCAAAAATATTCTCCAAGTTGTTCCTTAAAGTATATTATTGCAAGCTGGGAGTGGTGGCGCATGCCTGTAATCCCAGCACTTCCGGAGGCTGATACAGGAGAATTGCTAGTTCAAAGCCAGCCTCAGCAAAGGTGAGATGCTAAGCAACTGAGTGAGACCCTGTCTCTACATAAAAAAAATACATGTATATATATAATATATATATATTATATATATATATATGCATTTTTTGTATATATATACTATATGTATATAGTATATATATACTATTGCATCTGGTGAGAGGTGAGAGATGACATAATATATGAGTGTTTTTGATATTCCATGGGGATCCTAGGAACTAGTGATAATTAAGGAGAGAACTATTTATATTGTTAGACTATTAGAAAAGTAATGGAAATATGACAGTAGAATCAGAATCATTATTATTTTTTAATTCTACACCATGCTGTAATGCAAACTATTAAGATGAACAAAAAGTCTAGTTACACATTGTCCTTTTTGTTTGTGTGGTAAGCATCATGAACTATAAACTGCTAGAATTTTAGGCAGCATCTGATATAGAATGTCTGTTAAACTATCATGTTTCAATGTATTTTACTAGTATTACTCTGCCGAGTGTGACATTATGTTATTTTTTTTAAGAGTGAGATGGAATTAGTCTACTTGGGCATACAACCAATTGCTAATTATGTGACTTTCTATAAGTTATTTGATTTTTTTTTTTTTGCTATACTTGTGATTGCACCTAGGGCCTTGCACATGAGTGGCAAACATTCTACCACTGTGTATATTCCTTTCCTTATTAATGCATTTTCTATGTGACAATGAAAAAAACATAACCTCCTTTACATGATTGTTGATTAAATAGATAAGAAAATACTGAGTATTTGGCATGTATTTTAGTACATAGTCAATAAACATTAGTTTTATTGTTCTTATTATAAGTTTAACTACATGATCAATTATGCAAGTGTTCAATTAATTGTGATACATCCCTCTGTATGTATACATCATGCAGTGAGAGACTGACCACAAGTTAATATTTTAACATGAGCATAAATACAAAGAAATGACAAGAGAAAGAAATGGTTAATAATACCTATGCTTTGCATCTAATTGATGTATTATAAGGAAGAATTAAATTTTATGCAATAATGTTTCATAATCTGTATGCTATGAATAATATTCAGTAGATACCAGCATGCTTGTTCTTTTAATGTGAATTTTTGTCCCCAAATCATTTATTTATTCACCAGAAACCATGTTTTCAAGTGACTCATACACCCAAGACACTGTTCTAGACATTGACCTTTTAAAATGAAAAATAAAACAGGAGCACAACAGGAGCTCCATTATTATAAGGGATACAGAGTAGCATATCAATAATTAAAATCACACACATGTACATTACTGTAAGGCAAATGATTTTTCTTATATGTTAGTAATATACATTAAAATACACATATATATTACAATCTGAAATTATATTACCAATTGAGTACAAAAGGACTTACCAGGGATAATTATCTCAAATATTATAAAAATATTGTCTCCTTTAAAAAGTGTTCATTTATTTACACATTTAAAAATACTTAGTAAACCATACTATTTGGAAGTCACTGAGTTAGGTAGTGGGTTGGGTGAGGAAAGTAGAAAAGTGGAAAGAAATTAAATAAAAATATTGACTTCAGAGAATTTAGGAATGGGGCCAGGACAACCATATGAAATGATCATGGTTCAAGAATAATCCAGGTATGTCCCGTAAAAGTGTACAAGAAGAACTAAGGGAGTCCATAAAGGGAGAAATGGGAGTTCAAAGATGATGATGAATGAAGTCATGGATGTCTTAGCAGAAATAAAGGCATAAGCTAGTCTTCATTGTATTTTTCAATTATATTTTTGCAGTAATACAACCTCAATTTCATTTATAAATATCTTCAATTAATCAGCACTAATTTTATAAAAATACAACCTTTGAGTACCCATTTTAATATTCTGTATGATGAATGGAAACTATATAAGAAATGTGTCTCCAAATTCAACTAGTACGACTGCCTAAAGGAAAAACCTTCTATGATTAAGTTATGAGTTGACCTAACAGTATTTTTCATAGAACATAATTTTTACTTTAAAGAATAATAAACTGAGAACCTATGGATAGTTTGACTTGGATATTTCCAGATATTTTCTAAAGTTTAAGCAACTAATGAAAGCAAACTGATACTGTATGTTTATTATAGGATAAAATTTTAGCTTTCAAGAAAATATTAAAATTTTGGAAAACTTTTATCTGCCCCTATGAGAGTGTCAGTTCACAATATTTAGAGACTTCAGATGAGATCATCAGTGCTATAAATGAATCAGATCTTTCTGTAATGTATAATGAAATGTGTCAAACTTTATGATAGCTGCATAAATCAATGAACTGGTATTTTCCAAATGATCAGTACATTACTATAAAATCATGTATGAGTAAAATACCTATTTAGAATGCATGATTAATTAATAAATTTTAGTGTAATAGAGAATAAAAAGTATATTAGTAGGGTTTTAGATTTCACAATGCCACAAATCTTTCAGAGATGACCACTTGTCAATTTTTGGTGTTATATAAAAGAAGAATATACCTAGTCATGTGCAAAAGCTATTAAAATATCCCCCCATTTTCCAACTGCATATCTTTGAGTGTGAATTTGGTTTGTTTTTCAACATATGGCAACCAAAACAACATGATGCAACAGATTGAATGAAGAAACAGATAAGAGAATCCAACTTTTTTCTCTTAAATCACACATCAAAGAAATTTGCAAAATGTAGAATAGTAGCACTCTTCTATTTTCAAAAATACTTACTGTTCATAAAGTTATGGATACATGTTAACATATAATGAATTTATTATTGCCAATCTAAATAAATTAGTAAATTATTATATAAATCTCTAAAGCTTTGTAGTAGATTTCATCCACATAAATAAAAACTCCTTTGGAACCATGTACCAGTAATCAAGTCATTGGTTTTCATTTTTAAATTCAGTCTATTTCTCTGCACTGTGATAATTTAGCTATGCCTTGTGACTGTTTCCCTTTTGCCAGTCAGGAAGAAACTGTGTTTGTGTGTAAGGGCAATTGTGTGATGAGCGGAGTTTTTCTCCCTGCCTCTCATGTGGCTTCATTGTGGGCTCCTGGAGAATGTGCCTTCTGTAGGTCTGGACCCAGCAGGGTGAGTGTAGCTGGATCCCTGACATTGCAAGATGTGCATGCTAGGCAAGGTCACTACTCCCACATTTTCTCTTCAGACTTGTGCACTTTTGCATATATCAGAGGCCACTGGGCTGCCATGTAGCAAGCAGAGTGCCCACAGTTGTCCAAAGCCCAGAACAGTGTGCTGCTTCCTACAGAGGTGTTCCCCTTCTATGAATAGTGCCTGCAGTGGTGCTCTGCCTCTCCCCAGAGCCTGGTGAAGGGCCTCATTCAGCTCACCTGCATTCCAGAGGTTCTTTCTATTCCCTGTGGACCAGCTTTGTCTCAGGTAACTCAGAAGAGGTCTCTACCATCCAGTGAGTTGCTATCAGAACTTTTTCAAAAACTGTGAGCCCCTAACTTGAAACAGTTCTTCTTCCAAATTTGTCTTCTTTTAGGAAGTTTCCCTCAGTCCTGGAATAGTGTTACCTTTCTGTCTCATAGTTACTCTCCAGGACAGCTTATTAAAAACCTATTTGTATTAAATATCACCTACTTATACTATTGTGTGGTTTCTGACATGTGATTGGACTCCTTAATAATGTCTAAGATAGTAAAAATGGTCCTGAGACCAAAAAGTTGGAGAATAATTACTACAGGCTGTAGTGGAAAAAAAATGGACGGGATGACTACTACATAGAGGGAGTAGGGAAGAGCATCATTTGAAGTTCTTGTCCCACTAGCTATCAATCAACCCCATTCTAATAATAATAGTGGCCTGAAGATTAAAATGTCTCCTAAAATGAGAGAGAGAAGTCCTCTTGTGGGTTAAGAATTTTAGAGCACTCTCTTTTATACTCTTACGATTTTAGTTACCAAAACTAGCAGAGCTATTCTGGAAGATTTCGAAACTAGATACTGATCTTTTCCCCAAACGCATCATTTTTTCATTATTTTGCATTTGGGGTAATAGTCCAGAATTTGATAACTTCTCCCTAACTTTATCACTATCACTCCTGGACCAAATTATCACCATTTCTTGCTTGTATAATGAAAACTATATGTAAGCTAAGCCCAAGCTTCTGCCTTGCCAGGCTGATATACACATGGAAGGCTAACATTTTTATAACACAGATACTTCTAAAATTGAAGGACTATAATACCACTCCCCTAAACAAATCTTCTAGCAGTCCCTCATATGACTCAAATTAAAACTCAAAATCTTTACAATAGATTAAGATTTGCCACATAATCTTTCTTCATTGCCTCTACCTCACATCATGTGCTACTTTCACTGTCACTACCATTCCAGCCATATTGTCCTCCTGGGAAACAAGAGGTGATTCATATATCATTGTCCTAACACATACAGATTTCTTGATGGAATTAAAATATATTTTTAAATGTTTACACATATATATTTATATATACATTTATTTATACAGTTCAGCACTCTGAAAAATAAGTAAAAATTAGTTGCTTTATAAGTCTTTTTTGAATAAAGGAGTAAACCACAATCTGAGCTGAAATGGCTGAAGAAACTAGACTGAATTTTAAACTATGCTTTTTCTGAAGTGAATATCAATTTTAAATTTACCTCTATTTATGAATATTTTCTTACAGTATATATCATAGTGGAAATATTATAGTCTCCTTCCACTTTAAAATTATATTTCTATGATTATGTCAGAATTGAACTATTAGTTTGTTCACCAAGGCATTGAATTAAATCATTCACTGACCATTAATTAAGCTCCTATGACACTTAAGATACTTTTTAACTAAAATCTAAGCCAAGAAGATGAAAATATAATCCCTGCCAATAATGTGGGAAACAAAATAAGGTATACAGCAGACAATTTCACTATCAAAATGCAGACTAAGCACCCATTAAATTCATAGCATGGCACGCTAAACCTAGGGAAGTACAGCAAAATAAATGTAAAAACTGATTATTAAGCATGTAGCTAGGGCCAAAATGAAGGAGGAATCCCACAGGTGCCTAATTTGTGCAGTATGTTTGAAAAAGGAGTATTCAGTTGAAATTTACCACGAGAGTAGGAAATGAAGGACCCAAATGCAATGTCATGGCCCCCACAAGGGAGATCAGCACCACTCAGACTGTGAATGGGAGAACTGTGTCACAAAAGCACTGATAGGCAAACATCCAAGGAAGATCTACATAATGAGTGAGAGAAAGAAAATAAATAAATACCTAAAAGTGCCCAAGGAAATTTGCCAATTCAGAAATAGATTTTAAGTAACACAAAACAAATAAGAATGTGGCTCTAATTTCCATTTACCTAGCAGGACATATGGTGAAAAATCACACATAACCCAGAAAACCTACAAATTAAAAAAGAAAAAGACCTGTGAGATTTATGGATCAGCATAATCTTTGGGAAAAGTGAGTTGAGTTTCTCTCTCTTTTCCCAGTTGCCGTGAGCTAAGAGCAGCTTTCCTTCCAAATGCCTTTCCACCGCGATGTTTCTGCCTTAGAGCTAGCTGACCACGGACTGAACTTCTGAAAATGTGGACCCCAAAAATGAACTTTTCCTCCTTAAGCTGTTCTAGTTAGGTATATTGATCACCATTTTTTTCCTAAAAAATTACAACATTGCTCACTGTCAAATAATACCATATTATGATATATTTCAGGCTATATAAACAAACACTGCTGGGGTTAATTTATATTATTTTATGGCATGCATGCAATTAGTCTTTATTAATATTAAACTCCTACTTTTTTGGATGCTATGTACTATTTTTACATGGCTTAATTAAAATAAGCAGGAAATGACAGAGACCAAAGACTGAAACTTGTACCTGTGCAGGATTCTCAAAGGTCAATTGGTAAGTTACATGTAAATACAAGTACAATTTGACAGGACGGGAGGGGGAGAAGCAAAATTCACATGAAAACTTAAAGTTCATATGAAGGCAGTAACAAGTCATAAAATCTGTTCTTTTGGAGTAAAATAGGTCTCAGATTTGCAACTTCACTTTGTGACCTAGAACAAGCTCTTGACCGTTTCAAAGTTTGGTGGGTTCCTCTTATACAAAATGAGGCTGTTCTGGGATTAAATGAAAAAATAGAGGTTGGCAAGAGTTTGGTACATGAAAGCATGTGGTAGATTATATTATCAGTCCTCTGAGCCACCGTCTTCACATCTTTAGCTGAGCTGGGAAATATTGCTTTGTGAGAGTACAGTTGTAGACAAAGCCAATAATTTATTTTCTAGAAGTCAAGTTATTCTAATACATTTAAAAATGAATTCATATGAATACTCTCAGATAACTCTTAGACTTGCAAATTTTGAACTATCTGCTCTGGAAATTTGGATTCTTGGCACATTGTGTATTTATTTATCTTTCTTTTCCAACACATGCACAGTTAGATAAATTGCTCCTTTTAAATTATACAGGTCTAAGGATTTTTGAAAAAGAAAATCTCCCAGATTGTTAGAATCTTAATTTTATATATGTATTTTTTGTTAAACATTGGTTAAACATTGTTAAAACTGGTTACCAAATAATGAATATTATCTGTGAAAGTTTTAATAAATGGCTCATTTTGTTGTTACTTTTCTGTTGTAGGGTCTATGTGCTCTCTCCCTTGAAACAGAATTTTTGGGGGGACAACTTTGAACTTGAAGTTGGAGATGTGAATGCATTGACAATGGTCTCAGGTATGTGAGGTTCATGCTCAGTTTGAGACAGTTCTTAGGTAGTGAGAGTAATGGGAAAAGAATTTTGTAGCTTGAGGTGAAATGAAGTCATTAAAAAGAAGAGATATTGAGACAAAAACATAAAAATCAAAAACATAACACAAAAATCTAAAGCATGTCATTAAATTTGGAACGGGATCTGAGGTGGATGCTCAAATAGGACTTGAGGAGGCTTTGGGGAGAGCTTACAGGAAAGTAAGGAAGCTTACAGGAAAGTTGGGAAGCTCTTATTTGAAGCAGGAAAAACTAGCTTTCTTGTTAAGTAGTGATAGTGAAACATAATTGGCACCGAAGAAACAAGGAAAACAATGTACCTAATGAATCAATAGATCTGGCTTGGGAAATTTCCAGGCAACTGTTCAAAGTGTCAGTTGTTCTCTTGTAGCTGTGCATCATGAGTATAGAGACGAAGGATCCAAAGAAGGACTTATTTAATTTTCAGGTAGAATTTAGAGAAAATATTTAAAAGTCTGTTTTTAAAAGACAACAACTCATTCTCAGTGCATTTGTTTGGGCACTCCCAGGAGCAGATCTCTAGATAGAATCAGACTCCAACAGATTTACCTGAAAAACCTCTGAGTTAAAAACAGGATGCAGCCTTAGGACAAGAGAAGAACTAAAAGACCCTGATGCAGATATAATACCTGTGAAGAAGAGAGGGAAGGAAGGAAGGTTGGATAGGCAAAGACTCAGATGGCACCATAGTGTTGTCATTTTTCCCAGATGAACATTGTTCTATGAAAATCAAGACTGTAGTAAAAGATGGTGGTAGCTTCAGAGTCAGCAGCTGGGATCGTTGGTCCTGCAACAGAAAAATCTGTTGCGTTTTCTTAGCTACCACAATCCACAATTTATACTGCACAGATTTACTTTACCTATATGTTCAGAGAGCAGCTCCTCCTCTCTAAAGGTAAATTTAGGAGAGTGTAATGGAATGAACTATAATCCCCATCACCATTGCTCATTACAGAGCTGTAAGCAGTAGTCATCCTTTCCCTCCTTCATATCCATTTTAAATTCCTTTCACTCTTAACTTTTACTTGCTAGTCTTGGTGGCTGATTAATGCCCAAATCTTCATTCCTGAGGGACTGAATCCTTGGCAATTATGCCCTCAGATATGAGTTTTTGCCAATGTTCATTCATAGTTAAAATGTAACAAGATAAATCCAGGGGCAGACACAGCCAGAGATACAAAATTATGTGACCAGTTGGTAATAGCCAATCTTTACCACAGGATGGGCTAATGGATGGAGTGGTCACGGAAGTAGAGATTACGTAAGCTTAAAAGCACAAGCTTAATGATGAGGTAGAACTAGCTATTGCTGCCTTTGAATGTCCAACTTATCAATAATAGAGATGAAGTCTATTTTCAAATATGGCACTATTCCTCAAGGTGACAGCCTAGGCTTTTGGGGGCAAGCCAACTTCATTTTAATTATCTGAGTTTATCACCTGGATTCCATACATATGTCTCTAAGTTCCTGCTGCTCGTCCTCCTTCTTGTTCTATGGATTGGACCCAGGGCACTCGACCACTGAATTATGTCTTCTACCCTTTTTATTTTATTTTAAAATTTTGAGATGAGATCACCTCACTAAGTAGCTCAAGATAGCCTTAAACTTGCAATCCTTCTGTCTCAGCCTCCTGAACAACTGGGATTGCAAGTGCATGCCAATAGGCTAGGCTTCTATGTTCTTCTTCCAATCAGGGTCAATTATCCTTAGAAACTTGGTGACCTTCATTTGATCTGCTGTTCCCTGTACACAAGAATTTCCAAGTTCTCCCAATGTCCTTTGATACAAGCATACCATCCTTTCACAGTATTTTGTCTAAATCATCACTTCAGCTGTGCTTTTAGAAGGTTCTTCCTGTATTTTACTAGTCCATCTGCTTCTGGAGAGTGTAGCCTATGATGAAACCAATAGATCCCATAGTAATAGATCCCCTCTAACACTGCCATTGCTGTAAATGCCCAGGCCAGATGTTATCTTGTAAAATATTCTTTGCTTGAATCATTCCATAAGCATTTGGATAATGGAGTAGGCTCAGGGTTTTGTGCAAGGAAGAGTCAATCATATTCACAGTAGGTTTACATACTTAACTGGGTGAAACAT
Source organism: Xerus rutilus (assembly GCA_028644305.1). Lineage (NCBI taxonomy): Eukaryota > Metazoa > Chordata > Mammalia > Rodentia > Sciuridae > Xerus > Xerus rutilus. The sequence goes on along the minus strand of CM053402.1, from coordinate 81,295,800 downwards.
TGGCCTTTACTGCATGAGAATAGTCCAATGCAACTGACTTCTTCCAAGAACAAGTGACAACTGACCACTATCCAGGGATGTATATATATTCTTTCCCCAGATCACCATTTTATGTTCAAAACTAGATTGCTAACTATCACTTGGATCTCTTCCCGTTGTGATTTTCTCCCTCCACTGTCTTTCATAGACACTCAAGGATGCCGCTGTCATGTAGTTGCATTTCATCTTTGGTTTGTATCCATTTTCCAAGCTAACCTATTTATAAGTCAAGCTGGGAGTTTTCTTCTTCTAGTCTTACAAAGTTCCCATAGTGCAAACTGAGGCAGGGGTGTTTATTGCACATCAGGTGGATAACATAAGGGTGTGGGCTTCCTCCTCATGCAAGCTTAACCATGTCCTGTTAACCACTCAGAATCTTCTACATTATTCCAAGTCTAGACTGGAGAAGTCTTCCTAAGTGTGAAATATGTTGTCTGCAAAGCCCAAATGCTCTTATTACCATGTGTGTGTGTGTGTGTATCTTTGGATACCAGATACAAAATGCAGCAATGTGTCCTTACTTTGGAACTTGAAATGTACATCTAAAATAATTATACTAAGCAATTTATAGTTACAATATAATATATTTTGGAATATAAAATAATATTTGACACTTACTGTTGAGTCATTATTAAATAATTATTGACCTAAAAATATTTGATTCTTAGGAAAAGGAATAAAAGTATAATTATGCTGCTATAATACATTTAGAAATGTAAGTATCAACTGAATATTTTTAAAGTTTAATTAACTCAAAGCAGGGAGTCATATGTAGGGAATACTTATACCTAGTCATGGAGATGGAGAAGTGTGTATGTATGAGAGAGAAACTAACAGAAAGATGTGTGAAGGGAGAGGGAGAAAATTGGGAGAAGATGAGAAAGGAAGAACATGATGTATGGAAACACAGAGAATACTTAACATGTTTTTATGCACCATATTTTCCTAAAATTATAGAATATGTAGCTACAGAGCCATGTGATTTCTCATCATCAATTAAAATTTAGTCAATTTCATTTGACCATATTTTTTCTTTTGAGTAGCAATATTTCCAGAGTGTAATGCTGTTTAGGTTCTCAGAAAGGCCTTTGAACAGCCTGTGGTGATAGAACAGACCTTCATTCAGCGAAATCTTGCTGACAGCTGAGAGCAGAACAGTGCATTTTGTACCCTTAAGATAATATAATTGCTGGGATGCAATTGCTCTTTCGTCTTATGGTGGTAATCAATCAGTGATTGACAAGTCTAATTAGAAGCCTTGGTATGTGCAACATGATAGCACTTTCTAACTGCACTGTAGCTGAAAATATCTTTTTAGTAATACTATAAGAAAAACATAACATTTTTATAGATAATTCAATTTACATTGCTGCCATTACTGTTTGCATATATGAAAACGTTTTATTGGGGTACAAGAATGCCACCTTTGGAAGTATAAATATACTGCTCTAATGGTTTAATGGTGTCTCCCAAGGCTTCAGTATTTCTGCTCTAAAGGTTTAATGATTTTTCAAATTGGCAAAGATAGATTATTGTATGTGTATAATTTTTATTGTATTCAGGACACAGTGTATTTCAGGGCATAGATATATGTTTTTATGAGAAGGTTTCTTTCCCCTTCTTTCCAAAAGTGGTAATTCATAATGGGATACAGTAATCAGAAGAGAAATGGCATCTGTTGAAAAATGTGGTGCTTGGTTACAAAGTCAATATAAAATACCATATTTCGTTAGACACTGAAAATATCTAGAAAAATCAGTGCTCATTTCTTTCCATAATATGACATGTGTTAAGTCTCAGAACAGATTTTTTCACATAGAAATATCTTCAAAAATGTTAAACTTCAAACTGGATAATTACACTGTATATTTGTCTTTTAGCATTTCAATTAGGATCTGTTAATCTTGAACTTGAGCAACGTACTTTGTATGCAGAAGGAGAAAGTGGAATTACAGGAAGTATTAAACCATTCTTTTTGTTCTTGATAAAATGATGAAATAATGTACAAAGTGCTTTCCTTCACTTTTCTGATTTTTCTTTTAGAAAATGAGACTTTCCATCATATAGAAAGTGATAAATTACAAGAGGGCATACTCTCCTTTCTTGCAGAATGTGAATTTTATCAGAGACATGGGTTTTCCTGAGATGCCAAAGCAAAAGACAGTATAGAAAAATACAATTATATTTTCACTCTGAATATCCCAGTGCAGTAGTTAGAATTAAACGCCTCCTTAGACATTCTGTTAATTAGTCGACACACGCTTTCAAAACTAAATTTAAAGCTGAAATATCAGCACAATATCTAGAAAAGCACTGAAAAGCAGTCTTTAGAATATTTGGAAGAGAAGGTGCTGGAGGATTTATTTGAAGCATCAGTTTCAAATGCAGATGTAAAGCACAACACAACAGACACAATTCAGCAATTCTTTCTTTAAAGATAATTTATAGGGCTGGGGAGGTACAACACTTGCCTAGCATGTTCATCCTAAGTTTGATCTCCAGCCCCACGAGCGCAGGCGTGCACACACACACACACATACACACACACATGCAAACACACAGCAGGTATTTTTGAGCCTTATTTTTATTTTTATATTATCATTATACTAGTTTATAATATATAAGTATTCTTATTATTTTTCATATTTTATAATACTGCTAGTGCTGTCCTTGATATTGCTACTCCACATATCTTTACAGTACATCCATAAGAACCAAACAGAAGCCAGGTGCGGTGGTACACACCTGTAATCCCAGTAGCTTGGAAGGCTGAGGCAGGAGGATCCCAAGTTCAAAGCCAGCGTCGGCAAAAACAAGGTGCTAGGCAACTCAGTGAGAACCCTTCTCTAAATAAAAGACAAAATAGGCCTGGAGATGTAGCTTAGTGGTCCAGTCCCCCTGAGTTCAATCCTCAGTAACAAAAAAAAAAAAAAAAAAAAGGAAAAGAAAGAGAAAAGAATATGCTACTTCTGAAGACTTTGTTTTGTTACCACTCTCTGATCAAATACATGGTAATTTCTGGAATCGAATTGAATATACCACCTTAACATGATAGCTGGTCATGTAAACCAAGAAGTATGCTTAAAGAAAGTAGGAGGAAGACGTCTATTTTACTTAAGAGAATGTGTAGAGTATATATGTGAAAATTGCTATCTGCAAGTAAGTCAATCACAATTCAGGTATATTACCTTATAAAATTATATCAACATATTTCTTGAGAAAAATGTCTAGAATCTGGATTCCTTTGATTTCTTCTATCATTTTGTGCTGTGGCCTATGTCCTTTTTTCTTCTTAGAAAAAAGGCCATTTGGCTTTTATATATATGTCAAAATCCTATTTCCAAATGTACAAGTTTCTTCTATGAAATCTTTTTTTTAAAACTATGCCATTGTTCAAAGATCTTATGCATCTTACATTTATATGTAAGGTAGGCTTCACATCACTGTTCTATTTGTAATCATCTTCTAATATGCTAGAAATAAGAAGACCATGGGGGGGAGGGGAAGAAGAGAAAAGAAAACGAAAGGAAAGGAAACGAAAGGAAAGGAAAGGAAAGGAACAAACAAAAAACCTTTCGCCCTGAAGATTGCTTAGTTTGCATCCTGGATTCTGCAGCCTAAAGTAGTAGCTATTGGGAGATAGCTGTGGGAAAGACTTGTGAGTAATTGAGGACAATGCTGCAGACAGCATACATTTTAAAAGGTATTTGTCTGCCTGCTGAAGCCAGTGAAGTTAATAACATGCCTCCTCTTGGAGCAATAGACAGAATCTACAGACAAGGAAATTTGTCCAGCAGGCTCATATTTGAAAAGATCATTCACTTGCATCTCTTGTAGTCCTTATTTTGAAAAGATTAGTGCAGCAATAATTACGAATAGAAAAAGTAATTAATAGCAGAAATGTGTCAATTTATCCTCAGATAATACAGAAAGACTTTATACTTAAAAGATTGACTTTTTATTAATTGCAATCAGAAACTAAAAGTATTCTTTGTATAGCAAGTGATGTCAAGTAATCATAAATGATCGATTCATGATTAGGTTTGGGAATAGGAAGGACAGAAGGACAAGAAATACTTCAGGCTCTGACAAACATGGAAAACTCTAATCACTCCTTGCTTTAGAAATATTTTAGAAATTTAAAACACAAGAAGGAATCAACTTGAAATCCATAGTATAAACACGGATAGATGTTGGCTGGGATTTGCCATTCAATGTATGTTTTTTCATGATCTGTTTATTTGCTAATGTGACTTTAATATCTTTCCAAGAATATTTTTTCTGGCTTTATATGGTTTGGAATTTAAAGGAAAAATAAAACTTTAGGAATTTTAGGAAGTGCTTACAAAACCGAAAGGAGCTTTTCAATATTTCTTGTCTCTGTCATCCTGTTAGGTATTCCAATACTTACATGACCTTCGACCATGTCCTGTATCATGGTCCCCACCATCATCATCACCAACATCATTATCACTACCATCATCATTATTGTCATCTGCATTTTGTAATTAGTCCTCACTATTAATCTTCAAAAAATATTAGGCATAGGAAAGTTCTATTTAAAGTATCATTTTGCATTTTTTAATTAAATGAGAAGATATTTATTTAGTGGAGGCTTTCTTTCTTTTTTCTATTTTAGTAGTGGGGATTTAACCCATGGGGGCTTTACCACCGACCTACATCCTCAAAACATTTTATTTTTATTATGAGACAGGGTCTTGCTGAATTGCTTAGGGCTTCACTAATTTGCTAAGGCTGGCTTTCAACTTGTGATATTCCTGTCTCAGCCTCCTGAGTAGCTGCTATTAAAGGAATATGACACCACTTCTGGTTCAGTGGAGGCATTTTTTAATTGGCCATCCATTTATGGTGTCTCAATTATTTTATTTTTTCTCCTCTATTCAATAACTCAAATGTTCAAATTCCTTAGGAATTTTTGAAGTGTATATGTTCCTTTTTAAAAATGTTTTGACATTTAATATCTAAAAAATGCCTCATAAAACCCTGAAGCACTAAATTTTTATGCCCATTTGATCATAAAGGAAATGGTATGTCTTAGTTCATCTAGCTGGTTATATCAGAGAGAAGACTGGAGGCAATTTCTTGATTTTAGCCTTTTCACTGGTCTAGAGTGGTCTACATTCTTATGAGTTTAATTTCTACACCTGAGAACTGTTTACCTTACTAGTTGTACAACAATAAAGTATGAAAAATAGGAAAGTGTGCAGCTGCTATTAAATCTATTGGCATTTTCTGACTTATGTTGGCCCTCAGTATTTTAAAATTTTAGTTCTAATTTCTAATACTTAATTTCTGTGAATCTGTGTTTAAGTCAAAAGCAGACTGAAAATGAAACTAAATGAAATAATAAAATTGGAACATGGACTTATTGCCTCAAATATCTTTTTAAAAAGTAAAAAAGAAAAAGTACAATAATATAAGCACCAAATTTTATTTATTTCATCAGACACATAGTGAAGGCATATTTAAACAAATAAAGAGTATCATATTAGAGTAATCCTGTGGGGTTTTCAACAAATAATTGGTTAGTCTAGTAGAAAAATCTCTCATTGTTTTAAGAGAATAGAAATGAGAGTTCAAGAAGAGATTAGTTTGACATCCTTTTAAATTAATTAACATGCTAATGTTTGTATACAGTGGGATTTTATAACTTGAACAAAAACTCAAGGATTGTCCAAACCATGAATACATATTCTGAAACAGAATGGAATGAGAGATGTCAAATATTCATTCTAATTCCTGAAGTAAAGGGTGAAACTCCTATATGTAAGTGTCACCTTTAAGCACTTCAAGGCCTAATGCACAGATTGTACTTGTGAATCTATTTAACAGTATTCTCTTCCCAAATAGTTACATGGAAGATAACAAAGAACATCCACTGTACTAAAACCATTGACAAAAATATTCCAAAGAACTTCTGGTATCTGCATAAACGGTAACAAAATTTAATTCAAAAACTCTTTGAACACTGAAAAATGTTAGGCATTTTAAGGAGAAACAGAGATGAACTGTCATTGATTCTACTCTTAAACTGTCTAAAATTAAGTGAATGACTGATTTTCCATTTAAACTGCATTTATTTATAGCATCCACCTACCACAAGCAATCTCTTTACACTCAGATCATACTGGAAACCATGAGATACAGTCTGAACATGAGACATTGCCTTTGACTTTGTAGACACAAGTTGAAACTGTTTATTTGTAGGCAAATATGCTGAAACATAAATTTAAACATTTTGGGGAAAGTATCAAAGAATTATAGGGTGAAGATTAAATAAATTTCAAATCCCGGGCTCCATGTGATCCATTTCAATTTGATTTAATTTTAAATGGGGCAAATTCTTATTAAATACATATTTTTGAATAAATAATATTGGAAACAAAAATGAATAATACATAATCTCTGATCTTTACAAGTAACAAGCCAATGAAATGTGGAAATCACACATGATTGCATAAGTAAGTCTAAAATTTGAGAAAAAAAAACAACAGTGTGATGATAAAGGTAAAATGCTATTTTCTGAGAACATTACAGCAGATAAAGAAAAATAGAAAATAAGTCTTCAGTTGGTGGAGTAAGCTAGACAGAAGACAAAAAAATAAAAATTGCTTTATGGAGATAAGCTAATTGAGATGATGACCTAATATTTTAAGGAATAAGCTAATAGGATTGGGAAGCAGGCTCAATTTGGAGGGCATTTTGAACAATACATCTCTTTAATAAAAGTGCAGTGAAGTGCCTAGGAGGAGTCTCAAAAGGTGACTGAAATATGAGGTGGGTGGATAAGTCAATTTTCATTGTTACACCAGTCACTACAAATATCACTTTATCTTGGAAAATTAAGCTTCTCATTGCAAATGAGTACATTGGCACTTTGGTCTACTGGAGATATTTTTATGTATTTAATTAGTTTAAATTTTTATGCCAGAGTCTGGTCTGACCATTTTCATAATGAGCTAAAACACTGAGCTCTTGATTTTGTGAATATGAGGAAAGCACGGAGGGATGTATAAGTCGTATTCACACTTTATTAGCCACCTTGCCTACATTTCAAATCCTATGTAAGTTTTTGTCTTGTTCAAGAAAAGTTTGAGCAAAATTAATCTATTCTAAGATGACTGCGGATTTTTGTGAAATAAGGATAAAGAAAGAACTATAAATCTGTACACTTCAATGCTCTAATCTGTGCAAAGGAGATTAATTGTAGGACCTACCTTTCTGTGTAGCTATGAATAGGAAATGAGATGGCACATGCAAACATAGAGAACAATGTCAAGCTTATCATAATTAACACAAAAATTAGTGTCTGCCATGATGATTGAGATAGAAGTGAAAGGGCAATTGCATTAAATGTAAAAGAACAAAAGAAAAATTTAGTTTTCAAAAAGTAGCCCTCAAATAGAAAATAAAAAATAAACTCATAGATGGGCAAGTCAATATTTTCTCTTTCTTGTTCTAAAACATTATTTATCCTACAATATTTTATTTCACAGTCTGTTAAATATTCCTTAAATTTCACTTACTTGTTTCTTTCTCGCAAAATATTAATATCCATTAGAATGTGAAAAAATTCACACTCCAGAAATAACAAAATATAGTAAAAACAAAATTTAAATAACATAAGTAAGAATAAAATTTAATAGGCCTTGTTTGTGATGTTCACATTTAATATAATAAAAACAAAATTTCAACTGGCCACAGTAATACTTTAATAATCTGTAGCATATTAAATTAGGAATGGTGAATCTGATAATTAACTGAATTGCATATAAACATTTTTATTATTTGGGCTAATTATATATGTAAAGTATTTTACACTAGGTTTTATACTGGCTTAAAATGATCTAAAAATAAGCTACCAAGCTGCAAAAAGAGATGGCAATTTATGAGTGAAAAGGTTTGCTTTGTCTCTTATTCTAAATTAACTGCTCAATAACTTGGCCTTAAAGTCAATTCTAAGTTGGGTCTAAGTACCAACTTTTCCAATTTTATGATTCTCTATAAACCTAGATTTAGTATGAGACTCTTTCCCAAAAGCCATCATTTTTGGACTTACTATAATTAAATTTAAGTTCTTATCTACTAGAAGGAATGGTGAAATGTTTCTCAAATACAGGTAGGGTCAGGTCTTAAGAAGGCTATGGGCAAAGTTAGAGAGGGAGCCTATGATAAAAGGTCACACTTTCGTTCACCTCAGGATAAATGCTTCTATGACAGCTGTTCACATTCAGCTCACTGAAAAGAACCATCAGTGTTGGTGCATTCAAGTAAAACCAACAAAAACCAAATGTATTTCAAATTAAACTGGTGGGTGTTTTTGACATATTGACATTTGAGGTCTTGACTTTGAAATTCCTGAGGGTTAATTTTCCTGTTTTCAACTTATTGTGAAATGTCATTAATTAGTAGATAATTAATAAGTGATAATTGGATGGAACGGGTGAAAGGAATAAGGGAAATCAAACCAAAATATAGCCTTTGTAGGTAGGTAGATAATTACAGATAATTTAATTATTATTAAATTCTGAGATGAAAAGTAACCTCTAGACTTCAAATGGTAATAGATTAGCACCTTCTAGAGTTTAGTTGGTGAGTGATGTGAGGAGAAAAAATGTACAGCAAACTAATTAAAAATGAAGCTGAAAGCAAACACATTTTCAAAAGCATACAATAGAAATAATAAAATCATGTGTTGAAGGTGAAATGCAAGCCGGGCGCGGTGGCACAAGCCTGTAATCCCAGCACTTAGGGAGGCTGAGACAGGAGAATTGCGAGTTCAAAGCCAGCCTCAGCAATGGCGAGGCGCTAAGCAACTCAGTGAGATCCTGTCTCTACGTAAAACAGAAAATAGGGCTGGGGATGTGGCTCAGTGGTCGAGTACCCCTGAGTTCAATCTCCAGTATCAAAAAAAAAAAAAAAAAAAGTGAAATGCAGTCAAGGAATAAATCTGTGAGTTCCTATAACATAAATTTGCATCAAAAGATAGTATATATTCAAAGAGGTGTGAGAGTATGATTTTTCTGTTAAATACTATTGAAATGAGGAGTAATACATTCTTTGGTGCTGACACACGTGGACACTTTTGTGTGTGTGTGTGTGTTTTATGTAGAGACAGGGTCTCACTGAGTTGCTTAGTGCCTCGCCATTGCTGAGGCTGGCTTTGAACTCTCGATTCTCCTGTGTCAGCCTCCCTAAATGCTGGGGTTACAGGCTTGTGCTACCACACCTGACTACACATGGACACTTGACTGAGCATTCTGAATATCTTGGGGCCCTGTGACTGTGAAGAGAGAATGCTGTTTGGGGAGGAGAAGAGATTAGGATTGAGACTGTCATAAGTTTTCCTCATTCCATAAAGAAAAGATAGCTTGAGAGTAACTGATGTAATGAACCTAGTTGACACGTGAAGAACAAGAAGGCATAGATAAATGCCAAGGAGGTAAATACACTCTCATCTTCAAGGGGCCTTAAATTTTCTGTCAGGTGAAGGAATGTCTGTCTCTATTTCCTTGCTCTGCTTTGGAGATGAGATTATCAGGACTTCTGAAGGTTTCATTTATTCATTTCTGTATGTCTCCTCTTCAACTTTAATTTCCTTTGTATAAACTTTGAAAATACAATCCTTGCTCTGTATTCCTCAATCACCTTTAATGATTTATATTCAAATTTAGTAAGAATTCAAGAAATTTGCAACCACCATGGGTGGTTGAGATGCATATCAAATGCAAATTCTTATAATCTGGTACCTAGAGGAAAAAAGGTGTGGCCAGAAATCACATGGTCAAGATGACATAAATTTACAGGTCAAGGATTCAGACACAGGAGCTTAAGTTACAGACCTTCTTCCTCATGCCTACACGTCAGTGTCTCTTGCTATCTTTTCTCTTTTTAAAACTGAATATCTCTAGATTTGATGTCTTGTTTATGTGACTTAAATAAATTACCTGTTTAATCAAAGACTTCTATTTCATTTCATAGAGCAATAAGAGCTAGGTTTTCTCTTATGCAGTTTTAAGATCCCTGGAGTCAAAGACCATCCTCTCCTCAACTATCTAGCATAATAACAATACATTTTAAATAGCTAGGGTATATTTTTTCTACTGTGTTGAAAACAGAAGAGGTTGCAGATGGATAATTTCTCCTAATTGCAATTTGAATATTAAGATTCAGAAATTCAATGGAATAATAATAGGTATGTGTATAACATGTAATAATCAACTAATCACACTCATTTTTTACTTTGGGGTAACAATTTGAAAAGTACACATATATTGTCAACTGGAAGTCTGTTTTTAACTGAAAAGGCAAAAGGTTTAGGGTTAGATATGCTATTAAAAATACTTCATTTAGAACTGGATTTAACTCATTTGTTTTTAAATTCAATTATATGGATTTTATTAAAGAAGAAAATGGGAAAAGTGCCTTGGGAAAAGTATATGATGGCTATAGCTTCAAAATCACATAAGAAGATGGAATTGCATATTCTTATTAAAATTTTATGAATTAAAATATTTACTTCTATCTTTTCATCTTTGGATTAAATTTGCTACTATGTATTTACAAAGGATAACAAGAAAGAAAGATTGCTCCAAATTTATTAAGACTACAGCTAGAAAGTTTAATACTCTAAAAAACATTATAGAACGGTAAAACTCTGGGAGTGGGACCTAGTCATCAAGATTTTATTTTGTTTAAGATTCTCTAATGAGGCCGGGCACGGTGGCTCAAGCCTGTAATCCCAGCACTTTGGGAGGCTGAGACAGGAGAATCGCAAGTTCAAAGCCAGCCTCAGCAATGGCGAGGCACTAAGCAACTCAGTGAGA
>CM053402.1:81226079-81284414 GCA_028644305.1 Xerus rutilus | reverse complement strand
AACACATAGTTCTACTTATCTTGAAGACTAATAGAAAGTGACTCTGAATTTAATACAGGCAAATAAGTATCTCCATCTTCCAAGAATATTTTATATTAATTGAATAAAGTAAGAGGTTAGGTAAAAGTGCATCTTAGATCAAGGTAAAACTCTGGTTGGAGGCTTCAAATTTCAAATGTATTTTGATATCCACAGTATTAGCATTTCTGTAACATATTATGGTCCTTAGAAATATTAACTTTTCATAAGCAATTGATGTTACTTTTCAAAACCAAAGAACATGTCCTACTTAGTGAATAAAATCCGACTACCAGCCTTATAAACCAATCACATTCTCTTTTCTGTGCACCATTAAAAGCACTAGAATATTAATAAATGCTGGATTCAGGAACTGATATATATGTAGAAAGGCAAAGTAAGTTCTCAATTAGATGGAATCATCTTTTGACTCCACTTCGCACAAGTGGGCAATAGTGAGTAAGCTCATAATAAATGTTAGTCACATTTTTGAGATACAAATGGACAGGGAAGGGACAGTAAATGTTAACAAGATGGCAAGCATGAGAACAGCCATTTAACATGCCCAAAGTGTTATAAAACAGTTCCTGTTTCTCCGAAAGGTCATACATTTCCATCACGAGAAAAGCGACTAGAATCAGGCCCTTACCCACAGCTGGGACAAGCACAAGCCCCCTACCAGAAGCAATGCTGGAAGACTCAAGGGGCACTTTTGCCCCTTCCAGGTGCACTGCACAGGGAATTCTGAGTCTTTTTCTTTCACCTTCTTTTGAATAAAATTTCTGTGGTAACGTTTTCATTAACTCAAAAATATTTTATTCATCAAAGTCTGCAAGCATCTTTTGCTACAAAAGGTCTAATTGTTAAACTAATTGTGAATAGAATATAGTTTCCACCCTCATAGAGTTTATAATCTAGAGAATAATTCCTTGAAAATATTTTATTACTAATTTTTAATACATACAAATTGTATAAATTAATGGATTTCAGTGTGACTTCCATACATGGATGTACTGTGCTTTGATCATGTCCATCCTCTCTTGTTCTCTCCTTTTCTGCCTCTGCTTGGTCTAGTCCCCTTTTCCCATCTGTAGATCTGTAATGGCTCCTCTTTTCTCTACTACTTTCAGGTCATTTTTTTTTCAGTATTCACATATGAGCAAAACATGAGATACTTATTTTTCTGTTGTCTGGCTTATTTTGTTTAACTGACACTTTCCAGATACATTAATAAACAAAATAAGCCAGACAACAGAAAAATAAGTATCTCATGTTTTGCTCATATGTGAATATATATATGTATATATATATATACATATGTATATATATATATATATGTATATATATACACACACACTTTATTTTAGTGAATATTTTTTATAATTTTTGTCTCATATATTTAATAATATAAATGTCCCGAAATTTCTTTAGTTTCTAGATCCATGCATTTATTCAAATTATGACATTGTCAGTTACTAGCCTTCACAAATCACACCCAGATTAAGGCCAGAGACCAGTCCGGTTTATAGAATTTTAGGAGATTTTTTTTTCTATTTATGCTTCCTGAGGCATCATAGGAATAGTTGAGGCAACAACTTCAGAGTAATCAAAGATATTGATGGAAATACCACTTCTTATTCTTTACTCTTAAATGTTTTCATCTGATTTCCAATTTCCTCAATAATAAATTGAAAATAAAAATATTTAGAATATTATATGTAGCTCAAATTGCTTTCATTTAGAAGCTCCATTAGTTGTCATGTTTTTGAGTTACATAGACTCAAATTAGCAAGATAATATTTTATTTTATTGTTATCATTATTAATACAATAGTAAGTTAACAGTGTAATATAAGTTAATAGTTGTTGAGTGCTTCTTACCTGCCAGGCACTGTGTAAAGGAATCTATATATATGCTTTCATCTAGTTTTGACAAGCACCAGATGAAGTAGGCATCTTTTTTGTTTCCATTTTACAGTTGAAACAAATGAGGCTAAGTAAGGCTAAGAAACTTATTAAACATCTCCCAGTGAATTATTGAAGATTGAGCTTGGGTATCTGACTCTGTAATTTTTGCCTTTTATTACTCTCCATTCTTGCTTCCTGATTGCTCTCTTCAGTTCTTGATTCTTTGTTTTCCCTTGTTTCCTCTCTATCACTGAGGGTAGCCATCTTTTAAAATTGTATTCATTTTTAAAAATCAGTAACTTCTTCTATATTGTCACAATCATCATGTTTATTTATGTTTCCAGCTCACCTCTTACTTTATTTAACTATGAATCTCTGTCTAAGTTATCTATCTTTCAAGTTGTCACTACATTAATCATCCTAAAACCCCACTTTAAATTGGTCCCTTCTACCTGCTTTGACAGATTCTGAACTCCTTATCTGGCTTTCAATCACCCTCCTGTTTATACCCCTTCCTATTTATTCAAGCTTATTTCCAGAATGGGAATGCTTTACTCTACTAGATTTTGATGGTAATTTTATCTGGAATATAATAACTCTATATTTTCTTACACTTTTTTCTTTCTGAGAAATGTTCTTTCCTATCACATTTTTTTTTTTATCTAAGCTAAGGAATTTTCCAAAGTCCAGATCACATATCACTTTTTAATATTTTTCTCTTTAAAAATCTTAATTCATCATCACAGTATCCTCAAAATTTATATAACATTAACCATCCTTTTGGCACTTTATACTTACATCGTATTATATAATTAATATTTTTATGTCTTATTCATTTTATGTAAATACTCATTAACACTAACATCAGCAGATCCTGTGTTCAATATGGCAGGGTATTCAAGTATGGTTTGGATGATCCTCAAGTAAGTTTTTGTTGCCCAATAATGAAGTGTAAGTTGAATTATAGCTACTACAAAAAATTTTAGAAAAATATCATAGCTAAAAAATTAAATGCTGTAAGACACATAATAGATTTTTATTATATTTTTGGTAGTTGCAACTAATAAACTTATTATCACATGGTCTCAAGTCTCCTTATTTCAGAATAGGCAATGGGATGGAATGCTTAAGCACAGACATTCTGGTGTTAAACTGTTCGATTTAAGTAATGGATATACCACAGCACATCTTAGGAGTAGTATGTTGGGAAAGATATTTAATTTTTCTATATTTGACTTTCTTCATCTGCAATATGTGTGTAATAGATGAACTGACCACATAACATTTTTGGGAAGATGGGAAGATTCAAGAAGTTATTACACATTTACCGCTTATAAGGTATCTGCCACATAGCAAGGCCTACATATTAGCTATTATCAATATCTTAATGATTATCAATCTTAAATCATAAAACGTGAAAATAAAAACACATTTTACAATTGATGTCATTTAATTGAAGAAAAATTTCATGGGACAAAATGTAGTGTGAGTGTCCACACCTACAGGTGAATCAATGATGTTAGAAATAGTGGTGGTTGGAAATAGTCCTTCATGGCTCAATAGACCATTAACTTGCAGGGTGCTCAGAAGTCCAGACAGCATGTGATAGGAAAAAGCAATCTGACATTCACACCATTTTCCCCCCTCTGGAGAGTGTATGTCATATTTTTAGGGCAAAGTTCTGAATTTAGAAGTTTGTTTTCACATCCGTGTATCTATTGAAAATATGAAGACCATAGTAGGTCCTCAATAACGTTATAATAAAATTAATTAGACATCATGGTTAAAATTACTTGAAATTTGCACATTAGTAATTGCCTCTATACAGATCATCAAAACTGTATCTGCAAGGTAATTAACATTGCTTATAATGATTTGTGCAACTGTGCCAATTTCATAAAATGGAAAAAATATTTGCAATTCTATGCAAGTAGAGGACATTCCTCTCTCAAAACAGTAGTCTTTTAACATGGGAATCTAAATAAACTAAATAATTAATGGTGAAAGTTCAGGCCTAAGGGCAAGGACATTTTATTTGCAAAATTATATTACTGAAGAGGTTGAATTAGGAATTCCATTGTCCTTTCACCAGTGGTATTTCAAACACAATTTACCAGAAATAGAAGCAATGAAAGCAAAAGCAGCTATCCATATACTGTTCTGTAGAATATTTTAACTTTATTTCCCACTTTCTATTCATTAAAACTACCCATAATTATTAGAGATGAATGAATCATTTAAATTAGTCAGAATCATATCCTCTGCTAAAATTTTGACCCAGCAATTTTTTTCTGAAGAGCTAAAACTCAAATTAAATATAGGCATCTATTTCTTTTATTTGAGTTTCCTAATACTAGCTAAAGGAAAGGACAAAAGTATTAAAAAGAAATGCTTTCTGTTTTTCTAGATCTTTTCAGCAAATGTCTCCAAGTGTTTGATTAAAGTATTTCCTGTACATTAGAGAACTGAAATAGTTCCCTTACCGTAAAAGTCCTTATAGAAATATTGCTTTAGTTACTACCTTAGCATTGAACATCATAGCTATACTAAGTTCTCAGAAAGTTTCAACTTTAGTTAAAATGAAATTAACTCACTTCCTATGATTATCTGTAGGAGTACTCTCCATACCTTCAACCTCTCCCTTTCCCCTCTCCCCATTCTATGCTAATAGACTGTATTCTTGCCAGAGAGCACCCCTTTGTTTGTGACCTTTGGACCTGATTGGTCCAAGATTGTATATAAGCCTCTAAACTTTCTGGAATAAACAGTGTTTTCTGCATCTCACTCTAGTGTTTCTGTGTCTCACTGGGGCAGAGCAGATTCTTTACCTACACCACAGGGCCTGGGGAATTTGGCTCCTGGACTGTCACTGTCCAGAGAGACCCCATATCATCTTCCTCCCTGAAGACCCCTTCCTCGTCTTTTCTGGACCCCAACTCCTCGAGCAGGACCCACTTGGCATCCCCCCCAACCCCCTTTTAGCAATAATTATCTTCAGTTGGTAGGTGAAGTAAAAGAGAACTGAGTGATGTTTCTTGCATATTGGTGCCAATCAAATAATTCTTAGAAGACAGAATTATCTTTACAAGATTATAATAATAAACATTATCTTGTAGGAAATTATATAAGCCTTTATTTTAAATGTTGTAGATGATTCATTTTAGCTTAAGATACTTTAATTTTTTTCTCCCTGATTTGGAAAAATATTAGAGAACCAAAACCTTTTATTCCCTTCCCCCTGTAATATGTGGCATGCAGGACATTGACTATGATACAATACCAGATTTTCATCATGGTGTCTAATAGAATATTTTCATCAAGGCAACCAGTTGGCTCTGTTTATTCAATATATGTGGTTAGATTTCATAATGATAATTCGTGTTAATGTTTTAGCTTTCAAAACTAAATGCTTGATATGGAATTTTTAAGTACACACAGGATAACCCAGGACAATTCTTATTCTTGATGGATGAAGGGAGAAGACTGAATACTATTTGTTTCTGAAGAGACAGAGTTTAAAGGAGATATCCAGAAGTTCCTCAAAATAGCTGTCTGGGGTTGCTCCGTTAGATATACACTCTGCTGCTTTTGTCAATGGATCTTGATCCTTGAGTCATAAATCAAGCATAAGTACTCTTTGGATACTTCAAAGCTTTCCTTGCCATCTTCACATGGCTTCTCAAATACTGTTGTATATCAAAACAGAAAAAAAGAGTCTCAATTAGACAAATTATATGTATTACTTTTCAGCAATTATATTCAGATTTACAATGCATATTCTGGTACATTTAAATTTAAACAATTTCCTTCTCCTGCAATAAATTTTAATCAGATACTTTTTACCGAGTTATACTCTTGTCTGACATGATCCAAAGTGCTGTCGTTGCCAAGGAAACCATTTCCTTGTTATCTGTGCATTCAGCGCTGTCTCACTGTCTGGCTCATTTTTCTCCTTCTCTCTTTCACTCTTTCCATGACTCAACCGCAAGCTTTATGTCATTGCATTAGTTAGAACAAAATGCATCTCTCTTCTCTTCAGAATATAATACTTATTTAAAAATGCAGATCCCAGGTTTCAACAATGGCTTCCTAGTCATATTATAATTTTATTGTGTGAAAAAAAAAGAGAAAGAGTCCAAATAAGAGAAACATGAATTTTATTTCATGCTTTTCTTTACACTGACTGGATGAGCTGCACTGTGTATGAAGTCTTTCCTTTGATCTCCTACATCTATATGAGTTCTGTGAAAGTCTGAGACATGTGCTATTTGAGTACTTTTGCTCAGCCTCTTTGCATATATAGCAGAAGAAAGAAAAATGTAGGAAAGGAAGCACAAATATGAGGAAAAAATCTTTAAAGTGGTAAGCTGGACTACTGTTAAACGTTTTCTAAACATCTGTTACCTGCCTGCTCACCCTCTCTCCCTCTTTTCCACTAAAAAATGTCTTCTATTGGCACAATAACCTAAATTTCAGCCCTTTAACAAAATGCATATCTTTAAGGCATTTCACATTATGTGTACATTAAATGTATATGTCTTAATTAATAAAACTTCCTCAGCAATATTTTAATGACATGATTGACTTCTTTTTTCTGACAAGCTATACAGGCTTAACATATTAATTCTGAAAATTCTGCAGGCCATGAATAAACTTCTCAGGAAGTGAAAATTGCTTATGGAAGATAATGACAAAATCAGCATTTGATTGCTGATAAAAATTCAGAAAATTTTGGTAGGTACAGACTCCTGGCTATCTATCTATCTATCTATCTATCTATCTATCTATCTATCTATCTATCCTGATAATTTGTAATATATATATATATATATTATATGTATGGAATATAAAGTGCTATATTTATCTAGTTACCTAATAAGCATTGTACAAGCACATAGGATTGTTATAAGTAATAAATTAGATATGTCTTATGAAATATGCTGTGGAATTACTAAGTTCACACAATTCAAGTTTTTTCTTCAAATGCATATACACATACAATGAGGTGAAAACTCAGTTAACTGAACACTGAAGTATAATTGATTTTGGGTGGCCAAGTTTTTCAGATTGCTAATTAGTATTGCTCTCCTAATTATTTATTTTAACTAATCAAATTTATTTTTAATTAATAAGTAAAAAGTAAAAAATTTTATGTATTATTGGGGTACAATGTGATATTTCTATATAGTTTACATTTGGTAATGTTCAAGCATGTTAAACACATATATCTTCTCAAACATTTATGCTATTTTTATAATGAAAACTCAAAATCTTTCTAGATTTCAAAGTACATACTATATAATTGTAACCTATATGTATCCTACTGTGAAATGGCATGCCATAACCTTTCTACCATCTAGCTATAACTAAGCACCTATTCTTCATCTTCCTCCATTCCTCTCTTCCCACTTCCTAACCACTATTGTACATTCAACTTCTATGAGATCAACTTTTTCATTCCACATATGAATTAGATCAAATGGCACTTGTCTGTTTTGGTCTGGCTTATTTTACCTGAAATAATGATCTCCAGTTTTCTCCATGTTGTTGCAAATGACAAAGATTTCATTTTTCTAATAATTGAATAATAGTCCACCACATACCATACCATACCACATACCATACCACCACATACCACATTTTCTTTTTCCATTCATCAATTAATGGACACTTAAAATATTTCCATCTGTTTGCTATTGTGAATAACAATAAACTTGGGAGTGCAGACGTTTCATCAACATACTGACTTCATTTGCTTTGGATAAATACACAGGAATGGATTTTTAGATCATATTAAAGTTCTATTTATTTATTTATTTATTTATTTATTTATTTAAGGAATTGAACCAAAGGGTGCTTAACCACTGAGTCACATTCCCAGCCCTTTTTATTTTGAGACAGGGTCTAGCTAGATTTCAGGGCTTCACTAAGTTTCTGAGGCTGGCTTCATATCTGCAGTCCTCCTGCCTCAACCTCCTGAGCTACTGGGATTACAGGCATGTGCCAACATGCCTAGCTCATTTATTAGTTCTAAGAAGTGTTTTGAGGGAGTCTTTGGGGGTTTCTATATATAAGATCATGCTATCTGCAAATGGTGACAATTTGACTTTCTCTTTTCCAATTTGAATGTTCTAAATTTCTTCTTCATGCCTCATTGCTCTGTCTAAGACTTCTAATAAATAAAAGTTGTGAAAGTAGGCATATTTGTCTTATCTTATTCCAAAATTTAGAAAAATTTTGGATTTTATCCAATTAGTACAGCATTAGTACTTGAGTTATTTATTCAGCATTTTTGTTATGAAGGGATGGTAAATTTTTTCAGTGCTTTTGTACACTTATTGAAATGACTGTATGATTTCTATCTTTCATTCTGTTGTGTGATGCATCATATTTGTTAATCTGCCTGTTAATCTTGCAATAATGGGATGAATCCCATTAGAGCATGTTAAATAATCTATGATGAATTCTGTTTGCTAGTATGTTGTTGATGATTTTGGCATTAATATTAGTTAAAGATATTGACTTGTAGTTTTCTTTTTAAGTTTCTTGTAGTTGTGTCCTTGTCTACTGTTGGTATTATGATACTGGTGGCTGCATAGAATCAGTTTGAAAGAATTCCCTTTTCTTCAATTTTTTTGGAGTAATTTAAGATGAACTTGTATTAATTCTATAAATGTTTCATAGAAATGAAGCCATCTGGTTTGTGGAGTTCCTTGATGGGAGACCTTTTAATATCTGATTCAGTCTTGCTATTTGTTATTCATCAGTCTATGTTTTCTATTTTCCTTATTCAATTTTTGCAAGGTATGTATGTCCAGGAATTTATCCATTCCTTTTTGGTTACCAAATCTATTGGTTTACAGTTGTTAATTATAATCTCTTATCAGTCTTTGTGTTTCTGTGTCGTCAGTTGTAATGACTCCCTTTTCATATCTGAATGTCTTTATTTGAATCTTTTCTTTTTCTTAGTATGTCTAGTTAACAGTTTGACCACTTGTTTATATTTTATTAGAGCCAGGCACTTGTTTTGAAAAATGCTGCTACACCTTTTGTCTCCATTTCATTTATTTCTGCTCATATATTTTCTTTTCTTTTCTTCTACTGAATTTATGTATGGTTTTTCTTACTTTTTGAGTTCTCTGAAATGCAGCAAAAGGATGATTATTTGAGATACTTTTGCTTTTTTAATGTGTGCATTGATTACTCATTTCAGTACTATTTTTTCTGTATCTTATAGATTTGAGGTTGTTGTGCCTCCATTAATATTTGTTTCAGGGAAAAAAAATCTTTCTTGATTTGTTTCTTTCTTTCCTCTTTTTTTTTTTTTGGCCTCCATGTCTTTTTTTTATTTTTAAAAAATTCTAATTAGGTTTACATGATAGCAGAATGTATTTTGATTCACTATACACAAATGGAGCAAAAATTTTCACTTCTCTGGTTGTACACAATATAGAGTTACACCATATGTGCAGTCATACATGAACCTAGGGCTTTGTTGTCCATCGCATTATACCATCTTTCCTGCCCCCATGTCCCATCCTCTACCTTCATTCCCCTTTGAACAAAGTTTCTCCATTCTTCCCATGCCCCCTCCCACATTATGGATTAGCATCCAGTTATCAGAGAGAACATTCGACCTTTGGGTTTAGGGATTGGCTTACGTTGCTTAGCACGATATTCTCCAATTCCATCCATTTACCTGCAAATGCCATAACTTTATTCTCTTTTAATGCTGAGTAATATTTCATTGTGCATATATATAGCACACTTTCTTTATCCATTTATCTGTTGAAGGGTGTCTAGGTTCATTCCACAGTTTAGCCATTGTGAATTGAGCTGCTATAAACATTGAAGTGGTTGCGTCACTGTAGTATGCTGTTTTTAAGTCCTTTGGGTATAGACCGAAGAGTGAGATAGCTGGGTCAAATGGTGGTTCCATTCCAAGTTTTCTAAGGAATCTCCATACTGCTTTCCTGATTGGTTGCGCCAATTTGCAGTCCCACCACCAATGTATGAATGTGCCTTTTCCCCACATTCTCGCCAACACTTGTTGTTGTTTGAATTCTCTATAACTGCCATTCTGACTGGTGTGAGATAAAATATTAGAGTAGTTTTTATTTGCATTTCTCTAATGGCTAGAGATATTAAATATTTTTTCACATATTTGTTTATCGATTGTATATCTTTTTCTGAGAAGTGTCTATTCAGCTCCTTAGCCCATTTATTGATTGAGTTGTTTGTATTTTTGGTGTTAAGTTTTTTGACTTCATCATGTATCTTGGAGATCAATGCTCTAACTGATGTGTGTGTGGCAAAAATTTGCTCCCAGAATATAGGCACTCTCTTCACCTCATTGATTGTTTCTTCTGCTGAGAAGAAGCTTTTTAGTTTGAATCCATCCCATTTATTGATTTTTGGTTTTATTTCTTGTGTTGTAGGAGTCTTGTTAAGGAAGTTGGAGCCTAATCTGACATGATGGAGGTTTGGGCCTATTTTCTCCTCAGTTAGGCTCAGGGTTTCTGGTCTACTTCCTAGGCCTAGTCTTTGATCTACTTAGAGTTGAGTTTTGTACATGGTGAGAGAGAGAGGTTTAGTTTCATTTTGCTGCATATGGATTTCCAGTTTTCCCAGCACCATTTGTTGAAGAGGCTATCATTTCTCCAATGTATGTTTTTGGCACAATTGCCTAGTATGAGATAATTGTATTTATGTGGGTTTGCCTCTGTGTCTTCTATTCTGTACTATTGATCTACATGTCTATTTTAGTGCCAATACCATGCTTTTTTTTGTTATTATAGCTTTCTAATATAGTTTAAGTTCTGATATTTTGATGCCTCTTGCTTTGCTTTTCTTGTTAAGGATTGTTTTGGTTATTCTGGGTCTCTTATTTTTTCAAACAAATTTCATGATTACTTTTTCTATTTCTATAAAGAAAGATGTTTGGATTTTATTTGGAATTGCATTGAATCTATATAACACTTTGGGTAGTATGGCCATTTTGATGATATTGATTCTGCCTATCCAAGAGCATGGGAGATCTTTCTATTTTCTAAGGTCTTCTTCAATTTCTTTAGTGTTCTGTAGTTTTGATTGTAAAGATCTTTCACCTCTTTTGTTAAATTGATTCCCAAGTGTTTTATTTTATTTTATTTTTTTGAGGCTTCTGTGAATGGGGTAGTTTTCCTAATTTCTCTTTCTGAGGATTTATCAGTGATGTATAGAAATGCATTTGATTTGTGGGTATTGATTTTATATCCTGGTACTTTGCTCAATTCATTTATTAATTCTAGAAGTTTTCTGGTGGAATTTTTTGAATCCTCTAAGTAAAGAATCATGTCGTTGGTAAATAAAGATAGTTCAACTTCTTTGCCTATTCTTATCCCTTTAATTTCTTCTGTCTGTCTAAGTGCTCTGGTTAGAGTTTCAAGGACTATGTTGAATCAAAGTGGTAAAAGAGGACATCTATGTCTTGTTCCTGTTTTTAGGGGGGATTCTTTCAATTTTTTCCCATTGAAGATGATGTTAGCTTTCAGTTTTGCATAGACAGCTTTTTCAATGATAAGGAATGTTTCTACTATGCCTAGTTTTTCTAGTATTTTGAACATGAAGAGGTACTGTATTTTGTCCAATGCTTTCTCAGCATTTATAGAGATAATGATATGATTGTTGACTTTAAGTCTATTAATGTGATGAATTACACTTATTGATTTCCATATATTGACTCAACCTTGCATAGCAGGGTGCAAACCCACTTGATCATGGTGCACTATATTTTTAATATGTTTTTGTATATGATTTGTCAGAATTTTATTGAGAAATTTTGCATCAATGTTCATTAAGGATATTGGTCTGAAGTTTTCTTTCTTTGATGTGTCTTTGTCTGGTTTTGTACATTTGGTGTTCTGTAAGCCTCTTGTATTTGATTTTCCAATTCATTCTTCATGTTTGGGAATTTTTCTGATATTATTTCATTGAAGAGATTGTGCATTCCTTTGGTTTGTATCTCTGTTCCTTCCTCTATTCTGATAATTCTTAGATTTGGTCTTTTTATGTTATCCCATAATTCTTGGATGCTTTGTTAATGTTTTCTTGCCATCTTCATTGTGTGGTCAACTTTATTTTCAAGATTATATATTTTGTCTTCATTGTCTGAGGTTCTATCTTCCAAGTTGTCTAGTCTGTTGGTGATGCTTCCTATTGAATTTTTAATTTGGTTTATTGTTTCCTTCATTTCAAAAATTTATGCTTGTTTCATTTGCAGAGTCTCTATCTCTTTCTTAATCTTTTGCTCCCTGCATTTGCTCTCTTATATCATTTTGGAGTGCTCAATCATTGCCTGTAATTGCTCTCTTATATTAATTTGTGCTTCACAGATCATTTTAATTATATACATTCTGAACTCCTTCTCTGACATTTCATCTAATGTACTGTCAAGGGATTCTATTATTATAGCATCTCGGTTTGATTGGAGCATTTTATTCCCTTGTTTTTTCTTGTTGTTCATGTGTCTTTCCCTCTAGCAATGCTGATCTGAGCAATTACAGTTTCTACCCTATAATCTTGTAGTGTCCCTGCAGGTTACCAATACCTCACCTCTGGTGTATCTGGGCCTACAGGTACATTGGGGGTGGTCTTCCTGGTCCTGGCTGTTGTCTATAGATGGAAGTAGGCTGGGACAGCCATCCATTGGTAGATGGGGGCCGCATGGCAGTTGGTCTCCTCCTCCATGCATCAGGCCAACGTTGGTCTGCTCCGCTTCCTCTGTGTGTGTTGAGGGGTCCTTGATTTCTTTCTTGATCCATTGATTGTTCAAGAGTAAACTGTGTAACTTTTTGGTATTTGTATATTTTCCAAAATTTGTGTTGTTGTTTATTTCTAGCTTTATTGCATTGTTGTCAGAATAGATACTTGAGGAGAATTTAAATCTTTTAAATCTTGAGGCTTATTTTGAAGCCAATTACATGATCTGTCATGGAGAATACCCCAATGTACTGATAAGAAGAATGGATAATCTGAAGTTGTATCATACAATATTCTTTACATGTCTGTAAGGTACATTTAATCTAGTGTGCAAATTTAATTCTACCATTTCTTTGTTGATTTTATTCATTGCTGAAATTGGGGTTTTAAAGTTCCATATTATTGTGGTATTGAAGTCTGTATTTCCCTTTAGGTTCATTACTATTTAACTTTTATATTTGGGTTCTCCAATATTGGAAACATGTATTTATAATTGTTTCTTTTTCTGAACTGATCTCTTTATCATTATATAATGACCTTTTTAAAATTAATTTTAATTTAAAATTATTTTTATCTGATATAAGTATGGCTATTCCTGCTTCTTTTTCCTCTTAATTCCATTGAGTGGAATATTTTGTTCCATCCCTTCACTTTTAGTCTATGAGTGTCCTTTGAAGTCAAAGATGCTTCTGATAAACAACTTACAGTGGGGTCTAGTATGTGTGTGTGTATGTGTGTGCGTAGAGAGAGAGAGCGAGAGAGTCATATGTTTTATTAATGGGAGAGTTTAAGAGAGAGAGAGAGAGTCACTATATGTTTTTAGGAGGAAAGTTTAATACACCTACATTTAAAGTAATCATCAATACATAAGATCTTACTGCAGATGTTGTATTATTTATTTTCCAATTTTATTATATTTAGTTTATTTCTTTCTCATTCTCTTATAGTCTTTATTTGTGGTTAAGTGATTTACACTAGTAGTTGTGTTTTGATTTCTTCCTTATGTTTTTTGGTTTATATATTCTTAATTTTTGCTTTGATGTTACTATGAGGCTTACAAAATATGTCTTGATTATAACTGGTTATTCTGAAATGATGACAACTTAATATGATCACAAAGATAAAACAACAAAAAGTAGATGAAATATCTTCCATATTACATCATTCTGTACTCCATTTTTAAACATATTTATATATTTACTATTAATTTTAATTTTGTTTTTTAGTCTTCATAGTAAAGACATGAATCGTTTATGATCTATGTTTACACTATTAGAACATTTGGAATTTGTACTACTCTAGCTAGTTGGCTTTATACCTTTCAATATTTTCTTCTTAAAGTCTCTTTCAGTTTGCAGGACTACTTTTAGCATTTCTTCTAGATAAGTTTGGTATATATATATTCTTTCAACTTCTTGCTTTCTGATAATTTCTTTATTTCTCTTTAATTTCTAATTGACAGCTTTGCTGACAAGTGACTTTTGCTTGCCAGTTTTTTCCTTTAGTATGTGAAAATTCCATGTCACACTCTCCTGGTCTATAAAGTGCCTGTTGAAAACTCTGTTATCAGGTGAATTAGTACACCCATATGTACTGTTTCTTTATTTTTGCTTGCTGTCTTGACAATCTTCTTTTTATCTTTCAAATTTGAGAGTTGGATTTTGAAAGGTATTATGGTATGCTTAGTTTAGTTAAATCTACTAAATTCTTCTCTAAGTTTGGGAAGTGTTCAGTTATAATCTCTTTGAAAGGGAGATCTTAAGTCCCTCTTACCCTCAATAAGCCAAATATATATATTTTTAATGGTGTCCCAATGATCACATAGAAGTTCTTTATTTTTCTTCATTCTGTTTTCTTTCTTCTCCCCTGCCTGTGTATTTACAAATGTTCCATCTTTGAATCATTTTTTTCTCTTTAATCTATTCTGTTATTGATGCTTCCTATCATTTTTAAAAATTTACTTGGTCTATTTTTCAGCTCTATGATTTCTAGTTGATTTTTTAAAAATTTCTTTCATCACTTTAAATTTTTCTGTTAGAGCATTGAATCATTTCTCCACGTGTTCTTGAAACTCATTAACTTAAAACATCTCTTTTAAATATTCATCTAACTATTCATCCATACTGATTACTATATTTTTGGCTCATATTTAAGTGAGATAGTGGTTTTCTGAAGGATTTTGAGTGTTAGTATGAGACAATATCTGGGCTCTGAAGGACCAGGAATTTTTATTCTAGTCTTTATAATCTGACTTTGTTCATTCTTATCTTTCCACATAATCTAATAGGATATTTATTTTCTCCAAGTTTCCATTGTTTCAGCACTTGAGGGAAATCCTAGCTCCCTTTGAACTTCTCTCTGTGATGGTGGTAGGTCCAGATGCCTTGTCCAAAGTCACCCAGCCTGTGGTCAGACACTGCAGGATTCTGTTTAGTCTCTGGGCAAAATTGCCTTAGAAGTATAAATCCTAGTTTCCTATGCCAATGTTGCAAAGCTATGTTGCAAACCATAGCCTACCTACTCTACCATAGCACTGGTGTAAGACTAAATCCCATACTGCTCTGGGCTACCTGCTATTGAGATGGATTCATGACCCAAGATGACTACAACCAACCAGAGATGATGCTGACCAGAATGAATGTCTGACATCCTAGGATCACTTGTTTCCATCTGACACCTAAACTGTTCCAGAGGCTTTATGTGTGAGCATTGGCCTAGGAATGGGGGCCTTCATGATCTGCCCAGAGGTATATTTCAACAGCCCATCACTAAGTTCCATGGCAAAGTCTTGTGCTAAAACTCCTTTTCTTGCCCTCAGAAAATAGAATCTTCCTCCATTCTATGTTGCTTGGGGTTTGAGAAGAGTTGATGAAGACAGACCATTGTCCAAAAAGGCTAACACTAAGCTGGAGCAGGCCTATGTATCAGAACAAGGGCCTGCATAGTCTCAGAGATGTACCTGAAAGGAAATTGGGTGTAGGACTGACCACTTGAACACAACATGGCCAAGCAAAAGCAAGTTTATTGCCAGGAATTTGACAGGCTATCTCACAGAGAGAGTACAGCAGCAGATTCCCTTTTTGAGTTTCCTTTTGTAAGCAGGGTCAAAGCTAAAGGGAGGGAGGCTTCATTTAGGGTAGGATTGGTCTTTATGGCTGATGTAGCAGATGTTACCTAATTTCATAACAGTGGGTTCCCATTTCCTAGGAATATTTCTGGTAAGTTCCTGTTTCCCAAGGGAAGAAACAGGTTTCTATTTCTTAAGTCCATTTCTGCCCTTAAGAAACAGGAAAACACAGATATTTTTAATAAGAACAGCAGATATAAAATGAGAGTGGAGAAAGGAATATAGCTGTAGTTATGCCCACGGTACCTAGATCCATCACATTGGTGGTGGTACTGAACCAAAACACCAGTCCATCTCACTGTGCCATAGAACTCTGCCTAATACTGGGGCAGATGTAGACGCTCTGTCTCTGTGCACTAGCTTGGGGATATGTAGTCCCTTGATTGCTAAGGTAGACATTAAGTTGGGTCATATATAAATTTCCCGGTCATAGCAGCCTCTGAAGTCTGCAGAAGGGACTATTCCAGGTCCAATCTAAGAGCAGCAAAGATGCAGGCTAAACCTTAAGTCTGTTTTACCAGCATGCAGGCATCTTATTGATACTGATCATGTCCAGAGGGTCATCTGTGATATTTGTCTTGATTATGAGGAGCTTTGATTTCTGCCAAATACTGCATCTCACTACAGCAAGTCAAATATTGAGTTCCAAAATACTGTGCTTTCTTTTATGGTTGTTGCCTGCTCTACTGCCTGAGACTGGGATGAGGTGGGTGGATACAGTTCCCTGGCCATTTCTCTAACAGTTCCAGTGCCTCAGTTCATGGATATGGGCTTGGGAGTAGGAGTCATGGGTCTCTGCCTGGCACCTGGCTTCACTATGGATGACCTGGTACTGAGTTTCAAGTTTACGCCTTGGACTTGATTCCTTCTCCTTCCTGTAAAAAGGAGTTCTATGTCTCTACACTACTTGAAGTTGAGGGAGGAATGACACTGTCAACTCTCTATGACCTTCTTTAATGTGATTTTTTTTTTATTATACTAAAACCAGACACACTGGCCTCTCACCTGACTTCATTAGCTCTTGTGAATATAGTTTTTTGTGTGTAACTGTTCAAAATGGTGTGTCTGGGGAGATGATCATACAAGATCTTACTCAGCTGGCTTCTTGCTCTGCCTTCATTCTCTTTTAGAGTTTCAGTTTCAGTTTTATAGAATGTAGTGGTTTTAAGCAAACCTTTACTATTGATAGATTAACTCAATTCATCTCAAGTTTTCCACTGGAAATAAACAAAAACACTAGATAAAATACTTTGTTTTATACGTTATTGTATCTCTGAGCATGAGGCAAAAAAATGATAGGTTCAAGAACTTCCAAGAAAGAACTGTGCCTTGTAAGTACTTCAGAGTAATAATCTGGGCTTGTAACTGTATGTTTTTACACTTAGGATTAAGGGACCAAAAATAGGCTAGTCATCACAAAGAAAATTGAACTTGAATCAACTCACTTCATAATTCAGACAGAAAAATAAATTATCTCTGGATAAAGGTAACAACATGTAGAGATTCAAAATATCTATGAACTTTTAAAAAATAATTGACACACAATGTCTGACATTCAATAAGAAAAATTAACCTTACAGAAAGCACTAAATGAAAATTAATTACAAACAAAAACATAATACCAAGAGATCGACTTTATAAAGCCATTCTTGAAATAACTTGAAGAAATATATTTTTAAAATTAAATGTAAAAATAAATTTTATCAGAGAAGTAGAAGTTAAACAAAATTTTTAGAACTGTGATCAATAATATGTAAAATTAGATAATCAGGGAAGGAGAAGTGTTAGAGTACATTAAATCCAATTGGAGAAAGAATAAATAAAATGGAAAATATTAGGAATTATTCAGGCTGAATCATGGGAATAAAAGAGGAATGGAAATATTAAATAATATTCAAGAAATATATGAGACAGAAACATTCTATCATTTACATAATTGGATATCCTTGAAGAAAAGATAGAAAGGATTAGACAGAAATAATATGTGGGGAAATAATGGTTCAGAATTTTCTTAAAATAATGAAACACATAAAGCCAAATACTGAAAAGGTGCTACAAACCAAGAAAAATAAATAAAAAGACCAAGACACAAACCAAAAATGCTGCAAATAAAAGAAACTTAAAAGCAACTGGGATGGGGATAAAAGAAAAAAGACTGACAGACACAAATACACACACATATACATGCATAGAGCTATTGACTAATACTGAAGCTGTAACAAAACTGGTAGCTAGTTAAAAAATAAACAAGAAAATTAGAGGACAGAGAAAATAGAATTAAGCAGTTTAAGTACCAAAAGAAAACATATTCTGATTTAGAATTCTAAATCTGTAAAATTTTTCCTGCAAATAAAAGCACTTAAAACACACACAGCAACACATCAGATATGGAAAACATGATAAGAGCACAGGGTGTGTAAAGGATTGTAATTACATCCTTGAAGTGTTGCTGGAGATAATTGCAAGGCTTTTGTATTATCTTCAAAGTGGTAGATGTATTGATGTGAATTAGATATTAATAAGTCAGGAATACATGTTTTAATTTCTAGGTTATCTACTAAAAAATTATAAAATTGTATGTAGTAATGACCTAATGCAAAATAATGTAAAATAATAAAAAGTATAATTAATCAAAAGTAAGCAAAATGTTATGATAGGAATCTAGAAAAAAATTGACAAATATCATATAGTGAGATAATGAATTTAACCCAAATAATTCACTGATTACATAAAATGCAGTGTATTAATGATTTCAAATAAAATAAAAGTTTTCCAGAAGAGACAAAGCAAAATTTCTTGCCAGAGACACCTGAAATTAAAACAGTGAAAGTAAAAATTTGGAAAAGATATTCATGTAAGCCAAAACAAAATAAAGCTGATATTCCTGTTTAAATACCAAATAAAGAAAGCTTTCAGTGAAAGATTCAAGACAGAGTTAAATACTGACATTTTATAATAACAAAAGGGTCATCCTAGAAAGAAGATGTACCATTCTTAATTTGTATGCAAGTAATAAAATGCCTTTATGTAAAAATGCAATTTAAAAGCAAATTTACAATTAAAGTGAGTGATTTTAACACAGCAAATAACAGTAAAAGAAAACAAAATAATCAATAAGGACATAGATTTCAAATTTTTACAAACATTTTATTGGTGGATTATAATTATGAATATTAGTCGGATTGTTATATATTCATACATGCACACATTTATTTTTTAAACAAGTTTTCTTGAGCATTTATCAAGCACCTACTATAAACAAGGCAAGAGTTTAAACTCTATATCTAGTAATATGATAATTGGAAACATAGATAACTATCTGGATATATTAGACATATTCTATTGAGGAGGGATGGGTAAACAACTGAGTGAATGGAATAATGTCAGATGATAAGTATTCAGAGGAAATTAAATTCATGTGATATTGTAGAGAATGAGTGGGTATGGTGGTGCCTCACTTAAAATGAAATTGAAGGAAGAATTCTTTGAGGAGATAATATATGAGAGGAGACATAACTCCTCAAATATAAGCCATGCACCTTTAAATGAAACAGGCCAAGTATAAATTAGCAAATATTTGATGTCTCAACAAACAAATTTTATTAAATGATTAATATATTTTGGAGATGTTGCTTTAAGGTAATCATTCCCATCTTAACTATAGGCTGTAACCATGCCAATCTCCCACAAACCTAAGACCCACAACTCTAGTGTTGTTGTTGTAGATGATTTTATTTTTTTTACTGGGACAGAAGAGGATGCATAGATACACTGTAGAACTACTGAAGTGTAGTTTTACCTATGACTTTCTCCATGTGAATGAATAAAATGTTTTATGTCTCCCTTGCTTCGAAAGAATTTGTTTTTGAAATGCAACTGACCATTAGCTTCTATTTTTTCAATGTGATTGAACTGAGTTCAGTTGGAAGCCCCATTGAAAGTGGGGTGGGTAACTATATTTATTATATTTCAATATGTTTTCATAGTTCATATTTTTCTTATTATTCATGGCTGAATAAACAAACGTTTATTTCCTGTAAAGGTAGGTCTTCTTTCGTTGCTTTCTCTATTATGTGGAGATTGAGGGATTATAGAACCCAGCCCTGTGGATTTCCCTCTATTAGTCTGGTTTCTGTCACTGTGACAAAATAATCAAGGTAAATAAACTTAAGGAGGAATGAGAGATTTTTACTCATGAGTTCAGAGGTTTCAGTCCATCATGACTGGGCCCTGTTGCTGTTGGGCCTGTCCCAAGGTAATACTTCACAGTAGGCATGCATGGCAGAGAGAGCATGCATGGCTCATCTCATAGCAGCCATGAAGCAAAGAAGAAAGGCACTAAGGAGTGGAAGTCCTAATATCCCCTTCAAGGGCACATCCCAAATGACCTGTCTTCCCCCAAGTAAGCCCGCCTCTTAAAGGTTTCAATACCTACCTGCGGCCGTGGGCTGCTGATCAAACCTTTAACAAATAGGCCTTTAGAGAACACTTCAGATCCAAACTATAGTATCCTCCTTTCTCTGAAATTTCTGTAAGAGGAATTTTCAACTGGAGATGAAACAAACTAATTCCTGCAGAGCTCAATGTTTATTGTTTTGGAAGGGAAGAGAATGTCCAGGATATACCAAGAAGCAAATAAAACTGATAGTTTTAACAGTGGTTGCTTTCAGGTGGTAGGACATCCTGTCTGTTTTTTTCTTTTGTTTTGTTTAGTTTTGATACTGGGGATTGAATGTAGGGACACTTTACCACTGAGCAACACCCTCATCTTTTTTTATTTTTTATTTTGTAACAAGATCTTGCTGAGTTGCAGGGGCTGGGCTGACCCTAAACTTGTGATGCTCCTGCCTCAACCTCCCATGTCAATCAGATTACAGGTATGCACCACTATACTTCAGTTTTCTTTTCTTTTCTCAATTTTTTTCTGTTATTCCTCTTTTCTACAGGTTTATAAGGAGTACACAGTGCTTTCATTATAGACAAAAAAAAGGAAGGACAGAAATGTTAAAAATAAAAAATGAAGTTGTTTTGGAAAGAAACCTTAATTTAACAAAAAAGATAAAGAGCAACAAATAAAAATAAATAAATAAATAAAAACAAAAACTTTGCTGTTCTTGGCTGTTGTGATCTTGATTTTTACTTTTGATGGTCAGTAAGGGTACTTTCACAGGGATCTCAAGGGAAAAAAACACATGTTCTGCTATGAAGGAATAAAAGTGCTGTTACTCAGTTACTGTTGTTCTCTCTTCTGTTTGCTCTCCACAGGCAGCTCTTAGTTGAGAACACTAGACTTTCAAAAACTTCACCAGAAGCTCTACACTCCAGTTCCTCTGCATGGTGACGAGAACAAAATCATCCATCAAGTCTGGCTATCAGTTCTTTGATGTTTGGCAGTGTTGTGTGCATTTCAGGATACCCATACATCATTTTTCAAATATCTTCTTTTGCTCTATTCAACTAATTCCATAGTCTGAACTGATCCTGGATCTGAAATATCACCATTGTCTAATCTCTGAAGAGGTATGTGTTTCAGCATATATGTAAACACAGATACTTAGATAATTTGAATCCTGAAAGTAAATAGGGATGTGCGAAGAGAACAGAGAAGAGGAGGAAGAAGAAATTAAGATGTAGAAATTTAAAAAAAAACCTTCTCAAAACTGAAATAAAATATAGGACTATCTAAAATCAAACTGAAATTTTGAAATAGTATCTAGGGTATTATATTTGTGGATATATTAAAAAGATAGGCTCTAATAGAAAGAAGACATTAAAGTTTTGTGTTTAGCTTTTAAATATTTCATTTTAGATGCACATATTAAAATGTGTGCAACCTGCTCATCTTGCCATTTTTGGTGTTGTTTCCAAGTAATAGGGTAATAATGGGATTTTTGTTTATTTTTCTGAAAAATATAAATCAGTTTAGATTTGTATAAATTATAACTATTTCCCCCTTGGTACTACATTCTAACCATACAGATTTTTATATATGTCTAGATTTGAATAAAACAAGCAAACAAAAAAATATAAACTTTAAATTGCTAATAACATATATTAGTAAACCCTCTATTCTGAATTTGGCAAATTGGAACTTTATTGCTCTTATCACCTGGAATACTGTTAATTGAGTTACTCTTGTCCCATTCACTTTCTGTGGATGAACAAGTTTTTGTCAAGAGAACCACTAAAATCCACTTTAGAAAAGTTTAAAAAGGTACATTGGCCTATAAAACACACTGTGCCTCTAGAATCAGATGTTGAAAAGCTGAACAAAAGGCAAGCTGCGCAGGCAGGCATCATTATAAGTAAATAAACTTTAGAGCCTAATCATGAACTTTCTTTTGCCTGTGCTCAAAAGAATTAAGCTATTCTCATAGTCTAAGTGGATTTCAGCAGCAGAGCAGAAATCTGAAAGTGGCCAGATATTACAGGGGTGCTGACATTTTAAAATTCTATTTTATTGCAATGAGAACACAACACAAGATCTACTTTCTTAACAAATTTATAATTTTACAATACAACACTGATGACTCTTGGTATGATGTGGTAGAGCAGATCTCTAGAGTTCATTCTTCTTGCTTGAGTGAAACATTATGCCTATTTAATGGTAGCTCACCATTCTCCTCTTCCTATACTATTGACAACCACCATTCCACTCTTTGATTCTGTGAATTTGACTATTTCAGACACTATATAAAAATGGAATCATGCAGTATTTATCTTTCTTTGGTTTATTGCACTTAGCATCAAGTCCTCAAGGTCCATGCATGTTGCTATACATTGCAAAATTCCTTTCCATTTTTAGGGCTGATTAGTATTCCATTACATGTATATGTGATATTTAAAAATTGTTCATTTGTTGATGGACATTTATTTCTACATCTTAGATGGTATGAAAAGAGCTAGAAAGAATTAAGGCATGCTAAAATTTGAGGGAGAGATCTTGATTTCATTTTTTTGATAAATACAAAAAAGTGAGATTTCTTGATTATATAATAATTGTTTCTAAATTTTTGAGCAAGTTCCATATTGCTTTCTGAAGCAGCTATGTTATTTGGCATTTTAAGAGTGTGCAAGTATTTCAATTTCTTCAAATTCTTACCCTCAGAGGTTGTATTTTTTTTTTAATAATAGACAACTTGACAGGTGTGAATCCTGGTTGATTGTGGGTTTGATTTGCGTTTTCCTGATGGTTGCTAGCATAGACATTTTTTCCTATACCAGTTGTCCAATTTTATGTCTTCTGTCTTCTTTTTTTGTCTTTTTATGTCTTCTTATGTGTTATTTCTTTCTTTTGGCAGGTGGGGGGAGTGGTACCAGGGGCACTTGACCACTGAGCCACATCCCCCACCCTATTTTTTATATTTTTTATTTAGAGACAGGGTCTCTCTGAGTTGCTTAACACCTGGCTTTTGCTGAGGCTAGCTTTAAACTCTCAATCCTCCTCCTCAGCCTCCAGAACTGCTGGAATTACAAATGTCTTATGTCTTCTATTCAAGTCTTAGTCTATTTTAAAACCAGTTATTATTATTATTATCATCATCATCATCATTATTGTCATAATTACTTTCACTACTATAAAATTAAAAATTTGTTGAGAGTAAATTCCATACTACCATTTGTAAGCATTCATTTATATTTTCAAGATTAACCCCTTATCACAAATGTGGCTTGCAAATATTACCTCTCATTCTTAGGTTAGCTTTTCATTTTGTCTATTTTTTAAATTTTCTGTGCAGAATTTCTTATTTTGATTTAGTCTACCTTGATTGTATGTGTTGCCTGTGCTCTTAGTGTCAAATCCATAAAATCATTGCCAAGATGGATGTCATGAATAGTTCCTTTTATGTTTTTTTCTAGGAGCTTTACATGTTTGAGACTTATATTAAGTCTCAGCCACGTAAATTGATTCTTTTTCTGCATGTGTAAGGATCTAATTTTATTCTTTTGCATATTGATCTCAATTTTTCTCATCAGCATTTGTAGAAGAGGCTGTCCCTTCTTCATCATCCTATTTCCTTTCAGACCAGAAGGTTTCTTCTCAAAAATTCCCTGATAGTCCATGTCCTGCATGGCCGTTTGTTCAGGTTCCCAAAGCGGGCAGTGAGGGGATTAAGAAAAGACAAACAGACACAAAAATAGAGAAAAAGATGGTGTTTGGTGGTTCAGCAAAACTCTGATGGAAGAAGACTGGCCATGAGCAAGCTCAGCACGTTTATTATATAGGTTTTAACATCAAAGGCATTTATTGTTAGAAAGTTACTTTAAAACAAACAACTGAGATCAAAGGTATGAACAGCCTAATTATGGTTATTAGCTTACACCCATAATTCTCTAGCTCCAGCCAGCTGTCATGTGAACTTTAGGTCATGAACTGATAAATTCTGTGTGGTTGGCACAGAATTTCCCTTTGAACCGGGTGTCACCATAGCAACCGGGCAATCTTAAGTTGACACTTTCGTGTATATCTTAAATTGAAACCTCTGTGTGGAGTGTTCCCATGAGAGATATTGCCTATCTGCAGACAATTCAAAACCCATAATTCAGTCACCACTCCTGGAAGATTTTCCTTTCAAGTGATATGTTACCACTGTCTTACTTTTATGAGATTCTCTTTGTGGCTTTTGACAATGTGATTTTAATGTATATTGGTGTGGATTTCTTCAGTCTTATTTGTTATGCTTTAAATTTGTTGGTTCTGGATGTCTATTTCCTTTCCAAGATTTGAGAGGATTTTCATCCATTATTTCTCTAAGTGAGCCTTTTCATTATATTCTCTCTTCTACCTTTGAGACTACTATTTTGTATAAAATGGTCTGCTTTATGGGTCCATTAAGTCCTTAATCTTTCCTCACTTTTTTATTCTTTTTTTCTCTTCTACTAACTGACTTATTTCCAACAATCTATCTTTGAGTTCACTGCTCCTTTTCTTGAGTGATTATTTTAATTTCTTAGTCCAATGATTTGTGCTTGGTACTTTTCCATATTTTCTATTTTTTTGTTGAAATTATCACTTGTTCATATATTATTCTCATTATACTAGTAAGCATCTTTATAAGAGTTATTTTTAATTATCTGCCAGGTAAATTATATAACTTCCTTTTATTGAGATTAATTTCCAGAGATTTATCTTCTTACTCTGGGGCATTTTGTCTGATCCTTCATTTTGTTTCTTTCTGTGTTAGTGTCTATTCATTACACAAAGCAGGCACCTCTTCTACTCTTCATGGACTAACTAACTAGACTGGGAAATAACTTCCTCCACTTAATCTGCCCCAAGTTTCTGGTCTTCTACCCCAGAGAGGCAAGCAGATATTTTTTTTTTTTTTCTTTTTTTTGTCTGTTTACTCTCTGCTGAGCCGGTGGGTAGATGAGTGGGGAGAGGACCACAGCATCTACCAGCAGACGCTGATGTCTTCACTCTCTCTTAGGTGGTTGGAACATGCCAACAGAGCTGTCCGACAAGTCAGTTTTAATGTTGGTAAGGCAGACGATGTTTCTTTCCAGTGGCCCAGAGAAGTTGGGACTCTGGATACAGTGTTCAGTTCTTTCCATTCACAATGGGCAGCTGAGAACTGGAGATTCTTATCTGCATACTTTGTGCTAAGCAGAAAAAGAGGAAATCAATTGCATCTACTGGTTCAATTCGCCTCCTTCATTCTTCTCCAGGCTGCTAGATTGAGCCAGACTTGTCAGAGCTCCAAAACTGGCAAGATAGTAACCAGGAAATATTGGGGTGCTTGGCGCATGAATCCATTTCTCTCTTCCCCTGGGCTAAGTTAAATACTAAGGGATCTCATTCTGATCATCTGACCTGGCCCTGGACAGCATCTCTGGTAAGGAGGTGTCTTAAAACTCCTTATTGACCTTAGTGAGTCCAGCTTCATATTTTTCTCAGTGCAGGAGACTTTGAATTAATTTCCAGTTTTTCACTAAGGGAATTTGTCTATAAATTGTTGCTGAACTGATGTATTTGTGAACAAAAAAGAGGGTCCAGGACTTCCTACTCTGGAGCCATTTTTAAGTCCATTTATTTCATGCAATTCATTATTAAATCAAGATACAAGTTTAGTTTTGCAAATATTATAGGTATAGCTCTCACACAAAGAATATGAAGATTTTTAAGTATGTGAATCAGTGTTTTATATAATTGATATAAAGAAGAAAGGGGGAATAGAAGATGAAAGAAGAAATGGAATGTATTTATTTGTGTTATTTTTATAATCAGAACTTGAAATCCTTGACAGTGCTGCTCGGAGTTGAACCAAGGACTTCTTCATCAGTGTGAAGTTCGGTGTTGCTAGGGATGAAGGGATATAAGAACATTCAGTAGTAAAGGGACAGCAGAAAAGCTTTTGAGTCAAGAAAGTTGAAGCAGAAACCGTTGTAACTTGACAGTAACCACATTTAGATATGTGGTTAGGGCTTGACAACTGAATATCATATCCCATCTATTCTTATTGGTGACCTAAGTCATCTCAAACAGTAAGAAAGATTTTGAAATTGGATTTTTCCAAAGCATTTAATTTATCTGACATGTAATAGATACCAAATTGCAGCCAATACTACTATCCACATGCTCTGGGCTCAGTGTTCAGTGTTCACACATACCACCATTTAACAATATCGTTTAACAAAAAAATGGAGTTATTTTGTCAGAGTCATTCTGTACCAGGTTTCTCCTTGAGGAAAGTACAAGTGGTAGACTTGTTTCCTTCTCTGGAAAAATAACAGTCTCTTCCTTTTCATCAATTTTTAGCTGGTTATTTCTACAGAAGTATTAATCTTTAACATTTATTTTTTTGTCTCCTTCCTTGTGTCTTCACCTTTGTCAGCATCTTAGAAAGCTAACCCTTTATGTTTTAATTAGCAGAAGGAAGACTTGCATGAAAGCATTTGTAAATGAGTATTTTCAATTTATTACTAAAACTGTCACTCAGATTCTCAGATAATTCCTTTAAGATGTTTGTTTAGAAAAACAAAGCAGACATGATTTAAATCAAAAGCAAGAGATCTATTTCTGAGCTATAAATAAATTATTTGAAATTTCTCCTTTTTTTTATTTTGTAGCATCCTGTCTTCTGCTCTGAAACTTTCTAGCACTTTAGCTTCTTTGGTTCATAGATTGGGGCCTCCCTTACATCTGAAGAATCTCAGCCCTTATTCTACTATTAAAAAATAAAATATATCTGTAAAATTTCTTAGTTGTGTTCTAGTGGTATCTACACAGCAGTGGGTCTGGACTTTAAAAAATTAAATGCTATAATTCAACTATTGACATCAGAGCAGGTGTACAATGGCCAAATCAAAATTAATCTATAGTAAAGGGAAAAATTCTAAAAAAAAAATTAGAGCATAGTTTTTAATATTTACTTTTATATCAAAGCTTTTTAAAAAACTTTTCTCTTGGTAAAGTTTTGGTGTTTAAGAAGAAAAAAAACAGGCCTAATTTTTATTAACATCATAATTATAATTTACCTAAAATTATAAAGACCATTGGAAGATTTTGCCGTTTCCTCTCATAAAGGATCCTGGTTTATTCATATGGCTTTTTACAGCATGTGTAGTCTGTGAACTAAAGATTAGGAAGGGACATTATAGGAACTTGACCTAAAGAAGCAGTATCAGCTCAAGAGATACATATGTTAAAAATATAATTAAAGTATTGTTTTGCTATATAGTAGAGCTGGGAAGAGCTGTTCATCTGAGTTGGTTTCCTGGTTTTTACATAGTTCATTTTCTTTTCTACAATGATTCACATTACTATGTACCCGCTTACCTAGAGCTAAAGATAAGGCAAGTATTCAGCCTGATATGAATTCTTAAAGATTTCTTCTATGTCTCTTCTAAGTTTTGTCTTCATGTAATTTTGTTTTCATTGAATGGAAAAAAGACAGGGCCTGAGCATGTGGTAGGAACCAACCATGGCCTACTCAGTATCCTTGTATAGAAGTTTCCAGATGTCCCACTTAAGTATGGCAGGTCAGTGCAAATCTCTCCAATGAAGCAACTTGTATTAAATTCTGCAGCAATACACTAGCATGATTTTACACCCATAGAAGCTGTAGTTTTGTGACAAGCTGTGTCCTTTGTCTCTTAACAACTACCCAATTTCACCTCTGCTTCCATCGGTCCAATTCTCTCTGATTAGCTGTTTCAGTGGCAAATGAAATAAAAATCCATGGTATTAACCTGTCATATTAAGAAACCTTTTTCGCTCTGGTGCATACATTTGGCACAGCTGTGCATTTTGCATTTAAATATCCCTCCACCAGTGGGCTGCTTGAAACTATTGCTTTTCTATGGGAAATTAAACAGGGAGCTGCTTAATGCTCCTTGTTAGTTTTTTAATAAAAATGAAAGTGAGAAGCCAGCAGTACCAGGAGCAAATGTCTGCAGGACCCCATGGCTGTGCTAAAAGCAAAGAGGAGGAACTAAAATGCATATTACTTTAAACTGCCCCTGCACCGGTGGCTTTGCAATACCGGCTCCACTGTGGCCCTTCAAAATTGCTTCTCAAATGTTGTTTAGAGGTTATGTTAAATTGGGAGAGTCTTCTCCTGGGATCATTAGGCAGCTCTCAATTTCGTTTTCTAATAAAATATTGAAAGTTACAATTTAGGGGTAGAACAGCAGCTATTGAATTTCTGTGGCTTCCGCAGATCAGGGAGTCAAGAAGAGAAGGGCAAAAAATAAAGGGAATGGGGAGAAAGAGGAGGTAAAGATAGAGAACTAAGCACAGAAAGGAAGAGAGAAAGAAGTGCAGAAATAGAGATAGGTGAGAGAGAATGTGTGTATATAGAAAAAATTAAAATTTAAAAATGATGTTCAGCATGTGAGTGTCCAGCATGGCACTGAACAGAAACCATCTGTCTAGGCTTAGCCCTTTGTTTCACCACACCCATCTCTAGGACCAAAACCAAAATTTTAGGGAAAGTAATTCCAAATAACTGCACCATCCTTATTTCAAATGCAGACCATATCTAGGGGACTGTTGTACAGGTCTGTAATTGTAAACATGAAATTTGTAATTAGCAGCAGTGTCCCAAAGCAACAGAGTTTTTAGTTTTTTTCCCTTCATACCTTTGTCATTTTTATGCTAACATGCACACAATTAAATATATTGAGAGAACAAAACCTAATGACCCAGTTTTTAAAACAGTCACATAAACCAAGTTTTAACTATTGACTAGATAACACAAATCAGGCAAGTTTCTGTAAAGAGCCAGAGAGTAAATATTTTGGGCTTGGTAGGCCGTCATATCTCTGTCATAAGTACTGAAAGCCATGTTGTGGAGTGAAAAGTCACAGCCAATAGTGAAAAATGAGTGTGAACAGGTTCAGATAGAACTTTATTTACAATAATGGGTATCAGGATGGATTTAACATGAGAATTAGGCCTCTGGTACCCAGCAACACATGTTTTTAGTAATGCTGGACACATTCATGATATGCTCCTAGGTGAAAGTGCCCACTAAGTTCTGCTTTTTTTTGCATCAGAAAACCAGTGATTTAAAAAAAAAAAATGTGTACTTATTTATCAGCCACTCAGATCACATAGGGCTCTATTTGATACTTTTAAGCAAAATTGCAATGCAAGCTCTCACTCTATTTGAAAAATAGTGGTCATTTTGCCAGTCTATGCATCATTTTTATCTTTTAATGTCTACCAATACTTTTCTAAACTTTTTTGATTCCTTTCTCTTTTTTTCTATTGTTTTCAAGTATTCAACCTTTGATATTTCAATTTGTGTTCTTAGCATATCTTTCCATTAATGTCTTAATGTACAAAATTCAAATGAAAAGTTTTAAATCCACAAATAGTAGATAAAATATAAGCATGACTGGAATGTATATTACTATAGGACTTCATATTTAGGTGTCAAAGTTAGACACAATGTTCAAACCACAGAGCCTATGTATGCAGAAGTTTCTGTGAGAAATATTTTTTTATTGCCATTGAATATTCAAGGAAGAAATTAACCTATGTAAGGTAATTGTGGGGCTGATTTCCTAGGATTACTATTTCCTTAATGTTAGTACCTTGAAGAACAACATGACAAGTGATTTTGGCTAATATCAAGAGTTACATTCAGGTTGCTCAATCCTGAATCCCAGCAACTCTGGATGTTGAGATAGGAGTTCAAGTTCAAGACTACCCTCAGTAACTTAGGCAAATGCTATTTCAAAATAAAAGGGACTGGGAATGTAGTTTACTGGTAAATCATTTGTCTAGCATGCACATGGCCCTGGGTTCAATCCCTAGCAATGAAAAAACAAACAAACAAACAAACAACAACAAAAGGATATTTAGGGACATTAGGGGTGTTCCTGTGGAAAAGCATGTTGAATTGGGCAAAACAGTGTAAATTCATTTGACAATTACACTTTGGAAGTTAGCTAGAGAAAACTAATATTAGCAGTCAGAAACATGAAATTTTGGACAACAAGCACCATCAAAATAAGACAATGGTGGCTTTGGCATCATTTCTTCATGGCTAGAGCCATTACACCATTTCCTCAGTGAGATAATTTCTAATTTATCATTAAAGATGTGAATATCTCCTAATGTTTTTAGTACTTTTTAAAATCTGTACTCAAGATAATAGTTTATGCATTTTGAGACTCTCTAGGATAGATGTTTTGTGAGAGAGAGAAATGAAGGAAGAGAAGGGAATGAAAATACATATTATTTCTATGGAAAGATCACGGCATATCTTACTTCTTCCTCATGCACCTTTTTAAAATATTTGGGTCATAGGAAATATTGAAGAAAAGATATTCAAATAATTTTGCAAGATTTTGAGTTTTTTTAAATAGTGTGCCTAAACCTTTAACTTAAACATTGAATGAAAAATCTCATATTCATATTTGCCAGAGTTACACAAAGAGTAAAAGAATATAAGTATTTCAGTTTACACAAAGGATGCATGAAGAGTGTTCAAGCACACTCAGAGTGTCAGAGATCCCAATGCTAGGATTCTGCCATTCGGGGATCCCTCAGAAAAGATATCTCAGAGAAGTGGACATGAAAATAAAAATAACAGGAGAGGATATGGGTAAGGAGCAATAAAGAAGAAAACAATTTTAAACAGTTCATATGGATTTCTTATTTTATTTTCCTAAATGAAAATTAAAATCAGTCTTATTGGTTGACAGAAAATAAGACAACTTAATGTGACTCATTCAAATGGCTATCAAAGCATTTAAGAGAACCAAGTTTTGGGGGATAAAAATATATTTTAGATTATCTTTAATGTACTTTAAATGATATTTTTGCCTGTGTTTCTCCACACTTTCTGGGTATATGGTAAAAATACCTTATCTAATTTTAAACTTCTTTTGCCTAGCCTGTCTGTATCTGTAGTACATTTCCATGTATTGACTGAGTTAGTCCAGTACACCACTTTTATTCAAGGAATAAAATTTTTAACCTGTTCTACTTCTCTATATTTGTCTTCTTCTCCTTTGATCTTAGCCTACCCACAGACAGGTAAACGTATGTATCCTTTATTGAACTTCCCCATTCTCCTAATTTTGAATATTTTAGGATTTGCTGGTTGTAATGCGGTACTTGGGTTGTCTAACTTAAGAAAATTTTGCAAGTGAAATCTCATGAAGACAAGATGATGACACATCACAATTTTCCTTTCTTAGTTGTAAGCAGTGCAGTGTATTAGGTGGAAATTATCAATGTCTCAGGAAGACACAGCAAATGTCAAAACTCTTAAAGCACAGTGAAATGCAACAATTGGAGGAAAAAAGAATAAAATTGCCAAAAGAGCACCAAGAAGGTTGAGAGAGTGA
Organism: Xerus rutilus; assembly: GCA_028644305.1. Classification (NCBI taxonomy): domain Eukaryota; kingdom Metazoa; phylum Chordata; class Mammalia; order Rodentia; family Sciuridae; genus Xerus; species Xerus rutilus. Next base: position 81,252,815 of record CM053402.1, on the reverse strand, counting down.
TGAAATCTGGAAATGCATGTAGGAATGACAGGAATATGGTTTTATACCAACTGACTTTGAAAAGTTATAAATAGTGCAGAGATTATATTTCCTCTTAATCTTTTTATTATTGCTGTTATTGTTATTAATATTATATTATTGGATTATTGCAGCAGCAAACCTTTTTCTTTGAAAGAATTTCAAGAGTTCATGAGTTATCAGATTTCTTGTTAACCAAGTATTTTCTTCTCTAGACAGCACACTATAGCTGTAGATGCCTGGGGGCAAACTTCCTGACAATACAGTGCAGGCTCATTTGATGATTAATTATTCATTGAGCACCTACCATGCCCAAGGAAAGTCTTGTTCTCTTGTAGGGACTTACAGTTTGTTTTGCAAACAACCAAAAGAGCCAAAAAACAGTCTGATGGATTTGCCCTTATGTTTGTTCTGGATCCTCAAGGTCAGGGGAATAGAGTTCAAGGTAACATTAGGGTTGTATCATGTAAAAATGATCAGTGTCTTGGTATTTTAGCTATAAATCAGGGACAATATCACAACACAGGCTTTCTTTAGTATACTTACACTCTGAATTTTGTAACTTACATATATAAAAAATTGAGTTAAAATTTAATATATGTGTGCATATTATCTTTCATCTCTATATATGTCTGTATACAAATATAAAATTCTTGGAGGAAAAACAAAAATCACAGGGTAAAACATTTTCAACTTTTGTATATGATGAGCAAGAGAAAATCGGCATATTATTTTTGTGTTTTGAACACAATTCTCAAGCCTCAACAACACCTATAAGCAAAAGTGCACTCCCCAAAATCACAGCTGATGAAGATGGTTATGAAAATCTTGAACTGAAGAATAGAGATGTTCACAGGCTGCTGGCAGAGGGAAATAAATGTAAGGGCAACTAAGCTATGCAGCTGGGAGATAGAATTTAGAGATCCTTAGTTCCAGTTTAGCACTTCATCCACCAGACCAGTTGCCAAATGCTTTGTTGATCTCTGAGGCATGAAATCAGTTCTCTATACAGATTGTTGCAACAAGCCACCTCAGTGTTCTGCCTCTTGATACACATTTGCAAATATTCAGAAAGATTCACAAATCTCACTGAATGTGTAGAGCTTTTACATTATTTCTATATTGCAACAAATTTATAATTAGAAAATGGACAAAGGTTATATTATTTTAAATTTAGAATGTAAGTGTGTGTTTGGAAATACAATACTGTATAGACTTTGCCATATAATTTCTAGTTGCAGTAATTGATTTTTTAATCCTATTTCTGTTATCTTACATAGCTAAAGCAACCAGGTTCACAATTTGTTTGAATGTTTACCCTTTCTGTTCATTTTCTCAACTCTTAACATTAGAAAATATAAATGACACAGCTATACATGCAAAAAAAAAATGACTTAGCTTCAAGGTCCTAGAATTCCTTCAAAACAAAGCTTATGCATACATTAATAAAGTCTGCAGTCAAAACCAAATAAGAATTGGTCAATGGCTCTCAGTAATAAAGATTATAAAATCCAAGAGAAGAAATAGATATGATATGTGGGCCTTTGTATCTAAAGTGAGTGAGGCAATAACATTTATGGAAACCATAGCATTTAACTTTGCAGACCTGGAAACAGACTAATCACTTTACCTTTGCTTTCAGGGAATGCTTTACCTTTCATGCCTAATGTGCATTGGCCCAGAAAATTGTTAACATACAGACTAATACACTGGAGCTGTATTTTCTGCTCTTCTTTCTGAACCATCATCTTATTTTCCATATTCCCAAAATATCCTCTGGTTCATACTCTCCAGTAGGTTTGGCAAACAAAATACAGAATCCTTGTTGATTTTTCAATTTCAGATATATAACAAATAATTTTTAAAATGTAAGTGTTTCCTATGCAATATTTTGGGCATACATATGCTAATGCATATCAGTTTTTGTTTGTCTGAAATTTAATGTACTTGAAAATCTTGTTTTATTGACTAAATCTGGCATCCCTAAACATGGCAATTCTTAGAAAAACTGACAAAGTTAAATTTCAGATAGCCTACTATTTCACTTTCTCGTTAGCTCTCCTGATTGATTAATTAAAATAGGAAAATCAAGCTGGGCACAGTGATGCATGCTTGTAATTCCAGCTACTTGGGAGGCTGATGGTGAGGCAGGAGCATCACATGTTCAAAGCCACCCTGGACAACTTATGGAGACTACATCTCAAAATTTAAAAAAAAAAAATATATATATATATATATTACAAAGACTCAGGACATAGTTCAATGGTACAGCACTTTTAGTACTAGAAAAAGAAAGAGAAGAAGAAGGAGAAGAAAGAAGAAAGAAGAAATTCAGGTTTGGGACATAGCTTAGTGGTAGAGCACTTGTCTAACATTCTTTAGCATTACTAAAGAATAATGTGTTTTGCTTCCTGTGATGCAGATAACTTTATCACTTTAGCAAAAGTCTTTGATATAAAGACCACTGACTTCTAAGGATGCCAGATGTAGAGCCAGGAGGAATTCATTTGACCTTCCTCTAAAAAATGCCATCAGTGTATTTCCACTTCATTTATTTTGATTCCCTGAAGTCACAGCTTAAAGAGAAAAACTTCAGTGGAGTAATTATTTGATGGGGGTGAGGAGCAAGGGGCCCAAGGAGACATCCACTGGAGCATTAAAAATATTGTAATCAATGAGACTGCTTACTCAATGATATGATTCATTTATTTTTAAACATTTGTGGTCACACCTGGTCCTAAACTAGAAGGAGAACCATGTCTCTAGCTTTTGGGAAGACTTTATAGAATCTTGTGATCCTTATCTCATGGAATAGTTGTTTTATAAATGTAATTGCTTATTTCTAATAAAATGGGTGATGATAAAATTTCTGTCAATATTAAAAGAAAAGATGTCTCCTTTCCTAGAAAGTTAGTAATCTTTAAGAAGATCCTTTTTTCTTGATATTATTTAACTGGATCTCTTTGATTAATGCTTTATTCATTTCTTTTCACAGTATGATTTTTAAGCTCAAATTTTCTCATTTATAAAATGAGGATAATAACACTTACCTTCCTTAGTTGTCATGAGGATTAAATGAGAAGAATGTCAAAGTCTGCAGCATAGTTCTGAACCACAGCATTTTAATAGATTATTTGATACTGGTTGACAAAATTCCTTCTGATCTTATACCATTTTGCAATTTAACATTTACATGCTCTGGGAAAACACTTTCTCTATGTACATGACACTTCTGACAGCAAATATGTGGAGCTTTCCACATAAAGCAAATTTCCAACTCCCCAGATACCATCTGAGTGTCCCATAATTGAATCCAGTTCTAACACTATCTACCTGGAGCTAGCATTAGTCTCATAAGTTAAAAAGTTCAGTTGCATAACACAGTTCCCACTTCAGATGCTTCAAATACCAGTCTCAAGTTCAGGCCTCCCATACTTTTGATAAATCAGTTACAAATTAAGAGTTTCTTTGACTCCTTACTTAGGTTCAGCAATTTGTTAGAATGGTTCACAGAACTCAGAAAAACATTTTGCTTATGTTTCACAGCTTATTACAAAAAATGTGTTTGGGTATAGTTGTAAAGTGTTCCCCCAAACCTCCTGCTAATGCAAGAGTGGGTGGGACAGTTTTTGAACCAATCTCCTGCAGATACAGAGACAATTGCATATTTATTACACCCCACATGCCTTCTATACAGTGATAAGTGTGCTACTAACCTGCATCTTGCTTCCATATGGAAGACTGTGATTTTCCATTTTTTTTTTTTGGCATAAAGGTATGGTGATTGTTAAAATTACAGGGTCCCTTTTCATTTATCCTAAAGAACTTGACTGACAGTTTGTTTCTATTTATGTTATTAAACTTCTTTAATAGGTTCCACACTATTTGTAAACATTCTGTTACCATATCTAAACATATTTAGACTTCTTGAATTGATGAAAAATTTAAAATGAAAATAGTCTGATCTTTGCCAAATGTTTACCCTTATTGTTCACTATAACTAAATACTTCAAAGAACCTATATACAAATGATTGAAAAAAATGTCATATATATGTATTGAAAACATAATCTCAGGACCGTAATTCATAAAGAGTGGCAGACTGAGTTATTATAAAATTGTAAGTCAATAACATGAAAGAATATGCTAATATAACCACCCCATCTTCCTTAAAATATTGACACTATGAAGAATGGGGTTTGCTCAGAATAAAATGATAGCAGATCCATCACAATAGGTAATATTTTCTTTAATATAGGATTTTTTTTAACCACTACAGCTTGGAAAATGAATATCTGAAAACTAGATGTAACACTGAGTTCTGTGTTATATAATTTGTAATACAGCACTGTCATTTTTGGGGGGCGGGGAAGAGTACCAAGGATTGAACTCAGGGGCACTCAACCACTGTGCCACATCCCGAGCCCTATGTTGTATTTTGTTTTATTTAGAGACAGGGTCTCACTGAGTTGCTCAGTGCCTCGCTTTTGCTGAGGCTGGCTTTGAACTCACGATCCTCCTGTCTCAGCCTCCCGAGCTGCTGGGATTATAGGTGTGCACCATTGCGCCTGGCAGCACCATCATTTTAAAAAGAAAGAAAAAAAGAAAACATCTATATCTCAAGCAATTTACAAGTTTTAAAATTCTCTTTAAGTTTTAAAATTCTCTATACCTTATGGTAGCCATATTTTATGACTTAATGCAATTCTCCAAAACATATACCACAAACATTGGAGAATGTAAAACAAAAGCACATTTAAGCAAGAAGATAATTGTGGAATTTGTAAATATTAGTGAGATACATACCTCTTAGTATTTTAGGTGATACAAAATAAGTGAGTATAAAAATTGAGTGAAACAGTACAGAGGATTACAAAATGCAACCTCTTTGCTACTGGCTCAATTGTAGTATGCATCAAGGTTTGTGATTATAATGCGTTTAAGGTATTTAGCTGTACAGATAATTTACCAAATCTAGTCAAACAAAAAAATAGTTACTTTATAGTTAACCTTTCATTAAAATGAAATTCTTGACTTAAGTATAACTGATTTTCTTGAAATTTGCTTTTTCAAAGGAAGCTATATATTTTTTCTTTACACAAAATCAGTATTTAAACCTAATGAAAAACTCAATATGCATCACAAATACATTGGGTGGATGGGACAGAAACTGTTTTTATGAATATGACTTATAAGAAAGTTGTGTGGTGTTGCCCAAACTTCTTGAAAATATTGTTTAAATCATAACTCTAGGTCTATGGAATCAAATAGCAGTGTCTCATCATGGATAGCTGTGAGATTTAAAAGAAAAACTGATGATGACTGGTTTGGATGAGTACCAAATAAGGAAGGCCTCAGGGAGAATATTTCAACATATGACTTAAAACCAAGGAATTGGCGACTAGGCGGAATGTAAGAAAAAGGAAGCAGTTGGCATTAATGGGTGAGTGTAATATTTAGAGGAGCAAGTGTTACTGCATATGCATTAAGAATGGGAACTTTGGATTTAAATTTTAAACTTTAAATTTAAACTTTAACCTTTCCCTTTACCAGCTGTGAGTGTTGTCATAGTTTCTAGAGGTTTCAGGAATTTAATTTCTTTATTCAAGAAGATGACAATGATATCCCATCATAGGTTTCCACCTTATAAAGTGAGAACTTGCAAGCAGAGTTGCTAATAATTATTACACATAACAAATAGTAGCTCTTTCTATTTTATGCATGGGCCAAATCTCTCTCAAGAAACCTAGAATGAAAAGAATGCTTGGCACTAAGTATTAACCAAGAAGAAAATAAAACCATGCTATCATAAGTAGATAATGATGTTATTTAAAATAAGATGTGACATGGAAAATTTTAATGATGAAACACAATGGAGCTGATATGTTTTCTGTTTGACAAATATCCAATCCAAAATAATATGGAACTACATAATACAGAAAATTAAAAGTCATTGCCATAACCACAACACTGATACAATCCCTCTTAACTTTCTCTTAACTTGGACTTTTAAAATTTATTCATGTACACATTCACACAATTTTATTGACAAAATATAACTGTTATGAATAGATATTTTGTTTTTTCAGGGTATGACTATCTTTTCATTTTAATAAATATGTCAACATTGCCATGATATATGCTGTGAACTACTTCACTGCGTACAATTTTATACCTTATTTAGTTATAAATGATGAAATTAAAACATGTTCAAATTGAACCATTATGGTATGAAAATAAAATTCCAATGAGCCCACACTGATGTAAATAAATTACTGAATAAAAAATTTGAGAATAAACAAATCTACACAGATAAATTACAAACCATTTATGTAGATACTATACCCTCAAGAAAGTAGCCTGCACAGAGTAACTTTTTTCAAAGGAGTATGTTATGGAAAGTGGGAAAAAACGTAACTTCACAGTAAAGAAATTGACAATATTTCCTCCTTTCCTCAAGTTGCATACTTATTGTGATGCTGTATTGACAGTTTGTACCTTGGTCTACTCATACTGCTATAACAAAATACCATAGATAAGATGACTTACATAGCAGACGTTTATTTTTCATACTTTTGGAAGCTGGGAAGTGCAAGATCAAATTGCTGGCTGATTTGTCTCCTAGTGAGGACCTTTCCTGGCTTACTGTATTCTCACAAAGCAGAGAAAGATACAATCCTGGTATCTCTTCTACTTCTTATAAGGGTACTAATCCCATCATGGGGTTCCACCAACAGTTAACCTCATCTAAACCTGATCATATTCCAAAGACCCACCTCCAAATACCATCATATTAATTTGAGGGATCAACAGATGAATCTTAGCAAAATGGTACATCACCGCTGCACCATTATGATGAACAGTGTACTTTATTTCTGTGGTCTTCTCAAAATAGAACTCTATTATAGTCATGTAACAAAAAGAAATAATCTTTAGAATCAGATAAACCCTAACAGAAAGCATTCTACAAATACCTACCCAATATTCCTCAAAACTGTAAAGGTCATCACAAATAAGGAAATACTAAAAGACATAGCCAGGAGGCAATATCTATGGACACATGACAACGAATTCTAAGGTCATACCTTGGAAGAGATTTTGGAACAGAAAAAGTATATTAGCAAAAACTAGGGAAATCTAAACAAAATATGAGTTTTATTTACTAACAATGCACTGGTACAAGTTCCTTAATTTTAACAGATGTACAGGGCCAAGGTAAGATGTAATGATAAAGGAAGCTAGTTTTTAGGTATGTGGGAACTATAAGTTTGTAAGAGTTAAAAAAAATTAAACTGTTCTACAATAAAAAGTTTATAAAATAAATTAATGAAAATTTTATACATGTTTTTCCTACTAGCCAAATATTTAGTAAGATTCTAAGAGTAGAAAAATTCTGGGTCAAAACAGTTCTATTTGAAATGTTTCAAATATGTTTTATAATTGCCCTCTAGCATCTTGTACATGTACTGAGTTGGTGAGTAGGTACTTACTAACATCACCCTCCACTCAGAATATAATAATCTTTTTAAGTATTGTCAACTGGCTGCATTAAAATTAAGTCATTTTTTAAATTTACATGTTTTAGTAGTGAAGTTCACTATCTCTTATTATGCTAATTGGCTTTTATAAGATTACATATTACATGTTAATTGTCTCTTTTCATAGATTTAAAAATGTTTTTGCATATTAAACATGTAGATTAACAGGAATACTTTAACATTTAAACTAATTCTACCATTTGAAGTTTGTTTCATTCTTTTATCTATCCTGACTTCAAATTGTATCTTCCTAATGCCTGGCAATATATTCAGGATGAGACAAATATCTCCAGAATGGATTCAGTGAGAGCACTTGTACACTTTTATTTTTTTGTATTGCCTGTACCCCTGGGAAAGATACTTGAAGCTGCCTTCCAGCTACAATTCTACTAAGAAAGACATAGGAAGATTGTATAACCAACTTATGACTGCAATATATTTATGTGCCACTTAAATTTAGAACAAGAGAACTAGTAAATAGTTTTCTATATGTCAGTGTTTTTGTTTTATAATGTATTTTTCTGTGCATGAGCAAACTAAATATGATAACCTAATAAATATGATAAACATTACAATCAAATGTAAACATACCAAAAATTAAGATAATTTTGAATACCAAATAATTTTCTTAACTACTCAATTAAAAGATGCCAAATATCTATCATCAATTATTGCAATTCAACTGTTATAAATTGCTTCTTATTCTATGGTCTTTAAATTTTTCAGTAATTTTCCCATAAACATATTAACATGAACTACAAAATTCTAAAACTGTAATAACCCCAATCAAAATGCAAATCTAGAATAATTGCATTCTTTATAGAAACTGATTAAGCAGTCTCTACTGTATGATGACATCCAGGGCAAGGCTTGTACTGAAAATGTCTACATGAACTTTGAACATTCATACCAAAGGTGGGTTGTTAACCAGAATTTTGTCATTTTGTGTGTGTGAATATCTGGGTCAATGTTCTTTCCTTGGATTCCTTCTAGAGTTTATAAAAACCATATCATTGCTGAGGAAAAATAATACATAGCTCTGTAAATCATTTTTAAAACATTCCAGATTTTTACTACAGAATTGTTTGCATTGATTAAGGTCCAAAATGAACACTCTATAACCACAATTGCCCTGTATATTCCATAAAAATGTCTAATATATGAAAAATTTGATTGAGAACTATTGAAAATATTGAGCATGCATTATGTGCTGTTGTAAAGGTTTTAAATGGACAGTGTTAGTTAATCCTCATGTAATCTCATGGAGTCAGTATTGTTATTGATCCCTGTTTTATACAGGTGTGGGAACTAAGACAGGGCTACTGTTCACAAAATATTTCAAAGCTAAGAAAGTGGAGGAGTCATTTGAATTATGCATCCTCCTTTAGAGACCATATTTTTAACCTGATGTTGGCTCTCTTATAGATCATAGGAGATAATGAGGCCACACTGGAAGATGCTTTTAAATTAGTTATGATTGTGGACCAATTGGAGAACAAAGGAAATATCTAGTAAGTATAGTGATGAAATTCAGCTTGATGATGTACATAATAATCCTTTTTTTTAAGACATTCAAAAACATTGCTTGAATGTTTCTAATATATTTCAGGCACTGGGCTTTTATTCAGGGACACAAATACATATTGTGCTGCAGAGTTCATCATCTGATTGGGGACACATGCACAATTATAAGTTAACGGTTGTGGCAAAAACAAAACAACTGTGATTTTAAGAGGTTATAATGAGAACTATTTCTAAGCAGAGTAATTAGGAAGGTTCATCTCATTGAAAATGGTGCTAAGATGACAAATGAGAAGGGAGTAACTTGCATCAGTGGTAACACTCCAGGGCAGTGCTGGAGCAATGGTTTCAGCAGGAAGATTAACTAGAATTTCTAAATATAAAGAAGATACTACAGGGAAAATAAGAAAAGGAAAGAATGGTATAAAATTACCTAGAGGGATACTCGGAATTTGAATCTTGAATGCATATTTATCTCAAGAACTGTAGGACACCTTCAGAAGGTTTCTAACAGGGAGAATACACATATATGTCTATATTTAAAATATATCATCTTTCCCTTAGTATAAGAGACGATCCAAGGTGGTCAAGATTGGAAGTAGAAAGATGAGAAAGAATCTGCTACAGTAGTCCAAGTGAGAAAGAACCTCTAACCAGATTGTTTATGTTAGACATAGAGCACCTATTTAGACAATGTAAATGACGAAACATGGAAATTTTTTTGATATGGTAGGAAAACACAAAGGATTAACTTAAAATACTGGATTTTGAATTTCTTTAACAAGATAGATGATGGCCCCATTCATTAAAACAAAGAATGGTAGAGAATGTCATAATGTTTCATAATAAAAATACTAAGTTCCATTTTGGATGTGATGAGATAGAGTTGTCTTTTAAACTGTCTAAATGCAGTTGCAAAACAGAAAGATCAAAAAAGCCTGAAATTTAGAAGGGAGTTTTGAGATATAAAAATAAAAAGATAAATAAAATTAAATACGTGATTTAATTTTAAAAGGAAAGAGAATACTGTAAAAAGGTGAGAAATTATACCAAATAGTAGAGACCTCTAACATTTGTAACCCAAGAAGAGAAGGAAGTAGTAAAGATTTACAGGGATTGCAATAAAGGTGGGGTTTGGAAAGGATAAGCAGACTGCATTGTTCATGAAGGCCAAGGGAAAAGAGAATGCAAGAGAAAGAGAATGATTAATAGTTCTTAATGCTTCTTTGAATTCAAACAAGATAAGAACCTAAAAATGTCCATTGAAAATAACAACCTAGAGATAACCAGTAATCTTTTCTTTTTAATACGGTGATAAAATAGCTTCATTATTCTTTTACATCCTCACTGTTCTCTTCCTTTTATTTCATAAATTGTGTGCATTTTTTGGTTAGGAGAGTTGAAATGTAGGTAAATTGGAAAAGGCTATGATTAAGTGTGTGAACTACGTCTAACGTGCAAAAGGCAGTATCTATCATGTTATAAGTTGTCTGTATGATCTTAACATTTATTTAAGTCTTCAGTATTAGAGAAATGTACTTATTCTCAAATTAGCTAATATGGCCTACAGACAAGGCATTTAAGATGTGATTTTCTTGGTTTGCAAAAAGTAACCATACTCACTCTAAATCAATGTTTGAAAATAAAATCATGCTCTTCATTTGTTTGGAGACTGAGAAGCCACCATCTTTTTTTCATGTTTGAATGTTGTTCATGCCCAAAAGTTTGGTAGGAATTTGATATGAAAATATGGAGAAATTTGATCATGATAAAAATAAGAGAAGATACTAAGATAAACTCCAGCAGCCTAAAATAAAATTATTGGAGAGGAACCATTGTGGAGAGGCATTATAGAGCCACAGGGTAGCTTTTTGTGTTGATTGTAGAGATCTTGATGCTTTGACTGTCAGTCTACTATGATTCTAAGCTAAAGTATTTGTTTCCTTTCATTTCTCCACCCCTTCTAATCCTCATTATGCATGTTCTTAACTGACATGGTCATTGCTACATATAGAATTGTCCTTCTAAGTTTGTGGACATTGGCAGAAAGTTTAATAATTACATTACATGAATAAAGTCCTGCAGATTCCACTAAATAGACAAATGGAAATTGGAATGTCCACATAAGCCAAACAAATACAAGGATTTGGATTAAAGTTCAGGGTACTGGCTTCATTTTCTCATTATTAGTTACAAAATTAATGGTCTTGATCATTTAAAATAGCAGAGAACATATTGCTGACAGAGGGTGTGCATGTGTGTCAGGCACTGTTTTCTGGCCAAATTTCAAATGGGATAATTTTTTACTCTCTTCTTGAAACTTCCTGTTATTTTACTGGGATAACATACACTCATTTTCCTCCATATTAATCAGTGTTCTCTGCTGTTAAATATTTGCCAAGGCATATTTCAAAGCTGCTTCACTGCTATTCTAAAACAGAAAGTCAATTACTTTTCATAAAGGTGATAAAGCAAACCAATATATGTAAATTGGGTATCTCCTTTGAGCAAGACACTTTAAAGCAGTTAGAACATGTATTTGAAACAATTCACATTTAGTCCATGGAGCTCTTCTACAGTGCTTTAACTTCAGACCAAATGTTTACAGCCATTATTGTAAAGTAGGACACTCTCCTAGTTGGGGTATCTGTTTTGAAAAGAACTAATGATACTTAGAGGTGTATTTCCAACTTACCCTTTCCACTTCTGTGGCCTGCAGCTCTCCTCATGTCCTTCCTTCTCCATACTTTTAACAGAAGCACTCAACCACATGGATGGAAAAGCTATCTTGACTTCATGTAATGATCAACAGTGTAAGTGGTTTTCAAGTTGTTTTGATGGATATTCTTTATCAAGTAATTTCTGACTCTGTTTAAAATATACAAAACCAAATGTACTGCAAGAGACAGTAAAATAAATCAAATAATACACATTCAAACCTTTCTTAAATGTCTAAAAGAAACAAGTGCCTAAAAGAAATAAGTGGATAGAAGGGGGAAATGACAAGTGCTTTGCTAGCTTTATCTTTTTCTTATCAGACTTTTTTTTTTTTTTTATCAGACTTGAATTCATTTGTGAAAGGAAGAAAGCGTCTACCTTGGACATTTCTGTCTCAACAAGATAGCTAACTATTCTTCACTAAGTAGCATCAGCAAGGTAAATACAGAAAATAACTTTAAATGGACACATTTACCTATAAGAACTTGAATGCAACTGATACACTTTTAAGAAGTAGATTCTGAGATAGAAAAAAAAAGAAAAGATAACTACTTCACTTTCCCCAACAGAAAAAGGAGTACAAGTGAAAAGAAAGCACTGGCTTCTTTATATTAAAAATATTAAAAGCACTTCACTGACTAATGGGCAAGGTATTCACTTGAAGATTTTTTCCAATATTTTTTATCTAGCTGTTTGAGAATTATGCAAGAATATTATTGAGTTAGTTATTAGAATAAAAAAAATCAAGTTGCTACCTAAACATTTTCCTTAAATCAGGATATTAGCACTACTGAAGTGCTGTGAAGGCTCTACTTCCCTTATGAAATATCCATTCAATAGGAACTGAAGTTTTGAATATCCCAAATCTGCTAGCTTGTAGGACAATAGCCAGAGCCGAATGTCTGATTCGTTCACTACTCTATCATCTTCAGCCAACTTTCTCTTGCTCACCTCCAGCATTTGTTCCGTTCACTCTGTTTAAAATACAGCTCAATATAGCCCCTTCCTCCTCCTGCTTCTTTAACTTGTCCTTCCTCTCTTCTTCCTCCTTCTGTTCTTCTCTTCCTATTTCTTGTGTTTCTTCTTTATGTCCCAACACACAGACACACACACACACAGACACACACAGACACACACACACACACACACACACACACCAATAACACCTTCTTTTCTTCACTTAATATTTTTCATTTCCTCCTTAGAAAGTTGGAAATCTTTCTCTACTTCTAGAAGCTTAAGCAGAGATTTACCACAAATCCCCTTTACCTACAATTTTAACTAGTTAGAATCTCTTTGTAGTGGTATTATTGGTTGTCTATGACCTATGTAAACCTATCAGTTTATGTACTGATTATACTTGCCCTACATAGCTATTATACCATCCCTGGATATTAATAATATTTCTTGGCATAAACACTTCAAAAATACATAATATCTTCCTTCTTACTAGAAAATGTATTAAGAGGTATGATTGATTTTATTATGATTCCCAATCATTTGCCTTTTGATTGGTAGTTTGCTTGTCTTGCCGGGTTGCTATTTGACTTGCATTGCCTTTCTGTAGATAAAATCTCCTTCGTCTCTGCAATTGTTGACCTTGATCCTGTGACTTAATTCAATGAACCAGAAGCAATGAAAGTGTATTCCTAGAAGCAGCATTATGTGCTGTTTTAAGTTTCCACCAGCTTTCTTGCTCTTTTCCCTTAGCTATAAGGATAACATTGTCCCCAGTGGGAATCTTTCTTCCACCTGTGTTCTGGAAGCACACAGCACTTAGAATAGAGACAAAGCTCAGCACAGACACATACACTTAACACAGGTGAGCACTGAACTAATAACAGTGCAAGCTACTAAGATGTTGGAATCACTCTTCATTATTGTATAATCTTGTAAACATTTACTAGTACACAAGTACATCAATGACTTATTCTAATATAAAGTATACAAATGAAAATTCTACTTTTTTGTTTGATACTATTAAAGTTTCTTGATAAACATAATCAGAGGTCACCTGCCCCTGGGAGATGTTTTGTCCTCTTTCCTCTGCAGCCAGTTTTAACCTTTACTAGACACTGGACCCGATGAGGTTGGCTTGACACTGTGCCCATCATTATTCCTTGTGTGCAGCTGTTAAGGGGAATAAAAATAAAATACCTAGAATTGTTCCTCCTATATTCTCTTTTCTCTTTTCAAATACGAATTCAAGTTCTTTCTCCAAATTCTCCTATTATTAAAGGGAGAATGACTCATTGTGGAAATCAAACAGGGCAACCAAGCGGCACTTTTTCAGAGTAGCTGAACTAAATCAAAGTTGCCCAAAGAAGAAAAGTATAACTTTTCCCCCATTTTACCCCACCATTTGTCTGAACATGCCTCGAAACATCTCATAAACCCTTTTGACTCTATTAATTAAAAATGAAAAAAGAGTAGATTTTTGGCTTTTGTCAGGGATAGCAAATAAAATTGCTTTTTAAAAAATATGCACAAGGTGGCAAGCTACATTTTATCAGACCTCAAACCAACTGCATCTAACATAAAGAAAATGAATAATTTTAAGGAAAACAATTTGTGGATAGTAGACAACTCTTTCACATGGTATATATATACACATTTTTTTCCATACCCCACACTAATTCAACTTTAGTAATTCACAAATGTAATTCAAATAGGTATGTTCATTTTAGAAACAGATTAGTTATAACAAAGGTAGAAAAATTGATCTAGGACCAGGTGATTTCATAAACATTCTTTAAAAAGAATATGCTCTTTAGAAGGAAAACTTGGGAGGAAACCATGTAAAAGGAAGGTGATATCAGAGCTTCTCATTATCGTCTCACTGGAGCTCATAATTTCTATGTTGTGGCATTGTTTTAATCAAGCCTAATTTCTTTTAGAAACCAAGCCTCCTTAGGTAGAGTTCATTAAGAATTATTTTATAGGAAATCTCATGATAGCTCCAGATGTAGTGAAAGCAATGCTATATGGTTACTGTAGTAGATAAATGACTAAGATATTTATATCCTAATCCCCTGAACCTGAAAGTATGTTGCCTTCCATTACAAAAGGGACTTCTCAAGTGTGATTAAGTTTAGAACCAGGTGGGCCAAATACAATCACATAGGTTCTTAAAAATCTCAGCTACACTTGGAAAGAGACATAATGAGGGGGAATCATCAGAAAGATGCAAAGTTACTGTCTGAATATAGAGGAAGGGACTACAAGTCAAGAAGTGTGAGCTCTAGGAGAGGCAAGTAAATTGATTTTCCCCTAGAACCTCTTAAGGGGCACAACTCTGATGGCATTAGATTTTATTCTGGTAAGACCCATTTCAGATGGTAAAATAATAAATCACATTACTTAATTCATTGTGTTTGTGGAAATTTGTTACATCAGCCTTTGTTTGGTAACAGTTACCAAACGTTATTGCCTCTTCCTGCTGTGTACCCAGTAGGACCACGTGTCCTAGCTCCTCTGAAATGTGTGTGTGAACTGTACACATCTAGAAGGGTCTTGTACTTGTTTTGTTGCTCTGTTCTTGTACTTTTTTTTCAAAATCTATTATTTATTTATTTTTAACTTTTAAAATTATTTTTAGATATACATGAGAGTAGAGTATATTTTAACATATTATACATACATGAAGTATAACTTATTCCAGTTAGGATCCCATTCTTATGGTTTCACATGTTGTGGTCCTGAAATTCTTAATAATTTCTGAATATAAGTTCAACATTTTAACTTTATAGTAGGCCCTCAAATTACATAGATAGTCCTGTTGGGACTAGAGGAGTAAGATCTGCCTTGCAACACTGACCAGGAAATGCTTGTCAATTTGGGGAATGGATACTCGAATAATAAAATACAATAAGATAAAATCAGAAACTTCCCAGATCTCTCCATTCTCTTTCTTTTCTCATTTTCCAACAGGAATTAAAGGTTTCAGTAAGGTTGTAGCCATCCCAGGAAATTCTGGACCTACTCTACTGGAAAAAAAAATAATAAAAACAGATTCCCTAAATGACAATGTGGAACAAAACCCCCTGTTTTAGCCCATGATATAGGCCAGAAATAAATTTTCAGTATATTAGGCCCCAATATTTTAAGATTGTTTACAGGAACAATTGGCATCTCTGGATAACTTTTTATCAAAACAAGGAGCTCTACTTGATTACTTGAGCAAGAAATGATATTTCTAAATATAATAGTAGAAGTAATACCAAGAATAAGACTTATTCAGTTATACTTTATAAAAGAGAAACATTCTGAAGAATGTTAAAAAAATCTTGAACTTTTTCCTACCTACCTCTCTCTCCAACAAAGAAAGGCTATGGTAATGTAAGTAAAAAAATTAATAAAGACTTTCATTTTTATGTAAGTCATTGTAAGGGAAGTATGTCTTTCCTTGTTTTAAGACTGACTGAGTTAGACCTTCACAGCAATTTTATAACAATATGATTAAACTTATTGCTTTGGATCTGGCTTTGTTCCTCTTAAGAGGCCTCATTCTTTACTTTCATAGCCACATAGAAAAACAAGAGATCCACCATGCTCATGTTCTGTCATTCAAAGTCAACCTTTTTTAAAGCAAAGTTTTCTGTTTCTTTCTCCCTTTGCTGCTATCTAAATTGCAATAGTATCTCTCTAAATGATAAAAATTATACCTTAAAATACACTTTCATGGAAAACTGTTAAATCAGGATATTAGTGACTGATTTTTCTATTGTTTTCAAGTGTTTTCTTTTTTATTTCATTATTGCCTTTGTTGTTGTCTTCTAATTAAGAACACAGAGTTATATAAATGGCCTCACTGAAAAATAGGATGTCAGGAAGAAAAAATAGGTGCATAATTAAATGTTTTTAGCTCTTAAGACATTAAAAGGCTTAGCGGATATTTTGCTGTTATTGGCATGGTTACGATGACTTGGATGCTTTGTTTCTTAAACTAAATGAAATACATGTCCAATGTGTCAGTTGTTCCAAACACTGGTTCTGCTTTTACTTTTCTGCTTCACTGAGATGAGTGACTTCACTGTCAGGGAAACTTATGACAAGGTTGAAGAGAGATTGATTTTAGGGTAGGAGGGGCAATGTTAGAAAACCAAGTGAGATTTATAGAGCACAAAACTGCACATCACTGCACATTAAAATTACCCTGGTGGCATCAGCAAACAAACAAATATGAATTGATCGAGCAGTGTTTTCCTAATATTGACTGAATAGCACAATACAAGAAAACATTTTTCAATAGTTAAATGAAACTTTAGTAAGGATTTAAAGTATTGTGTTATAAAATGTATGTTCGCATGTAAGTATGTGTTTTAAAAGTAAATTGTTGTCTTTTTAAGATTTATTTTATTTTTTATTGACACATAATAATTATATATTTATGGAGTAAGGTGTGTGTTTGAAGATCTGTATACATTGTGTAATGATCAAATGAGGATAATTAGCATATACATCACTTCCAATATCTATCAATTCCTTTTTGAGAATTCTCAAAATCTTCTCTTCTAACAATGGAGTAGTATACAATATGTTATTCTTAACTATATTCTTAACTATACTTCCCTATACTCACTCTAATCATTTTACTGTACAAAAACTAAAATCATAGAGAACCTGAATTATGAGTAAGGAGCAAGAAACACATGATTTAATTATTTGTTTTGAGTAAATAAGACTGTAGTTTCACTTACATTTGAAGAACAAAGAATAATATTTATTGATTTTAAATCACCACTGTTAGAATTGAGACGTTATATTTTATGTTAAGAATATTTTAATTATGACTTATGCTTAAAAGCTGCAGACTGAAATATACATTTTTTGTTGCTTTTGACATATCATTAAAATAATTGTCAAATAATAAATATTATACACCATAACCATAAAGAAAACCAAATGCTATGCAGGCAAAGATAAGAAATGTCAGTAAATTTCAGGAGAACACAAGGTATTAGAGTGTTGACCGATGAAAGGACACTCTCATTTACAGGCAAAGGTGGTTGGGACAAATGAGGTAGCTCAACTGTCTGCCAGGCTGTATAGAAGGCAGGAGTAAAAAGTGAGTGGACTAGACTATAGGGTTAGAGCAGTGATGCCCATGCCCACCCAAAATTTTACCTAGCAGATAGATAAATTAGAGAAACTTAATTTATCTAAATTAAGTTTCAACTTTAAAAGACACACCCTGTTGGAAATAGGACATTAAAATAATGGCCATTAAGTTCCCTATACACATTCTTGAAAATAAGAGTTATCCAGCAAAATGACCACGTGCCTGATACTTATCCAGAAGACACATCCTCCATGACAAAGTCTACATGGGTGTATGTATGCAGGTGCATGTCAGTTTTCCTTTTCCTCATTAGTAAATGCAAAGTGTTAATCATTTTTCACCACAAGTACTGCAACATGAGAGAGAAAAACAAGATAAACGAAAGAAAAACAATTTCTAAGGAGACAGAAGTTTGGAAACATGTTAAATAAATAAAACCAACACCAAACTGAAATTCTAATTGTTATCTTCAGAAGGAACAAGCAAAAAATGTATTACATCCTTCTAAAAAGATGAAATATAAAAATAATAACATAAACATTCCTGGAAACTAAAAGTAAAATTTAAAAAGATAAGTTAGAAGAGATTTAACATAAAAAATACATAAAGGTACAAAAGAGTCCTAAAAACATAAAACAAAAATACATAGAGGTAAAAAAAATAATTCAAAAAGATAAATTTGAGGAAACTTTCCTATACATTAAATAAAATACATAGTGGTAAAAGAGAAAAGATAGGAGATTTTTTAAAAGTCAGCTATTGGAAAGTTTTTAGAATGAAGAAAATTTATGTGAAGTAATTGCCTTCATATTGGAGAGGATTGAATAACGAACAGTGAATAAAAATTTATCAACATTAACACATATTGAAGTGAAATTAAAAATCACCAAATACAAAGAGGAAATTTAAAATTTCTTCAGAAAAACCTCAAACTCACAATAGAATAAGAAAAGAAAGAGCAGATTCTGGTCATCATGGCAGAGTTACCTTCCAAACTACTCTCTTGCCTTGAACCAGGAAAGAGGACAAATACCTTCTCTTTGAGGTCATTAAAAAAATACTGATTCTCAAAATAGCCTAGGGTCACAGAACATTGGACAGAATAAAATTTTTTAAAAAATTTAAAAAGAAAGAAATGGCTGCTCATATGGACCCACTGTGAGCAGATTGGAGAGAGAGAGAGACATACAGACTCCATTTTGGGTGGCACTGAGGCAGATCTTGAAGCAGAGGACAGTGATTGGTGACATTGTCAAGCTGATCCAGTGAGTGAGCTGCATAAGAGGGAAGGTATGCAGCTCCCAGCATCCTGCAGAGATCAGGGTCAGCACCATCTTTTTCTACTGTGCTACAGCAGGGCTGGTGTGGATCCAAACTCAGGTGCCCAGACGTGTGTAATTCCAGCTGGATCCAAAAACCTGACCTGGCAAAGTCCAGCCATGTGACCCAGATTGTGAATAGAAAACCAGGTGAAATTTAGGTGTGGAAAGTGTTGCATGCAGAGGAATTTGAGACACTCAACCCTGAGAGATCTTGGGTATCTTTCACTCTTCAAATCTCACAGTTAGCAGAACCATCTGGGGACAACTGGGGACTAGATCAGGCTGGAGGTGGCAGGGGAGTGAACATGCACTTTGAAATTGAGCCCAGGTGGCTGAGGTATGGGAGCCATAGGAGGCTGAGGATAGTGGGGAACTGTCTCCTCCACTGAATGAGCAGAACCCAAGGGAGAGTCAAGCAATACAGATACTCAGTGTGGACTGGAAGCAGTGGGACTCTGGAGGTGTGCTGATTTTAAAGCTTCACCAAATATCATTTCACAAAGCACCAGAGGTCTAGCTAGACCCAAACCCCATTTCCAGGAGTTTCACCTCTAGGAACACCTTTCATAGAACTCTACCATGAACACTTGCCATACGTGAAGTAGACAACACATTCCCAACCGCCTCACTTCATACTATTGAGAAGGAAAGCTGAGAATGGGCACCAATGATGAGCTCTAAAAAAGAAGGAATTGACAGCCCTAACTACTACTCTTGTATGTAATATATCTCAAGAAATAATGGAAAGAAATACAATTGGGAACTGACAACCAGCATATAATATTATTGAAAATTTTTGGACAATCACAATGGAAACAATTCCTAATCTTCCATCAAGAAATTTTTCTTTTTTAAACTTTTGTGTGCTGAATGGTCCATGGACATTTGAATATATACATTTGTCTACACTCTTATTTCAAGCATTTCTTGAAGGTAATTATTTTCTTGATTGTGTCTTTTTGAGGACTAGGGATTTTGATTACTATACTTTGGTTTTGTTTTATGTTGTGTTTTTTGTTTGTTTGCTTGTTTTATATTGTTTCTTTCTCTATTTCCCTTGCTTTTCTTCCTATCTTTTCTTTCACTAACAGACGAATTCTGTTGTTCCTTTAAGTATTTACTAGTACTCTCTCTCATCATCCCTTTCAATTATTATTATTATATCCTACATCTCAGTTATTATATCCTACATCTCCTCTGCATTCTCCCTTTTCACTTTTTTGAAATAGAAACCCTTTTGTAAATATAATATCTCTACTGTTGTCAATCACCTACTATACCATTTTTGTTTGCAATGCCAATTATCATTGTAGATGCCAAACTAGGAACAATGTATTTAGATTAATTCTGAATAATATTGCATTAGTTTTAATTATTTGTCTTCCCCTAAAATATGAGATACTAGAAACCTCCAGAAACACTATGAAATCATAGGGCAGAAGCTCTGCCACAACAAGTTCTTACTGATAAATGAGTATACATACAAACAACTTGAAAAAGCAAGGGAATAAACCATTGCAAACATATCAAAAGCAAGGGAATAAAACATTGCAAACAAATCAAAGTATCTCATTAAAAGAATCCAAAGGTATGACAGTGGAGAAAATATTAAATAAATAATTTAGAAAGTTCATAATTAAACTGACCTGTGTCATAAAAGACAATGTAAGGAGTTAAATCAGAGAGTAAGTCCAAGAAGTGAAAGATCACTTCAATAAGGAGATACAAATTTTAAAGAAGAACTGGGCATGGTAGTGCACTTCTGTAATCCCAAGTCTTGTGAGGCTTAGGTAGGAAGATCACGAGTCCAAAGTCAGACTCAGCAATTTAGTGAGGCCCTAAGCAATTTAGCAAGACCTCATCTCTAAATAAAGTATAAAAAAGGGCTTAGGGTTGTGGCTCGTGGTTAACCACCCCTGGGATCAATCTCTGCACACACAAAAAAATAAAAAAGAAAAGAAAAGAAAAAAAGAAAGAAAGAAAGAAATCCTGAAGAAGAATCAATCAGAAATTCTCAAAATGAAGGAATAAAAAAAACAAGTTAAAAACTCAATGGAAAGCATTATTAATAACCTAGACCACTTGGAAGAGAGAAAAGATAGAATTTCAAGCAATGAAGACAAAATATATAATCTGGAAAATAAAGTTTACCATGGAGAAAAGGTATTAAGAGAACACAGATCTTTCAAGATATAATATGAAAAGACAAAATTTAAGATTCATTGTGCTAGATGAAGGCTAAGAGATACAAACTGAAGGAATGCACAATCTTTTCAATGAAATAATAGAACATTCCTCAAACTTTAAGAAAATCTAATATAGGAGGTTCACAAGACTCCAAATATACAAAATTACACAGATATACACCAAGGCACATCATTATGAAAATGCCTAACATACAGAATAAGGATAAAACTTTAAAGGCTACTAGAGAAAAATTACAGGTCACATGTAGAGGGAAACCAATCCAGATCTTAGCTTAGCTGATTTCTCAACACAGAATCTCAAAGCTAGGCAGTCTTGGAATAATATTTACCAAGCCCTGAAAGAAAGTGGACCCCAGCAAAGAACATTATATCCAACAAAATTAAGCTTTAGAATTAATGATGAAATGAAAACCTTTCATGATAAAAGTTAAAAGAATTCACAATTAGAAAACCTACAATACAAAATATATTCAATAAAATATTTAATGAAAGAGAAATAAAAAAATAAAATTGAAAAACATGAAAGGGAGGAACTACACTAGAAGAATAGTCAATTGAAGGAGATACTGACCAAAATAAACACCAGAAATAAATTAAAATGATATGGAATAAAAGTTATTTCTCCATAGTAACATTGAATGTAAATGGCCTAAACTCATTAATCAAAAGACATAGACTAAAAGATGTTATTAAAAAACAAGACCCAACAATATGCTGTTTTCAGAGATTCAACTCATAGCAAAGATATTCAAAGATTGAAGGTAAAAATATGGGAAAAAATCATGTCATTTTCATGCATCTTGTAAACAAGTAGTGGTTTCTACCCTAAAAACAGGTAAAGTAGACTTCAAGCCAAAGTTAATCAGAAGGGACCAAGAAGGTCATTTCACACTGCTTAAGGTAATTTTATGTCAACAAGATATAAACATTATAAATTTTTATGCCCCAAACAATGGAGCATCTATGTACATCAAACAAACCCTTTAAATTTTAAGAACCAAATTGAATACAATGCAATAATACTGGGTAACTTTAATACAACTCACTCATCACTGGATAGCTCATACAAATAAAAATTAAAGAAGCTACAGAACTAAGAAATAGAATTAATAACTTAGACTTAATGACATCTTCAGGATATTTCATCCATCAATGACCGAATACACTTTCTTCTCAGCAGCACACAGATTATTTTCTAAAAAAGACTATATCTTAGGCCAGAAAGCAACTCTTAGCAAATATAATGATAATAATAATACTAATAATAACAACAACAACAACAATAACAATAACAACTTGCATTCTATCAGATCATAATGAAATGAAATTAGAAATCAATGATATAATAAAAAATAGAAGCTACTCTAACACATGGAGATTAAATAGTATGCTACTGAATAATTGATGATAGCAGAAGAAATCAGGGATGCAATAAAAAGAAAACTACAGGTAAATTAGAATAGCAACACAACATATCAAACCTCTGGGACACCATGAAGGTGGCTGAAACAGGAAAGTTCATAGTATTGAACTTATTCATTAAAAGGATGAAAAATTTGCAAAAAAATAACTAAAAATTACATCTCAAGTCCCTGTAGAAAATAGAAGAAATCAACACTAAAAGCAATATAAAACAGAAAATAATTAAAATCAGAGCCAAAAATTAATGAAATTTAAAAAAAAATTCAAAAAAAATCAACAAAACATAAATTTTGTTCTTTGAAAAATCAATAAAATTGATAAACATTAGTCATACTAACCAAGAGAAAAATAGAATCAACTCAAATTTCTAAAATCTGATGAAAAGGGAATATCACCATGGACACCATGAAATACAGAGGATAATCAGAAACTATTTTCAAAACTTATACTTCAACAAAATAGAAATTGTGAAGACATCAATAAATTTCTAGAGAAATATGACTTACTCAAATTGAGCCTGAGAACATAGAAAATTTAAACAATTTTAAGACATCAAATTGAAGATGACATCAGGAGCCTACCAAAAAAGGAAAGCTTAGGATTGGATGGATTCTCAGCCAATTTCTACCTTCAAAGAAGAACTAACACCAATTCTCCTAAAATTTTTTCATAAAATAGAAAAGGAGGGAACCCTTTAAACACATTATATGAAGCTATTATTAACCTAATTCCAAAACCAGACAGAGACACATTCAGCAAATAAAACATCAGGCCAATATCCCTGATGAACATACACACTCAAATCCTTAATGAAATACTGGCAAATCAAATGCAAAAACACATTAAAAAGATAGTGTTCCATGACCCAGTGGGTTTAATTCTAGGAAAGCAAGGTTGGTTCAACATACAGAAATCAATAAATTTAATTCACCACATCAATGGACATAAAGACAAAAATCACGTGATTATCTCAATCAATGCAGAAAAAGCATTTGACAAGATAACAGCATCCATTCATGTACAAAACACTAGAAAAACTAGGAACATAATTCAACATTGTGAAAGCTATATACATTAAACCCAAGGCCAACATCATCCTAAATGAAAAAAAAAACTGAAAAAATTTCCTCTAAAATCTGGAAGATAGGGATGTTCTCTCTCACCATGTCTAGTCAAAATCATCCTGGTGACCTTTCAAATAGAAGTACAAAGAGGGAAATATAGGAGCTCTCTCCATACCTTCAGCACCTCTCTTCCACTTTCCTCACCCCATGCTGATTGACTGCATGCCTGACATGGAGCGATACCCCATTGGCTGTAACCTCAGGGCCATGACTGGTCTGAGTACCATATATAAGCTGTTATACTTCCTGAAATAAACAGGTTCTGTGATTCGCTCCAGCAGAGCAGTTTTACCTACCCCTGATGTCTGCGTGAGTGACTCCGAGACCATTCACCCCATACTGTGTCTTGCGGGACCCCATATCACCCTTCCTAAAGGCCCCATACCTTTGTCCCCCAGGACCCCAGCCCATCAACAAACCCACGTGAAGCACAACATAAACAACATGATATATATACACAATGGAATACTATTCAACCATAAAGAAGAGTCAAATTATGACATTTGTTGGTAAAATGATTATTGTGTAAGCAAAACAAACCAATCTCCAAAAAGCAAAGGTCAAATGTTCTCTCTGATATGTGAATGCTAACACACAACAAGGGAGGATGGAACTAGAAGTTCAGTAGATTAGACAAAAGGGAATGAAGAGAACAAAGTGGGGTAGGGAATAGGAAAGAGCAGAATGATTCTGATATGACTTTCTTATGCACATATATGAATACACCACAGTGAACTCTACATCATGTACAACCACAAGACTGGGATCCTAATTAGCATAAGATGTACTCCATGTTTGTATAAGAAGGTTGAATTATACTTTACTGTCATATTACTAAAACTATCAAAACTTAAAAAATAAAAAGGAAAAGACAGCTCAGCCTCATTGTTCTTCCCTGATTGTAGAGTGACATCTTTGTGGCGTTAAGTGAACAATGGTTTTCTATCCAGAATATGTTTCATTAGAAGCTCTCTGTACTGATTGACTTTTATTTTATAGTTATAACTAATTTTATTATTAAGACGATTGTAGAGTTGCATGCAGTTATAAGAGAGAGATCCTTTGAAAATGTTGTCCTGTTAATCTCAATGGTAAGATTTTTAAAACATAGAGTAGGATAGTACAACCAGGATATTGACACTTTTACAATACTATCATCTTACTCATACCACTCTTTTATAACTAAGACCCTTGCTCTGCTGTCCAAACCAACACCCATCTCTAACTCCAGGCAACCAGTGATCAATCTTATATTTTTAAATGTTGCAATTTTGAAAAGGACATGTTCATTAAAATTCTTCAGGGAACTAATCTGAACATAGAGATTTTTTTATTACAAAATGTTTTTAATGGTGATAATACAATTCATGTATCTATCTCATTTTTATTAAGTTTTGTAGTTTGTGGTGTTTAAAGAATTGGTCTGTTTTTTCTAACTTATGATAGTTACTTGTTTGCAATATACTCTTATATTTTAATGACTACAGTATATACACTGGTATTACCAGTTTCATTCTGATATTGATGATTTGTGTCCTCTTTCTTTTGAGGTTTTAGCCTTTTATAGGGATTAACATTTCATTAATTTTATTCAAGAAACAGATTATTGTTTTATTGATTCTCTCCATTGCTTTCCTATTTTCAATTTTACTGATTTCTACTTTACCTTTATTTGTTTTCCTTTCTTCTGATGACTTTGAGTTAATTTTACTTTTTTTTTTTTTAACTTCTGAGGTAAAGGCTTAAGTTATTGATTTGATATCTTTCCCAGTTTTAAATGTGATCATTTACAGCTATAAATTTCTCTCTGAGTACTGCATTATTTGCATCCCATAATGCAACTGAACATGACATTTTGTGGATTTTTAAAATTCAGTTCTAATGTATTTTTAATTGAGTTTTCCTCTTTGATTCATATATTATTAAAAAATGTCTTGTCTACTTTTCATTTAATTGGAGATTTTCCTGTTGTGATTCTACTATTGACTCCAAACTTTATTCAGTATGTTCAGAGAATATCCTCTGGATGGTTTCAAATTTTAAAAATGTTTGTGTTCTATTTTATAGACCAGATGTTATCTATCTTAGTGAATGTTCTATATGGGTACTTACAAAATGTGCATCCTGATGTTTAGAGATGAGTGTTCTATTTATGTCCATTAGCCTTTTGTTCGGTTACCTCACATCTTTGATAATTTTCTGTGTAGTTGTTGTAAACATTGGTGTGAAAGATGAACTGTTATATCCCCCCATTAAAGCTGTGGACTTATCTATTTCTACTTTCAACTCTGTCAGGTTAGTTTTCATGTAGATGAGTTTCTGGTGTGTGGGTCTGTTCACATTTAGGATCATTCTCTCTTCCTGGCACATTTGTCCTTTCATCATTATATCTGTTTGGTCTTTGTCTCCAGTGTTTTGCTCTGCTCTGTAATCTGCTTTTCTTTATGTCACTATAGCCACTCCTGCTATTTTTCAACTAATGTATGCATGATCTATCTTCTTTTCTATTTTTAACTTTCATATTATTGGGAGTATCAATTGAAGTGAGTTTCTCTTAAGCAGCATATTTCAGGCATTCCTAGCACCATCCCCAGGTTTGATGGTTCACTAGCAGGATTCACATGGCTTGGCACATAGATGATGCCTATGACTTATTATCACAAGGATTTATTTACCAAAGGAGAGAGTACAGGAGTGATATCTAGAGAAAAACTGGTACATGCTTTTGGAGGAGTGCCCTCCCAATAGAGTCACACAGGAAGTCCTAAATTTCTCAACCACTGTATTGTAACAACTTTTGTATTTT
>CM053402.1:81210167-81225579 GCA_028644305.1 Xerus rutilus | reverse complement strand
GTTTATTTCATTGGTATGTGAGCCTATAAAATGTAGTATAAAGTCAGATTTTCTCATCTCAAATCTTGATTTTTTTCCCACTATTAATAAAATCTTGAATAAGCTATTTTATCTTTCTGATTCTCATTTTTTGAAATCTATAAATTGGAGTTAATACTTATTCCATCTTGTCATTGCAATGGTTAACCAGATAAACATTGCAAAAATGACTATAATTATTCATGAAACATAAGATATGAAATAATGACTTTGCCATAGTCACGGCACACAACTTTAGTCCTATCTACCCAAGAAGCTCAGGCAAGAAGATTACTTCTGCCCAAGAGTTTCAGGGCAACATAAAGATATCTCATCTCAAAACAAAACACTTAAGATCGATATTATTTTCTTCTTTATATTATTATTTATATAATGGTTATGAAAATAATAATGATAAAGAAAAATAGGAGTAAAAGAGGAAAAGTTTTTCAAAAATATTGAAGTATAGAGAGCTGAGCGCAGTGGTTCAAGCCTGTAATCCCAGCACTTAGGGAGGCTGAGACAGGAGAATTGCGAGTTCAAAGCCAGCCTCAGCCATGGTGAGGCACTAAGCAACTCAGTGAGACCCTGTCTCTACATAAAACACAAAATAGGGCTGGGGATGTGGCTCAGTGGTTGAGTGCTCCTGAGTTCAATCCCCAGTACCAAAAAAAAAAATATTGAAGTATAGAAACAAAATATTCTAGCCTACCAAATCAGCTTGAGTTTAATGATGTTACATGAATGAGAGATATGAGAAAATTGGAATATATAAGTAAAAGTTTAAGTTACAATAAATAAAGCAAAGGAAAATAAAATAATTTTGTACATTTGAATTGAATTTTTCTCATCTTCAGTTACTTTCTGGCTAATGACTGAAAAGATAAAATTATGAGAATTCACAGGGAAGTAAAAAATCATTTGAACACATTAAAAATATTTACAAATGTTTATGAAAAAACTAGTGGTAGCTAAGAATGGATTACTGACTCCTCTTCACAGTTGTGGAATTTTTATGCATAAGTCTTGTCAAGTAAAGATTTCCAGGAGAGAAAGGTACCGCCATCCTGGATAAGCTGAGACATTTGAAAGTATTTCCAGAGGAGGAGATGAAATTTGAATGCTAGTGGCAAATGCAAATGGGGGAATTAATACCCCAAATCTATGGCTGCAGCTAGAAATCATGTGCAAATACCCAGAGTATGACATCCATTGGTAATTATGTGGAATATTAAATATCATTTGACATAAAAACACATTACTGATGAGGAAACAAGCTAAAAATGTGCAATATAAAAACAATTATTTCATGCTGATGCAAATTGTGGAGGAGATAAAAATAAAAGAAACAAAACACAGTATTTCTAGAATCAAGTCCACTGATAATATGAATTACAGAAAGTCATTTATGAATGTAATAATATGGATAGATATACCAGCATTTTAATATAGATATCCTTAAAGTAGATTGTAAATAAATTCTATAGTAAAATACGAGGATTTCCCAGGGTTTTTCAATAAGAAACAAAATACCTTGGCACAAATCTATTTGTAAATATAAATTTTTATAATTATTCATTAAACAAACATGTTCCTGGTATATGGACATAGATTATATATAAAAGTTCATGGGCCTTTCTAAGTAGTAGCTTAATAGCTAGTAAAACAAACAGACATACCATTAACTATAATATTTAATCCTTAACCAGTTCCCATACTTCTTCCATAAGAAGAAAGTATTAAAAAATAAGCCAGGCACAGTGGCACACACCTGTAATCCCAGCACTTAGGGAGGCTGAGACAGGAGAATAGCTAGTTCAAAGCCAGCTTCAGCAACTGCGAGGTGCTAAGCAACTCAGTGAGACCTGTCTCTGTATAAAACACAGAAGAGGGCTAGGGATGTGATTCCGTGGTCGAGTGCCCCTGAGTTCAATCTCCAGTACCAAAAAAAAAAAAAGTATTAAAAAATGACTGAAAAATAAGAAAGAAATTAAGAAAGAAAGACTGAAAAAATGTTAAGATGATGATGAGGCACACTGTTTAGAAAACTTTCAGAGGGATTGGCATTCAAATATGATTTAATAGATAAGTACAGATTTGGTGGTGGAAAGGGAGGAGAGAAAGATTTTATAGAAATGAACAAAAGTACAAAGATGTATCAGTAAATTAGGTAAATAACTTAAAAATTGAACACAGTTTATAGGGACTCACAGTTCATTTGATAAGATGGCCTTTTGTGTCTGAAATGATGCTAAAATCCTAGGTTACAGTCAGTGTTTAAAGCTGCTTGATGTTATTTTTGAGAGTCAGTATTTATGCTAAGAACAGAGAGAAGTTTTAGATGATTTTTGAGAAAGAAATAGCAATCTAATTTTGGGTTTCTGAGGACAGCTATCAGATACATAGTAGACGGATTAAGTGAGTAGAAACTGAAGACTGAGTCCATTTTGAAGTCTACAAAACAATTCATAAAAAGTCTGGAAATGATAAGGACTCAACTTCAAATATAATAGGAATAAAAAGGAATGGGTGACAATGGTGCTATCTGGAAAGTATAATGATGACCCACAGAATGAAAGAGTGTGTGTAAATTATATATTTGTTAGGATACTTTTGTCAGAAATATGTGAAGACATTGAAAATGAAATATAAAATATACATAACCTACTTGAGATAAGAAAAAGAAATCTGAATAAACATTTCTCTAAAGGAGATGTGCAAATGCCCAAGGAACACATGAAAAGATACTCAATTAATCATCACAGAAAGATAAATCAAAACCGAAATGGGATGATACTTCACACCCAGTGCAATGGCTGTAATCAACAAGAGGAAACAAACTTGGTGGAGATATGAAGAAAGTGGTATCCTCAGGCATTGCTTATGGGCATTTAAAATGATAGTCATTTAGGTAAACACCTGTTCATTGAAACATTAAACACAGAGTTACCATATGACCCAGCTGCCAATGTCCATCTGCAATTGTGTCCAAGAGATGTGAACACGCATTTCCAAAAAAACTTGTTCATGAATGTTCATGGCAGAATCATTCATAATAGACAAGAAGTAATAAACTATTGAAATGTTCACCAGCTGATGAATGAATAAACAAATTCTCCTAAATATAATGATACAATTTAGTATAATTTGAAAAAAAAGAAGTACTGGTAAGTGCTACAAGATGCATAAACGATGAAATATTAATATATGAGATAAATAAGTAAAAAATATACCATATATTCCACTTATAAGAACCATTCAGAATAGGTACATATAAAGAGAAAGTGAAATCATGGTTGGGCAATGAGAAGGGTTAAAAGTGAAAGTGGCAAATGACTACTATTGGATAATATTTCTTTTGGCAGGAAGAGGGACTAATGAAATGCTCTAGAATTATGATGATGGCTGCACAACTCTATAAACATACTAAAAATCATTAAATTTTATAATTTGAATGGATGTTCTATATGATATTTGAATTCAATTATATTTCAATAAACACTTAAAAGTACTAAGTTTGAGTAATATTTTATTGGTAAAATTTGTGGAATTTTGTAATTCATGTAATTACCTGTTTAGAATACTGATGATAAGGTTGTCAACAAAATGTAATCCTTTAATTGATCCTCTGAGTGGTTATGGATGTGGCATTTCCACCATCTATAATTTTAAAAATTCAGATGGAAGAAAATATTTGAGAAAAAATTAAGTTTCATTTCAAATATGTTGCACTGAGGTTTTTGTTTCTTCAGTTTTCTTTGTCATTCACGACATTGACAGTGTTGAAGAGTAGGCCAGTTACCTTGGGGAACATGATCCAATTTTCTTGTGGTTTTTTGAGAGGAATCCTACAGAATTGATATATTCTTCTTGGTGTATTACATTAACATGATATGGTACAGATTTTTCCTGTTACAGAGGATGTTAACTTTTATCTGTCATTTGGTTAAGGTGGTGTCAGTCATTGTAAATTTTTATTTTTTCCCTTGCAAGTAAATAAGAATGTTTTGTGTTTGTCAGGTTTTTTTTTCTATTTCTGTGACAAAATACCAAATATAATCAACATATATAAAGGAAAGGTATATTTTCGTTCATGGTTTCAGAGTTTGAGTTCATGGCTTCTTTGCCTTGGCCTATTACAGCAAAGTACATTATAGTGGTAATGCATGGTGAAGGTGGCCTATTCATTTCATGGCAGCCAAGAAGCAAGAAGGGTCCCAATATACCCTTCAAGCTCACATCTTCAATGAGCTCATTTCCTCCAACTAGGCTCTCTCTTAAAAGTTCCTTTATTTCCCAATTATGACAGAGGCTGGGGGGCAAGACTTTAACACGTAAGTGGAACATTACAGATCCAAACTATAATGGTGGTGGAAAGAAGTCTGTACAAAATTGACATTGTTTCTCTTTAAATATTTGGTTTAATTCATCAATGAAGCCATTTGGCATGGAGTTGGTATTGTTACTGCTTTGGGGGAAAGAGTACAAATATATTTTGATGACAAATTCAGTTTATTTAATAGATAAGAACTCTTCAGGTTATTTCTCCTTGTGTGGTCATTGGTAGTTTATGACATTCAAGAAATTTCTGTGTTTCATCTCCTTATCATATTTATTAGCATACTTTTTCATAACATTATTCTATTTTCTTTTAAACATCTGCATAATCTATAGTACAGTTCTCTCTTTTCTCATACATATGATCTGCATATTCTCTCTCTCTCTCTCTCTCTCTCTCTCTCTTTCTCCCTCCTCCCCCAACCCCCCCCCCTTTTTTTTGAGTCTTCTGGTCAGAGTCCTATCACTAACCAGATTTTTGTTAAATAATTTTCTCTCTTTCTTGTGGGTTTTTGTCATTGATTTTTATTCCTATCTTTATGATATTATTCTTTCTACTCACATTGGGTATAATTTGTTCTTCTTTTTCTAGATTCTTAAAGTAGAAGCTTAAAGACCTTTCTCTTTTCTAAAACAAGTATTTAATTCTACAAATTTTCTTCAATTCACTCTTTTATCTAAGTCTTTCAAATATCAGTATGTTGTGTTTTCATTTTCATTCTAATTATTTTTTTCTTATTTCTTTTTTGATACATGCATTATTTAGAATTGCTTTTTATTATTTGTCTTTATATTGATTTCATTAACTCATTACATGATTCACATATTTTAAATTTTGTTGATATATTTAAATGTCCTAAAATTTTTCCTATCCTGATGACTGTTGCATGCACACTTAAAAATAATGTGAATTTTTTTATTTAGCCATTGAAGTTCTATAAGTTAGTTGATATATGTTGATGTTGTTGTACAGATTATTTATATTTTTAGTAATTGTTCATTTCCTTTTGTCAATTAATGGATATGGGGTATTGATTTGACCAACTATTTTTGTTGACTGATCTATTTTTATACTTAGTTCTATCAAATTTTGCTTCATATTTTAAAGCTGTTATTTAAGTAGATAAAAATTGATGGTTGTTATTCATTCTTTATGAATTAAAACCTATATAATCTTGCAATGCCCCTCTTTCAACCTGGTAAAATTCCTTGTTGTAAGTATACTTTATTTGTTCTTAATGTAACCATGCTACTTTTTGAAGTTATTGTTTAGATGGAACATAATTTTTGGTTCTTTTACATTTATTAAATTTTGTCCTGACATTTAAATTTGGTTTCATATGGCATATATGTTCTTATTTTTCTAAACTAAAAATTTCTTCCTTTTAATTGAGAGTGTTTAGAACATTCACATTAGTGAATCAATAATAACAGTGTTATGATTAATATGGTTAGCCTTACATCTACTATTTAAAAAACTGTATTCTATTTATCTCATCTTTTCTCTCATTTTATCCTTTTTTTTAAACTTTTTTTGGATTGAATGGGTATATTTAGACATATTTCATGTTCAATTTTATCTCTACTATTGGCTTATTAGATAAATCATTTAAAATTTTTGTGATAATTTTGAAGCAGAAAACATCAATATTTTTAAGTGAGATAATTCTAGGTATTAGATGGAATCTGCTGCATTATAGGGTATATAACAGCATCCTTGAACTCTAAATATTTTTGTGTTTCTCTAAAGATTTTGGTTCTCACCTTTTATTAATATAGGAAAATTCTTAGCCCTTCTCCCTCCAGGTATATATTTTTTCTTTTCCATGTTTTCTTTCTTCTCCTTCTTGGTTTCCTGTTACATATATGTCATTATATTTGCTATTATCTCATGGCTGTCAGATGCTTCATTACATTTTTGTTACTCTTTTTGTCTTTGTGTTCCATGTGATAACTTCTATGGAACAACCTCTCAGATTTCTAATTTTTTAAAGCTACTTC
Source organism: Xerus rutilus (assembly GCA_028644305.1). NCBI lineage: Eukaryota > Metazoa > Chordata > Mammalia > Rodentia > Sciuridae > Xerus > Xerus rutilus. The sequence continues at coordinate 81,219,222 of CM053402.1, read as the reverse complement.
CACTAGCTAATAATTCTGTTGGTGCAATGAATGATTTACTTCTGATATTGTGGTGGTGGGGTTGTCTAGCTTTTCTAGTTGACACTTTATTATAATTTTAATCACTGCTATATTTTCCATTTCCTCATTAATATTTCCAACTTTTTTATTCCATCATTTAAAATATTAATAATGATTTTAAAATCTCTAATATATCTTATATTGTTATCTCTGATATTATTTTTACTGTTTATTTAAATATTAAAATATATTTTCTTGATTTCAGTGTGTTTCAAAATGTTAAATACTGCTTACTATTGAGAAAATAGAAGAGGCTAAAGGAACTAGTATCTACATCATAAATGGAGATGAGTTTTCTTCTGGCAGTCATTAATATAGTGGGCTAAGTCAAATTAGTAGACTTCTGAGACTGACTTTTTATATTGCTATAGTTACACTCAATTTGACAGAATTGAGTTCTTTCTTGTTGTCCGTTGTATTTAGTACAGAATGATCTGAGGGGTTAAGGGATTCTTTTCAATATTCATGCTCTACCACGAGCTATTGGCAGTCTTTGAAAGCTTCACAACAAAAAAGTCTCTCCACACCCCTAATCCTTCACCATTAGTAAACTGTCATTCATTATGTTTGTGATTATGTGGAAGGCTTATGTCAGTGATGTTGGGGGTAGGAATAGAGCAGGTTCTCCATTGTCTTCTCTCAGTCTCAATATTAGCTAGGTCTGAATTCCTTGGCCATAGTGGTGGAGATTTTTCAGTCTGTATACATTATCCTATTCCTCAATGGCATTCAAACTCTGACTTGTTTTTGCTTTGAGTATTGAGTAGAGGGTGTTACTGCAAGTAGTAGTAAGCCTCAGACTGTTGGATGATGAGAAACAGATGACTTATATAGACAGGATCTCTGTTAGGTGATTTATAACAGTTTCTGGTGCTTATATGTAGTGTACTTAAGCCATTAATATTGGTCTTACCTGCTTTACTTATTCTTATCTGACTGTGCATTTACATATGGAACCCAAGGTATAAGTAAATCCATATCCCTGTGGAACTGAAATAAGCAAGAGCAACCAAATCTAACATCTTTCCACTATTTAAGAAATGTGTTAAAAGGGAGTCTGTTATAATATTTCTACAAATTTTCTTGTATTTAAAAAAGGAAAGTTCTAACTTAAAGTTATATTCAAGTCTATATGAATCATTGATTAAGTCACTCAATTTTGGGACACAGTTCCTTCATTTTCAAGTTAATTCAATTAAAATAATCAAATACAATTTATTGTAGATCACTGTTGATGTAAAGATGAATAAATTGTAGTGTTTTTCTCAAATAAGTTTTTATTCCTATTTTAGGAGCACTTGAGAACATGTAAGATCCTCTGTCCTAAAAATAATTATAAGATTCCACATTCTGTGTTGAAGAAAAAATATTAGGTTAAAAAGTAAATAAAATCATTTAATAAAAGTAGATAATATTTGATATTAATAATAAAATATTGTTTAACTCAATTCAACAGAATCCTTTTGATTTTAATTTATATAAGAAATTTGATATCCGCTTCTTTTGTATTTTTTGATTAACATTTCAGTTTATACAAAGCCTTATAATATTTCACTTCATACAAAGATTCAATCACTCAAAATCCTCCTGTACATTTAATTTCAAATAAATTAATTTTTTTACATTTAGATTGGTTTAATAAATACATGAATCTCTAAAATTTAACATATAGAAACTCAAGAATTCAGGTAACAGGTGCTTTTAGTATTATTAGATATGTTTCACAAAAATGATTATACCTCCAGTTTCATTTTAGTTCAAGAGAAAATACAGTGTTATGGAAAATCACAAATGTTTTACAATTTTGGGGAGATTCTTTTTTTCCTAAGATGATACAGTAATTAGATGCTAAAGTGAGTACTAATCTCATTAAATACTACAATTACATGATTACAACTACATGATTCCTTGAAACATAACATCTAATAAATTAAATAATGTGTATCATAAAAATTGCATCTTAATTCATTAAAGAACATATTTTAAATGAATATGCATTGACAATGAAATAATCTATACAATATAATCTGTGTTATAATACTGTGTGTGAGAGTGTATATTTGAAGAGAGAAAGTTTACATGGATATCTATATATTTTTCTATGTATCTTAATACTGCTAATATGGGGAAATTGAGGGGTTGTAAGCTACTTTTTAACTCTCTGGAAGATTTTTTACTACTAATACCAACTAGCTTTGATACCAAAGTTTCCTATAATTCTGTTAAATTTTGATACTATCTGCCTGGTTAGGATCAGACTCCATAGTTTTAAAGACTCATTCGACTGCCCTCATGTCAGACACCAGACACAAGTCCTAAGTCATTTCTACTTCTCAGAAGACAACCATCATGGATTCCCAGGACCTTCTCTTAAGTCTCAATGACTTACTAGACTAGTTCACAGATTTTTATGGTTTGAATATGTGGTGTCTCCCAAAAGCTTATGTGTGAGACAATGCAAGAATGTTCAGAGGTGAAATGATAAGATTATAAGAGCTGTAACCTAATCAGTAGGTTAATCTACTTGAATGGATTTACATGATTGTAAGTGTGGGCAGGTAGGATATGGTGGAGGTAGTAGGCCACTATGGGCATGACTTTGTGGTTTATATCTTGTCCCTAGTGAGTAGAACTTTCTCTCTCTGCTTTCTGGACCTGAGCAACTTTCCTCTACCAAGTCCTCCCACCACGATGTTCTGCCTAACCGTAGTAAGCCCCAAGCAATGGAGTAGACTGACCATGGACTGAATCTCTGAAACTGTGATCTCACAATAAACTTTTCTTCCTCTAAGTTGCTCTCATTGAGTAGTTTGGTCACAGTGATGATAGATGGACTAATATGTAGACCAAAGAAGGCATTTATGTTTACAACTTTCTTATAAATGATACAAATGGACAGCCAAATGAAGTAGAACAGAGTAGAAAGCACAGAAGAGTTCAAGGTTCAGAGTTCAAATCTTATGTCCTTGTGAGGTTTGGGTGCACCAACCTCCTGATACATGGATGTGTTTGCCCAGTCAGAATTTCTCTGAATCCCGTCATCTAGGCTTTATGGAGATTTAATTATATAGGCATGATTGATTAAATCAGACTCCTCTCTCTCTCCTCTCTATAAGTTGGAATGAGAACTGAAAGATCCAAATTTCTAATCAAGACTATTTTTCTGGTATCCCTCATCCTAAAGTTATTACAGGCCCCCAAACACTAAAATGCTTCATTAGAACCAAATTAGAAATTTCAAGGGTTTTAGTAGCTCTGTACCAGGAACTAAGGAGAAAGACCAAGTATTTTTGTATGTTTCCACATTCTCTACACTGCTTTTTGAAAATTATACATAAATATATACACATATATAAATATGTTCATATTTATATACATATCTCTTTTGTAAAAATAAAATAATTTAATTTATAGAATCTGCTATTTAGCAAAATATAGATTTCATATAAATTATCTCTGTAATAATATCAAGTCTATAGTTAGCCCTCTCTATCTGTGGCTTCTGCATCCACAAATTCAAACAATCAAGGGTGAAAAACACTAAAAACAAAATTGCAAGCCAGACATGGTGGCCAAGACTGGTAATCCCAGCTATTGGGCAGGCTGAGATAGAAGGATCAAGAATTTGAGGCCAGTCTGGGCAACATAGTGAAAACCCTGTTTCAAAAGAAGTTGCATCTGTACTGAACATGTATGGACTTTTTTTTCCACATTAAAGATCCTAAATAGTACAGTACAACAATAATTTATATAGCATTTACATTGTAAGTATTTTAAATTATCTAAAGATTAACCAGAGAACATGCATAAATTACATGTTAATACATGTTACTTTATAAGGGACTTGAGCATCCACCAATTTGGAGTATCTGCAGGAGTCCTGGAACCAATCTCTCATGGATCAAAAGAAACAACTACATTTGCTTCAATGAATGTCTCTGAAATGAAACTGTTTCTTGAGAAATGTTTAAAATATATCAGAAGCCCTTTAGGTTAATTGAAACAGATTTTCATGGTGTCCTAGGTGGTATGATATGATAGTGACAAAATAAAAGCACATAAAAGAGAATACAGAAAGAAAAAAAAAAAGTGGAGGGAAACCTCACGGACCAGCAATGCTTTATTCAGCACCAGACGGGCATATCTTTAGGGGGAAAATGGTGGCGGGCCACCTTGAGGGTCTGAGTCTTATATGGCCTTAGCAGAGCCAGGTGATGGCTAGTTACTTAAGTAGCCGTCTTGGAGGGCAGGGCCAGGTAGGAGTTTAGGGTGGGGCAAGAGGATAGTTAAGTAACCATATCCTTCACAAAACACCACATCTCACTCTCACTACTGTCTTTGCCATATTGGACAATTTACCAAATAATTCCCATATCCAGGCAACATATATTTGATTTTATTTTAGTATCTTGTATGAGATAACATGTGAAAAAAATACCAAGATTTAAAGTAGTTCTTGCAAAATGTTATAGTCTGAATGCCTGTGTTCTCCAACATTCATATTTCAAAATAGTAACTCCCAATGCAATATTAGATGTGGCCTTTGGGAGCCCCTGAGGGGTCCTGGAACTAGTGCCCTTATAAAAGAAGCCCATCTCCCCTGCCTCTTCTTCCAGGTGAGAACACAGAAAATAGATGCCTAAGAACCAGGAAGAGGACACTTACCAGACATGGAAACTGCTGGCCTCTTGATTTTCAACTTTCTAGCCTCCAGAAATGAGACATATATTTTTGTTGCCAATAATTCACCCAGTCTATGGTATTTTATCATGGAAGCCAAAGAGGATTGACTAAAAGCAAATTAAATTTTGATTTAAATCTCATAAATGCTGAAAAAATATTCCATTGTGATTTGTTTTTTGGATATTAATTTTCTAAATACCATTCAAAATTTCTTTAAAATTCAAATTTTGCTGAGTTTTATAGAGGAAACATCTAACACTAAAAACTAATTGTATTAGTTGGTGGTTCTCAGGCTTTTGTAGTAAAAAGCAATCTAGTGCCATTCAGATCTTTTCAGTTTTGGCTCTGCTCAGTGCAGTTAACCCCCATGATCAAAACAAAATTCTTGCATTATAGCAACTTTTCATAGATGTCAAAGCAGGGGATAAGGTGGTGTGATTATTCATAATATTTTGTTTTCCTATCGTAACAGTGATCCTTTCACCTTCTAAATATAGCCCTCATTGCTCTAAGGTTTATTTATTTATTTTTAATGTTTTTTTCTCTCTTCTCCCCTCTTGCCTCCCTAACAAGATTAGGGAGACAGTGTTACCTTTTCTTCCCCTAGTTAATTGCCCATGATTTGGGGAGTGAACATCTCCCAAATTAACAAGTGAATCCTAACACTCTGTCAGGGCTCCCAGGGACCCTCTTCTGGAATGTAACCCTTATACAGTTCCTTTAAATCCCCCTGTCTCTTCTGATCAGGAGAATCACAGATTTGGAACAGGAGTCCCCTGTGTTTCTCTTTCGCTAGCAAAGCCACACACCTTCTTTTTTCTTTTTCTCAAAATGGTGTCCTTATTATTAAATTGGCATTGATTGGCATTGGGGACAGGGACTGAGCTTTCGGTTACATTATTTCTTTTTAATTGTTAGAATAACAGTTTGGATTAAAATAGTGCATATTCCAGTGAAGTTCAAATATTCAGTTCAGATTAGAAGTTATATTTACAAAATGTTTAATTGCTTAATTTTGGTGACAGGAGAAGAAGACATAATTTTGCCATAAAGGAACTCAAAATCCTGAAAATGAATGAGTACTACAACTGTTAACATAGAATTAAATTTCACAAATTGATATCATTCATAAATCTCATAGTTTATGGGATATGTTTGTAAGACTAGTTGCCCTTGTCCTAAGAAGATATTTTAGGAGATTAACAAAAGATAATTAAATTCTACTTTCTGGGAAAAGTTGGTCAAAGATACAGAGCATAAGATAATCTCTGAGAGGATAAAAATGAGAAACTGGAAACAGAGAGAGATCACCAGACATTTCTGTGAGTAGGCCATAGAACCTCATGAAAGGAAAAGAGGTATAGTGAGACTGGTCATGAGTAAGCAAAACAGAAAAAGAAAGGGTGGGGTGGGGAAAGGACAGAGCAGGACTTTGATGCTTTAGATTCCAGATGATGAGTCAGGACAGGGATCAATTTATAGGTAAACTTGGTTACTCTCAAGATTAGTTGAGATAGTTGAGGATAGGAATAAAATTACGTTAAAATTATTTAGCTTCATTTGGTCACTGGAACTACTAGCCCATTTCACTTTATATTTCCTTAGCTTTCTTTTACAAAGTTGGTAGATTGGTTTAATTAATTCCAATAATACTCAGAAATGTACCCCCACCCCCAGAAAAGAAGACAAAATAAAAGGAAAATTTAAAGAAAAACAAGAGTACTTTGCATGTGGTGTTTCCACAAAGTGATATACTTCATTTGTGGATTATGAGAATGCTCACTTGAATCTGGGCCCAAATCACCAAGACTACTGAGAAGAAATTTCAACTTCAAAATCTGGAGCAGCCAGAACAGCTGTGAAGCCAAGTTTATGGGGCTTACTAGGGCAGCAGCTGGGCATGGACTAAACAAAGAAGATAATTCCAGTGCTTTGCAGGAAAGGGTATAATGAAAGCACAGCTTAATCTCCTTGGTGAAACAAGAAAATCACTTTTTAAAAAATTACTAACTGATCAGTACTTTAAATAACAATGTAATTTTAAGGCACTCGAAAAGTTCATGTTTTTAATTTCCCCAACGATCATTACTGTCATTCACAGATCATTGCTAAGTCAAATTGTCAGTTCCCTTTGATTTTCAGACTGGGCATTGGAGTAACTTAAATAATAGTTCAATTTGTTAAGAAAATTTAATTTAGAATAGGAAAAATCAAGTCTAACTCAACAGCACAACCTTTAGGAAAATGGAATTAAGAAAGCTGGCATTTTCTCTGTGGTCTTAACATTAGACCTTTAGGCAAAATGCCCAAAAGAGAGTATGGAAAGTGGAAGCAGAAAGTCTATATAAAAGTTCTACTGAAATTTACCCAAAGGTTCTCATTTTAGGCTAGTTATCAGAGGGCTCTTGGAAGCTTTTTTTAAATATTGCCATATGATGTTAAAAATATATCAGTTTATGAATGAACAAAGTCAGGGAGTAGATGGTTGAAGAGTTGGGCTGGTCTTATTAAATCCTCTATAGCAAACAAATTTTTACTATTGTCTCACTCTTCCCTTTCTTAATCCTTTCTGTATTCTCCTATAATACTCCCCACCTACTCTCCATATGCCAAGACCCTTATACTTAATTGAAAATTTTAATATAAAAGCACATACACACAAATTTTAAATTTTTTCAAATAACAAAATTCAAAACAGATTTGCATTAATGCAAGTGGATTCATCCATTTTATAGAGGTACAATAATCAACCTCATTGTTTTTTAAAAATTGATTTTTTTTGTATATGTGTATTGATAATTGTATGTTTTAACTGTGCATGACAAAATGTCTGATTATTCCTGATATCCAATAGCAGAAACCTACGTTCTTTCCAGGGAGATTTAAATAGGGCACAGTAGAATCTCTTGTCCTAATGGCATGAGTTTAGATGCATTAGACAAATTATACCTACTGTATTGCTGAATTCAGACAAGTATGCTTAATAAGTGTATTTTATGAGATCTATTTGGTCATATAGTTACATGAATGAAATGAAATATATGTACAACACTTGGAAATGGACAAAAGATATTACTGGGAATTCTTCCAGTGGCGTGCTGAGTCATATTCTGTCCACCCTTGCTGGGATATTTGATTCCATAGGTGTGTGCATTTTTTATTATTTTTCTATAGCTATACTACTTTACAGCATTGTAGGGATAGAGGTTAACTTATAGAAAACTAAAGGTAATACAAATGTTCATTACACATAGTAATATAAATTAATTTTTGTAGTGTAGAAATTGTTTATTTCTAACTTATAGAAAATATAACTCCAAATATTACATCCTATCCCATGTATAATATTAACTAGTTTTGCTATTAGTAAATTAATTTCATTGTTTCTGCTTGCCTAGTCTTTTCTCTGACCCTTATATTCTTTTTTGATCTACATTAATGTCTTGCTGATTCCTATATCTTTTCTAAGGGTTCTATAGAAAAATACCACAGACTGAGTAACTTTAACAATAGAAACTTATTGTCTTACATTTCTCAGGGCTAGAATTCCAAGATCAAGGTGTCAGCAGAGTTGGTGTTCACTGAGTTCTCTCTCCTCTGTAAGCACATGGGCATGTTCTCCCTTTGTCTTCTCAGGGTCCAATGTCTCTGTCTGTGTTCTAACTTCCTCTTAGAAGATACTAGTCCTGTTGGATCAGGGTCCACTATAATGACACATTTTCACTTTAGTTTTGTCTATAAAATCCCTGTCTCTAACACATTCTCAGGTACCTGGGAGTTAGGCCTTCAAAATATGAATTTGGTGGGAAAAATTTAGCCCATAACACCATGTTACTTAATGGAATCAAGAAAATCTCTGAGAGGCTTATTCATTTTTAGCCTGAGAGCTACTATGTTTTTTTACTTTTTTTGAAAATTTTAGTTTAGTGAGAGAAAATAAAGGGATATGCTAGAATTTATTAAATCAGGTCCTATCTCTTCAGTATAGAAATGCAAGTTCCCACTCTAGTGGAGAAAATGTGCAATTTTACAATATTGTGTGCACTGCTTATGTTTGTGTTTAACACATCTAGTTAACATTAATTTTCTTGATACACAGTGAGTTGTCAGGTTTGGATGGAATCCCAGAACAACCAACAATTTTGAAAAGATTATAAAATTTTTACCTCAGGAAAAAATATGGAAAACAAGTCCTCCTGTTGGAAAAATAAATTCTGATCATTAGGTTACCAATCAACTTCAGGTCTTTCTTTTTGTAACTGTGAGAGAAGAAAGGCACACACAAACACCTTTAAGAAAGAAAATCTGATGC
>CM053402.1:81184520-81209667 GCA_028644305.1 Xerus rutilus | reverse complement strand
AGAGAGAGAGAGAGAGAGAGAGAATTGAAGGAACCTAGATATCTAGATTTCTGAAGTATAAATGGTAGGATGGTAACAGGTATATCTAAATGACTTATAGGTTGTTAACAATTTGCCTTTTCTCTACACGCTTTTCCTTCTTCTTAATAGCAAATAACCATTGAGCAAAGATATTTTTAAATGCATTAAAATAAATCACCTATCAATTAAAACCCTCCAATGAGTCTCATTGCTTTAAGATAAAATTCAGTATTCCCATCAAGTCTAAGATTGCTATGCCAAAGTTTCTGTGCTGATGTCTGTGAGATGATTGTATGCCACAGCTCTATTTCCAAGCCTGGTCACAAGCCCCTTTTCCCATTTCTTTAGTGCTTCCACAGTTAGTGCTTCCCCAACTGAGGCCTTCCCACCTTCTATTTCTCTTCTGTTTCTCTGCCTGGCAGATATCTTCACATGTCTGATAATCTCATCATTCTTTTCCATGTGAACTCTTGTTAAATATCCCCTCTTAAGAAAAGACTTCCCTGGCCATATAATCTAATGTAGACCTCCAATTATTTTTGCAGTCAGACATTATACTTATTTATTCTGGAGAATATCTCTTACAACCTACTAAAACACATTATTTTACTTGTTTACTTGTTTATTATATACCACTTCCAGAGATTTTTCAACTGCATGAAACTATGGGCTATGTAAGTTTGTTTTAGCCTCTCTGTGTTCATCACTTACCAAGGCACAAGACATAAAGAACAGAAGTAATGTATACCTATCTATGGAAAAGTGAATTTCTAGTAAGATATATAGAAAGTTGGCCTGACAATTGTTACAGCATTTTGTTGTGGTTGATGGAAATATACAGTAAGAAAATTTACCCTTTGTCATGGTTTCTGCAAACAATATTCTCAGTACTTTTTGACTTATGATATTATGGTAGGAGCACTAAAAAGGTAGAATAAGAAGAGGAATTAGTCAACATCCACAAATTCTTCATCAAGTACATGGAGTAAGAAACATAGAAGCCTGCTGTATTAGTCATCTTTCTGTTACTGTAATAAAATACGTGAGCTAATCAATAGAGAGGAAAGATTGATTTTTGGCTCACAGTTTTAGAGGTTTCAGTTCCTTGTCTTTTGGCTCTGTTGCTTTTGGGCTTGTGGCAAGGCAGCACATCATGTCAGGGAGTGTAGGGTGGAGTAAAACAACTTATATCATGACTAGGATGTTAAAAAAGGAAGAAAAGGATCGAAGTCACACTATTCCATTTAATAGCACACACTCAATGACCAGATGACCACCATTGGGCTCCACTTCTCAATGTTTCCATCATGTTCTAAGTTAGGGAATAAACTTTTCATACATGAATGTTTGGAGAACATTCTATATCCAAGTTACAGCACCTGAAAAGGAAATTTAATTCAGAATAAAGCATGAATAGTATAAAATAACTTGAATAGTTAAGGTAGGGTCCAGTGATAGAAGCAATAGATATTTATATTAATTCCAGAGAGAGTTCACCAGACTACATATTTGATGAGTTGTCTAAGTAAGTCTTTCCTCCCTGTCTAACTGGTTCTTAAGGGGTGTGTGTGTGTGTGTGTGTGTGTGTGTATGTGTGTGTGTGTAACGCCTAATTGGTTCTTAAGAGGTGTGTGTGTGTGTGTGTGCGTGTGTAAGTAAACTGAAGAAACTAGTAGCAGGAAAAAAATAAATATGAGTGTGACTTTTTTACTTCTTAGACTACAAAGACCTTCCACTATTTTCAAATAATTCCCCTGAAAGTCGAAGTCCTTAGTGCTGTCCCAAGATTTCTGGATATTGGAAACTGGCATTATTTGATCATTCTGATCCGGGAGTGAGCTTTGATGTTCTTTGATCACTTGAGAAAAAGAAGACAGCAATATGCCCATCCCATTTAAGATGAGTATGGTATATATACTTGTCTGACATATGAAAGCTAATTTTAAATTATTTTGTCATAATAGAACCAATGCATATATTTTTAAAAATAAAACAAAACCTAGATTGTAGAACACTTTAGCTAGAAAATTGAAGAAATTTACATATGGCTCTTAATATAAAATTTTAGTCACTTAAATGAATACTTAATCCATCTCAACTGAGAGTCCTCTTAAACTACATAATTGCAACGACTCATCTATAACCATCTGCCATGAAGATGGTATTCACTGAAAACGAACCAGATGTGGTAAACAAATTAACATGTGCGCCATTGTCAAATGCTGCTGTTCTAAAGCATGTAAGTGACATAGCAATTAATGCCTGTGAACAGCTGGTTTTAAAGAGTATGGAAAGTGATTACTTTGCACCATAAATGGACAAATCCACAGATGTTTCAGGTTGTGCTCGGTTGTTGGCATTTGCAAGATGTATTTTGGAAAACACTGTGAATGAAAGCATGCTGTTTTGAAAAACTTTTCTGGCTGACACACTAGGAAAAGAAAACTTTCTTAAATATTTCAGGTTAGAACACAGAGCTTATGGTGAGATATGGTATAAGGTTTTTAATATGGACTCTGGCAAATCAAAGACTGAGGAAAAAAATAAACCTTCCTTTACCAAAAGGTTTCTGGATATATTGTGCTATCTACCACAATGATGTAAATGAAAAACATTTTTGGAGATCTGGGAAAAAATGACATCACTTGTGAAATCTCTTATTCATGTTCGTCTTCAATGTCAGTTATGGAAGAATTTAAAATGGGTTCATCACATGTGCTCAAATATTAATGTTCTTTCTCCATCAAAAAATCAAATCTGAAACTGATAGACTAATAATCCATTAATATTTACAAGTTTGTCAATTGTGATGGCACATACCTCTAATTCCACTGACTCAAGAGGCCAAGGCAGGAAGATTGCAAGTTTGAGGCCAGCATCAGCAATTTAGAGAGCCCTGTCTCAAAATTAGGAGGAAAAAAGTGTTTGGTTTGTAGCTAAATGGTAGTGACATGGATTCAATTCTCAGTACCACAAGATTTACAAAGATAACTTTGTAAAATATCTTTTTGTTGTTGTTGTTGCTCTTTTGGATGATATAAATATTTTTTAGACAAAGAGACATGTGTCCTTACCATTGCTGACAAGATTGAAGTTTCTATGGAATCAGCAAGTTAGTCAATTCAATTAAAAGGCAATATTAGGCTTAATTTTTGCCAATACAAAATATAAACACTGAACAGATTTATCATTCAATAACCATTTCTTCAGTAAAACTGTAATGTAACGTGATAAGATATAGAGCTGACTTTCTCAAATGAGCAATTACGTAATCATTTCCTTCCAGAATTATTTTATACCTATGTAAGTTGTTTTTTCATGTGTATCTGCAACTGTGAATTCCTGATTTTTTAAAAGAATGGAACGTAAGTTTTACTATTACCCAGTATCACAGGTCCATTTTTATTATTGACTCTTTTCCAAATACATCAAAAAAATATATTCAGACTTCATATAGTGTGGAGAGAAAAATAATTTCAGTCACTTCACATGTAGAGGAAGGTTTGTAATTGTGACAGTTTAGTACCATAAATTCACATTCGTGATTATGAATTAACGAAAGAACATTGCAGAGTTAAATTCAGAGAGGAAGGTGTGCTGTTTTCCAATTAACTGAAACAACCAGAGTACATGCAGACAAAATCAGTTACTCTCAACCAAGAACTTCTAAATACTTCAGTTGGAAATATTTTAAGCATGAAGAATCATATTTAAAGTCATCTCCAACAATCCAGGGTCCTATCTTTCTGTTCTTCTCCCCCATTGGGAACATCTGCATATTCATAGCCATGGTGAAAAACTGCAGGTGTTTTCTCTTAGGATTTTGCTTAGAAAAAAACAAATGAATTCCTTTTAGTCTCTTTATGCCTTCTGAAGCGAGAAATGGACAATTGATTGAAAGAAAATGAAAAAAAATGCAGTTGTGGTCAAACACTCCTAAATTCTTTGTATTAATATGAATGAAAAAAACTAACATTTTTGTTTCTTATATTTAATGTTTTCCCTTATGGCCACGATAAAATAGCATGGACCAGATTGTTTTTCTACTTTGAACAACTAAAAAAATATAAAAATATATGGAATCATGGACCTTGATCAGAAGCGTTAACAGGATAATAATTCCTGAGTGAAGTTAAAAAAAAAAAAAAAGAAGAAATAGAAGTGAGCCCATTGGTGGCCCCTGAGTATTATTATACAGAGAGCATGTTCAGAAGCATGAAGTGAGAGACACAGTTCAGATTTCAAGAAAGGCAAGGCAGGTAGAATTTGCAAGGTGGAATGTCACCAAGGAAAACTCTGAAAGAAAGCAAAAAGGACAGAAGGATATCTATATATCTGGAGAAATGGAAAGGATTCCCCTTGAGTCTTCATTGCAATAACAACTGGCACATGCATATGCGGAAACTATCAAGGCCAATGTCAGAAAAAGAACCAGTGAAGAGGAGCTCATGGAACCATCCTTAGAGTTTACCTAGGAGCAAAAAATAGTTTGTTGTTTTTTTTTTTTGACTGGCATTGTGATGCATGCCTTGTTTTTGTTTTTGTTTTATTACCATGGATTGAATCCAGAGATGCTTCACCACTGAGCTGCATCCTCAGCCCTTTCTATTTTTTTGGTTTGAGACAGAGTCTCACTAAATTGCTTAGGGCCTTGCTAAGATCCTGAGGATGGATTTGAACTTGCATTCTCCTGCCTTGGCTTCCTGAGTTACTGGAATTACAGGCATGTGCCCCTGAGCCTGACCAGAATATTATTTTCCTAGTAGACAAATAAAGAAAGGCTTTCAAATGCATGTTAATTTGAGTAGAGTTCTCAGAAAAATAGTGCCTCAGTAATGCATGTTAAATTAGGACTTAACTCTTCTGGATCCACCTAGCATAGCAAACTTAGAAAAGATCTAATTGGATCCAACTAACTTAACTGCATGCAGAATAAGATTTACATGGATTTAAAATAATAAAAATACATTAGCACCTAATCACAAAATTCATGACTGGCATAAACAAATAACCAGGCCTGCAAAGAATCAGGCCAATACAACTTAGAATATCAATTTATAGAAACAGCACAAGAGAAGACAAATTGCAGAATCTGAGGAGTGTATAAAAATCTCTGTACTAGCTTCACAACTCTTCTGTAAATTTAAAACTATTCTGAAATACAAAGTATATTTAAAAATTAAACGAGGCAATGAATGAGATGAAGAACATTAACAAGCAGCTTGTATACCTGCAATTACGAATCTAAGGTAAGGAGAGAGGGGAGGTAGAAGCAGGAAAAGAATATTTGAAGACATGATGGTCAAAATCTTCCCAAATTTGATGAAGCAATAAATCTACATATTTGAAAATCTCATCAAAGCCAAAGTGAAGAATACCACCATAAGGTGCATTATAATTAAATAATTGTTGTCTATGATCCTTGTGACAAGAATGTCATTTATTCCCTTTTATTTTCCGCATTTCCCTTCATAAACTTACATTTACGTCCTCTTCAGACACGTGTTTTGAAAGAATACCACATGATAGTAAAAATTTATTCTATACTGCTAGAGTTTTTCAGGAAACTTTAAGGTCCACTATGCCTACATCTTCTGTAGTGAATGGTTTTCCTGTTCTTATACAGCCAGAGTGACATAATTGCTCTTAAACATTCTGTTCATATGTCACATCTTCTTTCAGTCCTGCCCTGAACTCCTTCCACATGCTTTGTAGGTACTTAGAAAATGCTTGTTATATGAACACATAAATGAATGAATGAAAAGATGGATGGATAAATGAGGCTTATAAGCCTTGAAGCAAAGAAAAAATAAAGAGTAATTAAAATAAAGTGAGATTATAAATCTCAGAATAAATTTCTTCTCCCTAGTGTCCTTTTGAGGAATGAAAGTCTTTGGAATAGTGGTGACTATCTACTAGATTTTAATTTATGGTGTAGCAGGAGAAGATGAATTTTTATGGAAAATACTTTCTCAGGCTTCTACTATTCAGGGTTTCATCTCTCTGATGGATGATAGGTTAATGATATAGACATTTTCATACAGTTCTTTAGTTTCTACAGAGTAAAGGGCATAGGAATATGCTCACATGCACACAGGTTTCAGCAGCCATGGACAACATGATGTTAGAGTGTGGTCAAGAATCACTGATGTTATGGTTATGAGAACCTAGACTTCATGTAATGCAAATACTAGAGATAATAATTTATTTTGCAACCAAAAATATTTTAGGGTCTAGGGCTATGACTAAGATGAGGCAATGAAGTACTTGCCTTGGCATAAAGTGTAAGGAGTTGCCAAATCTCAACAATCAAGATAAACATATTTTAATGCACTATTTTAAAAAGCAAAACATCTATGATGAACCAAATATCAAAACTGTAAATGAATACAGATTCAATATTATAATTTTTCCTTTGTATTCAGTCTTCAATATGGATTTAATGTGTTGATTTTAATCATTTTGCTTAGAAGTTATACAAAAATATTTGGGATAGTTACCACATTTGTTCACATGCTCATTTGTAGTATCAAGATGGAAACATATTTCACACTACAGTCAATATCTACATTAATATGATAGTTATATAGTCTATGTGAAGATAGGATGTAAACATTTGTTTAGCACTGAGTTTCCTTAAGAAAACCAACAATCTCTATGGACTTTAATTTCTAACTTTCAAATAGTTAGAAACAGTACTCTATTTAAAAAAACAACAAATATTCCAACTCTACCTCAGGGAGTTGCTGCAATTTGTAAAACAAATAAATAAAAAAAAGAAAGAAAATCTTATGCTGCCTATTATTAATGTCAAATTCAAGTGTTCTTAATTTCAAAATTGAGATGGATTGGCTAAGAAATAAAGTTTTAAATTTAATTAACTAATCAATCTTGAAGAAATACTTGCAGAAATATAGCTGTGGTTGGCTGAGTGGGTGCCCTAATATCTGGCAGCAAGATAGGTAAATTTAGTTCATCATGCTAAACAGATCAAGAAGAAATTCTGCCGATTCTAACAGCACACTACTCAGAGCCATATGGCACAGCTGTGGAATGTGGTATGTGTCAGATCAACAGAAAGAGCTATTGAGTCACAATTGAATTGATTGATTTTGAGAAAACATACCAGGAATTTTGCAATAGGAACAACTAATATGTGCTGAGCCCAGCTTGGTCATGTTACCAATTAATCACTATTTTTCTACGCTACTTTATGATTTCAGAAACAACTCCTTTGAGCCTAATATTAAGCTTATGAAGAATGTGAGCATTAATGTCACATGCCACACAAAGAAAAGTGAGACCTGAAGTAGACTTGTTCAGTTTTATAGAGTGACTAAGAATTGGAGGCAGTTCCTGAAAATCAAGTAGTTTTTCTATTTATAGTCTCTTTTTCCATTCTATTGTGATACACAGAATGGAAAGAATACTAGATTAATCTTTCCTTTTCTTAGTTACATTAATATATGTGATGATATCTTGCCTTTTTATTTTTATTCTTATTCTCAATTTACTGTTTTGAAACAATCTCGAAATTACAGATAAGTTGCAAGCATAATGCAAATAAATTATTTTTCTTTTACCCTTGAAAAACTTCCACTTTACTGTGATTTTTTAAAACAAGACTATTTTTTTCTATAGACCATACTGTGATAATAAATATTAACATTGACACATTACTACTATTTACAAAGTTGAGTTTAAGTTACCATTAAAATTTTACCAACTGTTTAAAAAATCTCCTTTACGGCAAAAAATATCCAATCTAGAATCCTATAATGCACTGTTTATTTGTTCATTTATTTGTCAGTACTGGGATTGAACCCAAGAGTGCTTTGCTACTGAGACATGTCTAAACTTTTCCATTTTTCTGTTTTGAGACAAGATCTCTAGCTAACTTGTCCAGGTTGGCCTTGAACTTGAGAGTCGTCAGCCTCAACCTCCCAAGTCACTAGGATTACAGGCATGCACCACAGCACTAGGATCCTATAGTGCATTTAATCTTTTAGAATTTCTTTCATTCTAAAACCAATTCCCAGTCTCTTTGTAGCTTTCATACATTGATAACTTCAGAGAGGCTGGATATTCTATGGATAAAATATTTTAAGGGACATACTTAATATCCCTCAATTTGAATTTATCTGTTTACTTACAATTATATTCAGAATGTGAATCTTAGGCAGAATTACCACAGAAATAATATTGTCTTTAAACTGAACCTTGTTCAATGGTCAAGATTTCAATTTGTCACACTACTGATAATGGTAACTATTATTGATTAAAGTGCATCTGTCAAACTTTCCTATTATGTAAACTTTTGATGTATGCATTTATTTTTGTATGTCAATGTGTTTCATAGTGTCTTATTTTTCTTAATGAACTGTAATCCTATTAACATTATTTTTTAAGCTGAAATCTCATATTTGCCCAATGGAAGCTCTTTAAACTGCCTTCTATATATGCTGTTTTGTCATAGCCCCTCATTTAAGCATTTCTCTTTCTGGCACAATGAGATCTTCTATGCTTTTTTAATTTCCTAGAATCAGATTTTTCTCACAGAAATCTTATTTTATCTTAGAGAAGAAAGGAATTTAGGAACCAAAACTGGGTTCAAGGTGTTCTTTTTACTAATGAGACATCCCTGTTTCTAGAATTTCTCAGTGGAACAATCTGGAAAACATATGCAAACACCTATTTACATCTCTATATCTTTCTATATTAAAAATCTTGATTCACATCAACACCTTTAGTTTCAACATAATGACACAGAATTCACATTGGATTTATCCCTTTCTGTATCTGTAATTCCTGACGGTGAGGAACCCAGCTCATTATACTTAGCATTTTTGTTTATGTGTTTAATAACCAGCATCTCAATTTTGCTGCCATCCTCCTTATGCCCACATGCCTTTCTCACCCACTTGGGTCCAAACCCCCAGCACACATGAATGCCCTCTTCTCCCTGCCGATGCTCTAACTCCTTGACTGGGGCTGCATTAGAATGCGGAAAGGCTTCTTTCTTTATCATCATCCACCCTCCTCACCTGGGGTCTAATACTTCCTGCTGATGATGTGCTCTCGGTAAATGTACTCTCTTTTTTCTGTGTTATGATACCCTTGCTGGACACTTATCCCATGTAGCTGTCTTCTCAACTCTGTCAGTCTCACTTACCAATGAAGAGATGGATCTTTGGAGATATCTTCTTCATACTTTTCATAATCTGATTCTCCTTGTCACAGTTCCCACTCCCACCCTAGAATGTCTCCCTAAAGTCATTCAAACACTAACATCTTATATTGTATTAACCCCTCCACACTCCATTTACACTCCAAAACCCTACGTTAGAACACCTTGTACATTTTGCATGTCCTCTTCACCTTGCTTCAGCCATGGCAGTTCACGTGGACACCTTTCCAATAGATAAAGTTGACATTTATATTGATCTCTAACACCCCTCACACTTTTTCCCCACATGGACATCTTTCTCATCCTGTATGACGAGATGTGCTCCCATGCAGGTCCCCTCCTTAGAAGGTTTTGGTTTTGATATCCAGTGTGGAGCCACCCTATCAGTGGGAATTTCTCAAGTCTTGGGTCCTGACTCCCTTCACTTTGACTTCACTTGAAACACTCACCATCCAGGGCACCAATTTCCAGGGTTTCACGTGGAGTACTATACTCTCACCAGTGTCATGGGTGTCTGTTGTCTTCAGCATCACCTCATGGTTTGTAGACTGATTTTCAGATGAAAAGAAAGGGAAATAGAAGGGGAAGAGGAAGATAAAAGCTTTGTTTTTAAATATAGATGACTTTCCCTTATTCTTGCCTCCTTGTCCTGCTATAGGCATTTTTCATTATAAAAATATGATTTGCATATTCTTTCATCCTGATCACATGTAAGAATCTCAAATTGTTTATCAGGCCACATCAAGGAAATGACATAAATAAACTAAGTACGGGAACCATATTCAATATATAGCAACAATTTATGCACATGTGGAGACTATATTAAGGAATACATCGGGAAGAATACTTTTTATGACACCAGAGGATTAAAAAGTATTTTCTTTATAAATGAACAAAACCTATTTTTTATCTCTATCAGAAAAAAAAGCTAAGAAAACAAAGGGAATAAAATTTAAAGCTATGTCATTCGCAGTAAATTATTTTGACAGCACACTTTATAAGGAAAAGTGCATAAATGTATATCCTGGCCAAGCAGTGTTAGCATCTATTCAATTTTTTATGCCTCTTTCCTTACTGAGGATGCTCTTGGCTTTTTAATTATGTGTGTGCGTGTATGTGTGCCTTACTCTAAGGAAATAATGTATGAGAGACATGGGTCTCAGAGGGCAGATCTCAAGTTTTGTGAGTTGCTAAGTGAATGTATGCATTAGGTTTGTGGGGATGCATTTCTTGTGATCATTTTTAGGAAGGTCCATGTCAACTAAGTAGAGCCTCAGTCAGTAAGTCATTAGGACTATGACACTTAAACTTTTTCATAGTCAAGTCATTCTTAGTCCTCCAGGCAGTGTACAAAGAGGTAAAAATGGTCAAGTTTGCAGAGAATGACAATGTCAGCATCTCCTTGCCATTAACTCTGTCCTTTTCCCATATCAGCATCTTTGTTTCAGCACAAAGGAATTTGGAGGGAGAGAATATATATATATATATTTTTTTTTCAAAAAGTTATGTATGTAGATTTTCTGACTAAAACAAAGTATTAGTGTTCTTTTGACCAATCAAAGAAAATTCCATTGACAGTAATGATTATGAGAGAAATGAGAAATAATCACATCCACAATGACAGAAAATATCTTTAGAAATTGGGGCAAAGCATCACTAGATTCATGTTGTTGATTGTCATGTGAGATATTTTCAGCATTAGGGGCTGTAACAAAACATGGGACTTAAACATAATTGGTAGTAGTTTAAACCTAGTCTTGGCTATCCAAATTTCATCCAGGAATCCCCATATATCTGTGAAATTTCATCTGTGACTTAGCCAACCCTATCTTGGAGATTCCAGTTAGTTGAGGATATTTCAGAAAGTTACCATTTTACCTGTGATCATAGATTCATCATATATCTGAAACTCATACCCCAATTATATCAGACTTAATTTACTATCCCTAGAAATACATTTTATGTATGAAAACTGATCTTATTCAAAACAAAAATTTATGACATTTATATATTTTAAATTACTTCATGTATAGGTTTCTCCTATGTGATGGATTTTGACATCTCCTGGGAATAAGCTTACTGTGATTCCAAGTTTGACAGCAGCTATCTCCACTGCCTCTTTGACTCTCAGCTGGCTGAACTTCTCTAGATTTCAACAAACACTGCTTAACTTCGTTGACTTGCAAAGATCTATCAAATCCAGCATGAGTCAACACTATCAGTCTGTGTTTTGGTGGGTCTTCTCCACCATAATTTATTTAGGTGGTCTTCTCCACCATAATTTATTTATTTTAATGTCAAGTGAGGTGGAGTAGGATTTTTCCTGTTTTCCTTTAAGTGTGACCCCAGCAGAGGAGATAGTGTAAGAAAGGGCTGTGACATAAGATGAGCTCTTGATGAAAGAATGTCTTGTATCATGTTGGAGAAAAGTTTTTCCATTTTCAAAGACAAGGGGCTCACTTCTTAAGAATGGGTACCTAAAAGAAAGGAAAAGAAAATTTTGTTCCAATTCTTCAAATGCTGTCTGATTAGTCAGAGCACTTGCCAACTTGATCTTCTACTATATATAGAGAAAGGGAGGGAAGGAGGAGAAGAATCAGAGAGAAATGAAAGGACTGAGAAAGAAAGAGCTTATTGGAACGGCTTGCCATTCACTGTTGGCATTGTGTTCTGAACAGACAGGTGTCATCAGTGACGGGCTATGGGATAGATGGACAACTTGTGGGAAACTAATGACAGTGAAGTTGATGCGGCCAAAGCCTTATTTCTGACATTAGGAAGTTGTATTGTAGAACACTGCCTTAGAGAGTATTCTTGATAATCTATTGGTGTGCCTCCCAAGAAAGCCAGTTGTTCAACAATCACTAAAAGGAATGCCATAGGGTAGTGACAGTTCTCCAGAGAAACAGCAATCATCAACTTGCCCAGAATTGTCCCTGCCCCAGTAATGTCAAAGAATGCTCATTTTTTCTTTTCAGACCTCTTTCCAACCAGAATAACTAGTGTTATGAAAGGAAGAATTGGAGAGTGCAAATAATAATCCTTTCTGCTTTTCTCCCTTCCCCTTTTAAGGTCCTAAAGCCATAAGAGACCTAACCTGTGCTACTGGAAGGGAGAAAATAAGTTGAAATGAGTTTAATGTGAAAGTTTGAAAATAATTGGGCAGTTTCTTACCTATTGAAACAAAACTATTCAAATTACTAAAGGGTGAACTAGAAATTTATTGAAATCTTTAAGATATTAAGGGAATCACTTCACAGTGGCATTAGCATAAATAAAATCATTTCATGCTTTTTTATCATCAGAAATTGAGATTCTTTCATAAATTGTCTACACTAGTTAAATGAACCTGGGTATTTATATACACTTTTTGAGTTTCCGAGTCTGAAAATGTGGCTTTACAATTTAGAAAGCTAACCTTATAGGCAATAGAAATTCTTGAAGGGCAGCAAAGAGCTGACAGGGTGAAAATTCTTTTTCTTCTGCCCGCAGTCATTAAAGAAAAAGGGCTATACTGAATGGATGTGATATTGTATAGTAAAAAAGCCTCAGCTGAACTTAGGAAAGAAGGTGATCAGTGAAGGAGACATATCTGAGGCATTAGGAGATCGGAAATGACATGAAATGTGCAGTGCTGAGCAAGATAGGTCACACACACAAGAAAAAGAGGGACAGGGCAAACTGGCAAACCTAAAGGCAAATGTCAAAGACAGAACAAGATTTTGACTTAAGAAAACCAGAAGCATGAGATTGCTAATGAAATGCAATGCTTCAGAGAAGATGCTAGATGTGCAGGCAACAACCAATGATATCGCTTAATTTAGAAGGCAAAATCAAGCAAAAGCATATAAAATCTCAAGACAGGTGATCAGGAGGTTGAGGGAAATTATGTTCTCAAAAGTCATGATATCCTGACTTACTTCCATACTCTGACAAGTTTACAGTGAAGGTCGCATTGACTGTTTGGTCACTGACATGCTGTAATAGAGAAAATGTGTAAAATAATGATTCCTCCAGTTTTTCTTCAAAGGAATCTGTGTATATATTGTTTTTTGATAATTTATGCTGGAGATATGTGTGGTGATATGATAAAAGAAGTGTGGCCCAGATTTGTGTCATTTTGATTCCACTTTTCCTATAGACACACATGGAGTCATTTCCCAAATTCCCAAGCACATAACTGAAATGTAGTTCGTACTTGTTAGTTTGTATAATTCACTGTTCCAGTTGCTAATGCCATATAACAGATTACTCTAAAGGTTGTTGGCTTATAGTTAACTTCTTATTTTTCCTTTGTTTTGTTGGTCAGGAATTCAGGGAGGACTCCATCAGCCAATTTCATGTGGGATATCTCATGTCGATACAGTCAGATGAAGTTCCAGGCACCTGAAGACTGCTGAATTTATTATACACAATGAATGACTCACCTGGATATCAGTTGATACTGGCTGTTGGCAAAAAGCTTAGTCAAGACTGTCACGTATAGTAATGTATGTTGATTCTCAGGGCATTTGAATTTCTTACATAAAATTTTGCAAGAGCAAGATTCTGCAGGGACATTTTATGATCTTTTCTGAACTACCTTTGTAAAGCACATAGTATCACTTCCTCTGCATCCTACATCACAAGCTGCCAAAGTTAGAAGAGAAAGAAAGGGTGAAAGTATTTTGAGGCCATATACTAAAACTACTCTACCCTCCCATTGATTCCTAAGAGGTAAGAGTTATTGTAGTGAGAAAAGCTAAAGGGAAGTTTTTGGAAATATCCTTTCATCAAACCGGTTAGAGCAGCAAATAAAAATCAATAGTCATGTACTGGGGTAATGGCAGAGACTAGGGTCACCCTTGGGATCTTAAAGATGCAAAAGTGATAGTCAATATCATTTTCACTTTTAATTTACTAACATAACCCCTATAAAAGCCAGTGGATCCTGGAGTTTGACAGCGGACTATCAGAAATTCACTAAGGAATAATTTCTGCTGTTGTAGTGGATAGATATGGTTAGAGAATATTAGCATAAATTTATGTTTATAATATATAGTCATTGATTTGAAGAAAACATGATTTTTCATCCTATCAGGAAGAGAAATCAGAAGCAATTGATATTCACATGGAATGGGGAACAGTTACATTTATGGTCTTACCCTTGAAGAAAGTACCTCTCCTTTCAGTCAGAATATAGTACAAAGGGACCAGGATCCTGAGGCCATTCTATAGAATACCACTAAATGGTTGATATTGTGTTAGTTAGACATGATGCCTGAGGAATAGCATGTTGGAACTTAGGTAAAAATCATGTAGTCCAGAAGGTGGGAGTTTGAAATTATGAAAATCTAGTAGTTATCCATATTCTGGAAGAAATTATGAGTCTAGTGGACTGACATATTTCAAAATATATCAGTCCAAAGCATATATATTCCAAATTATTCCAAGAAGCGCCCATTCCCATCACTAAAGAGAAAGCCCGGCTCTTACTGGGCACATCATTTTGTAAGACTACTCCTACTCATTTAGATGCTAAAAAAGAAGCCAGGTTTGGGTGAGGAGATATTCATAAAAGAACTTTGTAGCAGTCCAAGCTATAGTATAAACTACAGTGCAAATATCCTTGCTGTTTGGGCTATATAATTCAGAATACCCCTCAGGAGGAGTGAATAAACTGTCCTCTGCATTCAAACTCGGACCAACTTCCTGCCCTTTTGAGTAAAGTTTTGTCAGCTCAGAGTAGTGCCTGTGTACTTATATATTGCCTATTATTGCTTTCACAATGTGATGGCATGGTTGAGTATAGGTAGCCCTTCCTTTGCACAGCTCTGATGTGCACAAATTTCAGTCAGCACACTTAAATAACACTAGCCTAAAAAGAACATGACTCCAATTTCAGTTCCATGGTAGATTACCTATAATTGCTGCCAGCTCTTCAGTCTACAAATCACTATGCAAATAACATTCACAGCATAATCAGTGATTAATCAGTAAAGGGTCACTATGCATCAGTTATTCAGTTCATATCCAGACAGTGAAGTATGTAGTTTGTGTTTCCTTCTTATTTTCTAATGATAAATTCATATTTTGCAAAGGGGAAAACCGAGAGACCAAAAAAAAAAATGAAGATGCATAAAAATAAGAAAGAGATTGTGACAATACTAGAAGTGAAATTTGAGTATAGCGTAGTCCTAGAGAAGCAAGAGCTGAATGGCAATGTTGATGCATCTGCTATTAGAGAGACTCTAGATGTATGGAAGAAGGCATTTGATGAAGGATAACTCATAAACATAGTATGTAAAGTGGTTATGACTTTAAAAAGACAACTCATAGGAAATGATATGAGCAAAATTGTCATAATAATAGAACTATTGGATATATTGCATAAAATTCAAAGAGCAAAGGATAAAGTGGTAGAAGCTGATCCAAACTTAAAATAAAGTATGATAATTCACAAAGACAGAAAAGATGTTCATTTCGTATATTTAATTACAGAAGGAAGTGGAAAGCAAGCACTATTTAAATTACTCTTGAGGGCTGGGGTTGTGGCTCAGTGGTAGAGCACTTGCCTCGCATGTGTGAGGCACTGGGTTCGATTCTCAGCACCACATATAAATAAATAAATAAAAAAAGATCCATTGGCAACTAAAAAAAATCTTAAAAAAAATAAATTACTCTTGATACATGTGTAAAATCAGTTTTTTTATTCTTATTTTGTGATGATTATAAATCCACATACAATTGTAAAAAAAACAATGGAGAGAGATTCCATGTAGGCTTTCCTCAGTTTTTCCCAATGATGATAGCTTGGAAAATGTGTAATAACATCTCACAACCAGGATAAGTTTTTTACAGAGATATATAGCTTTTGATTTATTAATGTTTCCAGTATTTGAAGTGACTATCTATTGATATTTGTTTTTACTATTTTTCCAATTTTTCTATATATTTACAACTGGATGAGACTAATGATTTGAAAAGAATTTTAAAGTCTCTGGAGCCCCTCTACTTTTATCCATTAATTCAGATTGCACTGCATGTTTTGCATGGTCATGTTATGGTTTCCTTCTCCTGTAACAAGCAAGGACTTCCTAAAGTTGTGATAAAAACTATAGTTCACAAGCCTAAGCAATTTATGAACTAGCTCTTTATAAAAAGTTCCCCAACTTCTGATCTATAATATTAGTAGACCCTTGAAGAACTCAAAATGTTCACATTTAGCAGGTTATAGCATCTGACAGAATCCTAAACTTTTTATGGAAATGCTTTAGGAACTGCCAAGGATGTTACAACTTGAATACAAATGAAGAACTACTTGAAATTAAGGATATATGAAGCTATAAAACTTTGAACATTAGAGAACATTATAGTAGTGTTCATTAAAAGAAGTGGCTTCTACTGAATGGTTTTAATGAATTGCATTCCTTGCCCATAAACAAATCTTAGCCAGAATGCATCTGAAATTATTTTGCTTTTGTTCTTTTTGTCATGTCTTTCTTGAAAAAGTGTACTAACATAAGAAATGCTTAGTTCTAAGATTTCAAGACAGTTCTTTTAAACTTACTTTTTTGTTGATCTGTCCAGTCTAATAAAAGTAATTATACTTTTCATGTAAAAATGTTCTGACACAGAAAGGTGTACATTTTCCCTAC
The DNA here is from genome assembly GCA_028644305.1 of Xerus rutilus. Classification (NCBI taxonomy): domain Eukaryota; kingdom Metazoa; phylum Chordata; class Mammalia; order Rodentia; family Sciuridae; genus Xerus; species Xerus rutilus. The sequence continues at coordinate 81,192,822 of CM053402.1, read as the reverse complement.
TTTGACTACACAATACTTTAAACAAAGAAGTTGATTTTATGCACTTACATTAGGCATTGCAATTTTTTAAAGTAGAAGAAAATTTCACACAGCATTGTTTTTTGGTACTGGGGATTGAACTCAGGGGCACTCAACCACTGAGCCACATCCCCAGTCCTATTTTGTGTTTTATGTAGAGACAGGGTCTCACTGAGTTGCTTAGTGCCTCGCCATTGCTGGGGCTGGCTTTGAACTCGCGATTCTCCTGTCTCAGCCTCCCAAAGTGCTGGGATTACAGGCGTGTGCCATCGTGCCTGGCTTCACACAGCATATTTTTATTAGCTCTTGTTTTATAGTATTTAGGGAGAGTTAATTATATGAGGATTTATATTGTTATTTGGGATTTCAAAGAACATCACAGTTGATAATATTTAAGTTTCATGAATTGTAAAAATATAAATTGGAGTTGTAGAACACAGGAGAAATTTGATTTCTGTCTGTATCAATAGCTATCTTTTCATCTCGGTCCATGAACATTCAATGTCACTATCAGAATCTCTGGTCATGAACAGCATAGGATGAGAAATCGTCATCAGGAGAAAGCATTGCTCAGACAACGTTTCTTAAACAACATCAATACTGAGTTGGTTTTGTAAGAAAATGATAAAGACAAATGGGAGAAATTTGACCAATATGTTTTTATGCCATTAAAAGGCCTATTGTGACTTTTTTTTTTTTTAATATTTTTTTAGTTGTAGATGGACACAATGTCTTTATTTTATTGCTTTGTATGTGGTGCTGAGGATCGAACCCAGGGCCTCACACATGCGAGGCAAGCGCTCTACCACTGAGCTACAATCCCAGCCCCGGCCTATTGTGACTTTTACTTTCATTTATTTTCACCTTGATGTTGACTTTGGGCAATCCACTTAACACCTTTAATCAGCAGTTTTCTCATCTGTAAAATGGAGGTAATAGTAGTATTTATTGCAAATATTATCTTGAGAATTAAAAGAAATATTGCCTGTGAAATGCTTTATACAAAGCTTAAGAAAAAGTGCTCTGATAATTACAATGTTCTGTGAATAAGCTTGAAATTCAGCCAGTAGTCATTTTTTAAAAAGCTAAATATAATTTAACATGATATGTATTAGAGAAACCATTTGATGTAGTAAGCAGTCAGAAGCTACTTTATCTATTGACCATAATCTGCTTTATAAGAAATTCAGATGAACAACCCCTCATTTTACACTTTAAATCAAATTGGTTCCCTTATGTCTTAATAATGCAAAAATAACGGGGGCAGAATAACAGAGGGAATTATAGATAAGGAAGTGAAGTCAATAAGCGAAGTTAAAAAAAAAAATTGCAAGCACAGATGAGAACTTTGTGTCACAACTTTTGAGCACAGTTTTTAAACAAAAACCCAAAAGAACAAGTTCTCCTTTTAATGGTTATATCATCAGTCCTTGGAAACAGGATCTTTCATTATTCTAGCAGAATCATTATCAGACATTTCATTTTCAGTTGCTTACATCAATATATCCTTCAGTTTGGTGTCTGAAATGTAGGAGATTGAAAGAAATGAAAGAAAATTAGTCGTCCATGCTTTGAGAAGAATCAATTGACCCAAAGTGAGAAACAAGACACATGACATTGAAAAGATTTTGTTAAATTAAGGTATCAGCTCAGAATGAAGAAAATTTTTTAAAATTATATTACTATATAAGACAAAAATTAGGAATTGCCTTTTTTTTCTTAGTTTATTGAATTGATCATCAATTTTTATCAAATAAGAGATATAGGAAACATTAACAAATAAATTGATTAAAAATGGGCAAAATATGTTAATAGATACTTCTCCGAAGACCTAAAAGGACCTATAGGTATATATGGTACTCAAGATCACTGATCGCTGGGGAAATGCAAACCAAAACCACTGTGTAAGAAACTACCTCATATCTATTAGGATGAATATTACCAAAAATTCAAAATGTAATAAATATTGATGAGGTTGTAGATAAAAGGAAAGGGAACTATCAGTGAGTATATAGAATGTATAGTCTTATGGAGAAAAGTACCAAATTCACTAAAGAAATCACAACTACAACTATTATATGACCCATTATTTCCTCTTCTGGGCATACAGTTGAAGCAAATTAAAGATATATGTACTTCCATGTTCATTGTAGCACATTCACAATAGCCTAGACATAGAAAAAAATCCAAGTATGTGATTACAGAAAATGAATAAAGAAATTATGGTACACATGGTGTTTTAGTCAGCTTTTTTGCCACTGTGACTAAAAGACTTGACCAGAACAACTGTAGAAGAGGAAAGGTTTATTTAGAGGCTCACAGTTTCAGAGGTCTCAGACCATAAGTGGCTGGCTCCATTCCTCAGGGCTCATGGTGAGGCAGGACAGCATGACAGAAGAGTGTGGCAGAAGGAAGCAGCTCATACGATGCTCAGGAAGTAGAGAGAGACTCCACTCACCAGGCACAAATATATACCCTATAGCCATGCCCTCAGTGAATCACTCTAGACACACACTACCTGCCTCCAGTCGCTACTCAATTAATCTCATGAGGGATTAATTCACTGATTGGGTTAAAACTCTCACAACCCAATCATTTCTCCTCTGAACCTTCTTTCATTGTCTCACACATGAGTTCTGGGGATATACTTCATATCCAAACCATAACACATGGATAACGGAATATTATTCAGCTGTAATAAAGACTGAGATTTTTTCATTTGCCACAACATGGACATACCTGGAGGACATCAGGCTAAATAAAATAAGACAGGAACAAAAATAAAAACATTGCATGATTTCATGTATATTTCAATCTAAAAATAAAAAGAAATCAAATACATAGAGATCAAAACAGTAGTTAACAGGGCTAAGTGGAGGGATGGGTTATATAGGTCAGAGGATACAAAATAGTAGATATTGAAGATGAGCAAATCTATAGATCTAATATAACATATGAGGACAATACATAATAAAATTGTGCTGAATAAGAGGTTCAGGAAAATAAGTATATTTTAGTAGCTTTTACCACAAAAATGAAAAGAAAAAGAAAAAACGAGTAATTGAGATGATGAATATGTTAATTTGCTTCACTATAGTAACCATTTTACTATCTATATGTATCTCATAACATCATGCTGCACATTTTAAATATACACAATGTTTATTTTAAAAATACATGAGAAAATAAAATCTAATTTACTGTAGGATGAAATATGACAGAAGAAATGTCAGCTGGATAAACCAGGGGGATTAAGACAAAATAAAGCAGAATGAATACATGCACTAGTTTTTGGAGAGGGGAAACCAAACCACTAAATAATCAGACAAGTAACAGGGAGGACAACTTGGACATGCTTTCTCATATAGATAAGCCATAAAATAAAGACATTTCAATAACCAGAGAGAGAATAACAAACTTCTACAAATCATAGATATTCCAAAATTAAAACAGGACAAAAAATTCATGAGCATTAACCAAAGAACGAACAAACAAAAAAGAAACACAAATGGTTAGTAAGCATATGAAAAAAATGCTTAATATCATAATTCATCAAGCAAATACAAATTAAAATTTGAATGTTTCAGTACTAAGTATATTTTGGTGTGACTAAAAGAGAATTTAAGTATTGGCATGTGGTTTGTTAAGTATTGGCAAGGACACGACACAAATGTAATTCTTTCTTTGTTTCTTTGTTTCTTTCTTTTACAGTAGAATGCATTTTGACATATTGTACACTAATAGAGCACAACTTCTTATTCCTCTGGTTGTACATGGTGAGGAGTCACTCCAGTAGTGTAATCATACATGTATATAGGGTAATAATGACTTTCTTATTCTACCATCCTTCCCATTCCCACAGCCACCCCCCCACTACCCTCTACACAAAGCAAAGTTCCTTCATTGTTCCCTATCCCTGTGCCCCCCTATGGATCAGCATGCACTTATCAGAGAAAATATTCAGCTTTTGTTTTTTTGGGATTGGCTTATTTCACTTAGCATGATGTTCTCTAGTTTCATCCATTTACCTGCAAATGCCATAATTTCATTCTTCTTTAAGACTGATTAATATTCCATATATATGTACAACATATTCTGTTGAAGAGCATCTAGGTTGGTTCCATAGTTTAGCTATTGTGAATTTAGCTGCTACAAACATTGATGTGGCTTTGTCACTACAGTATGCTGATTTTAAGTCCTCTGGGTATAAACTAAGGAGTGTTCACTGCTCAGTGACCCATAGCTGGGTCAACTGATGGTTCTATTCCAAGTTTTCTGAGGTATCTCCATACTACTTTCCATATTAGTTGTGCCAATTTGCAGTCCCACCAGCAATGTATGAGTGTACCTTTTCCCCCACATCCTCACCAACACTTATTATTGCTTGTATTCTTGATAATTACCATTCCAACTGGAGTGAGATGAGATCTTAGAGTAATTTTGATTTGCATTTCTCAAATTGCTAGAGATGATGAATATTTTTTCATATGTTTGTTGATCAACTATATTTCTTCTTCTGTGAGGTGTCTGTTCAGTTCCTTAGCCCATTTATTGATTGGATTGTTTTGGGTTTTTTTTGGTGTTAAGTTTTTTGAGTTCTTTATATATCCTGGAGATTAGTGCTCTATCTGAGCAAATGTCCATCAATAGAAAAAAAAGGTTACCTATATTGTAGTCATGCAAAGAATTGCTGCTGAGCAGTAAAAAAGAATTACTAATAAAAATAACTGAATTCCCCAAATATCGTGTCAAATAAAAGAAGACAGAGAAAAGAATGATTTTATATGTATGAAGACCACCAAAACTGAAGCACTGATAGATGTGACAATAATGCTTTTTTCTTTGTGTGTAGTTGGTAAACACTGGGGAGGAGCATGCGGGAACTTTCAAGTATTATAGAAAAGTTCTGTATCATAATTTAGATGGTATTTACAGGCTGGATCCAATGAAATATGGTAAAAGTCACCAATTTTAATTATAAAGTTTGATAAATTTTGACAAATGAAAGTATTAGACCACTTAGTCATGAACACAGTCATGTTAAAAAAGCACTATTCCACATGACAGCCAAGAGCCACCTGTGGCTACTGAGGTCCTCGATACTAAGATGTGTTGTGAGTACAGGACACAGCTTGGAATTTTTTTTAATATTTTTTTTTTTAGTTGTAAATGGACACAATATCTTTATTTATTTTTATGTGGTGCTGAGGATTGAACACAGTGCCTCATGCATGCGAGGCAAGCACTGTACCACTGAGCTACAATCCCACACCCCACAGCTTGGAATTTTAAGATTTAGCATACACACACAATAAAAAATAAAAAATACTCAAGAAATTTTTATTGGTTATGTGTTTAAATTACAACATTATGTATCTATTAGTTTATATACAATACATTATTAAAACTAATTTGAATTCTTTTCTTTTTAAATGTGGCTACTAGAAAAATTAAAGTAATATAAGTGGCTTACATGATGGTTGTAAGGTATAGTATTGTTATAAACATTCTATAGAATTATGGACTGTTCATTCTAAATCTGTCATTTTGATATTTGTTTTCCATTTGTTCCATCAGTTCTTGGCTCTCTTGCCCAGTCTTCTTTTCAATTATTTGAGACTTTAGTTTTCTATTTTATCTTTAGTATTTGCTTATGGGTTATACATGTATTTTTACTTTTTCAGTGATTGATCTAGAGCTTACAATATGTGTGCTAGATTAACACAGTTTATGGTGAAATAAAACTTCATCCTTCACATATATTCTAAGCTCTTCACTAGAGTGCACCATTTCTTTCCATCTCCTTCCCTCTCTTGTATTGCTGCTGTCATATATTTTAATTCTACATATATTAAAAACAACGCAATATGTTGTTGTAATTTTGGCTATAAACAGACAGTTATATTTTAAAGAATATTAAAGGAAATACAAAATATTTTGTGTAGTTAATCACAGTTTTACTATTGCTAATGCTTCAAATTTTTGTTCTGCCAGAATAACCTCTTAAAACAACTTTGTGCCAGGCATGGTGGAGCATGCCTATAATCCCAGTGGCTTGAGAGCCTGAGGCAGAAGGATTGCAAGTTCAAAACTAGCCTCAGCAATTTAGTGAGGCTCTAAGCAACTTGGCAAGTCCATCTCAAAATAAAACATTAAAAGAGCTGGGGATGTGAGTCAGTGACTAAGCATCTCTGGGTTCAATCCCTGTTAACAAAAATAAAAGTTAAAAAGCTATTTTGTTAATACAGGTCCACTGGTGATAAATTCTCTCAACTTTTGTGTCCACTGACTTTCCCTTTGTTTTCAAAATATATTTTTGCTGGATTTAGAATCCTAGACTTGCAGTAGTTTCAGTATATTAAATATTTCTCTCCATCTTCCTCTGGCTTCCATACATTATGAAAATAGGTCAGCTGTCATTTTAATCTGTTTCTAAACACTTGTCTTTGTCAGGCTCCTTTTCAATTTTCTTATGCACTGTTTTTTTTTTTAATTTTTTTTTTGTCAATGGACCTTTATTTTATTTATTTATAGGCAGTGCTAAGAATTTAATCCAGTACTTCACACATGCTAGGTAAGCACCCTACCACTGATCCACAACCCCAGCCACTTATTCACTGTTCTTAATAATTTCATTTCAGCATACCTTGGTAAGCTTTTTTTTAATTCTGTTTAGGGATTTTAGGTTTCTAAGATCTCTAAATTTGTGGATTTCATGAAATTTTGAAAATAATAATCTTTTTCCTAATAAAAATTTATTGTTTTTATGAACAGTAGAGATCATTGATATTTTTCTTCAGGTCACTGATTTCCTAGGTTTTGTTTCTTCATTTCTTTTTGTTGTGTTTCTAAGTGTTTTTTTTTAACATAGTTTATTTTGGATAGTTACTAATGCTTCATCTTTAATTCTACTCATGTTTTCTTTCATATATTATTGCTATTTCTTTCATCCATAATCTTTGGCTTCTGGTATTGATTTTCCCTAGAATGTTTGTTTTGCCTCACACATTCCTTTATCAGATTTGTATTTTTCTTCACTCTTCTGAATAATAACATGCATTTTCTTCTTGATCTCCCCTTGACAACAAAGTTTTGCTTGAAATTTATTCTTCAAACATTATGTTATTTATATCATTTTTTGTCAGTTTTAATTTGAGTATTTTGGTTATCCATTATATTTTCCTGCTTCTTAATATGTTTCATAATTTAGATGCCAGATAGTTTGAATGCTACATTTTTGAGTACTTAATAGTATTACATTTCTTTAAACAGTATTGAACTTTTTCTGGAATGCAGCTAAATTAGAATTTCTTTGATACTTTTGAGTCTTGCTTTTAAGCTTTGGTAGTTCAGCAGGATATCTTTTAATTGAGGGCTAATTTAGTTATACTACTAAGATGATATTTTATGAGAATGTTATCTTATAGTTTACTTTTTGGTGTTAATTGTTGCTGTTGTTGCTCTTGTTTGGCTAAGTGGTATTATAAACTACTTCTAATCATGTGTGAGGTTTGGAAATTATTCAGGCTTCTAAAACAGTCTGGATGCTATCTGTCTAAGCTTATGTAACTTCATTTTATTAATGCATTGATTAGTACTCCTCCAGAGGGTTTAGGGGGCTCCTCTGTGGGTCACTGTACCCTTCCTTCTGTGCAATAACCTCCTTTCCATTACTGTGATTCATTTTAGGGCCACAATGGCCTCCCCACACTCTGATTTCTGTCTCCTCATGCCAGTGACAGCCAGGTACTTTGTAGATTTCTTCTCCCTGCACCACAGCTTACAGACTTAGAGTCTGCCTCTAGACAGAAAGCTAAGGCAATCATAGATTTATTCCACTTTATTAGTTTTTGTTCACTTGGACTTACTTTTCTGAGAAACCTATTGCCTGATATCTGAGAAATATCAATTCTGAAGTTTTATCCAGTTCTTCAGTTGTTTGAATCAGGATATGAGATAAATTCCTTTTTGTTTATCCAAATCTATAGTGAAAATTAATAATAATATTTGTATTCATTTAATTCCATAGTCAGCTGACTCTAGATTCAGATACTGCTTGTAAGAGATTGAAAAATTCTAATTAATTAAGCAAATATGGAGCAAAAATGTGTACTGGAAAACTTTGTAAACCTTGAGTAGTGAACATGAATAAGTAAGGAGTTGAATATACACTAGTAAACATATATTTATATGAATAATTTATTTGTTTATCACTTGGCAAAATTTTGGAAATACAAAGAAGCACATTTGATATTAAAGATAGTTAAGAAATAAAGTAAATGAC